>CM077025.1:90604488-91229488 GCA_039090855.1 Macrothele yani
AAACATGTCCAGCGGGCTGTGCTTCAGAACGCTGTTCAATGCCAGTATTACTATTCAGCGTCGACAAAAATTAGGTGTTCATTTAAAAAAATCGGGAATTAGAACGAATGTAACAATAACCATGAAAAAAATGATATTCCATAGGCACAAACCTAAATTTCGTTTTCAATTCACATTTTTACAAATGTTCTCTATGGTGCCACGTTTTACTCCGATAAACGTCTCACCTATAACAAATTTCATTCCATATCCTGGAAAACATATCCTGATTTACAGTAGCAACAGCTGGAACAATACTTTCTTTGAGTAACAGCTGGAACAATACTTTCTTTGAGTAACAGCTGGAACAATACTTTCTTTGAGCCTCCTGGCCACGGTAAAACGCGATAACGGATGTCCAGTTGTCTGTTGCATGTGTCTTGCGATTTCTCCCGCTGTCTGCCGTCTGTCTCTTCTCGCCTATAGGACAATATACCTATCGTCCGCCGCCGTGGTTGCTCGTAGACGACCACTGCTAAATTCTCGGGCAGCTGTTCCTGTCGTTTGAAATGCTCTCCAAGCTCGTGAAACGATGCTGTGAGCGATCCAGAACTAGGTCATCAATCACACTAGTCACACTTCGACCTTCTTCCAACATCCCAATGACGCGACCTCGGGTAATGTCATCCAGATGTCAACTGGATTGCCTGTTGGGCGTATCACACGGTGGTAGCAACTCGACGTCCGTCGTTCAAACCGATGTACACCGCTCTCACCGAAGTGCTGAGCGTACACCGCTCGTGTGTTATATACCCTTCGGACACTCCCCCCCCCCACGTCATGCTGCATATATGCGCATGTCCTCTCGCACCGGACCCTAGTCTATCTCCTGAGTGGCCTTTCGGTCCGTTCTTCGAGCTCGTTCCGTTGTTATGCTAATTTCTCCTCTTCGTGCTTAATGTTTGCACACCAGTGTACCAAAAGAGAATAAATCTGGGAAATAATTCCATTTATTGGCATAAAGAGGCAAAGCAATACATTTCCCGAGAGCTTTCGCCACCTTCGGACGGCTTCATCAGGAAGATAATATGCTATATGGAGAGAATAGAATCAAATGGCAAATCAAACTAATTGTAAACAAAGAAACGGAATACATCATACAAATGAGCAGGAGCTCATAAACATGCACGTGGTCATGAGGCAATCGAAGAAATGAAATTTAAATAACGTGATAGAATAGAAATATTTCAGGCTTTCATGGGTTGTGGTCTTTCATCCGGTCGGTGGATGTGGAGGAACTATGTCATGGAGGGTGCACCATGCTGAGGGAAGTTCTGCGGAGACATCGGTGTTGCAAACGTCGATGAGCGTTAGAATTTCGATTGTTTTTCTGAGAATCGCAGCCTTGAGGTTGTGGTAGAGGGCGATGCGGTGGAAATCCTGCCAGCTACCTCTCTTGATAAGGCAGTCGATAGTTTCCCTTGTCTGACGTCTCTTTCGTGCTCTGACACCCTTTGGCGCAAGGATTCCTTCGTGACTCCGATGTAGTGTTTACCGGTAGTATCAGGATATATTAGCGGGATCTCAGAGATGCCGGCGTCTGCAGGCTTAGTAGCTTTGCATATCTCCGTTCGAAGTAGAGCAGACAAAGGTTTAGGAGTTCGCAACCCGACACCTAGCTTATCCTTTTTAAATTGGTTCCTGATGAAATAAGAGACCCTGGGTATGTAAGGGATTGCTCCGACGAATCGTAAAGGGGGATCTTTGTTTCTAGATTCGCCGCTCCATGTTTCGGCAGCTGCTTTCCTATTTATGTCGTCCACGCAGGAGGGATCGTATCCTCCAGCGACCGCAAAGGATCTAAGGTCTCGGACCTCTGCTTCATAGTCATCTCTTTCCGAGCAAGGAATTCTTGCTCTTTTCGCTCTGGAAGAGAGCGTATTTGTGCGAGTCGGGGTTTGAGGAAGAAAGTAGTATAGAGTTTGGCACATAAATACGTTTATACATGTAGTATACTTTGGCGCTTAACTCTTCTGCAGGAGTTCTGTTAATTAGGACGTCCAGGAAAGGTAGCACGCCTATGTCTCCTAATTCCACTTCGAACTTTATGTCATCATCTACTGCATTCATACTGGTGATAAAGTCACGAAGGAAATCATGTTGTATTCCCATATGAAGAAGATGTCGTCGGCATATCTTGGCTATACTCTCGGGGTTTTGGTGTGGGTGGCGTGGAGCCCATTCTCCAGGGGACTTAGTACAGCTTCTGCGAGTACCGATGATAAAGCAGAGCCCATAGGGACCCCATGCGTTTGTTTGTAGATTTTGGAGCCGAACTCATAGAAACCGGATTCTGTAACTATGCCGAGTATTCTTGAGATGTATCTTAGTGCTTCAAGAGTAAACAGGTTGGAGTCTAGCAAAAATTGACATTCGCTTTGGCTTCCGGCAATGGTACAGAAGGTTAAAGTGAAATGACATCTAATTCTTTGTAGATAAGTAAGAATTGGAGGTTACATCTTTCGGTTTCCAGCTTGATTCTGGATCTCCTTAGCTCAAAGTACGAACCCATGTTTCTCATGGAAAAAGCAAGTTAGTTGCTGTATTGTGCAGTAAGACTATTTTACAAACCTATCTCTACTTATCTATCTATTATTTGACCAGGCATGTCCCCTGGGGCCTTGGACATGGTTGGCCCCAAGGCTATAACTCCAGTAGACCCCGCCCCCTTAATCCGACCCTGACGGGAGCAAAGGAGTTGGTGCGACAAAATCCTTATCTTTGGTTACAAGACCCACCACCGAAATCTAAAGTGTCTCTGTATGCAATGCCAGCACGATAGCGGCTCGTCGAGAGCGGAACGAAATGGTTTTCTATGACCCAACAGCCGCACACAAGCCTAGAATCAGCAATATCAACACCAAACTTCGGTTGGACTGGTGAAAAGTTCAGCGCCATTGGAATCAGGAGTAGTGGAAAGTCGTTCTCTGGAATAATGAATCACGCTTCACCATCTGGCAGTTCAACGAACCGCTATGGTTCTGGCATTGCTTACAGAGAGAGGCATTTTCGACCTCTGTGGTGGGTCTTGTAACCAAAGATAAGGATTTTGTCGCACCACCCGCTTCAGCAGTCGGTAGCTCCGCTCTATCATTTTACGTGGCCTACTAGGGCGCAGTTGCGTTGTTGATGCACCTGGGCATTTCCATTTTACAATAACATTACTTACAGTTGATTGGGACAGCTGCTGGGAAGCAGAGATTACCCGAACTGACTTGTTGCTAAGATGTCGGGATGTTGGGAATGTCAGGTGAAAGCTACCTGCTCATAGTTTGGTCTGCCCCTCCGCCTTAATTCCAGTGCCCGGGATTTTTAACTCTGCGGCCTATGGTTATATTGTTGATAAATCCATGCTCCCAGCATTATGGCAGCAGCTCGGTGAAGGCCCTTTTCTTTAATAACAGAACGGTGCTTCGTCCACAAAACGAGGTCCGTGCAGGAATGGTTTGATGAAGTGGGTGTGAAAGAACTTGTCTGGCCTGCACACAGCCACGAGCTCAACCTCATGGAACACTTTTGGGATGATTAAGAACGTCGATTACGAGCTAAGCCACACCTGCAGATACTGGTGACCCATATGATAAACGCTCTTCAGGCAGAATAGTATGCAATTCTCACAGCGTGTACCAAAACCTAGTATCATGCATTCCAAGCAGAGTGGAGGCTGTGATAGCAGCAAAGGGTAGACCAACTCGACTTTAAATCCTTTCCTATTACAGGGAGTTTATGAATAGGCAAGTGTTCAAATACTTTTGATAAGATAGTGTATGTGTAAAATAATTAAAATGAAGAAGATCTGTTGAATTTATATTTTCGGCAGTTACACTGCTGAGCCATTACATTACGACCACCCACAGGCTAGAGAAATCAGCACACCTGGAGACCGAACGGTGGCGCACGTAAAGTTCACAGATCAGCATATATACAATCCGAGGGTCGGCTTTCGGTTAGTAGAGTGTTCGGAGTCAGAACGGGAAAAGCTGCCGATTTATCGGAGTTTGATAAAGGACAAATTGTGATGGCACGGAGCCTCGGAACTACGATCTCGGAAACGGCGCCGCTTGTGGGTTGTTCACGTGCCACTGTAGTGAGTACGTATCAGAAGGGGTGCCCGGATGGCCAAACGACGAACCGTCGTACATTCGTGTGTCGTCCGCAGCTCATTGATGCCAGAGGGGAGCGGAGACTGTCGCGCATTGTTCACAGCGACCACAGGGCCACAGTACCACAAATTACCCACAGCTACAACAGTGGTGATCAGGGCAATGTGTCACAGCACACAGTTCATCGCAGCCTATTGCGCATGAGCCTGCGCAGCCGAAGACCTACCCGGATACACATGCTCACTGCACGTCATCGCCAACAACGCATTAAATGGGTCCAAGATCATCGAGATTTAACACTGGATGGTTGGAAGAAAGTGGCCTGGTCTGACGAATCAAGAATCCTGGTGTATCACGTAGACAGCCAAGCGCGGCTACGTCTATTACCAACGGAGGCTATGGCTCTTGGATGCACTGTTGGGCGGAAACAGGCCGGCGGCGGCGGCGGTGTTATGCTGTTGGAGATGTTTACTTGGGCCCCATTATCCCAATAGCACAATCTCTGACAGCTGTCAGGTATCTGAACATCGTTGCGGACCAAGTTAACCAACTGTGTTCTCTGCTGGTGATGGCCATTACCAACAGGATAATGCGCCATGCCACAATGCCAGAATCGTGAAGGAGTGGTTCTAGGAACATGCTGGTGACCTTCTGTTAATGCCCTGGTCTCCAAATTCACCTGACATGAACCCAATCAAACATTTGTGGTTTGACGTGGAAAATCGGAATCGCGATAGATCCCCAACACCCCAAAAATGTACGGGAACTGAAGGACCTGTTGTTGACATTACGGTACTAGATACCCCAGGATCGCCACCTCATCGAATCGATGCCTCGCCGAGTGGTCGCTGTTTTGTGGGCTAAAGTTGGTTCTACAGCTTATTAGGTTGGTGGTCATAATGTAATGGGTCATCGCTGTATTTTGATACGCCTTATGTAAAAAAGTACATCCTTTGCCTTATGTGTATTGTGACGTACCTGCTAGCAGGACGCGCACGACATAAAGGCAGATAGAAGTCAGAACGAACGTCTGCCTAGCTCAGTTGGTAGAGCGACTTGTTCCGGAATAAGCGGACTCGGGTTCGATTCCCGGCGTAGACCAAAAATGACGGAGAAATTTACTTCGTTATAGTATCCCTTGCCTTATGTAAAAGTACATGCGAAGTTTGAACTGTGAGAACAAAGAACCACCCAGCTTGGTCTTTTCCTTATTCATAATGTTGCTGTTAGGCGGCTTAAATTCAGATGCTACTGATCATAGATGTATAGTTGATTTCCGAATTTTGCAAATCCGATTGAAAGAAAATGTTTTTCTGATACTTTTAGCCGCGAAGACCATTTTGAATATACGTTCAGCTTCAACTAATATACAATTTTCCCTCTAGCGTCGAAAATGGTATTTCTTTTTTCTCTCTGCTTGTGAAAGTTGGATCTCGAAAATTCGAGGCATTTACGATTACTAATTCATTCTCTTTTGCATTGCTTCTGTTATAATGACATCTGAAACTCGTTTATTGAAAAAGGATTTGCATTCTTCTTAGCGATACGGTATTTAAACTCTGCGTATCGCAGCTGTATGTATTTAGTATTAATCTGTAAGCACATCCCTACAGATGGTATATCTAGTTACAAGAATTGTTATAGTGATATTTACAGTCTTACAAAACATGCTATACGAAAAAATATTACTTACATGAAAATTATCCGGACATTCTTCAGATGAGTTGCAAAGTTTATACATTTTGGGTAAAGGAGAATTTTTTCCAGCATCAGTGCTGCAAAATGGCGCTGCAAATAGTTCATATTTTGTCCTCGGTAAACGTGGGACACGGTAACTTAATTGGTTTACAACTTGAGTACCATCTATCTTTCCATTGATAATACCGCACAGAAACTTGAGTTGGAGAGCCTTCCTTCTCGATTGCAGAGAGGTCATCTTGAAGAATGACAGAAAGTCAGGCGTGGGAATGCCAGCTATATAAACACCAGTCGATTTGTAAAAAAGGTGTCTGAGAATTGTTGTTTTAACTTTCTCGATCTCATTTACTAGAGTTACGAGACTAGGGCTTCAAATTATTGCCACATACTCCAGTCAGGAGCAGACCGTAGTCTCAGAAATACGCATAAATGTCTGATGATTCGAAAAATACAGTGCTTGGAATGTCATATGATGAATAGAAGATTTCTATACGCTGTACGTACAATTCTTTTGATATGAATTTTGAAGTTCAAGTTGGAATCAAATGTGACTCTCAAGTCCTGGACATCGTTTGTCCAGCTAAGAGAATAGCCGCCAGGTTTGTAGTAAAAAGAATTGGGTTTCTTTTCCACGAAAAGGAAACGACATGACACTTGGAGATGTTGAGGTGGAGATGATTTAACGTGCATCACTGAAGCAGGTTATTGACGTCGGTTTGAAGAGCAAGACAGTCATCAGGGTCTAAAGGAATGTCATTAATGTATATGGAAAACAACAGTGGTCCTAAGTTAGAGCATTGGGGTATTCCAGACGTGGCAACATAGGGATCAGAAACATGGTTATTATAAATAACAGACTGGGATCAGTTAAAAATATAGGACTTAAATTGAACAAGGACATGAGATTATCACTGAGACCAAAGTAGTTCATATTAAAGCTATAGGTATTCTAAGGATTTTTTTTTGTGGTGGTGGGTTTCAACCGTCAACATCAGCAAATCAAAAAGGTATAAGCACTCTCCTGTCCCTATTTTTGCAGAACTAGTTTCAGGGGGAGGATAAAGCCAGTGCTATGAGAAAGTACACTGAAGTGCCAGAAAAACTGGTACACCAGTCTAATACTTGGTAGGTCCCCCACGGAAGTTCAGGACTGCAGAAATACGACGGCCCATGGACGGCACTAGCTTCTGGAAATATGCTGTAGGCAATGCATACCATACTTCCTGTAGAGCGTTCCACAATTTCGAGTGTATTCTGAGGTCTCGGATTCCTGTGCTCGATAGCGCGCTGCATGGCATCCCAAATGTGTTCTATCACGTTCAGATCTGAGGAATCGGGTGGAAATGGCCACACCCCAAACTCAGATGAATGCTCCTCTAACCATAATGTGGCGTCCTGACACTTGTGTCGAGGTGCATTGTCCTGTTGGAACAGGCCCAACCCATCAGCATGAATGCAGGACATGAACGGGTGTACCTCGTCAGAAAGGATGCGCACATGGCGTTGGCCGGTCACAGACGTTTGTAGACGTACAAGGGGTCCCAGTGAAGTCCAGATAAACGCATTCTATACCTTTACGGACCCCCCACCAGCTGGTACAGTTCCCTGTTGACAGGCGGGATCCATGGCGTCACGGGGTTTGCGCCACAAACGAATCCTTCCATCTGCCCGATACAGTTGGAAACGCGACTCGTCAGACCAGGCTACTTGTTTCCTGTCATCAAATGTCCAGTGGCGGTGTTGCCGTGCGCAAGCGAGGCACATAGTTCTGTGTCGTGCACCCATCAAGGGGACTCGAGTTGGGCGACCGCTCCCAAAGCCCATATCGTGCAGGGTACTTTGCACAGTCCAAACGCTAATGCTGGTTGAGGCTCCAGAATTGAATTCCGATTATACCTGCGAGAGTGTTGCACGCCTATTGCATGAAACGATTCTTGACAGCCGACGATGGTCACGTTCACCCAATGCCTTTTTACGGCCACCTGGTACCGTAGGTTGGAGGTTTTGCCGGAATTCTTGTAGTCACGGTTCACCCTTGCAATGGTCGTCCGTGAAATTCCGAACTTCGTTTCTACCTCCGAAACATTATGGCCCATCTCACGAGCGCCAACTATGACACCGCGTTGAAAATCGCTTAAATAGTTATTACTTGTCATTCTCATGCCGAAAACAGCTCTGCCAGCTGGCAAGGATGTCTATCGCTAATATACGCACTGGCGGACGCAACCGAGTACGCGCATAGGTGACGTTGCTATGTGTTTTGCATAAGCTCGTCTGTACCAGTTTTTCTGGCACTTCAGTATATATACCAGTACGTTTAAAAAGTTCCGGAACTTTTTGAATATTTGCCAAATGTCAGTGAATTTCGTCATTCCCCGCTGAGGAAGCTAAGAGCATCACGTGAGCGACCAGCCAGAACCGGTTTGAAGCAGATCCGGCACGTACAGCGTATGTGCGTAGTTCGTGATTACATGCATTCGAGGCTTTCCGTCGAGAGGACAACGATGTCGAATTTTGAACAGCGTTCAAGTGTAAAATTTTGCGTTCTGCTCAGAAATTCTTTCGCTGAGACTTTTCAAATGATTAAGTCAGCGTACGGTGAGAGGGTGATGAATCGAACTAGAGTTTATGAGTGGCATCGACGATTCGAAAACGGGCGACACAGTATTGAGGATGATGAGAGGTCAGGACGACCTTCAACATCCAAAACGGATGAACAATTCGCCATTGTCAAAGAAATTGTGAAAAATGACCGTCGAAAAACTGTTGCAGCGACTGCAGAAGTTGCCGGCATCTCAGTTGAAAGTCGCCATGCCATTTTAACAGAGAAACTGGGTATGCATCACGTGTGCCAACAAATTGTTCCTAAAAACCTGACAAGAAAAAATGGATGAGCGCATGCAAGTTTGCTGGGATAACATGGATGCAGTGGATTCAGATCCCGATCTGTTGAATCGATTGATCACTGGCGATGAGACTTGGTGCTTTTTGTACTACCACCAATCCAACCGACTGTCAAAAGTGTGGAAATAACCGTCGTCACTACGACCAAAAATGTTCAAGGCTGACCGCTTCAAAGGAAAGGCCTTGTTAACAGTTTTCTTCTATTGCAAGGGGGTCGTACACAAGGAATTCCTTCAACATGGTCGTACAGTCACTAAAGAAAAGTACGTCAACGTCCTGAAACGTCTCCAAAAATCAGTGAGACGCAAGCGACCCAATCTTTGGAAGACCAACTCGTGGGTGCTTCATCACGTTAATGCGCCGGCTCACAGATCCCTCCTGGTGTCCGATTACCTGTCCAAACATCACATTCCCGTACTTCCACAACCAGCTTATTCCCCTGTTCTCTCAACGTGTGACGTTTTCCCCGGATGAAGAATTTGCTTAAGGGGCAACGCTTCTCAAGTTCCGAAGAAGTGCAACGAGCTGCGACGAATGTGGCAAAAGAAGGCTTGCAATCTTCATTTAAATCTTTCTATGAGCGCTGGCAAGAAAGCATAGTTGCACAGGGTAACTACTTCGAAGGAAACACTGCATAAACAGGTATTATCTGCACTCATTTTTTTTTCTTTTTTAATATAAAAAGTTCCGGAACTTTTTGAACGTAGTATTACTTACGCCTCAATTATGGGACAATATATACCACCAACGCCTCAATCCGGGACTCGAGACGGTGCCTTCTCAGACAACTAGCCAGAAACCTACGCTTCTGACCGCTCTTTCACCAGGACAGAGTATTCTCATTGTTTCAAAAGCGTGTAAATTCTGATTGTTTTGTTTTGCACCTTGTCGCATACTAATTTCAAGTTTTCTTTTGTTTCCTTTGCAGGAACCAAACAAGGTAAATATTAACGACCGCTGCATGCACTTGACCAATTATGCAGTCAACAAGGACAGCGATGCTTTCAATGATGACAAGGACTGTGGTAGCAAACGGTCTTTGCGGAACATCGAGAAGTACATGGCGGGGAGAGGTTATCCCATTACTTTCCTGCGTAAACGGATCGATCAGGTCGTCGTGAAGACCATGTTATCAGTCCTGTCGCAAGTGCAACACGAATATCACATCGCTTTTCCGAGCAATCCAGCGGTGTGTCCTTGCTTTCAGATCTTGGGCTTTGACATTCTCTTGACGCGCTTTCTTTATCCCAAGCTGATCGAAGTTAATCTGTCTCCGAGTCTCGGTACCCATACACAGGTGGATCACGACGTGAAACGAAAGTTCCTGAATGACGTCTTGGAACTCGCCAACATCAGTCAAGAGCTCAGCGAATCACTTAAATGGGAGGACCGTCGCAAGATGCTCACAAGAACCATCAAGTCTGCAACAACCCTGTCTAGCAGGAACATGACGAACAAAGAGCACACACTTCACGACGACCAGTTCAAGCACGAAGATAAGTGTATCGGGAATTTTCGAAGAGTGTATCCCACGAAAGACTGTGACTACAGTGCTATTCTAGAGAAGACCAATTCAAAGTATTCTTTGAGTGTCCCAAAGCGGACTTCATCTCAGCAATCCAATAAGAGCAAAGCAAGTTTGGCTTCTTCTGTGAAGTCTAATCCTAGTAACAAGAGCTTGAAGAACAGCAAAACAAAGCCACCCAGAACACGGAAGAAGAAAAGAGATTGCTCCACTCCTTTCTGGGGTGTTCCGTATGTATCATGACAATGTTCGAAAGTGGCCTACATTTTGCAGGAAGTTTTTCGTTCATAAATCACATCAATAAAGTTAACCATTTAGAAGAGTTATCTCTTTATCTTCATTGTAAAGATACTTTATGTCGCTAATTTACCAAAATTCATACGTGGAAATAAATCGCATCATGCCGAAGTTTCCACTTGAAAAAAAAACCCCACCTTGGTGAGGCAATTGTCTAACCGCTGGCTTCTGGCCCTTCATCTAAGATGGATCCAGGTTCGAGTCCGATATGAGGCATGCGTGGTGTTTTTGTCTCATGGCTCTGGTTTTTTCTTTTCCCTGGAAGCAGTGGCCCTAAATTTGAACAGACTACTGCTTATAGTTCTACGAGTTGCTCATGGTGATCGTCAAACCCCGAATAAAACAAGTGAGAGGAAGGAATTTTGAAGATGACAATCCGTTTTTTGGTGTAAATATGACAAGGAGGTTAAATCCGATAATATCCGAAAACTTGAAAATTTCGTCGTCCTGGAGCGGGAATCGAACCCGCGTCTCACAGATAGCGCCCGAGTATGCTAACTACTACGCCACCCAGAACGACCAAGTCTCAAGTTTCCGATTAATTTGAATATAACTATCACAGGATTCGCTAGTCGAACCAATCGGCATTCATGTTTAGCGAATCTGGAGGTTAAGAATCCTATCCCGTGATTTTCCGGAGAAGCAGATAAATCATGAATGGAATACGGGATAACACCATACAACACAAATTTTGAAGATGACAATCCGTTTTTTGGTGTAAACATGACAAGGATGGTAAGTCAGATAATATCCGAAAACTTCGTTGTCCTGGAGCGGGGATCGAACACGCATCTCCCAGATAGCGCCAGAGTATGCTAACCACTACACCACCCAGAACGACCAAGTCTGAAGTTTCCGATTAATTTGAATATAAGCATCACAGGATTCGCTAGTCGAAGCAGCCGGCATTTATGTTTAGCGAATCTGGAGGTTAAGAATCTAAACATGAATACTGGTTGCTACGACTGGCGAATGCTGTGATGGTTATATTCAAATTAATCGGAAACTTCAGGCTTGGTCGTTCTGGGTGGTGTAGTGGTTAGCATACCCGGGCGGTATCTGGGAGACGTGAGCTCGATTCCCGCTCCAGGACGAGGATATTTTCAAGTTTCTGGATATTTTCTGACTTACCATCCTTGTCATATTTACACCAAAAAACGGATTGTCATCTTCAAAATTTGTGTTGTATGGTGTAATCCCGTATTCCATTCATGACAGAAAGAAACTCCTATTGGTATTGGAGTATATAATTTTTATTACTGTCGTGCCCAAAGCTTAGAGAAATAATTAAAATTAATTTAATTGATTGAACAAATGGCATGGCAAGAAAATATAATAAGTACTAATTACGATACGGAATTAGAGTGTGAGAGAACATCGAATCGATGGCAGCTTACCCTGAAATGACGAGCAGTAATCCCTAGCAGCGATACAGACTTCTAGAAATTGTATACCGCATATACTGAAGAAAAAGCCCCATTTTGATTAAAAGAAAGAGGCCGTTCTAGAGTGGTGTCGTAGATAACATAAGTTACCCCAAAACCTAACATATTGTGGTTAGTTGTGCCTGTTTTCCGGCAAAGGTAAACTCCAGTTACTTGAGAGACGTGGTTAGAGATTGGAATGGACCTCTAATACGCAGTGTCGGATATGCTCCTTAAGATTCAAGTTCTGACATCTTGCTGGTCACTTTATACGTTGCATTTTCTTCCTTTCTAAAAAGTGCTATACTTGAAAAACTGTATGAGGATGGGTATTATTGATGAAAGTAAGCCAATGACCACTGCTGTTGTAAAACAGGCGAATATGTGTTTCGACGATTTTAGTTCGATAACGCACATCTGGCACAGTGCCTCAAGAGAAGATACAAGTGTTGTATTGAAAGTAATGCAAAAGTGGACATAACTTTCTTATTAACTGACAGAGGACGTTCAAATCGCACATGTTGGTAGAGTATCTCTTCCTCTATAGTAGCACTTCTTCTTCATTGCAGGTAAATAATAATTTCCAAGCATAAACAACTTGCCGTCATTGAGTTCTTGACGAAGGAAGGTTGCAGGTGTCCGACATCTACAGAAAGCTACAGAATGTTTACGGAGATGACACCATTGACAAGAGAAATGTGCACAGATGGATGAAGAAGTTTAAAACAGGGGAAATTAGCATTGAAGACAAAATACGCAGTGAGAGACCATAATCTCCGACTACTCACACGAATCGTCAGCGAGTGGATGAATTGATTCGCGCTGAGAGACGAGTCATAATCCGTGAGTTTGTTGCACAACTGGACTGTGGTCACAATGGCATACAGTAGATGGTGGAAGACGTAGGGTATCAGAAAGTGTGTGACATGTGGGTACCTCGGTATTTTGGCAACAAATTAGGGCGATCAGCAAATCAGGCTTGTCGATGGTCCCCATCCGCCGTACAGCCCAGATCTGGCGCCATCCGACTACCACCTGTTCTGTTCAATGAAGGAAAGTCTCCGGAGACAACGATCTGATGACACAGACGAAGTGAAAGTGGCTGTGAAGAAGTGGTTACAACAGTCCACACCTGAATTTTTTCACGGCGGATTCGAGAGTTGGGTTTCAACGATGGGGCAAATGCATCGCTTGTGATGGAGACTATGTTGAGTAGTACCTTTGTATAGAGAAAGAGTTACTCTACCAACATGTGCAATTTGAGCAACTTCTGTCAGTTAATAAAAACGTTATTCCCACTTTTGCATTACTTTCGGTACAACCCTCCTATATATATACATGTATAAGTTTATTAAAAAATGGAGACACTTACTGTTTGTGGTGAAATTTTAATCAATAAGCTGTAGGCCTACTTCAGGCTTTCAGAACAGAAGCAATTCAACTTGGAATATACTTATACAAATCCTGCACATACGATTAGGAATTTGGGACCATTCCTCCTGTCTAATACGCCCAACTGTGTCACTGATGTTGGAGGCGGAAAGAGTGATCTGACATTTCGCTCCATTTATTCCCACAAATGTTCAATACTATTGCGATATGGAGATTGAGGTGGCCAGGGCAGCTGCTGTACCTCATTCTCATTCTCTGCAAACCACAACTTGATATGTTTCGTGCAATGCACGGCTACCTTATCCGCTTGAAATTAGGGACGGTGACTAGGGAACAGGGCTTGTAAGATTGAGTGCAAGTGGTCCCCAAAAATGGATTTATATGTTACAGGTGTTACGCGACATTTCAGAATAGCCAATGTCCCTAAAGGAATGCCGTAGTATGGCATTCTACAGCATCAAAGATCCACTCCATGCTTCCCAATCGGAACCCAACGGTCGGGTGAAGAAATAAAACTTTCAAAGCTTTCGCTATTATCCAGTTTGCAGTTAGCTGTCTACCTTTCTTGAAAAAGCCATCTGGTTGATTTGCGAAAGCTTGGAAAGTTTTATTTTTATTCTACGCTAAGAAATTTCGGATTATGAGTATAGTTACACTATTTTGAGTATAATTGGTGTACACTTCTTACTTATTGAACATGTTGCCAATCTTTAGCATCCCAGTTTTTATGTGCTTTGCACCATCTTACACGTTTTGCAACATTGATGTTGGTAATCAGAGGTTTGTGAATTGCAGTACATCCATAAATACCAACGCGATGGTGATCCCGATGAATTGTTATGACGGGCACAGAATCATACCGACTGGTGTTCAACTGCGCTGCTATTTGCGGTGTCGGGGTCTTGTGATTTCATTGTGCAATCCATGCGAACCGCTGTAGGTCCGTTCTGTCATATCCTGAAGCGAACCATTGGCCCATTAATACAGAATTCAAGGGCGTTGTTGTCAACACCTCGCGAAATGTTACGTATCCGGATCTGAGAGAAAGGGGGTCACAAAACATACACACCCAAAGAGCTCGTCTTCGGACATCAAGACTTTTCCCATGAAGTTGCGTGTGCATAGTATCTCTGGAAATAGGAAATATGCCTTGTTGCCTTTTCAGTAAGCTCCACAGTAACCTGCTGTTTTGTACACTGTATTATCTCTCTGATCGGGCGTGATAGCCGTGGTTCTCTCATGGAGAGGAGTGGAGAACCTGAAACAGGCATTTGAGGTAAGTTTTAAGAGATCGTGTTGTGGTTCTATGATTTGCAGACTACACTGATTTACGGTTCTAGTACAAAACACCCACACGTCATATCACCAACACGTCATAACACCGACAGGTCGAAACACCGACAGTTCAATACACCAACAAGTCGGAACACCGACAATCAAAACGCCGACAATCAAAACACCGACAGTTCAAAACGCCGACAATCATAATATCCACAAATCATATCACCGATAACTATATATCATACGCCGGCCTTTTTAACAGACTTGAAGTTACTAACTTAATATCTGGTATGTGTAAATGTGTAACAGAGATTAATATCGGCACAATAATACACATCAATCCTGAAGTGGTTATTTGGCATATAGGCCGCTGACCGTTTAAGTAGATTTGAAGTTACATGCTCGATATCTGGTATATGAAAATAAGTAATAGAATATAACAACGGGAGTACCACATATCAATCCTCAGATGCCCAAAAAGCCTATAGGCCTCAGGCCTTTTTACCAGATTTGAAGTTGCAAATTTAAAATTTGGTATGTGTAAATGATTAACAGAAAATAATAAGGGGAAATAATAAGGGAAAATAATACACACCAATCCTGAAGTGAATACATGCAGGAATGGCTGGGTGATGGCGGCCCAGTGGGGCGGCGAATTGTCAAAACAGACAACAGTAGACAGACCATTGTCTGTCTACTGTTGTCTGTTTTGGCAATGGACGAACGATGGCCATGAAAGCGTGTAGGTGATCAGCCAGCACATGCTGGTAGCGCACAGCCTCCGCAGACACACTAAAAGACTCAATATGTCCCATGAGAGGGCTCCCCAAAGCATCACAGAGCCACCACAGCCTTGAACAGAGCCGACATGGCACGACGGGGCCTTGGTCTCATGCTGTCGACGCCACACTCACACCCTCCTGTCAACTCGGTACAGGTGGAAACGGGACTCATCTGACCACACGATGCGTCGCCATTCTGAAGAGGTTCAGTTTTGACGTTTCCGGCACAGTGCGAGGCATATTGTCTGATGACGAGCAGTCAATAGGGGCGCACGAATTGGGCGACGGCTATGGTAGCCTAGGGTATAGGGCGCGCCACAACGTTTGCTCGCTGTCGCTGCCTGTATTTCCGACATTTAACCTGAATTTGATTTCCCCGCCGTTGCCAAGTGGTCGGTCTGTACGAGCTTCGATAGTCTACGTCGACCCCGATCATCGATGGCGTGCTGTCCACCACAGTTTGCTCTCTGGGCGTTGGAACGACCGTCGATGGTATTCCTGCGGTATATTCTTGATACTGTTGCGCTCGAGAACCCTAGAGTTCTTGCCTGCTGGGCGATAGAATAACTCATCGGCCTGGCGCAGACAATGCGTCCACGATCAAAGTCGCTCAGATCAACACGTTTATCTATGTTCGTTAATTGCGATACACTATTTGAAAGATCAGATATGTAGAGGACTTTAGGAAGGGAGTGTCTGACCCCGGGTCTTAAACAACCCTTAGAGTTAGGAAGCTAGGAGATTTGGGCTAGAGTGCCTGATAGGAATGTGACACGGAAGCGAGGTAGAAATGGTAAGGAAGATGCCCTTATTTATTACCGGGAGGACTGTACCAGGGGTCCTACGGCTTAACGTGCCTATCCGACGCACGGTGGATATTTAGTGGTTCGAGCATTCGTACCTGCCTGGGATCTAACCTGAGGTTTCTTCGTGCCAGTCACGAACGTTGAGCACTAGGCCATTCGCGGCCCACTGTTGGAAAGGCCTGTTGTCCACCTATTTATCGCTTGCGTTCTGTTTGGGTCTGTTCCACTCTGCGCGGGGATGCCCATGTCAAATACCCATCACCTCTATCTCCAATGCTTTGTCCACTAAGTGTATATAGGAATAAAGAAATCAACGTTGAGTCACAAATAAGTTTATTTCCTTGACGGGTGCAGTTTCTATGAGCTTTTGCCCAGCTTTATTTGCCCTGATGAATTTGGATCAAAGCTATGCCGAACTGCAGTAAGCAAAGAAAATAAAATTGTTACCTTGTGATACACTCAGTGAACTACGTCCACTGATCTGGTACCCCCTGGTTTTCCTTTAGCTCTGAGAACTGCCGCCACCCTATGTGGCATCGACCCCACGATACAACTGTGGAGATCTGAACCAAGCCCTTTGAATTTCAGTCACACAGTTCCGCTAAGAAGAGAGGTGGCATGTCGAAATACCTGACTTGGCGTTCCACATTTCACAGATATTCAATTGGGTTAAGATCAGACAACTTTGGAGGCCATTCGAGATGTCTCATATCAGCACTCTATTCGTCGAATTATCCCTACACGAGGAGAGGCCGATTACATGGGGCATTTTCGTCCTGGAAAAACGCATCCCCCTCCCCTCTTGGTCCAGGCAAAATATTATGGGGTGCTCATGACTCACCAGGAGTTCCCCGAAGTTGCATGTGCCCATAGGGCTCGTAGTTCATGCCAGCTAAACATACCCCGTATAACACAACCGCCCACATCAGCTTTGCCTCAACCACTGGCACTACGAACTCAACACACAATACTAAATTAACTGATATGGTCGAAATTTGCCATATTTGCACGATCTATACACAAGATGAAGGCCCTAAGTGATCTTACATGAGGTGTTTATTCCGTAAAAATGAGAGGTTAAAAACATATTTACAATTTAACAAGTTAGTAAAATCATGCAGTGCATTGATTATGATACGCTTTCCAACATACCAAAAATTATTTCTCAAGTTATGAGGATAATAGCTGTGGAATAAATATCGCTCCTGTGTCCTGACCTTTGACCCCCTTTCGATGATATTCAACAGAACCGGTTAAGTATACTTCCAGAACACATGATAAAGTTTTATCGCAATCGAAGCATTTTTACGTAAGTTATGACGCATAATTTATTTATTTTATTTTAATCTTTCTTTGCCACACTACACCATTCACCACACAATCAAATCACAAATACAACTTCTGTGCAAAAAAAAAAAAACAAAGAAAAAACACAACATGCAAATACAAATATTATACAATGCAATTATACATATATTGAAAAGTATAAATGAAGTAATAGGAACTACAAAAACACGTATGATAACATGAATAAATTTGTTTTTAGTTTTAGTTAAAGTAAATTGAAGCACCACTACAGGATCTCGCTCCTATGTCCTGACCTTTGACCTCATTTCGCCCATTTTCAACAGAATTCGTCCCCAAGTGGTCCCCTACAACATACTAAAATTAATCGAAATCGAACCATTTTTACTCAAGTTATGAACTGTAAGGGAAATGGAATGGATCCCGGTCTTTTGTCCTGACCTTTGACCCCATTTCACCCATTTTCAATAGAGTTAGTCCCGGGTGATCCCCTACCACATACTAAAATTTCATCGAAATCGAATTATTTTTACGCAAGTTATGACGCATAAGGGCAATGGAATGGATCCCGCACCTATGTCGTGACCTTTGACTCCATTTCGCCCATTTTCAATAGGGTAGGTCCTCAGGTGGTTCCCTACCACATACATACTACAATTTCATCAAAATATTACCATTCTTACGCGAGTTGTTGCACAGACAAACAGACGGACAGACGGAAAGACGGACAGACAGACAGACGGACCAAGCTGGAACATATACGCCTCTTCAACCTACGGATGGAAAGTGTAAAAACCATTAGAACTTTCAACCTTACGTTAAGGTCATCTTTAGATGGAGGCACCATTGAGAGATGTTTCATGTCAAATCATATGTAGAGGATTTTAGGAAGGGAGTGTCTGACCCTAGGTCTTAAACAAACCTTAGAAATAGGAAGCTAGGAGTTTTTGGCTAGGGTGCCCGGTAATTGAGCGATGTTTACAAGGAACGTCGTTATAAATGCTGTCTAGATAAGAGTTTAAGGGACGTAATTACAAGTGTGAGGCATAGACAATTCTGCGCAGAACTCATGTGCGTGAGTAAATCCAGTAATTTCTTACAACACACTTGTACTTACGTCGCTTAAAACTCTTATCCAGATAGTATTTATAACGAAGTTCCTTGTAAACATCTCTCAATGGTGCTTCCATCTGAAGATGACCTTAACGTAAGGTTGAAAGATCTAATGGTTTTTTAATTGTAAATATATTTTTAACCTATCATTTTTACGAAATAAACATCTCATCTAAAATCACTTAGTGCCTTCATCTTGTGTATAGATCGCTCAAATACTGCAAATTTCGACCATATTAGTTACTATCAGCACGAAAATTAAACTTATGTACGAAATTAACTGTTACAAGACTAGAATACATGTAGGATGGGCGTTGGTGGGTTCGTTGCAGATGGTATATATACTCCAGTTGAGTGCAGGACCAACTTCTTTTGTAACAACTAAAATAAAATTTAATGAAGTAATCAGTAACACAGTCGTCGTTGAATTCAAGGGAATGAAACAAAAACAAGCATCGTATTAGGCACACATCCTTTAACTCGCGCAACAACTTTCAACTTCGTTGATCTTTGTCTTAGCTTCGGCTAAACTCGATCATCCACTCTTCGTCGGCTCCGGCTGAACTGAACCATTCAGTTGTCTTCGTACGGAAAAGAGGCGAGCTGATCTGCTCCTCGCGCGGTATCGCTGCGACATCTATCGGCAATAGTTCAAAGAAAGTTTCAAAAGTCAAAAAATGTATAGGGGAAATCCCACATACATATCATGAGTCATTTGACCAACATACTTGCTTTAAATCTGCTATGCTCTAGTTCATATGCTATGGGCACCGAAAAAGTCGTTCATGTCGACGAACTCGTGTTAGGAGAGGGTAGAATATTGGTGGAGTATAGCGCGTCTGCTCTGGCATCCAATCCGTGACAGCATGCAACACCCAGTCGAGCGGTATATAGAGCGGAGTATAGCGCGTCTGCTCTGGCATCCAATCCGTGACAGCATGCAACACCCAGTTGAGCGGTATATAGAGCGGAGTATAGCGCGTCTGCTCTGGCATCCAATCCGTGACAGCATGCAACACCCAGCTGAGCGGTATATAGAGCGGAGTATAGCGCGTCTGCTCTGGCATCCAATCCGTGACAGCATGCAACACCCAGCTGAGCGGTATATAGAGCGGAGTATAGCGCGTCTGCTCTGGCATCCAATCCGTGACAGCATGCAACACCCAGCTGAGCGGTATATAGAGCGGAGTATAGCGCGTCTGCTCTGGCATCCAATCCGTGACAGCATGCAACACCCTGTTGAGCGGTATATAGAGCTGAGTATAGCGCGTCTGCTCTGGCATCCAATTCATGACAGCATGCAACACCCAGTTGAGCGGTATATAGCGCGGAGTATAGCGCGTCTGCTCTGGCATCCAATCCGTGACAGCATGCAACACCCAGTTGAGCGGTATATAGAGCGGAGTATAGCGCGTCTGCTCTGGCATCCAATCCGTGACAGCATGCAACACCCAGCTGAGCGGTATATAGAGCGGAGTATAGCGCGTCTGCTCTGGCATCCAATCCGTGACAGCATGCAACACCCAGCTGAGCGGTATATAGAGCGGAGTATAGCGCGTCTGCTCTGGCATCCAATCCGTGACAGCATGCAACACCCAGCTGAGCGGTATATAGAGCGGAGTATAGCGCGTCTGCTCTGGCATCCAATCCGTGACAGCATGCAACACCCAGCTGAGCGGTATATAGAGCGAAGTATAGCGCGTCTGCTCTGGCATCCAATCCGTGACAGCATGCAACACCCAGTTGAGCGGTATATAGCGCGGAGTATAGCGCGTCTGCTCTGGCATCCAATCCGTGACAGCATGCAACACCCAGTTGAGCGGTATATAGAGCGGAGTATAGCGCGTCTGCTCTGGCATCCAATCCGTGACAGCATGCAACACCCAGCTGAGCGGTATATAGAGCGAAGTATAGCGCGTCTGCTCTGGCATCCAATCCGTGACAGCATGCAACACCCAGTTGAGCGGTATATAGAGCGGAGTATAGCGCGTCTGCTCTGGCGTCCAATCCGTGACAGCATGCAACACCCAGTTGAGCGGTTTATAGAGTGGAGTATAGCGCGTCTGCTCTGGCATCCAATCCGTGACAGCATGCAACACCCAGCTGAGCGGTATATAGAGCGGAGTATAGCGCGTCTGCTCTGGCATCCAATCCGTGACAGCATGCAACACCCAGCTGAGCGGTATATAGAGCGGAGTATAGCGCGTCTGCTCTGGCATCCAATCCGTGACAGCATGCAACACCCAGTTGAGCGGTATATAGAGCGAAGTATAGCGCGTCTGCTCTGGCATCCAATCCGTGACAGCATGCAACACCCAGCTGAGCGGTATATAGAGCGGAGTATAGCGCGTCTGCTCTGGCATCCAATCCGTGACAGCATGCAACACCCAGCTGAGCGGTATATAGAGCGGAGTATAGCGCGTCTGCTCTGGCATCCAATCCGTGACAGCATGCAACACCCAGCTGAGCGGTATATAGAGCGGAGTATAGCGCGTCTGCTCTGGCATCCAATCCGTGACAGCATGCAACACCCAGTTGAGCGGTATATAGAGCGAAGTATAGCGCGTCTGCTCTGGCATCCAATCCGTGACAGCATGCAACACCCAGCTAAGCGGTATATAGAGCGGAGTATAGCGCGTCTGCTCTGGCATCCAATCCGTGACAGCATGCAACACCCAGTTGAGCGGTATATAGAGCGAAGTATAGCGCGTCTGCTCTGGCATCCAATCCGTGACAGCATGCAACACCCAGCTGAGCGGTATATAGAGCGGAGTATAGCGCGTCTGCTCTGGCATCCAATCCGTGACAGCATGCAACACCCAGTTGAGCGGTATATAGAGCGAAGTATAGCGCGTCTGCTCTGGCATCCAATCCGTGACAGCATGCAACACCCAGTTGAGCGGTATATAGAGCGAAGTATAGCGCGTCTGCTCTGGCATCCAATCCGTGACAGCATGCAACACCCAGCTGAGCGGTATATAGAGCGGAGTATAGCGCGTCTGCTCTGGCATCCAATCCGTGACAGCATGCAACACCCAGTTGAGCGGTATATAGAGCGAAGTATAGCGCGTCTGCTCTGGCATCCAATCCGTGACAGCATGCAACACCCAGCTGAGCGGTATATAGAGCGGAGTATAGCGCGTCTGCTCTGGCATCCAATCCGTGACAGCATGCAACACCCAGTTGAGCGGTATATAGAGCGAAGTATAGCGCGTCTGCTCTGGCATCCAATCCGTGACAGCATGCAACACCCAGCTGAGCGGTATATAGAGCGGAGTATAGCGCGTCTGCTCTGGCATCCAATCCGTGACAGCATGCAACACCCAGCTGAGCGGTATATAGAGCGGAGTATAGCGCGTCTGCTCTGGCATCCAATCCGTGACAGCATGCAACACCCAGCTGAGCGGTATATAGAGCGGAGTATAGCGCGTCTGCTCTGGCATCCAATCCGTGACAGCATGCAACACCCAGCTGAGCGGTATATAGAGCGGAGTATAGCGCGTCTGCTCTGGCATCCAATCCGTGACAGCATGCAACACCCAGCTGAGCGGTATATAGAGCGAAGTATAGCGCGTCTGCTCTGGCATCCAATCCGTGACAGCATGCAACACCCAGCTGAGCGGTATATAGAGCGGAGTATAGCGCGTCTGCTCTGGCATCCAATCCGTGACAGCATGCAACACCCAGTTGAGCGGTATATAGAGCGAAGTATAGCGCGTCTGCTCTGGCATCCAATCCGTGACAGCATGCAACACCCAGATGAGCGGTATATAGAGCGGAGTATAGCGCGTCTGCTCTGGCATCCAATCCGTGACAGCATGCAACACCCAGCTGAGCGGTATATAGAGCGGAGTATAGCGCGTCTGCTCTGGCATCCAATCCGTGACAGCATGCAACACCCAGCTGAGCGGTATATAGAGCGGAGTATAGCGCGTCTGCTCTGGCATCCAATCCGTGACAGCATGCAACACCCAGCTGAGCGGTATATAGAGCGGAGTATAGCGCGTCTGCTCTGGCATCCAATCCGTGACAGCATGCAACACCCAGCTGAGCGGTATATAGAGCGGAGTATAGCGCGTCTGCTCTGGCATCCAATCCGTGACAGCATGCAACACCCAGCTGAGCGGTATATAGAGCGAAGTATAGCGCGTCTGCTCTGGCATCCAATCCGTGACAGCATGCAACACCCAGCTGAGCGGTATATAGAGCGGAGTATAGCGCGTCTGCTCTGGCATCCAATCCGTGACAGCATGCAACACCCAGTTGAGCGGTATATAGAGCGAAGTATAGCGCGTCTGCTCTGGCATCCAATCCGTGACAGCATGCAACACCCAGCTGAGCGGTATATAGAGCGGAGTATAGCGCGTCTGCTCTGGCATCCAATCCGTGACAGCATGCAACACCCAGCTGAGCGGTATATAGAGCGGAGTATAGCGCGTCTGCTCTGGCATCCAATCCGTGACAGCATGCAACACCCAGCTGAGCGGTATATAGAGCGGAGTATAGCGCGTCTGCTCTGGCATCCAATCCGTGACAGCATGCAACACCCAGCTGAGCGGTATATAGAGCGGAGTATAGCGCGTCTGCTCTGGCATCCAATCCGTGACAGCATGCAACACCCAGCTGAGCGGTATATAGAGCGGAGTATAGCGCGTCTGCTCTGGCATCCAATCCGTGACAGCATGCAACACCCAGCTGAGCGGTATATAGAGCGAAGTATAGCGCGTCTGCTCTGGCATCCAATCCGTGACAGCATGCAACACCCAGCTGAGCGGTATATAGAGCGGAGTATAGCGCGTCTGCTCTGGCATCCAATCCGTGACAGCATGCAACACCTAGTTGAGCGGTATATAGAGCGGAGTATAGCGCGTCTGCTCTGGCATCCAATCCGTGACAGCATGCAACACCCAGCTGAGCGGTATATAGAGCGGAGTATAGCGCGTCTGCTCTGGCATCCAATCCGTGACAGCATGTAGCACACAGTCGAGCGGAATATTGTTTGTGGTTGACCCATATTGTATTTGGCAGTCAACTGCGGGTCTGTACTGAGCACAAGGTGACGCATCCGTTGTTATCTTCTGTCTGTCCATCTGCAGACATCATGCGTATTAGTTCAATTTTGAAATTATTGCCGTACTTGAAAGATTTTACTGTGAAAATGAAGATCCATTCCTTTTGGTTTTTTCTCAATGCATTACTTCTCCGCCAGAGGCAGTGAATGCAGATAAATATTGTTGCCACGAAGTAATCAAATATCAAATCTTTACTACTTTGTAGTTTAATGCCTGTTACTAATGTACACCAAGAAAGTGTTGAAGAATTTCAAGAATATATAGTCCTGCGAAAAAAATTATGCCGACTAAATACGTAAATTAAAATTTTAGGGTTCCTGTACTAAAATGAGAGGGTAATAACAACCAGAGCTCAAACATTATAATGCTCGACACGCCCGTGGCATGTAAAAATTCTGTCCGGGAATGTATTTTTTAATTACATGCCCGATTGAGCATGTAAAATATCCAGCTCTTTACACAATAGAAAACTAACAAAAAAGTAATATAATATCTTTTATTTTTCCAATCGGTTTTTTACTACTGAAAGGCTCCATCCTTCTTGTCAATTTAATAAAATTAAAGGGGTGTGTTCTGGGAGATTAAAGGTCATAATGGATGCCTTTGAAACCTAAACTGCCCATAATACTTGTATAATTGTGTGATTTTCCAAAAGAAAGTGCAGGTAATAAGCTTTCAAACGGGCTGAATATGAACTCTGTTGACTAATTAGGTCCACAGTTATTGCCATTTCTGATAGGCATGGGACATTCAAAGTGTCTCTTTTGTAAATTTCAAAGACCGCTTACTATAGAAGTACTGCATATAGGAAGCTGAAATATCGCACCGATTAGTTTTTCTATAAACTGCAAGTTTACCAAGTTCCATGAAAATCAAGAAGTTAGTAAAATCATGCAAGGCATTATGATACGCTTTCGAACATACCAGAAATCATTACTCAAGTTATGAGGTTATGGCTGATTACTCAAGTTATGGCTGTGGAATAAATATCGCTCCTGTGCCCTGATCTTTGACTCCATTTTGATGATAATCAACAAAACCAGTTCAGTATACCTCCGGAACAACATACTAAAGTTTTGTCGCAATAGAAGCATTTTAGTCAAGTTATGGCTGTGGAATAAATCTTGCGCCTGTGCCCTGACCTTTGATACTATTTCGATGATATTCAGCAGGACCAGTTCAGTATGCCTCCGAAATAACATGATAAAGTTTTGTCGCAATCGAAGCATTTTTACGCGTAAGTGCAATGGAATGAATCCCGCTCCTATGTCCTTATCTTTGACTCCCTTTCACCCGTTTTCAACAGGGTGTGTCTCTAGGTGCTCCCCTACAACATACTAAAGTTTCATCGACATCGGACCATTTTTACGCAAGTTATGACGCATACGGGCAATGGAATGGACCCCCGCTAATATGTCCTGGTTTGACCCCATTTCGCCCATTTTCAACAGAGTTCGTTCTCATGTGGTCCCCTACCACATACTAAACTTTCATCGAAATGGAATCATTTTTACGCAAGTTATGACGCATAACGGCAATGGAATCGATCCCGCTCCTATGCCGTGACCTTTGACCCCATTTCGCCCATTTTCAATAGGGGTCGTCCCCAGGTGGTCCTCTACCACATACTGAAATTTCATCTAGGTCGAAACATTTTTTTGTGAGTTATGGGGCGGACAGACGGACGGACGGACGGACAGAGTGTCGGACAAAGCTGGAGCATATACGCTTCTTCATCCCAAGGTTAGTAGACTCCAAGGTTATGCTTATCCGACACTTCCGCTGAGCACTGTCTCAGGGGTAGCCTTCGTGACGTCACAGTCCCGGAGATCTCCACACCCCATCCGCCCTAAAGCTGCTTGCTCCCGTTTTTCTGGTTCAGGGTCTGAAAGCTACATTGTCTCATTTGAAGCTAGGTATTTGTAGCAAACAAATTTTCTTTTCCTTGGTTATACGTTAAACACTGAACATGCCTGGTTCGTGCGCAATAACAACGTGTCAAAATTATTATTCGAAAACCAGAAGGAATGGCATTCATTACCATAGGTTTCCGAAAAATGAAGTTTTGCGTAAAACATGGAAATTGAGATGCAAACGAGCTGACAGTTTCAACGAAATGAATTCAGCTATTTGTTCGGAACATTTTCCTGAGGAAGACTACGAACGCGATTTAAGGAATGAACTTCTAGGTTTGCCTATCCGCAAAATGCTAAAGGACACAGCTGTACCAAGTTTAAACCTCCCGGGAAACTTTAATGTAAATTCTAATTCAGAGAGAAAGAACAGACAGGAGAAAAGGAAACGAACTAATCTTGTTGGCGATTTGATAAACTCTGATAATGCAGAGGAAATTTTGGAAGACATGTGGAGTGCCAATGATGAAAATACTGAAATTGAATGTATGAAAGACCTGAAAACAGAAAATGGAATTCTATTGAAGGAAAATTATATTTTGATGAAGGAAAATGAAAAGCTGAAAAAACAAATATTATCTTTGAGCTCTTCAAACCATAGTCTAACTTTACGTGTAAAAGTCCTCAAAGTAAAACAGAATCAAATGCAGAAAGAATTATTAGAATTGCGAAGGTTACGGAAAGATAAGAAAAAAGACAGAGAAATGTGCATAAAAAATTTGCTTTCTACAGTGTTTACTCCAGGACAGATAAGGGGTTTGTTAGGCCAAAAACAGATTGTTTGGAATTCTACTGATATTGCAGCTGCAATAACATTAAGAACTGTTTCCAGGAGAGCATATCACTACTTGAGAAATAAAGTTAATATTCCGCTTCCTGCTTTGTCAACGTTGCGCCGATGGGTAGCTACAATTAAATGTTCACCTGGAATTCAAGCCACAACTTTAAAACTGATGCAGAGCCAAGGAATGCAAATGACTGAAGCTGAAAGAACATGTGTAATTTCTATAGATGAAATGAAAGTTTCCAGCAAAATGTGCTATAATATTGAAACAGATGAAGTTATAGGACCGTGTAGGTACGTACTGGTATTCATAACAAGAGGACTTGTTAATCCCTGGAAACAACCAGTATTTTACGATTTTGACGTTAGTGGTTCCAGTCTCAGAGAAATATTAATGAAAGTAATTTGTGCCGTAGAAAATATCATGTTTCCTGTATTTGCTCTTACTTCAAATCTGGGAGCTTTAAACCAGAAATTATGGAAAGAATTGGCTATATCGCCTGAGAGTCCGTTCTTCGAAAATCCTTTTGACAAAAACAGACATATAAATGTATTTGCTGACATTCCGCATATGGTAAAGTTATTGCGAAACCATATTTTGGACAGTGGCATAAAAATAAGAAATATAGTGATAAATTGCTCCCTATTTGAAAAGCTATTAGAGAAGGACAGTAAGGAATTAAAAACAGCGTATAATATGAGTGAAACACACATACGTGTTAAAGGAGCAAACAGGCAGATTGTACGTTATGCTGTACAGTTGCTTTCAGAGCGTGTTGGAAATGCCATCAAATATTTATTTCCCGAAGATGATGAAGCAGCAAATTTTATTCTTCTTGTTGACAGATTTTTTGATACAATGAATTCGAGGCAACCATTCTCAGACAAACCATTCCGATGTGCTTTAGGTAACAATCAACAGCAATTTCAACTTCTGAATGAGGCTTACAACACTTTTTCGCAGATGCGCGTTGTTGGAAGAAAAAACGCCCTACCATTTCAGCAAGGTCTTCTGGTCAGTATTACATCTGTAATGGCTGTCCACAAGATTCTAAGAGAAAAATATGAGCTAAAATATTTTTTAACTCACAGAGTTAATCAAGATGTCCTAGAAATTTTTTTCTCACAGATACGTGCAACAGGGAATACCTATGATCACCCTTCACCACTGGAATTTCAAAATCGTCTCAGACTGCTGGTACTTGGGAAAGTAGTCTGGAACTGTCAGAAATCTAACGTTTTGCCTGAGTCAGAACAACATTATTTAACTGTCTACATGCTCTCGTCTTCCTGTGTCTTATACAATAATGCATCCTGCAATGATGAAACAGCCCACACAAGTGAAAATGAAATTACGGCTGCACTTCGTGAAGAACCCACAACTGCAATTACGTCTTCTAGTGACAGCATATCGTACCAAGCTTTACGATACCTTGCTGGATATGTTGCATTTAACTGCCAACCAACGCGTCCTGGGCTGGGGGACAAAAATGCACCTCTGGACCTAGTGCAAGAAAAAGGAATTCTTTGTGACTGGATTAGCGTCATAAGCAGAGGCTGCTTGCAACATCCAACAAATGAATGGATGAGCATTGTTATCCAACTAGAAGAAATTTTTTAAAACTACATGGGAAAAATAATTTAAGGAAAGTTAAAAGAATTGTTCACACCGCAGTGGAAGCTTCTGCCCATCAGTTCCCTCCAAATGTGCACCCTGCCATCAAACTATTCATGAAAACCCGAATTATGATCCGTATGCGCCATATTAACGCTCAGCAAAAAAATATATTGCCAACCTAAGAAGAGAAAACTGGTTAAAACAGTTACCTAAGGAACATGACAAAACTAAAGAAAGAAACAAACAAAATTGGCAAAGATCCATGATTTTAACTTTTCTGTTCAGCGATTAGTTACAAATAATAACAGAGCATTTAGTGAAATTAATTTCCAACTTTTTAATTAAGCAAGTTAGTGGAATGCTACTCAAGTTTTTATTTGTTCCGCATAAAAGGATTTCTTCATGAGGTTCTGACAGCATAATCTTACAAGTTTTTTTCCTTCTTTTGAATTTATTTAAAGACAGTATTACAGTTGCATATAAATAAATTAGAAGGTATAATCACTGTCCCTGCACTTTTCCTTAGTGTCATGTCAATATCCTATTTAGATATTTAGATTAAACAGATTTGAAAAAAAAATGAAAGAAATACATAATAAGTTTCTTCACATTCTCGGTTTACTTTAAATAAAATATTCACATGGATGTCCGTTTTTCCTGATTATATTACAGATGTGCTTTTGCATTACATCTTGGTTGCAAGCTTTCAGATTCAGAGCGTATTTGAGTAAAAAGTTGTTGACATTTCTCCCGCGAGTGCTTCAATTGTATTAACAGTCTATCTGTCCTGCTGGCTGCGTCGTGTGGTACACTGACGTCACTACGTAAGGGACCGGCACTCCCGCTGCGAGGAAGGCAGGATGAGCAAACCTTACTGTCTATTAACCTTGTCTTCAAACTACGGTTGGAAAGCGTACAAAAGGCACAGGTCAGAAATGTTACCTTGTTTGCGCTGATTTGGCATGGAATGACCCATAGGCAAGTTCGTATTTCCGTGCTCGGAGCAATTACGAAATGCAGTAAAATATAGGTGAGTTCAAATTTCATTACTGGGGGACAGTATATAAAATGCAGTGAGAGTACTTTGTTCCTTATATTTTTTCTGAAAAGTTTACAAAAAATATGTGATATGTGCCTGACGGATTTTAATATAACCATTGGCACTGATAAGTCGTATTTTCACTGTTGTCCATGTACCCACGCTTTCAGAAAACTTGAAAATTACATAGCCCTGTAGCGGCAATTGAACCCGCACCTAACGATTAGCGGTCGAGTATGCTATGTAATTTTCAAGTTTTCCGAAAGTGTGACTACATGGTGAACAGTGAAAATACGGCTCATCAGTACCAATGATTACATTTGAATCGCCTTCCATGCATTTGAGAATAATTTTTCCTTCAGAGAAATTCCTTCCCAATTTATGCATGATGTATTGTAATGTTTCTGGCGTTATTGGTCATAGATATCTATTAATCGTTTATGTTACATCAAAACCCGACATTATGTAACGTACCAGGAGATGTGACGCACCTGCCCGAAGGACGCACACGACATAAAGGCAGATAGGAATCAGAATAAAACGTCCGCGTAGCTCAATTGGTAGAGTGACTTATTCCGGAATGAGGAGATCCGGGTTCGAATCCTGGCGTGGACAGAAATGACGAAGAAATTTACTTCGTTATAATGGCGCCCGAACTATCCGGATGACCCGACCGTTCAAAATCTCGCATTGGTGTGATGTTATTTCCACACCGCGAGATAGGAAAAATAAGAGAATCCCTTCTCCAGCACTTCGAAAAAAAATAAAAAAAATAAGGGGAGATGATGTAACGTACCAGGAGATGTGACGTACCTGCCCGAAGGACGCACACGACATAAAGGCAGATAGGAATCAGAATAAAACGTACGCGTAGCTCAAGTGGTAGAGTGACTTATTCCGGAATGAGGGGATCCGGATTCGAATCCTGGCGTGGACAGAAATGACGGAGAAATTTACTTCGTTACAATGGCGCCTGAACTATCCGGATGACCCGACCGTTCAAAATCTCGCATTGGTGTGATGTTATTTCCACACCGCGAGATAGGAAAAATCAGAGAATCCCTTCTCCAGCACTTCGAAAAAAAAATAAAATAAGGGGGAGATGATGTAACGTACCAGGAGATGTGACGTACCTGCCCGAAGGACGCACACGACATAAAGGCAGATAGGAATCAGAATAAAACGTCCGCGTAGCTGAATTGTTAGAGTGACTTATTCCGGAATGAGGAGATCCGGGTTCGAATCCTGGCGTGGACAGAAATGACGGAGAAATTTACTTCGTTATAATGGCGCCCGAACTATCCGGATGACCCGACCGTTCAAAATCTCGTAATGGTGTGATGTTATTTCCACACCGCGAGATAGGAAAAATCAGAGAATCCCTTCTCCAGCACTTCGAAAAAAAAAATAAAAATAAGGGGAGATGATGTAACGTACCAGGAGATGTGACGTACCTGCCCGAAGGACGCACACGACATAAACGCAGATAGGAATCAGAATAAAACGTCCGCGTAGCTCAATTGGTAGAGTGACTTATTCCGGAATGAGGGGATCCGGTTTCGAATCCTGGCGTGGACAGAAATGACGGAGAAATTTACTTCGTTATAATTATAATTGCGAAATGGTATTAAACTACATTCACGGAAAGTGAGCTTTGCGCACCAAGAAGGATGCATCGGATTGAACTAAAATATTATGGATGTAATGATACAGATGATGGCAAAAAAACGAGCTGCAGGATAGTTACAGAGGGATCTGTGGCACGCAGTCCGGTCATCTTCAATAGCGCATCCCACCGCCTCGTACGGAGATACATGCTGCAATACGGTTCGGCATGGAGGCGAAGAGACGCCTGATGTTGTCCTGCGGTAGGCTGGCCCACACGTGTAGGACGGTGTGCTCTAAATCCCAGATACTGCGGCACGGCGGCAGCCGGCGTCTCAACTGGTTCCACACATGCTCGATAGGGGACATGTCCGGTGAGCGGGAAGGCCATGGAATTGTCTGGACATGACGTAGGCAGTCCTGGGTAACCCGATCTGTGTGCAGGCGGGCATTATCCTGCTGGTATAGCGCACCTGGAATCCCGGCCAGAAATGGGAGCACATGGGGCCGTTGGATATCATCCACATACCGCTGGCCCGTCAATGATCCACGTACCACTACCAGAGCTGATCGGCTATCGTTGGCAATGGCTCCCCAGACCATAATGCCTGCAGTGGGGGAGATGTGGCGCTCATTAGCGAGGTTGGGATTGTGCCGTTGAACCGGGGATCTCCACACCCGGACACGATGATCATCTGTCCCCCAAACGAAGCGGCATTCATAGCTAAACACCACACGTCGCCAGTTTGTGACGTTCCACGTCACTCTGGCCACACGGAGCCAGCAATGTTCCGGTGTTAATGGCAGCACACGTAATGGGCGCTGGGATCGCAAATTCGCTTCCGCGAGGCTTTGGGAAATGGTTCGTGGGGACACAGGAGCCGCTACATCTGCCTGTATCGGGGACAGAGTCCCTGTAAGATCCGTTCATGCATGGCGCACGATCCGTCTATCCTCTCTATAGGTGGTCCCCCCTGATCCGTCCGGAGCCGCCCGCCGTGTGGCAGAGCCGTCACGTGTCCACTGCTCCAGACACAGTCGAGCGGTATGGTCAGTACGATCAACTTGGCATGCTATAACGGCGCATCGACCACCCTGCGGTTTTCAGCCGGATGATCAGGCCTCTCTCAAAGTCCGTAAGTTGCGTAAATCGACGTCTCTGGCATCTACACGGAATTCTTATCACTTTGTACCCTTGCTTGCACCGGCCGGTGCTTTTCGCTTTCATGAGGCATCTATCACACGCCGGTTTATAAAGCTGCAGGGATCGTGCTTGCAGTGTGACGACAGGGTGTGCGCTAAGGCTCATCTCACCAAAAGATGATCACTTACATAACACTACGCACTCCAGCTATTTGCAAAGTTTCGCGGTTGTAGCATCTTTCCTTCTAGGTACGCAATATTCATTGTCCGCTAGTGTACTTCGACATCTGAGTACAATATTCTATTAACACAGAATACTGTTCGAGTCTTACGAATAGGCAGCAATCTGACTCCAAACAAGCGTAATATTCATCGTGAAAGAATGAATCAAATTACACCGGCGGAAAGTTAAAAAAGAACACTAAGAAGGAATTGGCGGACGACCATGAAATTTACATATGTTAATGGGGTCGAGATTACGTAGGTGTGATGTTAATTTCGGGACCAACCGGTGAGCGCTTACGCCACAGTACTGCATAATATGCAAATTATCGTCGGTGGTATTTAAGGAGTACGGCGAAGTGATTGTAATCAGTCGTCGGCGTACGGACACGTACGAAGACTCTGAAGAAGCTGCAATGCCTGGACATGGAAGACGTGTTCGATTTCAGCAGTTATCGGACTTTGAGCGAGGTCGTCTAGTCGGACTACGCGAGGCCGGGTGGTAGTATCGTCGTATTGCGGAGCGAATTGGACGGGAAGTATCGGTGGTGGTACGATGGTGGCGTAGATGGTCCGAGGAACATTCCCACACGAGAAGACGTGGAACCGGGAGTCACAGACGGACTGATGAGCGGACCGATCGACGCATAAGAAGAGCGGCGTTGTCAAGCAGAACATCCACTGCGACGCAAATCCGAGCTGCCGTTGCACCTGAGGTGACCGTGCAAACAATCCGCAACCGTGTACTGGATGCAGGACTACGTGCACGTGCGCCTCTATCATCTGTACCTCTGACTCCAGTCCACCGTCAGGAACGGCTGCAGTGGTGTCGCCAACGTCTGCACTGGAGAACGTAATGGTGATCTGTCGTGTTCAGCGATGAAAGCAGATTCTGCTTGGGAGCCTCCGATGGCCGTATGCGTGTTCGCAGACGCACAGGGGAGCGTCTCCACCCTTCTTGAATCTGCCAGCGACACACAGGGCCTACACCTGGTCTCCTGGTGTCGGGAGCGATCAGCTATCACTCCCGTGCACAACTGGTGTTTGTACTGGTTACGTTAAACAGCACCTCCTACATCAACAACATCATTCAGCCCGTTGTTGTGCCATTTGTAAGGTCGGTTCATCGTGGTGTTTTCCAGCAAGATATCGCACGTCCACACACGGCACGTGCAACGCAACATGCACTTCAGGGTGTGAGACAACTTCCATGGCCTGCACGTTCACCGGATTTGTCTCCCATTGAGCACGTGTGGGATTTCATGGGACAACGACTTATCCGGTCTCCACTGCCAGCCATGACCATCCCCGATTTACGCGTCCAGGTTGAGGATGCTTGGAACTCAATACCCCAAACTTACATCCAACATCTGTACGACAGACTCCATGCCAGAATTGCACAGTGTGACGCAGTTCATGGCGGTTCAACCTCGTACTAACCATGTTACATGGAAATGCTATTTTTCAGTTTACCAGCAAATGCAGCTGTATTTTCCCATAATTTTTTGATCACGTTATTCCTCCGTATTCCGTTATTATGCTGTATAAATTTCGTTCGTATCAGACGCCTCCTTCTTGGTGTTCTTTTTTCACTTTCTGCCAGTGTATATCAGACCAAACGCTAGCACTCCTTCGCGTCACTCACGACCACACCGAGCCACTGTCCGGCACATACTAAGTGTAAGTAAATGTAATAAGGTGCGTCGCATAAATATAGAGACAGTCAACTTTGCGCCGTGAACGCAATGCGAATATACGAAGGTAGGAAGCTGAAGTGGTACCTAATTAGACATAACCCTACAATAAACGTTTCGATCCGTCGAGATGACTGGATTGTGTGAAAAGAACACCACAAAGTGAAATATTGTAATTTTAGGTGTCTCATAAATATAAAGACAATTATGTAAAGTAGCCACATGCAAATGAGATATACAAAATAGCATGTTTTTCGCACGTGCATGGGCCGTAATTCGGTCCAGCCTACAAAAGACACCGGACTTGCCGTCAGACATTCATTTGCCGAATTGCCACGCAACAGTCAACTTTCTGGTGAGGAGGTACAGAAGATTTGGAGACTGAGAGCAAATGGATTGCCTGTAGCAAAAATTTGTAAAGCCATGGGGAGGAGTAGGGCAGTTATTTATAAAACTTTTTTGAAATGCGGTGCGTTAACTGCCAGAAAACGGCCTGGAAGGCCTCGAATAACAACCAAACGAGATGATTGTGCCAGCATGCGTTTAGTTTCATCCCAATGGTTATCACTACGTCAAGTCTCTCGGACTGTTGATGCCACCGTCTCAAAGAACACAGTTCATCGACGAATCAAGGAAAGTCGCAACATTGTGGTCCGCAAAATGCGCCGTCCGCCACACCTCACGCGGCGACAAAAGGAAGTTAGATTGTTATGGGCAAGCAGCCACATGCACTGGACGGACGAGTGGACCACAACTATTTTCTGCGATGAGAAAAAGTTCAACCTGGACGGCCCTGACGGTTGGAACTGCTATTGGCATGATTTAAGACGCGAGCCACGCCCCTTCTTCAACAGACAGAAAAGAGGGGGATCTGTGATGGTCTGCGGAGCTTTGGCGTTCAATGGGACAAGGGATATCGCTTTTCTGCAAGGCAGACAAAATTCCGAAACGTATCAGGACATACTCAACAGCCACCTTCTACCGTTTGCCGAAACTCTAGCGGGTGTTGATTATCTGTTGCAGCAAGACAATGCCTCTATCCATCGGTCTGCATCGACGAAAAGCTGGTTTAATACTCATCATGTGACCGTAATGGATTGGCCAGCACTAAGTCCAGATCTGAACCCTATCGAGAACCTCTGTGGTATCCAAACTCGTGATGTGTATGCGAATGGACGGCAGTTCTCAAGTGTGGTGGCATTGAAAGAGCAGATTGAACGAAGCTGGTACGCACTCCGTCCAGAACACTTACATCACTTGGTGGACAGCATGCCCAATCGGGTTTTCAGTGTTATTCGGAACAACGGCTACACTATTCGTGCCGGAGATGCTCATAACTAGTAAGTATTTATATTTTTGAGACAGCGTATTTCTGTTTTTTTCTTGTACTTGGCGTTGGAATTGTTATGTTTCCGTCAAATTATTGTGCAGCTGCGTGTCCTATGCTATTTTTGCTATAAATATGAGGTGTACATTTCAGCTCGTTGCTGTTTCTTTTTTATTCGAGAATTTGTTCTGTCTGTATATTTATGCGACGTACTATAACAAACAATAAGGTTTACAGGTCCCTAACATTGAGCGGTACTTATGTTGGTGGATTAATGAATGCTACTCTAGTCGCATAACATTAAGATAATCTGAGCTCTCTCTCTCTGTAATCTCTCTTCAAACAATTACAACGCTTTCACGCTCCAGTCGACTTCTAATGAAGACTCTGATACAATCTTATATAACGAAGTAAATTTCTCCGTCATTTTTATTCCCGCCGGGGCTCGAACCCGGATCCCCTCATTCCGGAATAAGTCACTGTACCAATTGAGCTACGCGGACGTTTTATTCGGATTCCTATCTGCCTTTATGTCGTGTGCGTCCTTCTGGCAGGTACGTCACATCTCTTGGTACGTTACATCATCTCCCCCTTATTATTTTTTTTTCCCGTAGCACTGGAGAAGGGGTTCTCTGATTTTTCCTATCTCGCGGTGTGGAAAGAACATCACACCAATGCGAGATTTTTGAACGGTCGGGTCATCCGAATAGTTCGGGCGCCATTATAACGAAGTGAATTTCTTCTTCATTTCTGTCCCCGCCAGGATTCGAACCCGGATCCCCTCATTCCGGAATAAGTCACTCTACCAATTGAGCTACGCGGACGTTTTTTTATTCTGATTCCTATCTGCCTTTATGTCGTGTGCGTCCTTCTGGCAGAAACGTCACATCTCCTGGTACGTTACACGTAAACATCACTCTTATCAGTCTCGTTTAACATACGTCATTCACTTTTGACATAACGTCAAGTTGCCAAAACCAACATTCATCAAGAAAGAAAATGTAGCGTTAAGATTGGGAACAGCTTAAAGACAATGAACTAAAATTTGCATAAGATAACAGGAACACCAAAGAGAGAAGTTAAAGTGGAGTATACGTTAGAGTGTGTGTGTGTGTGTGTGTGTGTGTGTGTGTGTGTGTGTGAGTAGGGGTGCAATTTGTTGGACATGTCCGATCCAGCATATTATACTTTTGAAAATTTTCCGACTCAGGTAAGTACGGTATGTGCCCAGTGGATACTGAATGGTGACCACCAAACTCATACCGAAAAGTGTTTGACCAACCTTGGTAACCTTTTTAGTACCAACCTTTTTTTCTATTTACGTTTCCCTTGGAGATTCATTCTTTTTATTATACAGTATGATCATTTCCGTGGTCTTGGAGCACGTCTTCATGAATTATTTCGAATGATCACTGTTTTCATATCGCTAGCTAGATCGCTGCCATATTACCCACAAGGCCACTTTGGGCCATGGCTTGGGGTGGTAAAGTTATGAAGAACCTAAAGGAAAAAGAAAGAAAACTATAATATGAATAAAGTCGGGAATCAGGTCTATGAAGTAAGTTGGACGTGCTGACCGCGAGTAAAATTGTTGTGGAAGTAGAATGCCACATAAGTTTTACTCGCCATCACAGTAACTTCGAGACTTTCGGTAAAGAAACCGGTTAATATAATAGAAATCCGCCATTTCCTATTTGTGTCACTAAGCTTACTACGCTCTCGCGTCGTTGAGCCTTTCGATTAGTGCAAAGATCTGTGACCTCCTCAGAAAGCCATCTTACGAATCTTCTAGAACATTCCACTGGATATAAAAGGCATGATATTTGATGGATACACTCGGTTCTGCTTTAGACAGTAAGTGAGCTCCCCTTCGCGAGACATATTGTCGTGTTTAACTTGTAGAGTGTCAATGATGTAGCGTTTTGTAACATTGTGGTGTATAATATTATGTATACGTAGTTACGTTAAGGATCCATCCATTTTTTCATGATTATTTCTCTATACTTCGAAACTTTATGGCATGTACGAGTTCATTTATTTCAATATTAGCTAATTGATTGCTTTAATCTGAAACAAAAGTTTATAACATTAGCACTAAGAAAGGGAGCAAAAATATGTACTCTTCTAGTAGAACAACGTTATAGATGTTGGGAAAATTAATTAAAAATTAGGTAACCTATCAATCTAACCTAAATTAACTTCAACCTGATGTACGCCAAATGAAAGATTCTAATTAAACATATTTCATGAATTAATACAGCTTGTTTTAATTTGTAGCTTTTATCCACCCAAGGTTAAGTTATATTAATTGCATAAGGAGACTTTTATTTTTCATTTCGTACATTTAGACCTAAAACACGTAACCTCGAGCAAATACAAAACGTCATGTTAGATTAGAATGTGTTAGGTAAAAGAACAGCAATAAACAAACAAAAGAAAAAGGTAAAGTAACTTCGTTTATTTGTTAATTTCTTAATGAATTGATTATTGTTTTCTAAATGTGTTATTTGAAATAAAAGAAATGATGTAATGCCTCGAAATTGGGGTTATTTAACCATTTGTATAGTAGTTTTGTATAGAAAACACTCTGCTCCACGTCCCTGAATTCCGCGGAATTTTGTTTTCTTGAAAATTTGTTTATTTGAAGACAACAGAGTCTCAAGATGTAAAACAGATGGCATACCAGGATTTTTTGTGGGACTAACACGAGCAAGTCTTATGGCTATAAGCAGTCGCTTATCCCTGATTTGAGGCCACTGGTTCCAGAGATGGGACAGAGCCAGCACCATCAGACAAGCACATCACCTATGTCTCATCCGAGACCAAAATCCGGGTCCAATTCGGAAGAACAGGTAAAAAGCCAGCGCTCAGACCACTGCCTGACAATGCCGGGTGGTCCATTCTAATTAAACAATAGCCAGTGACATTTCTTAAATACCACTGAGTATAATAATATACGAGGTCCGATCAAAAAGTTCCGAAACTAGGCCGATATACAACAAAATACTTACGTTATTTAAGTCTATCTATGATCTCCCTCAAAGTAGTCTCCTTGGGCAGCGATACACCGCTGCCAGCGTTTTTGCCACAGTTCGAACGCTCCCTGGAAGTCCTGTTCACGAATCCTGTCAAACACCGTCTGCGATTTGCGCTGAATCTCGTCTACGGTTTCAAAACTGTGACCCTTGAGCTTCAGCTTCATCTTCGGGAACAGAAAGAAGTCTCAGGGGGACAAATCCGGCGAGTAAGGTGGGTGAGGAAGGGTAGTCATGCTGTTGCGGCTACAAAACTGGCGTGTTGCTAACGCTCTGTGAGCTGCTGCATTGTCGTGATGGAGCAGGAAATCACCGCTTCACCACATGTTATTAGGTCGTTCACGGCGAATGTCCTCCCTAAGACACCATCGCAGTAAAAAAGTGCGGTGACGGTTGGACGAATTCACGGTGCACACCCCCACGACTGTCGAAGAAAACAATGAGCATGCTTTTGGTTGCGTTCCGGATCTGTCGGGAATTCTTCGGACGTGGAGATGCCGGGCTTTTCCACTGCGACGACTGTTTTTTGGTCTCCAAGACGTAACCGTAGAGCCAAGTCTCGTCCCCAGTGATGACCCGCGACATGAACGTTGGCTCATTCACCAATTCCTGACGAAGATCTTGACAGAGTTCGATACAGAGTGCCTTCTGTTTGGGGTTCAGAATCTTTGGCACAAACTTTGCGGCAATGCGTTGCATGCTCAAAACCGACCTCAGAATTTCTTGCACTGTTCCGTATGACACATTGATGATAGTAGCGATGTCTTGAAAGGTTCTCCGGTGATCCTCATGCACCAGTTCCCTAATTTTGTCCACATTTTCGGGGTTTTTGCTCGTGGACGGTCGCCATGACTTCTCGTTGTCGTCCAGTGCCGTTTTGCCGCTCCTGAAGCGCGAGTACCATCCAAAACACATCGCACGACTCATTGCATCATTGCCGTAACATTTCATATGTCTCCGTTTCATATGTCTCCGTTGCCGTTTTCCTGAGTTTGACACAAAATTTGATGCTCGCTCGCTGCTCCAGTTTGCAGCCCATACCGAAATAGCAGCTGTGATCTGCCCGCGGTCACCAAATATCGTGTAGCACAGCTGCTGGTGTTCACAGAACGACGCCACTGGGCACAATGACTCATGAAGGTCACTGCCCTAGACAGCAGCTCGCGCATTCGCGTACTGCCATCTGTTGCCGCGCTACGTACGTAGTCTCACAATATTTTGATCGCACTACGTAAAATAAATAATAAATAACGCAAGAATTCATTTTCGAATATTTGAAACTTTAATTGTACGAAACCAAAATATTTTACATAGTTATTAATGGGGTTTTTTTGGAGAAACAAGAAATACAGTACAACAAACTGCACTGCTGGTCACCCAAAATGCAACACCAAGAAGGAAGCATCCGATTGGCCTGAAATTCGCACCATGCGTCGTCCGCGAAAGGACATGCAGACGAGTAGCATTGCAGGGCATGTGCAAATCATGTGCTCCCGGCACGCCACCGAGAAGCACTATAAGAAGGGCGCACAGAAGGCGGGGTGTAAGTAATGGAAGTGTGTTGCACTGCCGGACCTGTTCGTGGGAAGCTTCCTGATGCCTCGTCGCAGAATACGGCAGTCATTCCAGCATGTTTCGGAGTCCGACAGAGGACGAATAGTGGCTTATCGCAACAGCGAGTTATCGTACCGAGACATCGGCGCCCGTGTGGGGCGACATCCAGCCGCAGTGAAGCGAGTGAAGGAGGGACGGACGGACAGACGTGAGCGATTGCCGCAGCCGCGGCACACCACCGAACGAGAGGACTGGCATGTTGTGTTCCGGGCATTGACGGCTCGCAGCGCCACATCACGAACATTAGCGCAGGAATTAGGGCGCGTTGCGCAACAACCTGTGTCCGCTCGTACCGTTCGACGTCGTCTGCAGGAGTGGGGACTTGTCGTACGGCGCCCATTGCTCGGATTAGCATTGATGTTACACCACCGGCGAGTGCGGCAGCAGTGGGCCGTTGAACGCCGCACCTGGACTACCGAATGGCAAGACATTGTCTTCTCCGACGAATCCCGCTTCTGCCTGCAACACCACGATGGTCGGATCCGCGTGTGGCGGCGCCGCAACGAGAGACTGTATGACGCCTGCATTATGCATCACCATACCGGTCCATCGTCTGGCGTTATGGTTTGGGGCGCAATTGGATATGACACCTGCACCCCTCTGGTACGCATCGCCGGTACACTCAAAAGCCACAGCTACATCTCCGACGTTTTGGAGCCTGTAGTTCTCCCTTACCTGCAGGACCTGCCAGCCACCACGTTTGAACAGGACAATGCGCGCCCGCACGTGGCACGCATCTTGTAAAAATTCTTCACGGCACACCAGGTGTCACTGCTGTCGTGGCCCGCCTGTTCTCCCGATATGTCGCCCATCGAACACGGCTGGTCATTGATCGGGAACCGAGTGGCTCGGCAAGCACCGCCCGCAGCTACGCCTGATGAACTGTGGCAACGTGTGGAAGCAGCCTGAACCGACATAACCCAAGCCCACATCCAAAGCCTCTTTCGTTCGATGCCGCGGCGTGTGGCGGCCGTTATTGCCAGCAATGGGGGCCACACGAACTATTGATGTCTGCGTGTTCCGCAAGTCGCACGGTCCTGTAAGCTCAATCGTTTCATCTTTGTATATGTTGTAATGTGTCTAGTAAATCTGGCTTTTCTATCTCGTGTTCTTCTTGGTGTTGCATTTTGGTTGGCCAGCAGTGTAATATGAATATACAACATACGTCGAATAAGTTCCAGGACTGACCGCATAACTTACGTAACAATAGTGAGATAAAAATATCACGTGCATGGCAAAAGACATCAGTCCTTGGCTAAACAGCGAACAGCTGAAAACGGTTTTTACCAGTAACGGCAGGCGGCAAACGGGCATTAAGTGAGTCATAGCAAGCGTTCTCTTCCCATTTCATTTTAGCCATGGAAGAGCACAAGGTAAACATCCGTTTTTATTGTAAACTTTGTAATTCAGCTACTGAAACTTACAGAATGTTAAAAGAAGCGTATTGAGACACAGCATTATCGCGCAACACAGTTTTCGAATGGTATGCATGGCTTTGAGACGGGCGAGAAACTTTTGATGATGATCTGGGAGTCCCTCCAGTGTGTGGACAGAGACAAAGAGCCGAGGAGGTGCGGAATCATTTAAAGAAAGATCGCCGAATTATAGTGAGACTTTTGGATGAGTCGGTGGTTATTAGTAAGTCTATCTGCCATGAGAAACGAAAACTTAGTGCCATATTGGTACCCTGCATTCTGAATGATGACTAAAAGGAGGTTCGTCCATAGATCTGTTCCGATCTGCTGGGCACTGCAGCAGAGGATCCTCATTTCTGCTCCAGAATTATTTCCGGCGCTGAAACATGGTCCCTGAAGTATGATCCAAAAAGCAAGCGACAAAGCGCTGAATAGAGAGGTACCTACTCACAGTATCATGCAGGCATTACATCTATCCGAATAGCCGTGACAAAACAACTTGCGGACAACCCGGAAAGTGCCTCCTGGAACTGTTTTCAGGATCTTCCGAAACGCTCGAAACTGTGTGTTGATTCAGAAGGGCGGTATTTTGATGATGACCAGCATTAATTGTGAGCATGGTACTTTTTTATATTTTTTATTTCGTCTGTCCTGGAACTTTTCGGACGTAGGTTATAGAATCAGATTGAGAAATGTTCTAATAGAAAATAGTTTTTATGTTACTCTAAATAGGTTATACGTCAATTCGTCCACTGCGACGATTCGTCGTGCGTCAATTCGTCGAATGCATCAGTTCGTCGCGTTTACAAATTTTGGTTACATACAAATCGCATGCAGGAAAACGTACGATTTCAGTTTTCTTCCGCCGTGATCCTATTTATAAGGTTTAGACACCCAGACAGGTTAGTAATATTACGCTCTTTCTTTGGCACTAAAAATAAATTAATATGCTTAAGCTTAAGCTTAGGCCTTTCTAATAGATTTTATTCCATCGTGCTCATATTCATAAAAAATTGACGTCAAGTCCAGTTAGTGTTATTGCGCTTTTACTTAGGCATTGAATATTAATGCCTTGGCCTAGGCCTATGCCTTTTAAAAAGTTTTTATTCCATCGTATTCATATACATAAAGTTTAGACACCAAGTCAAGTTGGTATTATTGCGCTTTTACGTAGGCATTAAATATTAATAGATAAGGCCTAAGTCAGGGCCTTTTTAACAGCTTTTATTCCATCGGGCTTCTATTCATAAGACTTAGACACCAAGTCATTTAAGTAATATTGCGCTTTTACTTAAGCAGTAACTAATAATAAGTGGGTCTCAGGCCTAGGCCTTTTTAACAGTTTTTATTCCGTTGCGCTGGTACTCATTAGGTTTGGATATCAAGTCAGGTCAGTATTATTACTTAGGCATTAAATATTAATAAATATGCCTTGGCCTTTTTGACATATCTTATTCAGTCATGATCATTTTAGTAAGGTTCAGACATGAAGTCCAGTTAGTAATATGGCGCTTTTACTTAGGCATTAAATATTAATCAATAGGCATTTGGTCCAGGCCTTTTTGACAGATTTTGTTCAAGTGTACGAAATATGTAGTCTTAAGTAAAAGAGCAATATTACTAAACTTGACTTGATGCAAAGCTTATAAATATGAGCACTGCGGAATAAAACTGCTAAAAAGACCGAAGCCAAGGCTAAGGTATTAGTATTTAATGCATAAGTAAATGCGCAATAACACTAACTATACTTTGTGTCTAAACTTTATGAATATGAGCACAATCCAATAAAACAGTTAAAAAGACCTAGTCCTATATAATAATATTAAATTACTATGTAAAAGTGCAATAGTACTAATTTGACCTTGTATATAAACCTTATAAATATGAGAATAATCGAATAAAAACTGTTCAAAAGGCCTAGGCCAAGGTATTCATATTTACTACCTAAGTAAAAGCGTAGTAACACTAACTTGACTTGGTGTCTAAACTTTATATATTCATATACAAAAATGAACACGATGGAATAAAAAACTGTTAAAAAGGCCTAGGCCTGGGCCAAGGTATTAATATTTAATGCCTATGTAAAAGCTCAATAATACTAACTTGACTTGATGTCTAAACCTTGTAAGTATGTACACGATGGAATAAAAAATGTACAAAAGGCCTAGGCCTAAGGCCTATTTATTAATACACTGACGTGCAAAAATTAAGGACGAAACGGTTTTTCGAATGTAACGTGCAGAAGTGCTCCACATCGACTCAAATCATACCATAAGATCCCCAAAATGTGAGAACATGGGACAAGAGAGCAAAACTGTCCAAACAAGGAATCCAAAGAATACAAAGGCACGTTATTGAAAAGGTAGCTTCGAGCACAACTGGACAGAAGACAGAAACGTCCATGTGACAGGTGGCTGCCAAGAAAAATTCAGTCTTTAGTAGGGGGTATGATCACCCCTGACTGCGTTGTAGGATTTACAACGTCTATCCATGCTGAGGACGAGGTTGTCAAGGAGCTGTTGAGGCATCGCGGTCCATTCCTCTTGTAGCGCCAATCGCAGCTGCGGAATCGTTGCTGGCGGCTGGTGACGTGCTGCCAAGCATCTCCCGAGAAGGTCCCACACGTGTTCGATTGGATTTAGGTCCAGGGACCTTGCGGGCCAATCCATGCGTTGACGATTTTCATTCTCCAACAGCTCTGCGACAGCCACTGTACGATGAGGTATAGCGTTGTCGTTCATGAAGAGGAACTCAGGACTCACAACACCTCTAAACAGATGCACGTGAGGCAAGAGAACCTCGGTACAATAGCGGACACCAGTGACTGAACCTCCTTGGAAGATGTGGATTTCAGTACGGCTACCAAGCATGATACCGCCGCAAACGAGAACTCCGCCACCTCCAAACCGGTCCCTTTTAATGATGTTGGAGGTGTGGTTGCGTGTTCCCTGCTCTCTCCAGATTTGTATACGTCCAGAATCGCTCGTCAGACTAAATCGGCTCTCATACGTAAAGAGAACTCGACCCCATTGCTGATGTGTCCAGTTCTTGTGTTCCTGACACCACAGAAACCGCCGTCTCCGATGAGCAGGCGTTAATGGCACACACCGTACTGGTCGTCCTGCAAACAGGCCACCTTTGTGTAGCCTCCTGGCCACGGTAAAACGCGATAACGGACGTCCAGCTGTCTGTTGCATGTGCCTTGCGATTTCTCCCGCTGTCTGCCGTCTGCCTCTTCTCGCCTGTAGGACAATATACCGGTCGTCCGCCGCCGTAGTTGCTCGTGGACGACTACTGCGAAACTCAGCTGTTCCTGTCGTTTGAAATGCTCTCCAAGCTCGTGAAACGATGCTGTGAGCGATACCGAACTCCTCGGCCACACTAGTCACAGTTCGACCTTCTTCCAACTTCGCAATGACGCGACCTCGGGTAAAAGCATCCAGATGTCGTCTACTGGATTGCCTGTTGGCCATATCACACGGTGGCAGTAACTCAACGTCGATCAAACCGATGTACACCGTGCAATAGCTTTCACCGAATTGCTGAACGTACACCGCCCGTGTGCTTTATACCCTTCCGACACTCCCTCCCCCTACGTCATGTTGCATATATGAGCATTCCCTACCGTACCGGACCCTAGTCTATCTCCTGAGTGGTCTTTCGGTCCGTTCTGCCGGCTCATTCCGCTGTTATGCTAATTTCTCCTCTTCGTCCTTAATTTTTACACACCAGTGTATTTACTGCTTAAGTAAAAACGCAAAATTACCAAAATGACTTGGTGTCCAAATCTTATGAATATCAGTACGATGGAATAAAAAGTGTTAAAAGTGTTAGAAAGGCCTAGACCTAGGGCCCATTTATTAATATTTAATGCCTAAGTAGAAGTGCAATAATACTAACTTGATTTGGTGTCTAAACTTTATGCATTCATATACAAAAATGAACGCGATGGAATAAAAATCGGTTAAAAGGCCTAGGCCTAGGCCAAAGTATTAATATTTAATGCCTATGTAAATGTGCAATAATACGAACTTGGCATGGTGTTTAAACCTTATAAAAATGAACACGATGGAATAAAAACTGTTAAAAAGTCCTAGATCTAGGCCAAGGTATTAATATTTAATGCCTAAGTAAAAGCGCAATAACACTAACTTGACTTGATGTCTCAACTTTATAAATATGAGCACGATGGAATAAAAACTGTTGAAAAGGCCTAAGCTTAGGTCTAGGCATGTTAATTTATTTTTAGAACCAAAGATAGAGCGTAATATTACTAACCTGTCTGGGTGCCCAAATCTTATAAATATGATCACGGCGGAAGACAACCGAAATCGTAAGTTTTTCTGCATGCGATTTGTATGTAACCAAAATTTGTAAACGCAACGAATCGTCGTGGTCGACGAATTGCCGTGTAACGAATCGTCGTAGTCGACGAATTATCGCGCGACAAATTGACTCAGGCGACGAATTGACGTAGTCGAAGAATTGACGCTGACGACGAATTGACGCGACACCCTGTAAATAAAGATGGCATATCTTTTCGATCAAATATTTAATAGTTTCTGATGTCTGAATATGAAGATTTCGTACTTGATAGATGAAAATGAGGAACACGATTTTGCTGTCTGTTGTACGAAAAGTTAGAACATATCCCTAAAACTGCCGAATAAAACTCAATTTATTTTCAATTTTAATAGGTTTTTAAAATTTATTACAATTTTAATAGGTTTTTAAAATTGTAAATAAATTGAGTTTTATTCGGCAGTTTTAGGGATTTGTTTTAACTTATCGTACTACAGACAGCAAACTTGTGTCCCTCATTTTCATTTAATAGTTTGTTGTTGATGTTTTAACTAGTATATTCACAGTAACCAACTATGTGATATATGAAACTTATTCTGAGCAATATAACACTGCTCACAATATTTTTTTTAACTGATATTTTCATTTTTTCAGGCAGCAGCATGAGTGCATCGCAAAATGGACTGACTGCCTTTCGCAGAGTACAGAAGACGAGCAAATTAAAGACACTGCAACACGAACGAAGTGTTGGCTCTAAAAAGCTGTCTCAAAATCAAAAGTGAAAGTCCGAAAAACCGGAACATTTGTCTGAGATAAAAGTGATGAAAGACGGTGTCAAGCTTTTGATAGAGAAAGCATAATGTCACAAGCACGTCATCTTCTGGTGCAGAAGACAGCCTCTAAATAAACATTTTGTACTACCAAGAGACGAGTTTCGAATGCGAACTGGATAATAAATGAGGAACTTCATGATTATGCCATCAGTTATGACGTAAAATAGAACGAAGACGTGAGCTTTAGTAAATCCGAAAGGAAATATGATACCCGAAGTTGGACTTTCAGTACGCGTTATTTTAGATGAAAATCAGATTATGGTAGCATTGAAATCGAACTTAGTAGATTTATTTAGATAGACCGGATGCGCTTTATGAGGACCTTGACTGAAATTTCGTTTGTTAAGAATGGTTTCAACGATTGGAAAGATGTTTCATCTCGTAGCAGTCGACTTCGACGTTCTCTCAGTCATACAGTGTACTCATCCCGAAGGAAACGGGGAATACATTGGACAGAATATGCTGCTCAACGTAGAAAAAGCCATACCATGAATTACTTATCGGATAGAAATGCTGATTGGTGGGTATGTTTCGACATTTAGGGGACTTAAATCATTGCAGATGCAAATCAGTAGCATGAAAGCTTATGAAGATAAAGGACAAAAGAGTTCGGGTTAACTATCATTCTGAACTGCGCATATGGAGCACTGAATCTGAGTGATCTCAGTGGCGAAAGCACTCGTAAAGCGTGAAAATGCATGGGATACGTCAGGAATTGTACCATTACATGGACACCTTTGGCTGGCTAGTTGGCTTCGGGGTGGTCGTCCGACCACAGTATGCAACTCGTTGGCCTATAAGCAGTCGCCCGTCCCTAATTTCAGGACACTGGTTCCTGGGAAGGGAGAGAGCCAGTGCCCTAAGACAAACATTACATTCTTGCCTCACCGCGATTCGAACCCGCACACATTATGGATAAATAATCAGAAGCCAGAGCTTAGACCATTGCGGTACCGGTGCGGGAAAGGACACCTTTCTGCAGAGTCTTCATCATAGGGCTACGTACGGCTGGTTGTCCCGTACGTCGCATCGCAGCGGAAACCCATCCGAAAACAATAACTGTCGGCCGCATGTTGCGACAGTGACTGCGGAAAGATAATACGTCGCCTTCGTGGGATCAGTACACGTTGGCAGAGGTCCGAACGCCTTGATCGCCGCACACAATGGCAAGCCACTGCAACCCCGTAATTCACAGACGGACACATTCGAAGAGGTGTACAGGTACACAGGCAGCTGTGGGCATCGCCGTATCGATGCGGAATGTGAGTTATAGATTGGTTGAGGCAGATTTGCGCTCCCGTCAGCCATTGCGACGACTGCCAGTCACCGCAGCATATCGTCGTCCAAAGACGCAGTGGTGCCGTATCAGACATGCGTGCAAAAGAAATTCAACCATGCCTTATTCAGCGACGAGCCTCCCTTCTGTTCATCGACTCTCGACGATTAAGAGTCTGGAGATGACATGGTCACCGGGCTGATCTTACTGCCATCCATGAGAGTCATACGGTTCCTCAGCCTGGTGTCATTGCTTTGGTCGCTCTCAGTTCCAACAGAAGCTCAGCACTTGTACCCATTGAGGGTGTAATGACAGTACGATGATTAGTCGATGGGGCACTGCAGCCCATTTTGTTGCCGTATCTCTGTGGTATCCCCGATTCCTAGTTTCGACAAGGTAACACTCGTCCACAAACACACACTGTCAACAACAACAGACAGCGCCTAAATGGTGCTCTGGTGCTGTACTGACAAGAAGAGTCCCTAGACTTATCCCTAATGTGTGGGACCTCTAAATCTCTCCCCAAACGTGTGGGAGATAATTTAGCGCATCTGCACGACCCCTTCGCAATTTTGAAGAATTGTGGACACTGGTCAACGACGCGTGGTAAGCAATACCTCCGGACACTAGCCGGGGACTAATTTTCCACTCAATGTCACTCCGAGTTGCCGAACGTATAGCCCAGTATGGTAGTGAAATGCCCTACTGACTGAGGTCATACACTGCTGGCCACCCAAAATGCAACACCAAGAAGGACACGAGATAGCAACGCCAGATTTACTGGACACATAGCAACAGATACAAAGATGAAACGATTGAGCTTACAGGACCGTGCTACTTGCGGAACAGGCAAACATCAATAGTTCGTGTGGTCCCCGTGGCTGGCAATAACGACCGCTACACGCCGCGGCATCGAACGAAAGAGGCTTTGGATGTGGGCTTGGGGTATGACGGTCCAGGCTGCTTCCACACGTTGCCACAGTTCATCAGGCGTGGCCGCGGGTGGTGTTTGCCGTGCCACTCAGTTGCCGATCAGCGAACAGACGTGTTCGATGGGCGACATATCGGGAGAACAGGCGGGCCACGGGAGCAGTGACACCTGGTGGGCCGTGAAGAATTGTTGCAAGATGCGTGCCACGTGCGGGCGCGCATTGTCCTGTTGAAACGTGGCCTCTGGCAGGTCCTGCAGGTAAGGGAGGACTACAGGCTCCAAAACGTCGGTGATGTAGCGGTGGCTGTTAAGTGTACCGGCGATGCGTACCACAGGGGTGCGGGTGTCATATCCAATTGCGCCCCAAACCATAACGCCAGACGATGGACCGGTATGGCGATGCATAATGCAGGCGTCATACAGTCTCTCGTCGCGGCGCCACCACACGCGGATCCGACCATCGTGGTGTTGCAGGCAGAAGCGGGATTCATCGGAGAAGACAATGTCTGTCATTCCATAGTCCAGATGAGGCTTTCAACGGCTCACTGTCACCGCACTCGCCGGTGGTGAAACGTCAATGGTAATCGGAGCAATGCGCGCCGTGCGACAAGTCGCCGCACCTGCAGACGACGTCGAACGGTACGTGCTGACACAGGTTGTTGCGCAACACACCGTAATCCCTGCGCTAACGTTCGTGATGTGGCGGTGCGAGTCTTCAATGCCCGCCGCACAACATGCCGTTCCTCACGTTCTGCTGTGTGCCGTGGCTGTAGCAATCACTCACGGCGGTCCGTCCGTCCCTCCTGCACCCACCGAATCCACACTCGCCTCACTGTGGCTGGATGTCGTCCCACACGGACGCCGATGTCTTGGTACGATAAACCGCTGTCGCGATAAGCCACCATTCTTCCTCTGTCGAACTCCGAAACGTACTGTAATGACTGCCGTATTCAGCGACGAGGCATCAGGAAGCTTCCCACGCCCAGGTCTCCCACTTCCTCTACTTACACCCCGCCTTCTGTGCACCCTTCTTATAGAGCTTCTCGGTGGCGGGTGCACATGATTTGCACATGCCCTGCAATGCTAATTGTTTGCATGCGAATTTCATGCTGCGAATTTCAGGCTAATCGGATGCTTCCTACTTGGTGTTGCATTTTGGGTGGCCAGCAGCGTATTATTCTGCCTTTTCGCATCGATCGCATTCCTCGAGAAATTAAATGACTTCTTTCCCAGCTTTATGTCTACACGTGGTAAGTTTCTTCTTATTTCAATTATTCCTTCAGGTGGGGAATTTTCTATGTCGAGCAGTGTGGCTAGACAGCTTACTGAACAGCTAGAAAAAGAATGACAACTTGAATATAGTGCTGCTCTGAGTAGCACTACCCTGAAGTGCCAAAAGCCATGGGATAGCAGTATGCAACTGGTGCTGATGTCGTATAAAGGCTTCGACGCACTCCACGAGTTTTGTCAGTTGCGAGGTGTAATCCCGTGAGTCAAGTTGAATAACAGCCAGTAGGATTATGGCAAGCCGACGTGAATTATTGGATATTGAACGAAGCATGGTAGTGGGAGTCAGACGGATGGGACATTCATGGATCCACGGTGTCACGTGTGTACCGAGAATACCTCATGGAAGGCATTTCCACCCACCGTGGACAGAGCAGTGCACCACGGGTGCTGAATGACCGTGACCAGCGGCGTCTGACGAGGATTGCCCATGCTAACAGACAAGCGACACTGGCTCAAAACACATCCACATTCAATGCAGGAGGTACCAGAGACATATCCATCAGGTCAGTGCAGAGTAATTTAGCGTCCATGGGGTATGGGAGCAGAAGACGCACCAGAGTGCCTTTGGTAACCCCACGACATCGGACAAAGTGCCTCACCTGGGCTCACTGACACGATAATTTTGGATTCACTCAGGCTATCATCATCATCATTGTCAACCATTATCAATCCACTGCTGGACGAAGGTCTCCCCAAGTTTCCTCCACAACGGTCTGTCTTGTGCCAGTCTCCTCCATGTCACTCCTGCATACTATATACTGGTATATATAGCCGTTTACACAATTTCCTGTTCTATGGTTACCCTGTACATAAGTATGTATGCTATATATATATATATATATATATATATATATATATATATGCTTTTTCTTCTTAACATTATATGTTATAAAACTAATTTTAAATGTAACATGGTCAACTGTAACCCAATGACAAAAAAAAAAAAAAAATGAAATGAAGTGAAATTGGACCGTAGGCAACATGTGGCGTGGTCCGATTAGTCATGCTATCAGTTGTTACGAGCTGATGGTAGGGTTCGGGTGTGGCGCAGATCCCATGAGGACATGGACCCAAGATGCCAACAAGGCACCGTGAAAGATGATGGTGGTTCAATACATGTGTGGGGCGTCTTTAGTGGCATGGTCTGGGTCCTCTGGTGCTCGTAAAGACGCCATTAACCGGTAATCGCTTTGTTGCTCTGCTGGGTGATCATTTGCAGCTCTTCATGGATTTCATGTACCCGAACAACGATGGGATTTTCCAGACAGACCATGCACCATGTCATCGGACCCAAGTTGTCCAAAATTGGTTGGAGGAGCATTCGGGACAGTTCCGATGGATAGTGTGGCAACCACGTTCGCCCGACATGAACCCAATAGAGCACTCTTGGGACGTTGTAGGAAGGCCCATTCGCACCCAAGATCCTGCACCTACAAATACCAGGGAACTATGGGCGGTTCTTCAGACGGCATTGCTAAACATCTCTCCAGAAGTCTTTCGGCCACTTGTGGAATCGATGCCACATCAAGTTGCTGCACTTCATCGGGCTAGAGCAGGTCCTACACGATACTAATTACGTTTCCCATGACTTTTAGCACTTCAGTGTGGTTGTCAAAACTCTAGCTTCTTTTAGGTCGCCATTCACAGGATATGAGGAAAAATTTTGTTCTGTAAGCAATGGTAAATACATGATGTTGCTTGAGGTAATATCTGAATCTTGTCCTTTGTTAGCTCAACGCATTGCGAAGTTCAGAAAACCAGGAAAAGGCTAGACGTCGTACTTGCTTTCTTTTGTTTGTGATCAATTCACAAATGTGGCTTCGAAAAAGTACTTCATCATATTTTATCCGAAACGAAACACGGGACATTTATTCGTTCGATTTAATTTCAGACATGGCCCACGTGGATCAACCGGCTCTTGTTCTATGTTATGTTAAACAGACGATCGGGCAGTTTACAGTTTGTTCCGAAGACAGGACATAACGGTCGAGAACTACTTAAAACGGCCAATGAGGCTCGATAATATATTAATCTCCATGTTCAGAACGGTCACGGTAAACATGTCCGGAATACATTCAGATCTTCGAGCTTGTACCAAGAAAGTTACTCCTCGCGTGTCATATATTCCATGCCCAGCTTACTCTCTTAATTTCATGGGAACAAACGTTATAGACAGTTGCTAGGAGGCTGCACTTATTTCAGACTTAGGCAAGAAATTTATGTCTTTTCTCAGAAACTCCACATAGATGGGAGGTGCTACAGTGTTTCTAAACTACTAGGGTTACTCAGCGAAACCTTTCAGACAAGCTTCATTCGTCTCGTGAACCAATGCTTGCCAGTACGCTCAATTTTTATACTTTTACCACTGCAATCCGATAACAACTCACTCGACATGTTAGCGCGGAGGCCTTGGAACCTACTCCTCAGGTTTCACAAATATTTCTCTTTGAAAATAAGTTATATTCCTTTCTCAAGATTCTCATTAGATGCCTTTCACACTCCACATATCGCGAATAATCACAACTTTATTTTGGAAATGGCTATTTTTACATAGCCACTTTTTGATGCTATGCACGTGTCCCGACAGTAGTAAAATAAATCCCAAGTAACAAACGTCGATGTAACGAAAATGGGTAACGGTGCTTCATTGTCAAAACCGTTGTTGAAATCTGATTGTGCCGCATGTTGTCCCACGAAGTGACGTAACAATAGTTAATTTCACTGTTACTCAGCAATATACTTTACTAAACTATCGCCGAACATTATTTCACCATGTTTTACACAAACGTGACAATATCTCCTTGCAATCTGCGTAAAGTACAAGAACCTCATGCTAAATGTGACAAAAGCCATTACAAAAATGCATTTTGATGATATGCATTGTTCCAGACTGTACTATAGTGCGCGTCTTAGCGAAATTTGGATTCGTCCCTCCCCCAAGGGAGGGCGGATTACTTGCTATTGACGACAGCTCTATAATGATGTATAACACGATGAGGTGTAACTGTAGATATTCTAGACCAAAATTTACCAATCTCTTTCACTGACACACTTGCGATTCAGCTTTTTCTATATTGAGGTCAAATTTTAGCTTGCGCATGCGCAGATGGACTTTCGTAGCCACATTTCATCAGTTTCAGGGTCGTTTCTTACGTTCGGCTAAATCTTATATAATAATAATAATAATATTAATAAATATTCTTTTGAAAAACTAAACATTTGATATACTTACTGTTCTTGCAGCCATAATTTAGTAAATATTTACTTTTATGACTCATATATCTTCTTTCATTAATTTTCCGCGAATAACACTCAATAATCCACCTACCGAAGTAAATATAACAATATGGGGAGTAACTGTAGATATTCTAGAACAAAAGTTACCAATCCCCCGCACTAACATACTTGGGATTCAGCTTTTCTTTCTATTTGAGATCAGATCTTAGCTTGCGCATGCACAGATGGACTTTCGTAGCTACATTGTATCAGAGTCAGGGTCGTTTTTTATGTTCGGCTAAATCTTATATAATAATAACTAGCAAAATACCCGTTCTTCGAACGTGATGATATTAAAAATATTTCTATAATACAGGATTTCATACCATACCATAATATAATTTGTACCATAAATTAATATACTATTATAAGCGTGGGCAAAATTGTGTGGCCATCGCCAATATCTCAAAGGGAAAACTTTTTTTTTCAAATTTCAATTACTATGAAAATCTTCCTACACATTTATATTTATTGCAGTCACCTTACCACTCATATGACGTCACCGTTGCTTCGGTGAAAACGAATGTTGGTAATTTGATTTTGACTAAAAAAATCATTTATATGAAGTCACCATTGCTTCGGTGAAAACTAATGTTGGTAATTTGATTTTGACTAAAAAAAAAAACCCTTTGCATTCGATATGTCAAACGATAATATAAATGTTTAAATGCAAAGCATATTATGATATAGCGCTTTTTACGTGATTTTTAACGGGGTTTGTTAAATAAATTCAGAACAAATAAATTTAGTACACAATATATACTGAGCAGGTCAACTGAAATCATTCCAAACTTAGGGCGGGGCTTCAGTTGCTGGGCAACAATGGCTCGATCATTGCAAAACGTCCTAGCGTTATCAAAGCTGGGTTATTTAAAAAACCCATTTCGATCCACTTAAAATTATTGTAGGAAAAAATTCCTTTCTTAGTGCGCCTCTATGTTGTAAAAGGAACATTCCTGCCAAATATGAAAGTTCTAAGTTCAGTAGTTTCTGAGATTCGGAGATGAGTCAGTGAGTGAGTCATTGAGGGCTTTCAGTTTTATATGTACCAGATAATAATAAATATTGTTTTGAAAAACTGAACAGTCGATATAGTTGCTGTCGCCATAGTTTAGTAAATATTTCCTTTTTTGACTCATATATTCATTAATTTCCCCAAAATATACAATAAGAACATTCAATAATCCACCTAAGTACCCTCAATGTCAGGAATTAGTAAACTTTACTGTTTGTTGTTATGATTTAATCCACTTAGTATGCGTCGTACTGCAGCTCAGTGAGGTCGTGAGTAACGCGAATAAATGCCACGTGTTGCATGAAAATAAATGTATACTCTCGAATCATTCGCACACCCCCAAAATCTTGGCATGCGAAAGATAGGCATCGTTCACTTGATCGGAAGGTCACTTGAACGAAAAACACTTCGCCGAAAATCACTTGATCGAAAGGTACATTTCACTGAAGGGTCACTTGAACGAAAAGTTCATTTCACCGAAAGGTCATTTCACCAAAAACTTCTTTTAATCGAAAGGATATTTGATCGAAAAGTTCATTTCGCCGAAGGATAACTTTACCTAAAAATTCATTGTATCGAAAGATCATTTCACTGAATGGTCAGTTTACCGAAAACTTGGATTGTGGTGTGGGTTTTTGAGAAACTGGCCACCTAAACATTATCGGATTGGATAAAAAATGCACTTTTAATTTCTATGAAACACCTCCCCACGAGTAGGTTTTTCGAAATATAACATTATTTATAAGGCCTAGATCTGTGCCTTTTTGTCAAATTTTAATCCTCCGAGCTCATATTCATAAGGGTTACATAGCAAATCAAGTAATGTTCCACTTTTACTCAACCACAAAACATTAATTGTTTGACCGTAGGCCTAGATACAGGCCATTTTAACAGATTTTAACCCTATTCATATTCATAAGCATTACATAAAATGTAATGTAACTTTTTATGTAAACCTTATGAACTTGAGCACGCACGGTTAAAATTTTCTGAAAAGGCCTCAGCCAAAACCTAGGGCCCTAAACTTGATTCGTTTTGCCTGAAAAAATGTGCAACATTATTAACTTGACTTTTTATATAAACCATATGAACACGAGTTCGCACGATTAAAATTGAAAATTGGGTAAAAAGGCCTAATCCAAGGCCTAGGGATCTAAAACTGATTATGTATGCTTGAAAAAATGTGCTACATTATTAATTTTACTTTTTATGTAAACGTTACGAACATCAGCACTGAACATGACTTTTATGTAAACCTTATGAACATGATTAAAATTTGCAAAAAAGGCCTAAGCCGAGGCCTACCGTCTTAAAAAATAAGATTTGTCTTAAAACTAAATCTTTGCGTTTTCTGTGACACGGAAAAATCAAAACTGAAATTTGAGTATAATCCCTTAACGTTTCGGTGGTCTGTCTGCCGAACTTGCACCATGCTTCAACAGATCCTGTAATGAAATCTAAAGTTTTACATAAACTGACCCTTGATGAAATGAACTTTTAAATATAAAATGACCTTTCGATAAAATGAACTTTTAGGTAAAGAGACCTTTCGGTGAAATGAACTTTTCGATCAAGTTATCCTTCGGTGAAATGTACCTTTCGATCAAGTGACCCATCGGTGAAATGAATTTTTCGGTCAAGTGATCTTTCGGAGAAACAATCTTTTCGGTGAAGTGCTTTTCGGTCAAGTGACCCTTCAGTGAAGTAAACGTCGGGCAAATGAACCAGACCCGCAAAAGATGTATAGCATAATTATCTACAAAGAGTAAAAGGGTGCTCTCTCGATTTTTTTTTTAAATACAGCAATTCAAGTGGGGCTTAGTAAAAGTTCCAGATAACTTCCTCCACGTGAAAGCATTTTTTCATATAGTTTTTTGACTTCTTTTTCTGCAACCTTTTTAGGTCCTCAATTAGGAGGTTCGCTTTTGGCCGGGGCGCGCCAAGATTTGCCTCCCGAATATATTTCAAATTTTATTCATTTTTACATGAAATACATACCTTTAGCAACATCTGTGACGCACTACAGAGGTTGTGACATACTACAGAGGTAAAGCACGTGTCAAGACAACAAATCTGCAGCGATATATTCCGTCCGTGTAGTTTGGTTGGGAGAGCACCTTACTCCGGGGTGACGGGGCGCGGATGAACTTGTGTTTTCACTCATCATTTTCTATTTCCCGTAAATTAAGAGTTTTCATAAAACACAATTGTCTCATAAAACTGAAGGAAATAAAATCTTTAAAACTAGTTCAGTTGACGCAGCTTCCTCTCTGTCAATTTACACAAATGTTGAAACCAGTTTCTTTTGTGCTGATGAGGTATGAAAATTAAAAGTTGCTGTCTTTAGCACGATATATTAAAACAATTTACCAAACCGTAAACAAACTTTAAAGTACTTTCGAAGCCACAATGGCTTCATCCTCACTCCGACAATGACGGGGTACAAGAAACAAACCAGTCAATTTGTACTGCAATACGAGGCGCATCTGATCATGAGTTCACCAATCAGGTAGCGATGCCATCCCACTAAATCCTAAACGTAAAGTTCAGAAATAAAACAAAATGTACAGTATTATACAAAGTCCTGAAGACCCGTTTGTGCTTGTGAAGAATGAAGTATTCGTCTCCAGGGTCTGTGAATCACAGTTGGTAGTTCTATGTTGCAACACATTTCCCCGTAAGAAAGAATACAGAGACTTTCCAACAAAAGAATTGAGCGTTTGTCGACTGTAGATATTAAGATTTTAGTGTTGTTCCAGTCGGGGATGTATCCATCCTATTTTACTGCTACAGTGAGTGCGGTATTTATAGTATCAGTGCGTAGGGAATATTTATGTTCAGACAGACGAGTATTTAAGGTCCGAAGTGTAGAGCCCACATAGTACTTAACTTCACTGTAAGTATCTTCAGGAAATAAAGGTATACTATACACACCAGATTTATTGGAGGTTCGAACTTTGTCTCTATCATTCCTCAATAGTGAAAAAACATTCCTGGTACAAATTCCAAAGGACATTATATGTTTATGACATGCTTTTTTCAGAATAGTAACAAGTAGGGGAATAAATTGTATCTTACCAACAAATTGTGTAGGGGTAGTTTGAGTAGATAATGTGGTAAATCTCAGTCTCTGGAATTTTTGCAAAAGTCCTTGGAAAAGATGAGGTGGGAAGCCAAACGATTGTGCCATAGACGAAATCCTGGTTAATTCAAGTTGTCGGGCTCTGCGTGAAGACGAATGAGTAAAAGCACGTTTTATCAAAAGAGGAAGGAGGAGACCTTATGTTCAAAATATTGAGATGATGAATATGGTATCATGCAAGGAATAGAAGTAGGTTTGCGGAACACAGAGTAGTTGAGTTGGTGAGTTTTTAAGTCTCGAAGTAGTAAAATATACAGGTACGACAGTTTTCCTTGATCTTCAATTTCACAAGTGAACTTAATGGTAGGGTACTGGTTGGAAAGACAATCCGTAAAACGTTTTAGTAAGGACAGGGGTGGGGCCAAAAGATCAGTAAGTCATCGACATACCGTAGAAATAATAATGGTTGAACCGAAAACACCGAGAAAAATTTTTGTTCAAGAGTTTGCATCAGAATCTCAGCCAGAATGGGAGAGAGTGGGGATCCCATTGGGGCTCCCTCCGTTTGATGATAAATGACATTGTCAAACTTAAAATACGATCTTTTGGCTATTAGCTGAAGTGCCGCAATGACTGCGTTTGCTTCGAGAGGTGGAACAGATTTATCCTCGTGAAGTTTTTTATCAATAATATCGTGAACCAAATGAAGAGGTACACTGGGAAACAATGACACAACATCTAAAGAAGCCATAATATATGGGGTTCTCTGAGAGTCTGTTCCACCTGTTCCACCTCTCGAAGCAAACGCAGTCATTGCGGCACTTCAGCTAATAGCCAAAAGATCGTATTTTAAGTTTGACAATGTAATTTATCATCAAACGGAAGGAGCCCCAATGGGATCCCTACTCTCTCCCATTCTGGCCGAGATTCTGATGCAAACTCTTGAAGAAAAATTTTTGTCGGTGTTTCCGGTTCAACCATTATTATTTCTACGGTATGTCGATGACTTACTGATCTTTTGGCCCCACCCCTTGTCCTTACTAAAACCTTTTACGGATTGTCTTTCCAACCAGTACCCTACCATTAAGTTCACTTGTGAAATTGAAGATCAAGGAAAACTGCCGTACCTGGATATTTTACTACTTCGAGACTTAAAAACTCACCAACTCAACTACTCTGTGTTCCGCAAACCTACTTCTATTCCTTGCATGATACCATATTCATCATCTCACCATTTTGAACATAAGGTCTCCTCCTTCCTCTTTTTGATAAAACGTGCTTTTACTCATTCTTCTTCACGCAGAGCCCGACAACTTGAATTAACCAGGATTTCGTCTATGACACAATCGTTTGGCTTCCCACCTAATCTTTTCCAAGGACTTTTGCAAAAATTCCAGAGACTGAGATTTACCACATTATCTACTCAAACTACCCTACACAATTTGTTGGTAAGATATAATTTATTCCACTACTTGTTACTATTCTGAAAAAAGCATGTCATAAACATATAATGCCCTTTGGAATTTGTACCAGGAATGTTTTTTCACTGGTGAGGAATGATAGAGACAAAGTTCCAACCTCCAATAAATCTGGTGTGTATAGTATACCTTTATTACCTGAAGATACTTACAGTGAAGTTAAGTACTATGTGGGCTCTACACTTCGGACCTTAAATACTCGTCTGTCTGAACATAAATATTCCCTACGCACGCACTGATACTATAAATACCGCACTCACAGTAGCAGTAAAATAGGATGGATACATCCCCGACTGGAACAACACTAAAATCTTAATATCTACAGTCGACAAACGCTCAATTCTTTTGTTGGAAAGTCTCTGTATTTTTTCTTACGGGGAAATGTGTTGCAACATAGAACTACCAACTGTGATTCACAGACCCTGGAGACGAATACTTCATTCTTCACAAGCACAAACGGGTCTTCAGGACTTTGTATAATATTGTACATTTTGTTTTATTTCTGAACTTTACGTTTAGGATTTAGTGGGATGGCATCGCTACCTGATTGGTGAACTCATGAACAGATGCGCCTCGTATTGCAGTACAAATTGACTGGTTTGTTTCTTGTACCGTGTCATTGTCGGCCTGAGGATGAAGCCATTGTGGCTTCGAAAGTACTTTAAAATTTGTTTACGGTTTGGTAAATTGTTTTAATATATCGTGCTAAAGACAGCAACTTTTAATTTTCAAACACAAATGTTCATAATTTCTAAAGAAATCTTTTCGTCGTTATTTACGACCAGATTTAACGTATGAGCCGCTCAGAGTACATAAAATGCATAAGGGTTTAGGTCAGAAATTTTTTTTGATGAAGTCCATTGTATTTTCCTCTCCTATTGACCCTACTGTTACAGATGGAGCTGGCCACACATATAAAAAATGCTGAAATCTTCAAGATTTAAAAAAAAAATTAGAAAAAGAGTTGTTGGTCTTTCGCCCGCGGCATCGTTACTGAACAAAACAATAAAAATTATTCTCTGATTTCAAGTCGTTTTCTGTTGAATTACAGTATATAATAAATTATTTTTTCTAAAAAAATAAACGTGTCATGTAGCATTACGATTTCTCACAGTAAAACGTTTTTTTATCTTCTCCCACATTACTGATACAAATGATCAACCGTAAAATTCGATTGAGGCGTCCTGCTGCTCCCGGATTCTGGCGCCCGGATAGTTCGTCCCCGTTGTACCCCTGCTTAGGGCGTCCCTGGCTTCTGGTATTTTATATCTTCTGTCAGCTCACACTTCAATTTTTTTTTCAGGTCGTTTTTTTATATAAGTCGAAAAGCTTCAACGAGAGTTTGGTGGGATGGTGGTGATCTCAAGTATGCCGTGATTTTAAACTTTTTATTGAATTTTAATAGTGAAATATTTTAAACTTCAAATTTAACTGCTGGTGCAACAGGTACAGTGAATATCGATGGAATGTGATTTTTAAATGATGAATTTTTGAACTTCAAATTAAACTACTGGTACAATAAGTACAGTGAACAACGATGGAAGTGGATGTTTTATCAACATGTATATAGTGATTTTAACATTTAGAGAACTGGAACCAGAGTGCAATAATGTGTGAGCAATAGTGCACACAACAGAAACTATTAAAACCAAATGTTTCATCTCCCAAGGAATTATCATTGGAATATCGCGACATGTGTTGAGAATCGTCAATGAATCCACAAACAAAGAAAAATGACACACCAAGAATGTGCATCAGAGGTACATGATGTATTTGATCTATTAGTGGATATATAATGTTACTATAAACTTTCGGTGAAAGTTATCAACGAGGACCCGAAACAAAACTTTTGTGGTTCTACTGAGATATTTTATTGTCGTTGTTCACATTAGTGTTTTATCTCACCTTAGGACTTGCTCTATTTTGCAGTCCAGGAAACTACATGCCCATAATACTTTATCCCATTCATTTCTTGTACATTCTTAAAAATTGTAAAACATGATCGTTCCAGCTCCGTCTTGCTTCCTGAGCCTTTCCTGAAATTTCCCGTTACTTCTACTGTGTTGACCTTATCCTCTAATTTCTAATTCCGTCCCTTCTGGTGGCATCACACATTTGCCACAGCACCTTCATTTCAGTAACATTTAGCTTTTGTGCTTTTCATTACCCAGATAACAACAGTGTACAGCATTGCTTGCAAAGCGTTGTTCATTACTGTTTCATTCATTGGATACCACAGTCAGGTTTTCATGTGATTTAAGTGTTCACACTCAGCGTAGGTTAAGACAGACATTCCTCAACACAAGTTATACTTCAGTACGTCGTAGACGGTTTCATTCTTACTTTCTGTGCATTTATCTGTTCCCTGTTGCAGCAATGTAGAGAAAAAGCTGTTCGTTTAAGTTGCTTTACGAGTATGCAAAATGACAATGGAGCCCGAAAAAGATTTCCCTGATTCTCTCTTCAAACGGCAGATGAACTGCCTTAGAAGTCAAATGTTAAAATCCAAATGTCACGGAGATATGGAATCAAGCTGGGGAAGCTGAATGCATCTTTTCCTACATCTGGGTTCGGGGAGTACAAAGCAATTAAACAACAAAACAATTGGTTGTGGTCAAATTCATTCCTGGGAACTATTTTACGAAGTCGTGTATCTTTGAAATATGTCGTCTGCTGTGTGCTTGAGGAGCTCAGTGGCTTTTTAACCCTTTTAGACCATGACCCCCAAAATTTTTATCACTCTAAATGCCATAACACCCAAAATTGTCTCGCTTCTTTGTTTAGTAACGATAAAGAAGACTGAATGTGACCCCTGATGATCCCTCAAATTTAAAGAAAAGGTAAGGGTAGGAAATCTGACTCACCCTAGAGAGGCCTTTCGGGCGGCTAAGGTCGTTTGCATGCACGAGCGTCTTGGGCATTATGGTCGTTAAAGGGTTAAACGATAATAGCCTTTCTCTTCCTCGCTCTTGCAAAGATGAAATAGTGAAAAACACAACGTTTCATATTTATTTGTGATATCCACCTTTAATGAGGAAAATTCGATCGACAATTTAGCCTATTCACAGTGTATATATCATTGCTTTATATTGTGCTATACACAATAACTGGAATAAGTTTTTAATAATTAGAAATCATTTTTTATCTTCCGTATCAAGGTATTATTTTTTTTGTTCATTGTCAAATTTTTTTATTTTTTAAAATAAAGCAACAGAAGTTTTACCAAAAAAAAAAAAAAAAAAAAAGAATTCTTCTATGAAGGCAACTTTATTGAGTACTATTTTTAACCAAGGAGGGTACCCTGAACATTAGTTCCTTGAACGTTTCAGGCGATTGATTTTCCCTTTGAACAAACCTAATGCGTATCTACTGTATCTGCCAATGAGAATGCATTTCAACTACAGAAACTGCTTTTGCAACACTAGAGTAATATTTAAAGTAACGATTCTTATTTTGTCCACGACGTTAATTTTTGAAGAAAGAATTTATTTCTATTTTTCGCTTAAGGTAAATCTTGTATGTCGCAAAACGCATTTTCTTTCCCAAGATCATGGAATATCTGCTCATCATTTTTTAATGTCAATTTCATCTTCTCAGGGGAAATAATAAGAGGGTGGCACCTTTTAAAAGAAGCATTAATCAGTAGTAACTCACTTCTGATTGAATCTCGGTCTCGTTTATTAAATAGACCTCTGTGTTTCAGTCCTCTCCAGGTGACACTAGATGTCGCCAGTGTGTTAGCTCGGGTCATGTGACACCGTAATCTGATACACACACACAATTTAAAAAATGTCTCTTAAAATGATCTTTTGTGTGTTGGAAGGCCAAAAAAAGAATTTCTTCCGAATAAAAATCAGCATGTCGTTTCATACCAGAGCAACATGATAAACTGCGCTTTTTGTATAAAAACCCCACAGGCAACGAATCATGAGTATCACGGCTTCATTGATTTCAGCGCTCCTAAGTAAATAAAATTAAAAAAAAATCCGGTTGTCTCAAGCTATGGAATTGCATGATGCAAGATATCCGACATGGCGACACCTAGTATTGTTTAATATTTTAGACTACATAACGTACAGCGTCATTTCGTCGGGTTGTTTTTTAACTCAGTGTATCTCAAGCAGATAGTGACTAACGGGAAAGTGTGCTTTTAGATATTACAGCAGATTTAACTGTAACCGAAATGGTCCCTGAAAGAATGAAACGACACCTTAAACAAATTCAGTTGAAATGAAAACAAGCATTGAATGAAAGAAGCAATACATTGGGCCAGTGCAATACAATCAAAGGTGACTGAAAAAAATACTAATTCAATAAAGACGTAATCTGTCATGGTGTGAGAGATTTAGTTAAAACTGTATGAAAAGAATTTCACCTTGCTCCGGTTCAGTGAATGTAGTTAAAATAGATACAAATATTAAATGAATTATTCAGTTCCCTGTCGTAGTGCAACGTGTTATTTAAAGGAATGAATGAGTAATACCCTGAGTTGCAACAATAGATGTACACACACCCACCACTTAATTAGGAATCTTTATGTAGGTGTACGTAAACGCCATTTACGCAATGTACACTGAAGAGCAATTGAATTAGAGACAGCTGGCGTTATACAAATGTGGCGCTGTGGGCGGCCCTGCAAACGGAAACGACATGACGTATGCAGCGATCCGACAATATAAGGAGTGATGCAACGGGAATCAGTAAGAGTCGGACGCAGTACGGGTAAGACGAAGGATCTAAGCGCATTTGATCGTGGGCAAATTGTCGGGGCCCGACGAATGGGTCACTCCATCTCGGAAGTAACTGGGATTGTCACGAATCACTGTGTCACGGGTGCACCGTGAGTACATCGAATCCGGTAAAACCATTCCTGCAAGGGCCAACTGCCGTGGACAACAGCGTGAGGATGAGCGAGGTCATCGTCGACTAGCTCGCATGGTAACAGCGGATAGACGGGCCACAGTGCAAGAAATCACTCAGCAATTTAACGCTGGTGCACAAAAACATGTAAGCAGCCACACCATCCATAACCATCTCCTCGCTATAGGATACAGAAGCCATCGTCCCACGAGAGTACCGCTGCTGACCGCACATCACAGGGTGCAAAGATTAACATGGGCGCGGGAACATCGCCCCTGGACCCTAGACATGTGGAAAAATGTTACCTGGACTGATGAGTCGAGATTCACGTTGGCACATGCGGATGGCATGATACGAGTACGGCGCAAACTACATGAAGCTATGGATCCTTCTTGCCAGCAGGGTATTCTTCAAGCTGATGGGGGTGGCATTCTCGTCTGCAAACTGTTTACGTGAACTGCAATGGGACTCCTGGTACGTGTGACATCGTCCCTCACAGGTCAACGTTACCGGGATATCCTGGACAACCATTTGCACCCGTTTGTGTGTCTTCAACATCCCACTGGGGACCTCATCCTGCAACAAGACAATGCACCGTGCCATCGCTCCCGAATTGTATCGGAATGGTTCGATGAACACTCCACGGACGTGACCTCGCTTCCTTGGCCAGTTAGGTCACCTGACTTCAATCTTATCGAGCACATCTGGGATGCCATCGAGAGAGATGACCTCCCTCCATGAAATATTCTTGAACTGTGGGAGCTTGTTCAGGGGTCGTGGATCCGTATGGCTTCCCAACGCTTCCGGTGTCTTGTCGAGTCCATGTCGAGACGAATCGCCGCCGTCATCAGGGCGAAAGCTGGTGCTACACGTTACTAGACAGGTATCTCTAATTCAATTGCTCTTCAGTGTATATACAAAATACGTGATCACGTTCGTCACCAGGTGATCTAGGCAACTATTGTAGACTACTGCTCATCTTAATCATCAGTAGTGTTGATCACAATGTTAAAACAGAGGATATTTGGGATTTCAATAAAGGTCTTATTTTGTCCGCTCGGCTGTCTGGAGCAACAACTTTGAAAACAGCAGAGTTGACTGGTTTCTCAAAAGCTGAAATTTCCGGTCTTTAATCAGTAGAAAAGTAACCCACATTACCTGCCTAACAGGCAACGACAACCTGCCGAGAACGATGTCGCCGTCGTCTGAGAAGGATTGTTCGGAGAAACAAGATTTCGTCTGTGCGTCACTTAACTGAAACTTTCAATGAAGGTTGTTCCCGACCCATATCTGAGAGAACTTTGTACAGGGGATTGAAGAGCATCGGTATTTGTAGCCGCATACCTATAAAGAAACCACTGATTATTTTTCAGTAGACCTTTAACTAAAACCCCGTGAACAACCCAATGAGCTATAAGTCGTCGGCCGTTCCTAATGTAGGCACACTGACTCCACGGAAGGGAGAGAGCCAGTGCCGTAAGACCAAAACAACATCCATGCCTCTTCGGGATTCGAACCTGGACGCATCTCGGACGAATGGTCAGAATTCAGCACTTAAACCACTGCGGCAGCGGGGTTGCCACTGATTTCTGCAAAAAAAAAAAAACTTACAAATTTGTGAAAACACAGTTTTGTTTACTCCGGGCATCGAAACCGGGTCCCCTCACTCCGGAGTAAGTCGCTCTCCCAACTGAGCTACGTAGACATATGCTCTCATTACTATCTGCCTTTATTTCATGTGCGTCCTGCGGGGCAGGCACGTCACAAGTTCGCCTACAGTGGTGTCAGGAACAGCATGATTGGACACTGGAAAAAAGTCATGTGGTCTGAAAAGGCGCAGTACACCTTGCTCTGTACCGACGGTAAGTAGATAGTTTGGCGGAATTCCCATGAGGCAATGGACCCAGCTTGCCTTGCAAACACAATTAAAGATTCTGGAGGTGTTTTCATGGTGTGGGGTGGGTTCTGTTGGTATGGAACGGGTCTCCTGATATTGATGGAAGGTCGGGTGTCCTCAAACAATTAATTGAACGTTGCTGTCGATCAGGACCATCCTGTAACGTTGAATTTTTATCCAGCAGGTGACGGCTGTTTCATGGATGATAATGCTACTGTCTATCGAGCAAGATGAGTTCAACGGTGGTTCAGCGAGCATCACAGCGACTTTCACCATCTTCCATAGCCACCGGCAAGTCCGGACCTGAACGCCACTGAAAATGTATGGGCTATGCTAGAAAAACAGATCCGGGAGTAAAATCCTCTTCCGTCAAATCTGAGCCTGTTAAAGAACTGTCTGGTAAACGTCTGGTATGCTGTAAACGTAGATGCATTCCAGCATCTTGTGTAATCTATGTCAAACCAGATGCGTGTTTTAATTCGGACTAAAGGATGTCCAACTCGGTATTGAATAAATGTTTCTAATTCAATGGCCAGTATGTGTACTTGGAACCAAAGCAAGTACTGAAAAAAACAGCTAATATATCCTGAATATTTTATTTGTGTAGTTCTTTCTACTTGAAATAAAAAAACATTACTGATTGAGGTAAGGAATTCCTAGATTCAACGAAGGATATTTAGTAGAAACAAAGGCAAATATTGAATGAAAGTAGCTCTAAAAATACACGGAAAGCTGGGCCCATTGAGTACCTTTGAAAAGTACACTATATTGACAAAAAAACACCGGACACCCCTTAAAAAGCAAATGAACGGATTCGCTGTGTTGTTAAGATGCGCGGTACAGCTGCAAACGGTATAAAAACAAGACTGTAGCTAACCGCGATCATATCGCACTGTGAGGTTGAGTGAAAATGTCGCAGCGGGAGAGAACTGACTTTGAGAAAGGAAAGATTGTTGGGTGTTATATTAGTGGGTTGTCCATAACAGAAACCGAGAGGCGTTTAAACATACCCAAGGCAACTGTTTTGGATGTACCGAATAAGTGGAAGACACATGGCGTGTCTGAAGCAGCAAAACGTACCCGCAAGCCAAAGAAAATCAGTGATAGAGGACGTCGAAGCCTCAGAAAAGTCGTTACAGAAAATCGACTGAGTACTGCAAAATACCTCAGTGTTCAGGTGAGTAAACATGCTGGAACTTCGGTATGTACACGTATCATTCGCAGAGAATTTCATTCCATGGGTTACCGTGGTCGTGCGGCTGCTCATGAGCCTTTCATCTAAACTTGGAATGCTACTCGCCGTTTAGCATGGTGTAAAGAACATTTATCGTAGACCGTAGATCAATGGAAACGGATCCTCTGGACTGATGGCCGTGTGTGAGTATGGCAGCAGCCGGGGAAACGCTATTTACAACAGTGTACTGTTCCTACGGTCAAGTTTGGGGCTGGCAGTGTACTTGTGTGGGTGGGTTTTTCGTGGTATGGTCTCGGCTCATTGGTTATTGTGGACAAACCTGTTAACCAACACGTCTACCTCCATGTTCTGGGCAATTATGCTCAACTAACTGTGGCAATTCTATGGAACCGAGCCTTGTTGGCACCATCAGGATAATGCACCGAGCCATAAAGCAAGGACTGTTACGGTGTGGTTTGACCATAATTCCGTATCGTGTGTGGACTTGCCAGCACAAGCCCTGATCGTAATCCCATAGAGCACTTATGGGATGAATTAGAGCGCCATATAAAAAGTTTGGAACCAATGCCTACTACTATGCAACAGTTAGCGGCAGCATTATGTACTGAATGGAAGCTCATACCTATCGCTGTGTTCCAAAACCTTGTCGAAAGCATATCTTGAAGGGCCAGTGCATGCATTAAGGCCAAAGGTGGACCGACACCGTACTAATGAATGTCAATAAATGCTATGTTGTGTTTCTCTTCTAGGTGTCCAGTGACTTTTGTCAATATAGTGTATGTGTGTGCTTCGAAGAGCACCTGGTAATCTGTATGAAAAATCGAAAGAGGATTCTAAAATTACCCCTATTTTTTGCTTTCCATTAAAATGCTTTAAAATTTACACACCCGTTTCCTACAACGATCTGTTCCTGAATTAAACTTAATTTGTCATTTTGGAGTCGTGTGCTTAATACATTTTGATTTTGACTTTTCCCGCTAAACATGTAAGGCGGCATGTGTGGTGTGGGGAAATTTCTAAATTTAGCTGAAGCCAAAGGGAACGAACACGGCTTGGTTGACTAAAGTTATTTATCTGCCTGCTTATTTTTATTTTCATATGTTGTGGGCGTTGTGCTTAATTCTCTCATTAAATATCAAATGCTGATACTTTATTTTCCCAGAATGCTGGTTTTTTTTTTTGCTCTTAGAATTTCAAAACCTTGCAAGGTAAGTAATTAAAAACTTAGCGGAAACTTACGCAAAATAGGAAATATAAAGTAGAAATTCTGTATGAAAATAAGAAATGACTGAGATAATTAGTTAACGGAGACTCTCAGGATATTTTATTTCAAAAAAAATATACTACATCATCAAAAGTATTCGTGCACTACCAAATATTTGAATAAGTGCAATGAATGGTTGCGCAGGAAGGTGTGCTGTGAGTGGGGAGGTACGTATTTAAAGCTGAGATGTTCTGTCCTGTTATCAGTGGGCCGCGGATGGCCTAGTGGTCAGCGTTTGTGACTGCCACGGAGAAACCTCAGGTTCGATCCCAGCAGGTACGAACGCTCGAACCACTAAATACCCGCTGTGTGTCGGATGGGCACGTTAAGCCGTCGGACCCCAGGTACTGGCCCCCGGGAAATAAGTAAGGGCGTCTTTCTCCCCCTTGCTACCTCGCTTTCGTGCCACTTTCCCATCGGACACTCTAGCCGAAATCTGTTAGCTTCATATTTGTAAGGGTTATTTAAGACCTGGGGTCAGACACTCCCTTCCTAAAATCCTCTACATATGATCTGATCTGATCTGTTTTCAGTAACTTTGATGCGGATATGCAGCGTGGAATTTCCGAGTTCCAACATGAACTGGTTATAGAATGTCATTTGAGTAAAGTTTCCATACGAAGCATTACAGCTAAAGTAATTATATCAAAATCGACTGTACGTGATGTCGAGAAGAGATGGAGCAGGGCAGTTTTTTTTTGCTGTAACAGAAAAAAAAACTAAAAAAAAAGTTAATGAATTCCGCACAAACTGACGGAACGTGACAGAAGAGACATGGCAAGAAATGTTAAGAAATCCCGTCCTTCCTCTGCTATTTCCATCGTTGTTGAAGTAAGAAATGCTTGTAATGGCTCGGCGAGTTGCACAGTGTTTGTCATTATAGTGAAGCAACGACACACAAGTCACATATCACTACGGTGAATGCGAAAAGTCTTTTGGAGTGGTGTGTCTCCCGCTGTTCCTGGACTGTGGGTGACCGAAAAGTTGTTCATTTGAGTGGAGAGTCACGCCTCTCATTCTTCCAATCTGATGGGCGTGTTCGGATTTGGCGACAGCCCAGGGAACGGTTTCGTCGGACTGTGTTCTTCCAACTGTTGTGGAAGTGTTATGGAAATGACCGTCGTCTCTTCCACACGATCGAGCTCCCTGCCACACTACACTGAAGAGCAATTGAATTAGAGACAGCTGGCGTTATGCAAATGTGGCGCTGTGGGCGGCCCTGTAAACGGAAACGACATACGTATGCAGCGATCCGACAATATAAGGAGTGATGCGACGGGAATCAGTAAGAGTCGGACGCAGTATGGGTAAGGCAAAGGATCTAAGCTCATGTGATCATGGGCAAATTGTAGGGGCCCGACGAATAGGTCACTCCATCTCGGAAGTCATGCTGGCAAAAGGATTTTCACGAGCCACTGCGTCACGGGTGCATCGTGAGTACATCGAATCCGGTAAAATCATCCCTCCAAGGGTCAACTGCCGTGGACAATAGCTCGCATTGTAACAGCATATAGATGGGCCGCAGTGCAAGAAATCACTCGGCAATTTAACGCTGGTGCACAAAAACGCGTAGGCAGCCACACCATCCAGAACCATCTCCTCGCTATGCGGTGCAGAAGCCATTGTCCTACGAGGGTACCGCTGCTGACCGCACATCACAGGGTGCAAAGATTAGCATGGGCGCAGGAACATCGCCACTGGACCCTAGACATGTGGAAAAATGTTGCCTGGACTGATGAGTCGAGATTCACGTTGGCTCATGAGGATGGCAGGATACGAGTACGGCGAAAACCACATGAAGCGATGGGACCTTCTTGCCAGCAGGGAACTCTTCAAGCTGGTGGGCGTGTCATTCTTGTCTGGGGAATGTTTACGAGGACTGAAATGGGAACCCTATTAGGTGTGACATTGTCCCTCACAGGTCAACGTTACCGGGATATCCTGGACGACCATTTGCTCCCGTTTGTGCGTCTTCAACATCCCACTGGGGACCTCATCCTGCAACAAGACAATGCAGCTCCCGAATTGTATCCGAATGATTGGATGAACACTCCACCGACGTGACCTCGCTTCCTTGGCCAGTTAGGACACCTGACCTCAATCCCATCGAGCACATCTGGGATGCCATCGAGAGAGATGTTCGAGGCTCTGACTCCTCTCCATCAAATCTTCGTGAAATGTAGGAGCTTGCTCAGGGGTAGTGGATCCGTATGGCTTCCCAACGCTTCCGGTGTCTTGTTGAGCCCATGCCGAGACGAATCGCCGCCGTCTTCAGGGCGAAAGGTGGTGCTACACGTTACTAGACAGGTATCTCGAATTCAATTGCTCTTCAGTATACAAGGCGTGTGCAGAATTAGTTTTTTTGAAATGAGGGGACAAATATGGGATAAAGTCCTGAACTAAACCCCAGCCGCCTCGGTGGCGCAGTGGTCTAAGGCGCTGGCCTCTGATCATTCGTCCGTAAGGGGTCCGGGTTCGAATCCCGGTCAGGCATGGATGTTGTGTTTGTCTTACGGCACTGGCTCTCTCCCTTCCCTGGAACCAGTGACCCTAAATTAGGGACGGGCGACTGCTTATAGCCCATTGCGTTGCTCACGGTGGTCGTTAAACCTCCAATCAAAAAAAAAAAACTAAACCCCATAGAATACTTCTGGGATGAACTGGAGCAAAGGATACGACCATCTTCGCTGTTCACTCTGTCAGCAGCTTTGCAGAACGAATGGCGAGCCATTCCTGTCGAGACCTACCGGAAATTGGTTGAGAGTATGCCTCAACGTTCTACCGCTGTCATACAAGCAAAAGGTGGACAGTCTAACAACTAATTGTGATAGTGAAGCCTTTTGTCCCACAACTTTGAAATGGACGAATAGTTTTGATAATTAATACACACAATTAACGTGGATTAGGAACATCAAACAGAAGTCATCGCTCTTTGGGAAATGTATCGTGCCTGCCCCTCAGGATGCACATGAGATAAGGGCAGACAGCAGCGAAAGCACATGCCAGTTGTGACGTATATTTTAAATTAACTTTCATTTTTGTTTCTTTTCCTATGTAAATATGAGCTTGTTCTGCTTACACTTCCAAATTTAACGTTATATCTTTTCACTCAAACGAGAATGAGGTTGGCAACATTTGAGGTCAGCGAGAAAGTGACGTATGACTGTGATAAGAACGATAGATAAAAAGAACGTTACGACAGTTGCTCAGGTGGATGTGTATGGGTGTAGATGTTCGATTGTTAAGTTAAATGAGAAATTAACAATTTTAGTGTAATGTTGTGGAGTTCTATTGTCTTAGTGCTGGAATATAGAAAGAATTCCCGTAAGTTGACTTCTGTTTATGTTTCGTCTGGCTACAAAAACTTAATTAAGAACTATTGCATCATATTCTCATTTTATTTCAACATTCCTCAGTCATGGGTTTAGACATAACGTAAAACCAATCTTGCTCACGAAAAAGACATTACGATATACAGTGTAGTATAGTCATCCTGAAGAAGAAATTGAAGAATTTTATGAGGAAATTCGTCATCTAAATAATAAAGGTAAGCAGCACTTGAATATAATTATGGGAGATTTCAATGCAAAAATAGGGCAACGGCAACAGAATGAAACTTCAGTCGGTAAATTCGGTCACGGCAACAGAAACCAGCGTGGAAATACTCTCGTAGAGTTTGCAGAGGCAGAAGGGTTTTTCATCATGAACTCCTTTTTCAAGAAAAAGCCACACAGGAAATGGACATGGAGACATCCAAATGGGACGACAAGTGAAATTGATTTCATTATGTGTAACAAAAAATTAGTCATAGAAGACTGCAGTGTGCTAAACAAGTTCAACACAGGTAGTGACCGTAGATTGGTGAGATGTAAGATGCACCTCAACACTAAACTCGAACGTGGCAAGCTCATAAAGCAAACAAATTGTATTGACATAACCAACCTTAAAAAGCACCATAATACCTTCAAGTTGGAACTGCGGAACAGATTCTCTGCTTTAGAAGGCCTAACATCGGAAGAAGCGGATATTTCTGATGTTAACAGAAAAGTAACCAAAGCTCTTATGGAAACAGCAACAAAATCAGCTGGCTCTAAGAAGAAGTTGCATGTGAACAAATTATCAGGAAAAACCAAAATGTTGATGCAAAAAAGAAGAGAGATGAGGACAATTAAAGAAGATGTGACTTCCAAAGTGGAATATATAGAGCTATGCAAGACAGTACGAAAAAGTATCACTGAATATGTAAGGAAATTCAACTGTGAACTAGTGAGGAAAGCAATTGAAAACAACCAAAGCCTAAAGATAGCAAAGGGACACCTCAGTAATGGAAGGAAACAGATTATGGCACTGAGAAAAGAAGATGGTTTTGTAAGAAGAAATAGGGGCGAAATTTTGACAAGATTGAAAGATTTCTACTCCAAATTATATGAAAGGGATGATACATGTACTCCAGACATCATGAAAGGTACCGGTACCAGAGTTCTTCCAGTCCTCCCAGCAGATGTTGCACATGCAATCAAGAACATGAAGCGGGGAAAAGCTCCAGGAGAAGATGGAATTACTGTAGACATCATACAAGAAGCAAGTGGAGAAATCGAAACAGTACTCGCACAAATGTTTACTCGAGGCTGTAATGAAGGGAAGATTCCTGAGGATTGGAATAACGCTACAATGATCTTGCTACATAAAAAAGGTGACATTAAGGATCTCAGGAACTACAGACCTATCAGCCTCCTATCAGTGGTTTATAAAATCTTCACTGAAGTTCTTTCACACCGTTTGAAGTTAACACTGGACATGGCTCAACCGAGAGAACAAGCTGTATTCAGGAGTGGCTACAGCACAATAGATCATATCCACGTACTGAGAGAACTAATTGAAAGAGCGAGGGAATATGAACTTCCATTATGCATGGCTTTAATCGATTATGAAAAAGCCTTTGATTCGGTGAAACCATCAGCAGTTACAATGGCTCTGAAATCCTGCTGCACTGAAGATGCATACATTAATATTATTAATAGCATCTATGAAAATGCAAGTGTAAAGATTCGGCTGTTTGAAAAAACAACACACATAAAAATTGGAAAGGGACTGAGACAAGGTGACACCATATCTCCGAAGCTCTTTAATGCCACATTGGAAAATGTCTGCCGCCCCGGGGGCGCAGTGGTCTAAGGCGGTGGCCTCTGATCATTCGTCCGTAAGGGGTCCGGGTTCGAATCCCGGTCAGGCATGGATGTTGTGTTTGTCTTACGGCACTGGCTCTCTCCCTTCTCTGGAACCAGTGACCCTAAATTAGGGACGGGCGACTGCTTCTAGCCCATTGAGTTGCTCACGGTGGTCGTTAAAATCCAATAAAAAAAATGTCTTTCAATCACTGAACTGCGAAAACAAAGGGATAAAGATTAATGGAGATTATCTAACTCACCTTCGTTTTGCTGATGACGTAGTCAGTTTTGCAACTACCCCATCAGAGCTGCAGAGTATGATCCAGGAACTTGCTGACAAGAGTTAAGACGTGGGATTAAAAATGAACTTTCAGAAGACAAAAGTGATGTACAATGCCTTTACAAGAAATAAAGATTTATCGATTGATGGAGAAAAGCTGGAGATAACAGATATATACGTCTATCTTGGACAGCAGACATCAAGTGAGGGTCACATTTATGAAGAAATTAATCGGCGTATAAAACTTTCCTGGAGAGCTTTTGAAAGAAACAGCATAATTTTCAAGAGCCATATGCCATTATGTCTTAAAAGAAAAGTGTTTGATAAATGCATCCTTCCAGTGCTTACGTATGGTGCAGAGACGTGGACCTTAACTAAAAGAGACATACAAAGGCTGCAGACAACTCAAAGCAGCATGGAGAGGTACATGCTTGGTGTAACCAGGAGAGATAAGAAGAGGAACTCGTGGATCCGAAAAATGACAAGAGTGGAAGACATCATGATCAGAGGTAAATCCCTGAAATGGCAATGGGCTGGACATACTGCCAGAAGTACAGACCATCGATGGACAGCCGAAATTTTAGATTGGATTCCAAGGGACAGGAAAAGACCCAGAAGAAGACCACTTGGGAGATGGGTGGATGAAATTCGAAAGTACGCAGGAGTGACATGGAGGCGTCTGGCACAAGACAGAACGTTGTGGAGGAAAATTGGGGTCCTTCATCCAGCAGTGAATTGATAATGGTTGACAATGATGATGATGATGATAGTGGATAACACTCGGATCTCCGGAGCCGAGTCTTGCAGATTCGAATCCTGCCTCTGGCATAAAAATGATGGAGAAATTTACTTCGTCGTAGCACGCAAAGACTCTTGTTGGAAAGCTCTGACTCTTAGACGAATCTATGCACTAGGAGAATGATTTTCGTCAGAGATCTTACTTTTCATTACATTTTCAGGAAATAGCACATTCAGCGTTCTTACCAAGTATGGGAAGCGGTCTCTCTAACCAACTGCTAAGTCAACACTGCGCAAATGTTGGTGCCCTGCCTTCATAAAATTTCAACAGAATGGGCATCATGATCGAACAACATTATAAATACGGATGGAAAATTAGTACCACCTGTACTAGAAAATGAGGACCATGGTCTAAGAGGCAAGAATAATGCAGTAGCTGTGATGAAATTTCAAAGATCTGAATTTCATAAATTGTGCAAAACAACGTGTACCCGGAAATATCTTTCTTATGAGCCAGCACTATATTACCGAAGGATGTATCACTGGTCTATCTAAACGAAATGAAGTTTCCAGGAAAACACGAAACGCTGGTAAGTAACTGAAATTAAAAGAAATCAAAAAGTGCGTCCCTCAGGACCAGAAAACAGAAAAATATTCTTTTACACTGCTGGCCACCCAAAATGCAACACCAAAAAGGAAGCATCCGATTGGCCTGAAATTCGTAGCATGCGTCGCCCGCAAGAGGACATGCAAACGATTAGCTTTGCAGGGCATATGCAAATTATGTGCGCCCGGTACGCCACCGAGAAGCACTATAAAAAAGGTGCACAGAAAGCCTGGGTGAAAGTAGTGGAAGTGTATTGTGCTGCCGCACCTGTGCGTGGGAAGCTTCCTGATGCCTCGTCGCAGAATACGGCAGTCAGCCCAGCACGTTTCGGAGTTCGACAGAGGACGAATAGTGGCTTATCGCGACAGCGGTTTATCGTATCGAGACATCGGCGCCCGCGTGGGACGACATCCATCCACAGTGAGGCGAGTATGGATTCGGTGGGTGCAGGAAGGACGGACGGACGGATGGACCGACATGAGCAACTGCCGCTACCGCGGCAATACACCGAACGAGAGGACCGGCATGTTGTGCGGCGGGCATTGGCGGCTGGCACCGCTACATGACGAACGTTAGCGCAGGAATTAGAGTGTGTTGCGAAACAACCTATGTCAGCATGTACCGTTCGACGTCGTCTGCAGGAGCGGGGACTTGTCGCACGGCGGCCATTGCTTCGATTACCATTGACGTTACACCACCGGCGAGTGCGGCGGAAGTGGGCCGTTGAACGCCAAACCCTGGACTACGGAATAGCATGGCTTTGTCTTCTCCGACGAATCCCGCTTCTGCCTGCAACAGCACGATGGTCGGATCCGGGTGTGGTGGCTCCGCGGCGAGAGACTGTATGACGCCTGCACTATGCATCGCCATACCGGTCCGTCGCCTGGCGTTATGGTTTGGGGCGAATTGGATATGACACCCGCACCCTCTGGTACGCATGGTCAGTACACTCAGCAGCCACCGCTACATCTCCGACGTATTGGAACCTGTAGTCCTCCCTTACCTGCAGGACCTGCCAGCGGCCACGTTTTAACAGGACAATGCGCGCCCGCACGTGGCACGCATCTTGCAACAATTCTTCACGGCCCACCAGGTGTCACTGCTGCCGTGGCCTGCTTGTTATCCCGATATGTCGCCCATCGAACACGTCTGGTCGCTGATCGGCAACCGAGTGGCCCGGCAAGCACCACCCGCGGCTACGCCTGATGTACTGGGGCAACGTGTGGAAGAAGCCAGGACCGACATGCCCCAAGCCCACATCCAAAGCTTCTTTCGTTCGATGCCGCGGCGTGTAGCTGCCGTTATTGCGAGCCATGTGGGCCACACGAACTATTGATGCCTGCGTGTTCCGCAAGTCGCACGGACCTGTAAGCTCAATCGTTTCATCTTTGTATCTGTTGTTATGTGTCCAGTAAATCTGGCTTTGCCAGCTCGTGTCCTTCTTGGTGTTGCATTTTGGGTGGCCAGTAGTGTATTATTATATCGTGTCACTTTTCGGTCGAAAATTAACCCCAAAAGAAAAATGATTCGAAATAAGATACTTATTCTTTTTAATGAGGGAGCCAAAATCATTCAACAATCTAAATTTCAAAATTTCTTACTGTAAAGCAAACATCAAATACTTTAAAACCCATTCTCTTATAATTAGCCTATGAGAAAACAATATAACAGAAAGGAATCATGTGGCATTGATTAAAAATATTTTAAATTCGGAAGGTCTCAGTTGAAAATCAAAATGTTTTCTCTTTTTTCATATCTGCGCATGTGAACCACAGGTATGCGTTGTGGGAAACCACATTTCAGCTCGTTATGAGGCTTCCTTTTCAGAAGCACGAGATAACTTATTTACGCAGGGCTTATTTTATTCTACGCAGTAAGCGCGGAAACAATCAAACTCAATGCTTTAAATTAATGGAAAGGAAGCCGTACTTTTGCAGAAGTCGTTACATCTGGGAGAGCACCGTTGTGTGTCTTCCGAGCAGAGTAAATAAGGCGTAACTGCAGAGAGAAGAGTACACAAAAGAATGAAAGCTTCGTTTCTTGCCATATCACGAGTCAAATACCAAAGAACAGCATGAGTTCATTGTCATACTTATTCCATCCACACCATTGTCGAGAAGAAAGTTCACAGAAAGTGGATGACTTACTTCATCTATAATGCAAGTTTTAAAAGAAATCGTCATCAGCATTTCAACGATGAGATAATATCTGCGTATTTGTAGAAAACCAGTTTCGTTTGTGATCATGAGAAAGTCATGAACGTCGTTAAAATATATTGTTTTTAGACACTCGTAAAAAATATTTGCCTCTTCTGTTGACTTTTTTTGAAACCGTTTTTTCGGCATTTTCTTTGATATTCATTTCCAGTTACCAGATCGGAAGCGAAAGAACACCTTTTTGTACATACACTAAGAGGACAAATCATTATGACCAACAGATCATTTAATGCAAAGTAGCTATCCCACAGACGCTGCTGACGCAAGAAGGCTGAATCGGTATACGAGGGAGGAACGAAAAGTAACGCACAGCATTTTGTTTATCTTTGCAGGTTGCAGTTTGGCAGACGACGAGTTTGAATATTACGTTACAGACCGGTTTGACTGGATCAAGTGTCACTGTGATTTCAGACAGTGTGAACGATGGCACAAAGATGTCGTGCTTGTTAGCGTTGTCTACGAATGAAGAACAACGCTGTGCAGTACGATTTTTTTGGGCTAAAAGGTACATCAGTTTTGTTTTCTGTAAGTTCACTTTTAAATGTACATCAGTTTTGTTTTCTGTAAGTTCACTTTTAAATGTACATCAGTTCTTTTTTTGTTTTTTTTTTTTGATTGGAGGTTTAACGACCACCGTGAGCAACTCAATGGGCTATAAGCAGTCGCCCGTCCCTAATTTAGGGTCACTGGTTCCAGGGAAGGGAGAGAGCCAGTGCCGTAAGACAAACACAACATCCATGCTTGACCGGGATTCGAACCCGGACCCCTTGCGGACGAATGATCAGAGGTCAGCGCCTTAGACCACTGCGCCACCGGGGCGGCGTTTTGTTTTCTGTAAGTTCACTTTTAAATGTACATCAGTTTTGTTTTCTGTAAGTTCACTTTTAAATGTACATCAGTTTTGTTTTCTGTAAGTTCACTTTTAAATGTACATCAGTTTTGTTTTCTGTAAGTTCACTTTCAAATGTACATCCGTTTTGTTTTCTGTAAGTTCACTTTTAAATGTACATCCGTTTTGTTTTCTGTAAGTTCACTTTTAAATGTACATCAGTTTTGTTTTCTGTAAGTTCACTTTTAAATGTACATCAGTTTTGTTTTCTGTAAGTTCACTTTTAAATGTACATCAGTTTTGTTTTCTGTAAGTTCACTTTTAAATGTACATCAGTTTTGTTTTCTGTAAGTTCACTTTTAAATGTACATCAGTTTTGTTTTCTGTAAGTTCACTTTTAAATGTACATCAGTTTTGTTTTCTGTAAGTTCACTTTTAAATGTACATCAGTTTTGTTTTCTGTAAGTTCACTTTTAAATGTACATCAGTTTTGTTTTCTGTAAGTTCACTTTTAAATGTACATCAGTTTTGTTTTCTGTAAGTTCACTTTTAAATGTACATCAGTTTTGTTTTCTGTAAGTTCACTTTTAAATGTACATCAGTTTTGTTTTCTGTAAGTTCACTTTTAAATGTACATCAGTTTTGTTTTCTGTAAGTTCACTTTTAAATGTGCATCAGTTTTGTTTTCTGTAAGTTCACTTTTAAATGTGCATCAGTTTTGTTTTCTGTAAGTTCACTTTTAAATGTACATCAGTTTTGTTTTCTGTAAGTTCACTTTTAAATGTACATCAGTTTTATTTTCTGTAAGTTCACTTTTAAATGTACATCAGTTTTGTTTTCTGTAAGTTCACTTTTAAATGTACATCAGTTTTGTTTTCTGTAAGTTCACTTTTAAATGTACATCAGTTTTGTTTTCTGTAAGTTCACTTTCAAATGTACATCCGTTTTGTTTTCTGTAAGTTCACTTTTAAATGTACATCAGTTTTGTTTTCTGTAAGTTCACTTTTAAATATACATCAGTTTTGTTTTCTGTAAGTCCACTTTTAAATGTACATCAGTTTTGTTTTCTGTAAGTTCACTTTTAAGCCAACTTCTTTACTCTTCTCATAAAGCTCCAGGATCATACCGCGCAGCTCGTAGGGGAAACTTGCAGAAATTACAGTGTCGTCAACAAAACGAAGGTGGGTTAAATGATCTCTGCTAATGTTTATACCCTTGCCTTTCGAATTCTATGATTCAAAGACATTCTGCAAAGTGGCATTAAAAAGCTTGGGAGATATGGTGTCACTTTGTCTCACCCTTTTCCTAATTTTTATACATGTTGTTTCCTCAAGGTTATATTTGTATGTATAATCAACAATTCTAATCATCTTCCAGACGAAGGTCTTCCGAAGTCTTTTCCACAACTCTCTCTGCCTTTAGTAATTCTGTTCCATGTAACATCGGCGTGTTTTCGAATTTTATTCACACATCTTCCATGCGGTCACCTTCTTGGGCTTTTCCTGTTCCTCGGAATCCAGTCTACTACTTCAGTTGTCCACTCTGGTCAATACTTCTAGCAACATGTCCACCTTATACTTGAGAGTTTTTACTTTGACCATGATCACTCTTGTCGTTTCTACCATCTATGAATTCCGTCTTTGATCACTTTTGTCGTTTTTATAATCTTGAATTCCTTTTTCTATTGTATATCACTTGGTTACACCAAGCGCTATAGAAAAAATAAATGTGTGTATACAGAATTCGCGAACAAATTGGAATCACATCATGCTACAACAAAAATTTGTAGTACGCTAATGGGAACTAAATGATGACTTACATTTTAAATATAGTATTTGTATTGTGGAGAAAACTCGGATCACATTGTGAGTTTTCACTAATTTTCGTGTTTCGAAGAAACGCCTAAAGGTTCACAAAAAAAAATCAGAATCAGATTAAGCTGCAATACCAGAATGAATAGTACCTAAAAAGGAATTAAGAAATGGTATGCAATTTGGATAATGTATTTGCATTGTGGAGACAGCTTTGAGCATAAAGTGATTTTCCTCAGTTTTCAGCTTTAGTTCGCATATCACACACTCCTCTACTAAAACTTAAATGCTCAGTACAACCACTGTAATTTGCCCATATCTGGTTTCTTCAAAAACGTGTCCATCTTAAGAAGGTATCCAAGATAGAGGGTACGAGGGATTTTTATGCAGCGAGAAAATATCTACAGATACTGTGCGTCTCTACGTATTGTCATAACACCCAAATAAAAATGTGATTAGTGTACGTAGATGTCTTAATAGCATTGTAATAGTTGAAAAATCGTTTTACAATTTAACCAGTAAAAATTACGAATAATGAATAAACATTAGCAATTATTGTATGTAATTGAGGCTTTTTAAAATTGGTTTCAATCAGTTGTAGAGCAAGTACGTACACTAGTACTGCATGTATTTACTGTACACACTGACTGACCACTTAATTAAAATCCTTTATGTAGATATATCTAATCGTCACTTACGCAGCGATATGCAAAATAGATGATCACGTGCTTCAGGCAATGTTTCTAGGCTGCTGCTCGTCAGTAATAATCAGTAGTGTTGGCTAGAATGGAAAGATTCTAGAGTACCTTGGCACTCTTTGTAGATAATTTATGCTATGCATCTTACATGTGCCAAGATCTTTGTGGGTGACGACCCTGACACCTATGAATTATGATGTAGCTACGGAAATCCATTTGCGCATGCGCAAGCTAAAATCTGAGCTCAAGATGGAAAGAAAAGCTTAATCGCAAGTGTGCGGATGATTGGTAACTTTTGGTCTAGGATATCTACAGGGTTCAAAATTTGGGCGGGTAATCCCTCCCAAATTTTGCTGACACACCATCGTAGCATTAAAAATGCATTTTTGTAATGTCTTTTATCACATTTTGCATTAGGTGCTCATAATTTACGCAGATTCCAATGACACTCAGGGACGTTTATGTAGAACGTGATGAAATAATGTTCGGCGATAGTTTAGTAAAATATATTGTTGACTAACAATGAAATTAAATATCGTTGTGTCACTTCATGAGACAGCATTTTGACTACTTCCGTTACCCGCTTTCGTTACATCGAAATTTTTGATGCTATGCATCTTTCCCGACAAAAGTAAATTAAATCCCAAGAAAACATTTTCGATGTTAAGAAAATATGGGTTAGGGAAGTAGTCAAAATCATTGCCGAAATCTATTTTTTGAATGTTGTCTTATGAAGTGAAACAACAATAACTAATATCATATTTATTCAACAGTATATTTTACTAAACTATCGCCGAACATTATTAAATAACGTTTTACACATACACCAATGAGCCATTATATTATGACCACCTACCTAATAAGCTGTAGGACCCCTTTTAGTCTTCAAAACAGCCGCCACTCGGCAAGGCTTCGATTCGATGAGGTGGCGATAGGTGTCCTTGAGTATCTGGTACCATAATGTCAACAGCAGATCCTCAAGTTCCTATACATTTAGAGGTGGTGGTGATTTTGTTCAAATCCGCTTTTCCAAGTCGAACCGCAAATGTTCGATTGGGTTCATGTCAGGTGGATTTGGAGACCAGAGCATTAACAGAACGTCACCAGTAAGTTCCTCGAACCACTCCTTGACGATTCTGGAAGAGTAGCATGCGCATTATTCTGTTGGTAATAGCCATCACTAGCAGGGAACACAGTTGTCATAAATGGGTGAACTTAGTTCGCAACGATGTTAAGATACTTACTTGTCAGCTGTCAGGGATTGTGTTATTGGGATGATGGGGAATAAAGTGTCCCAAGAGAACATCGTCCACATCATAAGACCGCCGCCGCCGCTGGTCTGTTTCCGCCCAACCGTGCATGCAGGTGCCATAGCCTCCGTTGGCACTTGTCGTATCTGCGCTCGGTAATTGTCGTACCTGCGCTCGGAAATTGTCGTATCTGCGCTCGGTAATTGTCGTACCTGCGCTCGGTAATAGTCGTACCTGCGCTCGGTAATTGTCGTACCTGCGCTCGGTAATTGGCGTATCTGCGCTCGATAATTGGCGTATTTGCGCTTGGTAATTGGCGTATCTGCGCTCGGCTATCTACGCACGATATATTACGCAGAACGCTAATTGGACTCCATGCTGTTTACGAATATGACAACACGATTAGTATGCGGCATGTATTTTTACCGCTATAATGTTTTCAATTGGGACCTATTTTTTGTCACACGCGGTCGGCCGTAAGTCGTCCCATACTATCCGCCGAATTAGACGTACTCCTGTGTTAAAAGACGTACAGAACAGAGGCTACGAGCAACACAATGATGTACTGAGAGATGCATTCTTGCTGCAACCAGGAAAAATAGGAAAATTAACTCTTGGATCAGGTAATTGACATAAGTGGATGATATCATAATTAAAGTAAAAAACCCTGAGATGTCAGTGGGCTGGACATATTGCAAAAACTGATCACCGTTGGACAACTGAAATACGCTGAACTCTCAATTATCCGTGCTCAGTTAACCCGTTTTTCAGGTTATCCTTGCATCGCCAAATAAATAAGTAAAAAAAAAAAAAAAGGTTGGAAATACACTGCTGGCCACCCAAAATGCAACACCCAGAAGGACACGAGATAGCAAAGCCAGATTTACTGGACGCATAACAACAGATACAAAGATGAAACGATTGAGATTACAGGCCCGTGCGACATGCGGAACACGCAGACATCAATAGTTCGTGTGGCCCCATTTCTGGAAGTAACTGCCGCTACACGCCGCGGCATCGAACGAAAGAGGCTTTGGATGTGCGCTTGGGGTATGTCGGTCCAGGCTGCTTCCACACGTTGCCATAGTTCAACAGGCGTAGCCGCGGGTGGTGCTTGCCGTTCCACTTGGTTTCCGATCAGCGACCAGACGTGTTCGATGGGCAATATATCGGGAGAACAGGCGGGCCACGGCAGCAGTGACACCTGGCGGGCCGTGAAGAATTGGTGCACGATGCGTGCCACGTGCGGGCGCGCATTGTCCTCTTGAAACGTGGCCGCTGGCTGGTCCTGCAGGTAAGGGAGGACTACAGGCTTCAAAACGTCGGAGATGAAGCGGTGGCTGTTGAGTGTACCGGCGATGCGTACCAGAGGGATGCGGGTGTCATATCCAATTGCGCCCCAAACCATAACGCCAGGCGATGGTCCGGTATGGCGATGCATAATGCTGGCGTCATACAGTCTATCGCCGCGGTACCGCCACACATGGATTTGACCATCGCGGTGTTGCAGGCAGAAGCGGGAATCATCGGAGAAGACAATGTCGTGCTATTCCGCAGTCCAGGGACTACTGCCGCCGCACTCGCCGGTGGTGTAACGTCAATGGTAATCAGAGGAATGAGCGCCATGCCACAAGTCCCTACTTCTGCAGACGACGTTGAACGGTACGTTCTGACACAGGTTGTTGCGCAACACACCCTAATTCCTGCGCTAAAGTTCGTGATGTGGCGGTGCGAGCCGTCACATCACGAACACCACACAAAATGCCGCTCACACAAAATGCCGGTCCTGTAGTCTGGTGGTTTGACGCGGCTGCGACAATCGCTCACATCGGTCCATCCGACCCTCCTGCACCCACCGAATCCATACTCGCCTCACTGTAGCTGGATGTCGTCCCACACGGGCGCCGATGTCTCGGTTCGATAAACCGCTGTCGCGATAAGCCACTATTCGTCCTCTGTCGAACTCCGGAACGTGCTGAAATGACTGCCGTATTTTGCGACGAGGCATCAGGAAGCTTACCACGCACAGGCCCGGCAGCACAACACACTTCCACTACTTACACCCTGCCTTCTGTGTACCCTTCTTATAGTGCTTCTTGGTGGCGTGCCGGGCGCCCATGATTTGCATATGCTTTGCAATGCTAATCGTTTGCATATCCTTTCGCGGGCTAATTATGCTGCGAATTTCAGGCCAATCGGATGCTTCCTTCTTGGTGTTGAATTTTGGGTGGCCAGCAGTGTAGTTAAATCCCAAAGTACAGTAAAACCTCGATTTATCCGACGCTATTTTATCCAGATCTCTCAATCAACCGATGTAGCAGAGAAAATTCAACATTCAATTTCAATCATCAATTGAAGCAACTTTTTCTTACGTTTTGCATTTTTCCTCTTATCACTTATGTGTCTTCAGGGCAAAATTGCTTTAGTGTTTTTCGTCTTCACTGAATCTTTAAAAAGCCGAGCCGCTGTAACCTCTTTTAAATAAATATGATTTAATACAACATACACCTATATGTGTGGAGGGGCGGGGTAGGATGGACACGCAGCAACAAAACCAATTTTGCTGCTATCAACAGAAAACTTCCAGTTGATACAGCAAATGTCAATGCTAATACTTGGAATGAAGTTAAAAGTTAACACTAATTCATGGCTGGAAAAAACTGATTCCTGACACCGTAAAGGAGGAAGGTTCTGCCGACGAAGAGCTAACAGCATCGGGCCTTGTAGAAATCATTTCTGGTATTCGAGGATTTGAAAATGTAAGGGAAGAAAACGTGGAAGAGTGTCTGGAGAAAGACAAGAACGATTGAGGCTATAGGATTTTATCGGACCAAGAGATTCTGGATGTAGTGACTCAAGGACAGTCGGTAGAAAAGAGGGAAGAAGAATATAAAGATTAAGGTGAAACAGCAACGGTGAGCCACAGAGGAGCAGCGGAATGTGTAGACAAGCTATTACAAAACTGGCGGAAAGTGAAAAAAGAACACCAAGAAGGAGACGTCTGATACCAACGAAATTTATACAGCGTAAGAACGGAATACATAGGATAACGTGATCAAAACATTATGGCAAAATACAGCTGTATTTGCTGGTAAACTGAAAAATAACATTTCCATGTAACATGGTTAGTACGAGGTTGAACCGCCATGAACTGCGTCACCCTGTGCAATTCTGGCATGGAGTCTGTCGTACAGATTTTGGATGTAAGTTTGGGGTATTGAGTTCCAAGCATCCTCAACCTGGACACGTAAATCGGGGAAGATTGTGGTTGGCCGTGGACACCGGATAAGTTGTTGTCCCATAAGATCCCACACGTGCTCAATGGGGGACAGATTAGGTGAACGTGCAGGCCATGGAAATTGTCTCACACCCTGAAATGCATGTTGCGTTGCACGTGCCGTGTGTGGGCATGAGTTATCTTGCTGGAAAACAAAACGATGGACCGACCTTACAAATGGCACAACAACGGGCTCAATGATGTTGTTGATGTAGGAGGTGCTGTTTAACGTACCCGGTACAAACACTAGTTGTGAACGGGAGTGATAGCTGATCACTCGCCACACCAGGAGACCAGGTGTAGGCCCTGTGTGTCGCTGGTGGATGCAAGAAGGGTGGAGACGCTCCCCTGTGCGTCTGCGAACACGCATACGATCATCGGAGGCTCTCAAGCAGAATCTGCTTTCATCGCTGAACACGACAGATCGCCATTGCGTTCTTCAGTGCATACGTTGGCGACACCACTGCAGCCGTTCCTGGTGGTGGGCTGGAGTCAGAGGTACACATGCCAGAGGCACACGTGCACGTAGTCCTGCATCCAGTAGACGGTTGCGGATTGTTCGCACAGTCACCTCAGGTGCAACGGCAGCTCGGATTTGCGTCGCAGTGGATATTCTGCTTGACAACGCCGCTCTTCTTATGCGTCGATCGGTCCGCTCATCAGTCCGTCTGTGACTCCCGTTTCCACGTTTTCTAGTGTGGGAATGTTCCTCGGACCATCTACGCCACCGTCGTACCACCACCAATACTTCCCGTCCAATTCGCTCCGCAATACGACGATACGACCACCCGGCCTCGCGGAGTCCGACTAGACGATCTCGCTCAAAGTCCGATAACTGCTAAAATCGTACACGTCTTCCATATCCAGGCATTGCAGCTTCTTTAGGGTCTTCGCACGAGTCCGTACGCCGACGACTGATTACATTCACTTCGCCGTACTCCTTAAATACCACCGACGATAATTTGCATATTATGCCGTGCTGTGGCGTACGCGCTCACCGGTTGGCCCCGAAATTAACATCACACCTACGTCAGCTCGACCCCATTAACATATGTAAATTTCATGATCGTCCGCCAATTCCTTCTTGGTGTTCTTTTTTCGCTTTCCGCCAGTGTATATAGGCCAACAAACTGACTTGTGACGTACTACAGAGGTAAATCACGTGTCAAGTTGGGAGAGCAACTTACTCTGGAGTGAGGGGACGCGGTTTCGATCGGCGTCACGGGCAAACTTGTTTTTTCACAGAGTTCGAGTTGAATGATGCCATAGCTTTGCGCAATATTCGCCAAATTGTCCGAAATAGTGTTAATATACCTTGGATACAAAGGAACATAACAGACCTTTTCCAGAAGAAAAACTGAAAATCTATTGTAACTTTTAATACTATTTTAATCACATACAGTAATCAGGATATATACGTACTATGTAACATACCGTTCATTTAAAACCTCTGAATACATGCAAACAGTCGAATCAAATTATTGTGTCCACCTCCAACTTTTGACGTCAACAGCGTGTAGCCAATCAATGAAGGCACGTGTCGTGAGCTGGCTTGGAGATTATATAAGGTGTGCTGTAGGCATTCTGAAAACATGTCACTCGTTGCTGTCATTGATAAAAGGAGCGAATTATCAGATTTGCAAAAAGGGATGATTATTGGCTTTCGGGCCAAGGGTGGCAGTATTTCTGAAACAGCGCAATTTGTGAATTGTTCACGTGCTGCTTTGGTTAAAGTGTATCGTGATTGGAAAAATGGCCCCATTGCGAATAAGCGACGTGGAAACTGCGGAGTACCACGTGCCATTGATGTGAGAGGTAAACGTCGGCTGCGTAGGTGCGTGAGGGCCGATCGACAAGCTACAGTGTTGCAACTCACTGGCCGAATGAAACAGGGGGGCTACCAAAAGTGTGTCTAAAAACGAGAGTTCAGCGAACCCTGCTGCGTATGGGGCTCCGATGCAGACGGATGGTCACTGCACCTATGCTAACGAAAGTGTATCAGCAGAAAAGGCTTACATTTCCACTGCAGTAACGGAATTAGACCTTCGCTGATCGGCAAAATATTGCCTTCTCCGATGAGTCACGTTTTCTGCTTCATCGAACGGATGGATGTTGGCTTATAAGGCGAGAAACATCGGAGAACAAACACTCTTCAACCATTGCTGGAGAAACACAAGCTGGTATTATGGTCTGGGGAATGTTTTCGTGGCATTCCCTGGGTCCACTCATACCTGTGGAAGGCACCATGGTCCGAATTCATTATGAATCCATCTTTGCACACCACGTGCACCCATGCATTCTGACTGTATTCCCCGGGGCGGATGGGATCTTCCAGAACGACAATGCGACGTGTTACACAGGCAGAAATGCACGAGAGTGGTTGGAAGAGCACGATGAAGATTTCAAAGTACTTACTTCGCCCCCTAATTCCCCAGACTTTAACCTAATTGAGCATCTGTGAGACCATCTCGATCGTGTTGTTCGCTCTATGGATCCTCCACCACGCACCCTCCAGAAGCTGGCAGATGCATTGTAGTCAGCATGGCTCCACATACCTGTGAACAACTTTCAGCTCCTTTTTGAGTCACTCCCAGCCAGTCTAGCTGCTGTCCACGCTACACACTGTGGTCAATCTGGATATTAGCTGGTGGTCACAATAATGTGACTCGACCGTGTATACAGCAGTACGTAGTTCACAATTGCGGTATACAGCGACATTTTCGTATTATCCATGTTTTCCGGTTTTCTGTTCACATTCGTGCGTTAATTAACACGCACAATGGGGAGTTCACTGCTGTAGACTAGATACCAGAGGATAGTAAAAAGAGCCAGAAAAATACCACGTCGGCAATGGGTGGATGAGATTCGAAAGCATGCCGAAGTGACAATAATCAAGGCGAAAAATTCTGGAAGGTACTTGGAGAGACTTTCATTCTGCAATGGACTGAAAATTGTTAATGATTATGATGATGATGACATTATATTAAATATATTTAGCGAAGTATTTCTTAGTATAACCGTTTACTTCAAAACTGCTAATGAATATTCAGAGTAGAAGATATATTCTTCTCATAATACGTGGTAAATACGTCATGATAATTAACACAGCAATCAGACATCGCCGAATTGACTGTAAATACTGTTTCACACATGAATTAAATCACATCAGAAAACTTGAAAATGTCATCGCCGTGGAGCGGGAATCGAATCAGCATCTCCCGATTACCGTTCAAGCGCTCTATTCGTTGCACCACCCACGACGGCGAATTCACAAGTATCTGTGTGGCCAATAGTGCCTTCCACAGGTATGAGTGGACCCAGGGAATACCCCGAAGCACACAGATACTTGCGAATTCGCCGTCGTGGGTGGTGCAACGGATAGCGCGCTCGGACGGTAATCGGGAGATGCGGGTTCGACTCCCGCTCCACGGCGATGACATTTTCAAGTTTTCTGATGTGATTTAATTCACGTGTGAAACAGAAATTACAGTCAATTCGGCTATGTCTGGTTTCTGTGTTAATTATCCTACTAATGAATTGTGCTAATAACTGAAAACGTGGGTACACTGAAGATGTGTATTTAAATTTGGTATTTCGCATCGGAATTTTTTTTACATCAACATTTATCTGCAACTTGAGTTTATTTATATCAGACGCATTCAAAAACATCTTTTGTGAAAATATGCCGAAGATTTTCCAGATGTTTTTCAGCATTCTTTGGTGCAGAATTTTCGTCTTAAGTGGCACAGATATATTCTTTTTATTTTTTTGTGCGAATATCAGAGGAGGAATAAGCAAAGAATAAATAAAAATAAGAACATGGAGGCATCACCAAAAGATATTTTTGCTATTTTTTCCTAGCATAGACCTTTCTAAATGAAGCGGCATGCAAGTATCCTATAGTACAGCTAGAAAAGCATAAAAGTACCTATGTATATGTTACGTTCTCGACGCCAAAGTTCCACTTCGCAATGGAATACTGAAGAACATTTTTAATTTCTTTCTTTTTCAAATTCTTGTTTGACTGAAGACACCGAGTCCATGTGGCACAAGATTTCCTTGTTGAAATTAATTCCATAAAGTTGAAATTATTTCCTTAATTCTTTGATGTAATAAAAATTGGATAATCAATAAATTAAAAAATCACTAACAATTCTGAATTCGAGGTTCCTTTTACATTTCACTTGGAAACTTGAAGTGCTCATTAACCAAATATCTTTTTACAATAACGGAACTTACACTTAAGTATACACAACTTCAATTATTTAATCCGTTTTTACTGGTGTAACAATTTTTAGAGCACAGTGACCAGCTTTCGCACTCCAAACAGGAGGCTTTGTCAAGGCCAGTGAATACTAGAACGTCTTTAGAAATAACAAAGACCTTGTTCCCAAAAACTTTCTTGTGCTCATTGGAATTGATAAAGCCTCCCGTTTGGAGTGCGAAAGATCGGTACTGTGTTTATAACGAAGTAAATTTCCCCGTCATTTTTGGTCTACGCCGGGATTCGAACCCGAGTCCGCTTATTCCGGAACAAGTCGCTCTACCAACTGAGCTACGCAGACGTTTGATCTGACTCCTATCTGCCTTTATGTCGTGTGCGTCCTGCTGGCAGGTACGTCACATCTCCCCCCTCCCTCGAAAGAGGGCCGGGGGCATGGCCCACGGGTCAGCCGTGACCATGAATCGTTGAAGGCAGCCATCTACTGTAGAACGGGCACTTGAGAACTCCCAGTCAATGTGATGTGTGGAATGCAACGTCACACATTTTTATTTTTCGAAGCACTGGAGAAGGGATTCTCTCATTTTCCCTGTCTCGCGGTGTGGAAATAACATCACACCATTGCGAGATTTTGAACCGTCGGGTCATCCGGATAGTTCGTGCGCCATTATAACGAAGTAAATTTCTCCGTCATTCTTGGTCTACGCCGGGATTCGAACCCGAGTCCGCTTATTCCGGAACAAGTTGCTCTACCAACTGAGCTACGCAGACGTTTGTTCTGACTCCTATCTGCCTTTATGTCGTGTGCGTCCTGCTGGCAGGTACGTCACATGTTTTGTAAATTGTTACATTAGTAAAAGCGGATTAAATAATTAAAGTTGTGCAAAAAAATTTTCTTTATGAATTATTAGTTACCTATTCCTGATTACTTTTGCAAAGATTTTTTTCTATGGGCGGATCATTTTGAACACATGCCCGAGAAATGGATGGTTATCAGAAAGAAACATGTAACGGATCGTTATAAAATAAGTATCGCAATACACAGGTGTCTTTAGAAAAGCGAGAAACGGAGATATCGCGACGAAACGAAATCTGGACAATACGCCGGGTGGGACAAAATATCCCATCCCAGGTCGGACGGGGCGAAATCTGAAGAAAACGCCGGGTGGGACAAAATCTCCCATCCCAGGTCGGTGATCGTGTTTAAAGTCATTTTCGCGGTGTGAGGACGCGCGTTATCCTGAAGCAACAGGACTGACCTTCTGCCCTTGTCAGTGTATGGCCTTTTCACTTCCATTGCGTCACTCACACGAATGAGTTGCTGACAATAACATTGACCGTTTAACCAGGTTTGAGCAACTCACAGCGTACGACACCACGCCGATCCTACCCTGTGCACAGCAACAACTTCCTGGCATGGATATTCGGTTTGGCGGTACTGGTGGTAGGCTGACCTGGATAAACCCACGATTTGCGCCCCTTAGGATTATCGTAGAGGATCCACTTCTCATCACAGGTCAAAATCTTGTGGAGGAAATCCTTCTTCTTGAATCTGGAGAGCAAGGACACAGCAACATCGTAGCGCCTAGACTTGTTCGCAGCTGTGAGTTGGTGGGGCACCCAACGTCCCACCCTGTGAATGCGTCTAAGCTTGTGCAGGCGCTTTGCAATGGCTTGCCGTGTTACTCCGAGTTGCTGGGCGAGCTCTGACTGTGTGCGACTTGGATCCGCGTTCAACCGTTGTTCCAGTTCGTCATCGTCAACTTTCTGTGGCTGTCCCGGACGTTCTGCATCACGATCAAAATTTCCGTACTTAAACCGCTAGAACCACGTCTTACACGTACTGTACGACATAGCAGCCTTACCCAAAGCAGCACAGATCATTTGCTGGGCTTTCGCGGCACTTTTTTCAGCTGAAACGCAAAAAGGAGGCAGTGCCTCAAATGGTGCTTCTCGAACGACATTGCTTTCACCGTCAACTTTCGTCCCTTCTGTCACTACAGCTGTGAGTGGTTACGGTTGCTTGGAAAGCTGCTGGATGGCGCTGAAATCAGCCATTATCACACACTCACACACAACTATTTGCATTTGCCGACGTTCTATGATCTCTTGCGGTTAGGGGCCAAAAATTAAGTTTCACACCTAATACATTTTATAAAGGCGCTGATGAGGTCTTTATGGATTTTAATGACCACTCTCCTAAACAAAAGCTGTTCTGAATTCTTGAAGTTTGTGGCAGGAGGTGACGAGCTCCAGTGTGTGTTCCTAGAGCATCCCGTACATGCTTAATGGGATTGAGGTCAGGGCTTTGGGTGGCCACTCCATTCGGTGAATATTTTCCCTTCGAGAAAATCGTCGACCAAATAAGCTCGATGAAGTTAGACATTATCGTCCATGAGAAAAACAATCTGAACCGACGCCTTCTATAAATGGCCTGACTTATGAGTTCAAGATCTCATCCCTGTACCTCGAGGCAGTATCAAAGCCGGTGAGCGGGTCTGTGCGCCCGTTAACCGTCATTTCTGCCCGACCATTACGCCGCCGCCACCAGGTAGCCCCTTTCTCTGAAGTTAGAGGAACTATTGCGTGTACATGTTCCTCTCAAGATGAGAATACGTCGTGAATCAGTACTTAAGCTGAATCGCCGTCCCGGTGGAGCAGTGGTGCAAACGATGGCTCTGATCATTCGTCCGAAAGAGGCCCTGGTTCGAATCCCGGTGAGGCATGGATATTGTGTTTGTCTTACGTCACTGGCTCTCTCCCTTCCCTGAAAATATTGAGCCTAAATTAAGGACGGGCTCACGGTGGTCGTTAAATGTCCAATCAAAAAAAGATAAAAAAGTTGAATCGTGATTCATGTGTGAAAGAAACCATTTACCATTGGTGAGGACTCCAAGTGTGTGTGATGTTAACAAGCAAACGTTTAACGAACTAGCCTGGCGGCGGAAGTTAGAGGAACACAAATTACTGGTTTCCTTGCAGAGGAGCATTGCTCACAAAGTCTTTTATGTATTGTATGCCTTAAAACCCTCCTTCCTGTAGCCGCTATAAGCTCCAGAGAATTGCCTGACGAACGAAAAATGAGGGCCAATGTTTATTTAAGAAGAAGTTGGAAGGCGTGTGAGAGATAATTCACCATGCTCGCCACGAGGTTTGGTGAGTGTAGGACGGCATTTCCACTAATCTCGGTGTTATAGTTTAACCGCTATTTGAGGGTTGTCAGAGCCTTTTCAATGGAAATAGGGCGAACCACGAGAAGGCTGGGTTGACATTTGTGTTGGTAAGACTGTATATTAGGCACCATTAGACTTCGCAAATCTTGTTTTATATAATCTATCCCCACAAAAAAGAACTTTCCTTAGACACTCTGAAATTTACATAATAATTTAATTTAAATATTTGAAGTAAAATTAATTTAAAAATGAAGCATAATAATTTCAATATTTCAAATAAATGTTTAAAGAAGTTTGTAAAATCATGCAATGCATTGATTATAATAGGCTTCCCAACATACCAGAAGTCATTACTCAAGTTATTACTCAAGTTATCAGAATAATGGCTGTGGAATAAATCTCGCTCCTGAGCTCTGAAATGTGATCCCATTTCGATGATATTCAACAGAACCGGTTCAGTATACCTCCGAAATAACACGATAAAGTTTTGTCTCAATCGAAGCATTTTTACGCAAGTTAGGATGCATAAGGGCTATGGAATAGATCCCGCTCCTGTGTCAGCCAGGTGGTCCCCTACCTAGGTTGGACCACCTGGAGACAACCTGTGGGTTTGTCGCCAGGTGGTCCCCTGCCACATACAGTGGAATGGATCCCGCTCCTATGTACTGACATTTGACCCCATTTTGTTCACTTTAAATAGGGTTCCTTCCCAGGTGATCCCCTACCAGATACTAAAATTTCATCGAAATCGAACGATTGTTACGCGGGTTATCGTGCGGACGGACATACGCACACAACGCGTGACGTAATGAGGCAGATGGGAATCGCGACCTTCTGCTCGCAAGAATGTGACGTCCTAAAACTTTCATAGGATCCACACACACCGCGTGACGTAATGAGACAGATGGCGTGACCGCATGCCAACATTCTCAAACGCGAGATTGTAACGTCATAAGATTTCTAAGCATTGGTAACATTAATGGAACGACGCCATGGCACCAAAAACGTTATAATTTGGGATGGTTATTTTACCCACTAAAGGAATTCTCCTAAAGTCGAGATCAAGCTAAATCGATTTCTAGTACCAGAAAACGGTAGGTTAACGACTTTCATCAAAATTCGTAGAGCCGTTTTCAAAATAAAATGTACATACATACATACACACATACAAAAATTGTTACTTTAAGGTGGACGTCAAGTAACTTTGTTTCCTATGCTTCCAATGGAAAAATTTCTGTACACATTTTCTTCACAATTAATGCGTTCCCAAGGATGAAAATTTGAACATCGATTAAAATAGCTTCATTTCATAACTTGGAATACTTCATATTTTCTAAACCATAACCGTAATTATGCAATCCAACATTTATTTGTCCATTCACGTCATCAAAGCACAGGTTGCGCCATCTTTTTCTGGTTTCAACACCACCAAAGGAAACGTTATTGTTTTTTATATAATTATGCTTATGTTTTAGAAAATGTTAAGTATTCCAAGTTATAGTATGAAGTTAGTTTAATCGATGTTCAAATTTCCATCCTTGGGAACACACTAATTTTGAAGGAAATGTGTACAAAAGGTTTTCCATTGGAAATATAGGAAGAAAAATTACTTGACGTCCACCTTAATAGTGTGGGATAAGGGCGATGGAATGGATCCCGATCCTATGTCCTGACCTTTGACTCCATTTGTCCCATTTTCAATGGGGTTCCTCTCTAGGTGGACCCCTACCACATACTAAAATGTCATCGAAATCGAACCATTTTTACGCACGTTATGAGGCATAAGGGCAATGGAATGCATCTCCCTCCTATGTCCTGACCTATGACTCCACTTCACCCATTTTCACCAGGATTCGTCCCCAAGTGGTCCCCTACCACATACTAAAATTTTATTGAAATCGAACCACATTTACGCAAATTATGACGCATAAGTTCAATTGAATAGATCCCGCTCTTATGTCGTGACCTTTGACCCCAATTCACCCATTTTCAATAGGTTTCGTTCACAGGTGGTCCCCTACCACATACTAAAATTTCATCGAGATCGAACCATTTTTACGTGAGTTATCGTGCCGACAGACAGACAGACGGACGAAAAAATCTGTAGCATATACGCTTCTTCGACCTATATTTGGAAAGCGTAAAAAATGAAAAACAAAAAAGCTGGGATTGTAGCATTAATTTACCTCAATGACAACCGGATACAACACTGCGTCAGACTGCATGGGAGGTCCAGAAGCAAGCACACGGTCTTAGGTAAATTGCCTATTTAAAACTGTGCCCTTATATTTATTACGTTTATAGGGCTGCAGGTGGCCTGGTGGTCAAAGTTTGTGACTGCCGCGAAGAGGACCTCTGGTTCGATGCCAGGCAGGTAAGAGCACTCGAACCACAAAACATTCGCCGTGCGTCGGATGGGCACGTTAAGCCGTCGGGCACCGGGTACTGGTCCCCCGGTAATAAAAAAGGGCGTCATCCTGCCTCTTTCTACCTCGCTTCCGTGTGACTTTCCTATCTGGCAGACTAGCCCAAATGTCCTAGCGTCCTATTTCTAAGGGTTGTTTAAGACCTGGCGTCAGACACTCCCTTCCTAAAATCCTCTAAATATGATCTGATCTGATCTTACCACGTTTCGTAACTGAAGTAAACATCGAATTATGTGGATAACAGTACTAAAGCTGATAGTTCACCCAACAGCATCTCCTTGGGGCTAAAAACCAACATAATAAACTTATATTGAATATTCAGTATCCAGCTTACATCTGACTGTCCTGCATTGTTAAAATACAGATAATGTCCACACATTTTTAGAACCTTTTTGATAAGAAATTACAGAAAATAAAAGAAGTTCAAGGAATTGCGACTGGCAGCAGCGTGTTAAACAAACACAAAAGGAACGTCTTTTGCAGTTAAATGCCGTGTGCTAAGAAAATGGAGCAAGTAAACAAGCTGTGGATAGAAGGTTTTGTTTTTGCTCTTTACGAAGAAAAATATTCGTATTCTATAATTAAAAAAACGTTCTGAAAATCATTGAATTAACATTTCTAAATATAAAATAAGGAATTTTATTAATAATAGAGGAGAACATCGTCAAGAATTGCTTTTAAAAGGAATAAAAACACCAAATGAATATCCAAAGAAGGTACGCACTTTTAGAACTACATTGCTGGCCACCCAAAATGCAACACCAAGAAGGACACGAGATACCAAAACCAGAGTTACTGGACACATAACAACAGATACAAAGACGAAACGATTGAGCTTACAGGCCCGTGCGACTTGTGGAACACGCAGGCATCAATAGTTCATGTGGCCCCCATGGCTGGTAATAACGGCCGCTACACGCCGCGGCATCGAACTTTGGATGTTGGCTTGGGGTATGTCGGTCCAAACTGCTTCCACACGTTGCCACAGTTAATGAGGCGTAGCCGTGGGTGATGCTTGTCGGGTCACTCGGTTGCCGATCAGCGACCAGACGTGTTCGATGGGCGACATATCGGAGAACAGAAGTGCCACGGCAGTAGGGACACCTAGTGGGCCGTGAAGAATTGTTGCACGATGCGTGCCACGTGCGGGCGCTCTTTGTCCTGTTGAAACGTGGCCGATGGCAGGTCCTGCAGGTAAGGGAGGACTACAGGCTCCAAAACGTCGGAGATGTAGCAGTGGCTATTGAGTGTACCGGCGATGCATACCAGAGGGGTGCGGGTGTCATATCCAATTGCGCCACAAACCATAACGACAGGCGACGGACATGTATGGCGATGCATAATGCAGGCGTCATACAGTCTCTCCCCGTGGTGCCGCCACACGCGGATCCGACCATCGTGGTGGTGCAGGCAGAAGCGGGATTCGTCGGAGAAGACAATATCGTGCCATTCCGTAGTCCAGGTGCGGCGTTCAACTGCCCACTGCAGCCGCACTCATCGGTGATGTAACGTCAATGGTAATCGGAGCATTGGGCGCCGTGCGACAAGTCCCCGCTCCTGCAGACGACATTAAACGGTACGTGCTGACACATGTTGTTGCGCAACCCAACCTAATTCCGGCGCTAACGTTCGTGATGTGGCAGTGCGAGCTGACAATGCCCGCCGCACAACATGCCGGTCCTCTCGATCGGTGGTGTGCCGCGGCTGCGGCAATCACTCACGTTGGTCCGTCCATTCCTCCTGCACCCACCGAATCCATACTCGCCTCACTGTGGATGGATGTCGTCCCACACGGGTGCCGATGTCTCGGTACGATAAACCGCTGTCGCGATAAGCCACTATTCGTCCTCTGTCGAACTCCAAAACGTGCAGGAATGACTACCGTATTCGGCGACGGGGCATCAGGAAGCTTCCCACGCACAGGTCCGGCAGCACAACACACTTCCACTACTTACACCCCGCCTTCTGTGCACCCTTCTTATAGTGCTTCCCGGTGGAGTGCCGGGCGCACATGATTTGCATATGCCTTGCAATGCTAATTGTTTGCATGTCCACTCGCAGGCGACGCATGCTGCGAATTTCCAGCCAATCGGATGCTTCTTTCTTGGTGTTGCATTTTGGGTGGCCAGCAGTGTATTTCAAAAGTAAAGTCTCTGGTCTTAAAAATAAATCCACCGACCCAAGGAGCAATCAATAGGTCGTTAGAAATCTCTATGCCAACAAGATAATAAACAAAGGGTTGAATCTGAAAAAAGAAATGTGCACCGTCTTTTGTCAAGGCACGTGGCTGAGCGCAAGACACGTTGTACACTTCTTTAGGAAAATCACTGACCTGGAAACATAGAAATTTATTGAGACTATTGATGAAGCATGGATCTAACTAAAAGACAGTTACAAACAAAGGTCGATTTACTACCGCAAAAATGCAGAAAAAGACTTCCAAACTTCGTTCCAAGAATCCAAAGAAAGTTTCTGTAAAGGATTCATGATGATTCCTGGTTTCTCGTACAATGCGAAATTGAAGTTAAAAATACTTGAAAAGAATGTCAAAATCAATTCTGCATATTACAAAAATAACGCTTTAGCTCCTATATTAAAGAGGAAATACCATTACTTTATCCACATAGCCTTCAAAGAGTAGAACTCCATCAAGATGAGGCTAACAGTCATACATCCAAATCTACCTCTCTGTTTCTTGAAAAATGAAAAAAAAGACACGATTGTGAGGTATATATCTTTTACTGATATTCCTTCAAAGTCCCCTGATGTGTCATTGATAGACTATTGTGCCTTTGGGCTGCTAAAAGGAAGACCCAGAAAAATAACAGAAATGAAAAGAAAAGAGACAGGTATCAAGTCTATACTTTTTGCTTATATTCCTTCAAAGTCCCGTGATGTGTCACCAGTGGACTATTGTGCCTTCGGGCTGCTAAATGGAAGACCCAGAAAAATACCAAAAATGAAAAGAAAAGAGACGGGTATCAAGTCTATACATTTTTCTCATATTCCTTCAAAGGTGTTTACAATGTATTCCAGTCTGTGGCGGTCGTGTTCTTCGGAGGTTCGTCTCCTGCGTCTACAGCGCCGCCTACGGTGACACTGGAGTGAAAGTCCCCCGATTTGTCACCAATAGATTAGCGTGCCTTCGTCCTGCTAAAAGGAAGACCCAGAAAAATACCAGAAATAAAAAGAAAAGAGACGGGTTTTAAATCTATACTTTTTGCTCATATTCCTTCAAAGTCCCTTGATGTGTTATTAATGGATTATTGTGCCTTCGGACTGCTAAAAGGAAGACCCAGAAATATACCAAAAATAAAAAAAAGAGACGGCTATCAAGTCTACACTTTTTGCTCATATTCCTTTAAAGTCCCCTGATGTGTCACCAATGAACTATTGTGCCTTCGGGCTGCTAAAAGGAAGACCCAGAAAAATACCAAAAATGAAAAACAAGAGACTGATATCAAGTGTATACCTTTTGCTCATATTCCTTCAAAGTCCCCTGATGTGTCACCAATGAACTATTGTGCCTTCGGAATGATAAAAGGAGCGCTCAGACCTAAAATAGAGACGGGTATCAAGTCTATACCTTTTTGCTCATATTCCTTCAAAGTCCCCTGATGTGTCACCAATGAACTATTGTGCCTTCGGAATGATAAAAGGAGCGCTCAGACCTAAAAGAGAGACGGGTATCAAGTCTATACCTTTTTGCTCATATTCCTTCAAAGTCCCCTGATGTGTCACGAATTGACCATTCTGCCCTAGAACTGATAAAAAGAGCTCTTTCTGAACGCAGACCTAAAGTAATGATTGGAGGATGGAAAGCAGTGGAAGAGGAGTGGAATAAATTGCCACTACCAATTTTAAGAAATGTCCTGTTATCTCGAAATCTGGATGTAAGTTCATTGTCCAGAGAAAGGGCTATCAGAGAGATATTTAAGAAAGAAATATTTTTATTTTAAACATTAATTATATCGCTGGAAAATCGTTCTAAAAACGTGTGACTATTCTCCATAAAAGCTGTGAAAAGAGTCTTGTAATCCTCAAAATGAAAAATAAATAAATGGAAAACTACTACCAATTTTGTACAGCCCGGCATTCAACTTTGCGTGACTGTTAGGATTTTCAGATTTTAGAACTAAGTTTTAAAAAAGGATCTAGATGTTTTTTATTTTATATATATATACTGTATGATTCGCCGCTCACTAGAAGACTGCTTCAAAAGCTGCATCGATCGAAAGACGGTCCACACGTGGGAGGGACACGAATGCAATGAAATCTGTGTTCGATATCATAAGCAGACGTCAGAGCAAAACGAAAATGCAGTTTCCACCATGAGAAGCCGAAAAGCTGAGAAATCGTTTAAATGTGCACTCTGACAAAAATTCATGATTAAGAAAACATTGACTAGTAAGGTTAGTGTCAGATTAAGATAGAACGCTGCTTTGGTGTTGAAATCAGCTGCAAAATAACCAGCTTCATTTCGACGAAATTTTCGAAATCACAGTTAATTTTTTCTTACCTAAGTGATTTAAAGCAATTTTATGTAACCATCAAATTTAAAACATCGAGAAACTACGTGCACAATACCTAAAAATATCTCGCTATAATAGATATCACGCAAGAGTGTTAGCAATAATAAGCACACCGGACAAAAAATTAGTCACCTTTAACAGAAATAACAGCAGGAAGTTACCTGTTGCACAGAGGGCGCCGTGATAGCATTGTTTGGATATAAATAGCAGGACATGGCCTACAGGATAATTTCTGTCTTGTGCAGTGGTGAAGAGTAACGTGTGTGTTGAATTTAGTCTGCAATATGAGTCTTAAGACAAAACGTGACTGAGTGGCAAGAGGAGACATCGTGTTTCCCCGAACATTCTAGTCACATCAGATTTAGAAACAAATTGCTTTCTTTACCATTCTTCGATGATGAAATCCTTAAGACAGAATACAGTAAGTTGAACATTAGAGTGTACCAAAAATCTTTTCCTATTGCGATTATGCTCCATCGTAAATCACATGTGCAAAGTTTTGTACGTTTTACAGTTGTATTTTCAGAGCAATGAAAGTATGCTTTAATGAAAATGACCTGCTAAACGAAATAGCATTATTTAAGGGAATCGCTATTGATAGTTTTAAATCTACAATCATAGATAGCGGAAAACTGAAAGAAGGAAAAAACGTTTCTGCCAAATAGTAAACAACTGCATTACGTAATCTAAAGAACCGCTAATTTCGCGATAATCACTCATAATTTTCGAATATCCACGAAGATTGGCAATTTCAAATTTCCATAGTTCAAAACTGCTTTTTAATTTCAATAAAAATGCAAGATTCCGATTCCAAACTGTAACGAGTATGGAGTTTACACTACACCTTGTGAGCGCGAAAATTACGTAAGTCCAAACCTAAAGAACTCTCACTATTCGTCTGAAAGAACACAAATGAACTGTAAGAGATGGAAACATCACGAGATCTACGATAGCGGGACGTTCGTCGGACCTAAATTCCATAGAGTGGAAGGATGTAAAGTTAGTTTATGTGGCTTCCTTTCGATCACATTTGAAGATCAGAGAATCTGTAGAGATTAGAAAAGAAAGAACTACAGTGGAACCTGTTTAGCAAGGTCATATACAGTTCTGTGGAGAAATGACCGTCTTGATAGGTTCCAGCTAAATGGAGTGGTTCAATGTGCCTGAATTCCTCTCCTACTCACTTGAAAGCAAAATGAAAAAGACCTACCCTATTTAATGCAGCGTGCTGTAAAGTAGACTACTTGTTATTTCGTTCTTTCTTCCCAGCCATTTTGTAGTTTAAGGATGTTGTTCACTTAATCTATCACTAAGTTCCACAAAAGGAACTGAGGAATGGGGTAAAGTGTTCGAAACATACGTACGTTGTCACAAATCGGGAGCTCGTACAACATGTTCCGCCGGAAGAAATGGAAGTTAAGGAAATGTTGAACGCAATAGCAGTACTACTGCGGTTAAGCGTTGAAGCCACTTCTAACCTCCCCCTCCTTTCTTCTTCTTAAAGTCAGGGATGTGTTCTTTTGCCGTCTGAAGTGGACCACCAATACTGCTCAAACAACACAGATGCTATGTGAGAAAACCAAGTCCGTTTGAATGAGAAGGTTGAACTTCTTCTAGGGCTTAACACTGTCATTTAGGATAATTAAAGATCAAATCTGCGTACCCTAGCTAACAGAAAACCTGCAAACAAAATTCTATGAATCTGACGCACCTAAGGAACACCCACCATTACATTCTCTTGAAGGGTGGTGACAGATAAATAGAAAAAGAAATATTTGTTTCATATTTTTTAACTCACAACTTTTTGATTATCTTTCTAGAGCTTCCTTAACAATATTTTTATTATATTTCCGCGTGTTGGTGACAGCGAAATGCAAGTATATTCTCTTGTGCGTTTCAAAAAGGGCTGCCCGTGGCCGCGTCTTGCAGGTATCAGCCAAATGTAGTTCTGTTAAGCATTGTTTCTATTGGTGATAACATCGGTGCCACACAAAGCTGCTCACTTTGTCAAGTGACCGCCAACGCAGGTTTCACTGTTCTATATGTCTCACACAAAGATCTTTACCCTGTTACCATGGGAACGTGTTTTGGATAAACTTGGACGTTGAATGCACCTGAATTCGAATTGCAAAATTTTTAAGAACAATTTTCTTTGCGTATTTTTTTTGCTACCTAAGAAATTCAATATGATGTTTATCCGTTTCATATAGCGCATGTACCATGCGCCCGAAGAAAACATCTTTTAGAGATGTCAAACACATCTTTAACGTATCAAATTCATTTATATGTATTAGGTGTTCAACTTAATTCTTGGCCCCTAACCGCAAGCGATCATAGAACATCGGCAAATCCAAATAGTTGTGTGCAATAATGGCTGATTGCAAAGCCATTCAACAGCTTTCCAGGAAACCGTAACTATTCACAGCTGTAGCGTGACAGAAGGGACGAAAGTTGACAGTAAAACCAATGTCGTTCGAGAAGCAACATTTGAGGCACTGCCACCTGTTCGCGTTTGAGCGAAAAAAGTGCCGCGGAAGCCCACCAAATGATCTGTGCTGCTTTGGGTGAGGCTGCTGTGTCCTAAAGAAGTGGTTCCAGTGGTTTAAGCAGGGAAATTTTGATCTCCGTAATGCAGAACGTCCGGGACAGCCACATAAAGTTGACGATGAGGAACTGGAACAACTGTTGGAGGTGGATTCCTGTCGCAGACAGTCAGAGCTCGCTCAGTAACTCGGAGTAACACGGCAAGCCATTGCAAAGCGCCTGCACAGGCTTGGACGGATTCAAAAGTAGGGCCGTTGGGTTCCCCACCAACTCACAGCTGCGAACAAGTCTAGGCGCTACGATGTTACTGTGTCCTTGCTTTCCAGATTCAAGAAGAAGGATTTCTCCACAAGATTTTGACCTGTGATGAGAAGTGGATCCTCTACGATAATCCTAAGCGGCGCAAATCGTGGGTTTATCCAGGTCAGCCTACCACCAGTAACGTTAAACCGAATATCCATGCCAGGAAGTTGTTGCTGTGCATATGGTGGGATCAGCGCGGTGTCGTACATTATGAGTTGCTCAAACATGGTGAAACGGTCAATGCTAAGCTTTATTGTCAGCAACTCATTCGTGTGAGTGACGCAATGCAAGCGAAAAGGCCATACACTGGCCAGGGCAGAAGGTCGGTCCTGTTGCTTTAGGAAAGCGCGCGTCCTCACACCACGAAAACGACTTTAAACACGATCACCGACCTGGGATGGGAGATTTTGTCCCACCCGGCGTATTCTCCAGACTTCGCCCCGTCGGATTATCACCTCTTTCTCTCCCTGATACATAACCTGAGTGATACGCACTTCACTTCTGTAGAGGAGGTCCACACAAGTATTGATGACTTTATCAACTCGAAACAGCCCTGTATTTTCCGCAGTGGCATTCGGCTGCTCCCTGACCGATTGCTCAAGTGTATCCAACACGACGAGGATGATTTCCCTGATAAGGTGCATATTCGATTTGTTATAATTTGCTGTCAACGTGTTGTGCCTGTGGCCGAGAATTAAGTTGCCCACCTAACAAGTAAAAATCGTCGTTGTTGATATTGAAATTCTGATAAAATGATGTACGCATAGATATTATTAGAAGATTGACATAGGTATGCTAACACTCACAATTATAGGTAATTTAAAAAACAGGCACAAATTCAGAAAACAAAAGATAAGATATTGATAATGAGATAATGAGGAGATCACACAAGTAACGGGACCTTTTAGTTGTGAAAACACAGCAAAAAACACGCAATTATCGCAAATTTAAAATACATTACTTGTGAAACACAGCCAAACACACAAATAAAGCAAATTTACAATACATTACTTGTGAATCACAGTAAAAACACACAATGAAAACATCGGAATCAACATGCACTAAGTCTGCAAAACCAGGGAAAATGCGAACGGGTTCGCAAATCCACTAGCATTGAGAGAACAAAAAGTAAGCCGCCCCAGTGGCGCAGTGGTCTAAGCGATGGCCTCTGATCTTTCGTCCGAAAGGGGTCCGGGTTCGAATCCCGGTGAGGCATGGATATTGTGTTTGTCTTACGGCACTGGCTCTCTCCCTTCCCTGGAGTCAGTGGCCCTAAATTAGGGACGGGTGACTACGCCCATTGAGTTGCTCACGGCGGTCGTTAAACCTCCAATCAAAAAAAAAAAAGTAATCGGCTTGATGACGAGAGCTATAGGTCATCGGTAAAAGGATAGAAGGTATCACATATATGCTTCTCAACGAGCTCCTTCAAGGAGGCGAGACGCCGCGTGTAACGTCTCAAAAAGGCTGATACCGAGGATCGGTGGCACACAGAGATTTAAAAAATGACACATAAGCTTCGAATTGCGTTACCGCTGCATACAGGTCCAGATCAGGTGAGTGAAGGAATTCTTCAGAACCAACAATCGTACGTGCAGGTTGAAAAAGACGTAAAAGTTGCTGTCTGGACAGTGGGCCAGGAACTGGAGGAAACGTATCAACGGCCTGTAGAACCTCAGCATCAGAGAGAGGATTGACAGAAGATTGATAAAATGTCGTGAACGTGCAGGTTATATGCAATTATCTGGAATATTGTCTCTATATTTGAAGCTAATGACTTTGCCATGATTTTGAGGTACTCTGCATACATAAAATTTGTGAATGCGTCATGGTCTTGTCATGAACTTGAGGCATGATCAAAAGGTAAAATCTAAACGCATGAATGGGTTATAACTATGTAAGCATCCACAAATGCATGTTAAGAGACATGTGAAGGACTATTTTCAGATTAATTACATTGGTACTTAGAAAAAGACAAGCTCAAAAGCTTAAATAAATGTTATGTATCATCAAAAATCAACGTGAACTCAGAAAGTACGCTATCTGTGAGTTACATACACAGAGCTGTTTTGAGCTAGGAACACTTTTTAGGAGGAATAGGATGAAGTGGAGTTTTTCAACTTTTATAAGCTTAAAAAACTAGACAGGATGGCTGACTCAAATCTCATTTTGTTTAGTCGTATAATGCTAGAGCCTCTATCAGGGAACAGCAATATACTCTTGCTTCCAAAAACAAAAGGTTATTCGTGAAAGATGAAGCATTCAAGTGACTAAAATGAAAGTCATCCTTGGAAATTATTATCTAGCTGAAAGTTTGTAAAGCTTTGTGTACTAGCCTTCCAGATTCTTTCTGTGAGAATTAGTTTTTGTTCACATATGAAATAACAAAAGTATATTTTTTCTATTTTCTCACTTACTAGGAGCTATTGCTTTGTGGACAATTATAATCTTGGAAGTTTTAATACAGCAGCTGGGAAGCTCGAGGTCAATCACCTGTCGTCATGGCAACTCTGCCTGCTTTCTTCACAATTTTGCCGTTCGTTTTTATTTTTGTTTTGCTTTATATTATTTCAAATTCCACGTTTCTCCGAAAAAAAGAACCTGTTTATTCCTTCCCGGAGCATTAGCACAAATAAACTCTGTATCCATGCAGCAGAGAATACTTGGTGCAACAATTCCGTTTCAGTCCATTGTAGGATGGTCAAATGTTTCCTCTCAGATGAAAATTCACGCCGTAATCGTCTAAGTCTGGCAGTTAGCATGCGTACTTTGAGTGGACGGCGGCTCCAAAGACCCATAGAGAGCAGAGTTCATTGAACTGTGGTCTGCGATACGCTCCTCGATGTGCCCGCATTAAATGTTCTGCCCTGTGTCCACTATAACATCTTGGCACGTCTGTTAAATCGTCCTAGTAGCCGTCGCTTCCCACTATCGTCAATGCTCCGTGTTCGTCCACTATTATCCCGATTACTGCAGATCTTGTTGGTTTTCTTCCCTTCGTGGAACATTTTAAAAACTGCACCACGTGAACAACCCTCAAACAATATCGGCCATTTCCGTAATGATACAACCCTTCAGTCGGTAGCCAACAATCACTCCTTTCTCAAACTCTCTTAGGCCACGGAATAAATATACAGACAGTCGTATCAGAAATAATGGAGATTACTTAACTCACCTTCGGTTTGCCTATGACGTAATCATCTTTGCAACTCCCCTTCAGAGCTGCCAGAGTATGATCCAAGAACTTGCTGACAAGAGTAAAGAAGTGGGACTAAAAATGAACTTTCGGAAGAAAAAAGTGATGTCCAATGCTTTTACAAGAAACGAAGATTTATCCATTGACGGAGAAAAGCTTGAGACAACCGATGCCTACATTTACCTTGGGCAGCAAATATCAAACAAGGGTCACATTGATGGAGAAATTAATCAGCGTATAAAACTTAGATGGAGAGCTTTTGGAAGAAACAGTACAATTTTTAAGAGCAGTATGTCATTATGTCTTAAAAGAAATGTGTTTAATCAATGCATCCTGCCAGTGCTTACGTATGGAGCAGAGACATGGACCTAAACTAAAAAAGACATACAAAGACTGCAGACAACTCAGAGAAGCATGGAGAGATGCATGCTTGGTGTAACCAGGAAAGATAAGAAGAAGAACTTGTGGATAAGGAAAATGACAATAGTGGACGACATCATGACCAGAGTGTAATTACTGAAATGGCAATGGGCTGGACATGTTGCCAGAACAACAGGCCACCGATGGAAAACCGAAATTTTAGACTGGATTCTGAGAGACAGGGAGAGACCCAGAAGAAGACACCCATGAGAGATGGATGGATGAAATTCGAAAGTATGTTGGAGTGACATGGAGGAGACAGGCTGAAGACAGACAATTGTGGAAGAAACTTGGGGAGACCTTCATCCAGCAGTGGATTGACAATGACGATGATGATGATAATCAGAATAATATGACCACCTACCTAATAATGGGGAATAACCACCCTTGGCCCGGATGAAAGCGGCGAGACGGCGTGGTATGGACGCGATGAGGCCCTGAAAGTTTGCCCGAAGCACACGTGCCCATTCGGACTGCAGCAGAGCACGGAGGTCCCGGAGATGACGCGGATGTGCGTCGGCACGTCGAACCTGTCGATTCAAATAGTCGCACAAGTGCTGTATGGGATTGAAGTCCGGCAATGTTGCCGGCAAAGGAAGAATGGAGACATCGCTGTCGTGTTCCTGGAACCAGTCACGCACCCCCTTAGTGACGTGACACGGCGCATTGTCCTGTTGTTAGACACCATCACCACCAGGTTAAACGTCCAACACGAAGGGATGCTTGTGGTCAGTGAGGATGGACAGGTAGCCATTGGCGTTCAGGGACCCATCCAGTGGTACTAGCGGTCTCAGGTCATACCAAGAAAACATCCCTCAGACATGCGCACTGCCACCGCCGGCTTGTACTTGATCGACAAGCGTGTCCAAGTGTTAGTTCTCGTGTGTCTGACGTCATATCCGCCACCGCCCGTCACCTCTGTGGAGTAGAAACCTCGATTCGTCGAAGAAGGCAACCTTTTTCCACTCGTTCACTGTTTAATGGCAGTAGTTCCATGAGAATTGTAGGCGTCGTTGCCGATGAACGTGGGTTAACATGGGTGCCTTGAAGCAGCGTCGACTCCTGAGACCCATGAGTAACAGGATTCGCTCTACTCTTATCGGGGATAGGTACCTAAGTGCCCCAGCGTTCATTTACGTCGTCAGGGTTCAGTCCTGGGACCATTACTTTTATTAATTTATATAAATGACATTTTTAACATTGAACCTAATGAGGATTCTATTTTATTTGCGGATGATGCCACGGTTCTGATTACGGGTGCAGACATAAATGAGGCAAAAATAAAATGTAATAAATTTATTAAAAATTTGATGGAAATAGCTGGACACAAATTTTCTGTGTTTAAATATTGAAAAAACTAAAATTATGATTTTTAAACAGGGAGATAGACAGATTGTTGAGCCACCATCTATTTGTGTGGAGAAGTGTACCCTTGAAATAGTAAATAATATTAAATATTTGGGAATAATAATCGAGGATAATTTAAAATGGAATATAAATATTCAAAATATTATAAACAAAGTTTCGTGAGTATTAGGTTTAATTACGAGAATTTCAAATAATTTAACAATTAAAACATTAAAAATGTTGTACTACAGTCTGATTAATCCATGTTTGACTTATTTTTTATTAGTATGGGGGCAAACTACAAAGACTAATTTATATAAATTACAATCATTACAAAATAGGATGGTCAGAATTTTAAATAACTTTAGGGGAATTAACTTGAACATGGTGGTACGGATAAATTCTTATGGATTTTTAGATATTGAGAAATTATGGCAATTTAGATTATTAGGACTCATGCATAAAAGAATAAAAGAGAATAGGTATCAACATTTAATTCAACTGAACACTGTAGGTCACGACTGTCAAACAAAAGATAGAAATGCATTTTTGTTACCAATGCCTAACACTTTAACCCAAAAAAGATTTATTGATTACCAGGGATTGATGTTACGGAATAACCAACCTTGTCAATTAACACATATTAATAAATATAATTATTTTCGAAAGCAACTAAAAACATATTTGCTAACAAATTAAAATATAAAATTTCATGGTAAAATTTATTAATCAAACCACATATGAGTAAATTTTATATGTGCAGGACGTTTGACTTGACTACGTACTTTAGGGGAATTGGGATTCACTCAGGCTATACATATATATAGCCTTTTACTCAATTTCCTGTTCTGTGGTTACCCTGTACATAAGTATTCACATTATGTATGTTGTTTTTCTTAATACTATATGTTATAAAATTAATTTTGAAATGTAATATAGTCAAATGTAACTCCATAACGAAATAAATGAAATGAAATTGCAGCACTCTTGCGCGTGGATTGCCCTTATCCAGCCGACGGAGGCGACATTCTTCTCTGGGGTAGATGGCCTTTTAGGCTTCACAGTTATGACATCGGGAGGTACTTGGTGTGCCAGCGGGCCATTTTTGGTACACCCCATACTACAGCATCTCGCGAACAGCCCACGAAGTCTGCTGTTCCTGAGATGCTTCCACCCTTGGCGTGACAGCCGATGAGCATTCCTTTTTGAACGTCCATCAAATCACTACCTTTGCCCATTGGGCTCACGTTACGCACTATGGCTCATCAGTCCTGGACGGCAGCTAATATCTCTGTGTCGTAGACCTTGTCATATGCACTCTGTGACGAAACTGGGCGGGAACACTGTGATTCCGGGTTTTGTCATATTATTCTGATACCACCGTGTATTGGGAAGGTAAAGTTTCCTTTGAGTTACCCATACTTTCTTTTGAGTTACCTTCTCTGTGTCCCGGAATTTTGGTTTAAAAAGCGGTTCAATACATAAATAAAAAATAAAATTTTTTAATTCGGAAAGAAATATCAAAGTAAGTTTTCATGAAGGGAATTATAAAAGTTCAATGATTTGCATTAAAAATTAGTTTCCAGGCTGTGGGAAGATTCCGTTTCGCAACTACACTGCTGGCCACCCAAAATGCAACACCAAGAAGGACACGAGATAGCAACGCCAGATTTACTGGACACATAACAACAGATACAAAGATGAAACGATTGAGCTTACAGGCCCGTGAGACTTGCGGAACACGCAGCCATTAATAGTTCCTGTGGCCCAAATGGCTGGCAATAACGGTCGCTACTCGCCGCGGCATCGAACGAAAGAGGCTTTGGATTTCGGCTGGGAGTATATCGGTCCAGGCTGCTTCAACATGTTGCCACAGTTCATCAGGCGTATCCGCAGGTGGTGCTTGCCGGGCCACTCGGTTACCGATCAGCGACCAGACCTGTTCGATGGGCGTCATATCGGGAGATCAGGCGGGCCACAGCAGCAGTGACACCTATTGGGCCGTGAAGAATTGTTGCACAATGCGTGCCACATGCGGGCGCGCATTGTCCTGTTGAAACGTGGCCGCTGGTAGGTCCTGCAGGTAAGGGAGGACTACAGGTTCTAAAACGTCTGAGATGTAGCGGTGGCTGTTGAGTGTACCGGCGATGCGTACCAGAGCGGTGCGAGCGTCATATCTAATTGCGCCCCAAACCATAACGCCAGGCGACGGACAGGTATGGCGATGCATAATGCAGGAGTCATACAGTCTTTCGCCGCGGTGCCGCCAAACGCGGATCCGACCATCGTGGTGTTGCAGGCAGAAGTGGGATTCGTCGGAGAAGACAATGTCGTGCCATTCCGCAGTCCAGGTGTAGCGTTCAACGGCCCACTGCCGCAGCACTCGCCGGTGGTGTAACGTCAATAGTAATCGTAGCAATGGGCCTCGTGCGACAAGTCCCCGCTCCTGCAGACGACGTCGAACGGTACATGCTGACATAGGTTGTTGCGCAAAACACCCTAATTTCTGCGCTGACGTTCGTGATGTGGCGGTGCGACCCGTCAATGCCAGCCGCACAACATGCCGGTCCACTCATTCGGTGGTGTGCCGCGGCTGCGGCAATCGCTGACGTCGGACCTTCCGTCCCTCCTTCCTGCACCCACCGAATGCATACTCGCCCCTCTGTGGCTGGATATCGTCCCACACGGGTGCCGATGTCTCGGTACGATAAACAGCTGTCGCGATGTTGCCGTATTCTGCGACCAGGCATCAGGAAGCTTCCCACGCACAAGTCCGGCAGCACAACACACTTCCACTACTTACACCCCGCCTTCTGTGCACTCTTCTTATAGTGCTTCTCGGTGGTGTGCCGGGTGCATATGATTTGCATATTCCCTGCAATGCTAATCGTTTGCATGTCCTCTCGCGGGTGACGCATGCTGCGAATTTAAATCCAATCGGATGCTTCCTTCTTGGTGTTGCATTTTTGGTGGCCAGCAGTGTACACAGTTCGTCAAAGAATTTTTAAGACTGGGTCTGTAAAATGAAAAAGAAACAAGAAATAATAATTTGTTTTGGTTTGTCATTCAAAATAAGTCCCTTCGGCTTCAATACACTTGTTACAACGATTTAATAATGATTCGAATGCCTGTTCCAGTTCACTTTGCGGAATTGCCTCCAAAGCACGCGTCGAAGCTGTTTGTATGGTCGAAATATCATCGAAATTAAGCCCTTTTAAAGTCATAATAGGTTTGGGGAACAAAGAAACGTCGCAGGGTGCTAAATCAGGCGAATACGGTGGATGATTCAACACATAGACGTTATTTTTCGCCAAAATTCTACGAACAAGAAGTGAGGTGTAACTTAGTGCATTATCGTGCAACAAACACGAACTGTTTTCATCTCGATATTCTGGACGAATGCGACGAATTCTACCCATCAAACGCCTCAGAACATTTAAATAAAACTCATCAGTAATTGTTTGTCCACTTGGAACAAATTCTTTGTGGATAATACCCTTACTATCGAAGAATGTAATGAGCATTGTTTGATTTTCGTAGGAATTTTTCTTGTTTTTTTGGCTTGTGGCGACTTTTTTTACTTCCATTCCGCACTTTGTCGCTTTGTTTTAGGATCATATTGAAAACACCATGTTTAATCACCAGTAACAATCGATTCTAAGAAGTTTGGATCATTTTCAGCGGCTGAAATGATGTCTCTGCAATGTGCACTTCTCCTTGATTTTTGTTCATTGGTTAACGTGTGTGGAGCAAATTTAGCACAGACTTTTGCTTTGCCCAAATCTTCATGCAGGATGGTTCGAATCATTTCTTTGTTGATGTTTAAAGACTCTTCCATCATTCTTAGTGACGCACATCGATTGTTTGCTAAGAAATCACACACTTTTTCAATAATCTCAGGTGTCCTAGATGAACTTAGTCTTCCGGTATGCTTATCATCTTCTAGGGTCTATCTTCCGTCCTACAAACGTTTGTGCCACAGGAAAACATTTGATCTACTTAAACAAAACACCGTAAACTTGCTTTGATCATTTAGTATGTTTCAGAGGCACTTTTACCAAGTTTTCCGTTAAATTTAATAACAGCCCTTTGTTCCATCTTAATAATTCAAAATGAAAAAAATTTTACTTCTCTAATGAACGGCCGTTTCGTTTGAGTTACTTTAACAAATGCGCAGTACTTTTGGCTGAAAGCAAGCAGATGGTCACGGTTTATAACGCATTCGCGATTGCACTGGTGGCGCCACCGTAGGCTGAAATCTAGTGCCAGTATTAAAAATTCTTTGACGCACTGTGTATGTTATCGAAACTCTACATTTTCCACTTCTCCTTATTTAGGGCCCTGACCAGATACGTTGACTTCTCCAAATTATCATATTATTGGGAAGGGGAGAGGGGGGGGGGGCACAAAGAGATCAGATATAGGAGGGGGCCCGTTCCTTTCGTTTCCAGGAGGAAACTTAGAAGAAAGGGGGAAAATATAAGCTACGAGGTTCGACGTATATTTTAAAACTCAATTGTAAATGCTCATCAGTAATGAGCATAGAAACAGAAATATTCTTTTGCTGAATATTAATATCTAAAAAAGTAAAATTCATCCTATGAATTTATAAAAATCTCCAGAGAGATTTTATTTCCAAACGTTTATGAAAATTATGAGAAATTACCGCGATTACTCAAAGAACGGGAAGCTCAAAAAATAAATAGGTAAATAAAGGTGCTAGAGATTATACATTTCTGTAATTTTATTTTATTTTTTATAATTGTTTTAAACTCTTGCAACATATCTCGAAAACATGTCAAACACAATACGGGGTTAAAAATCAAATTTCTTATCAAAAGAAAAATGCTGAATATCGGTACAGAGAGAGAGAAAAGTTTTTACTTATTTTGATTTTTATTATTTTTTTGGAAATAAATCACTTTGGCCTCATTAGGTGGAGCTTGGTCCGTCTTTTAAAGAACAATACATTTCTATAGATTAATTTTTGCAATTATCACAACTCACGAGAGCCTGACTGTCATGGGAAAACATTTTCTACCCTGTGGAAATATTTCAACTCACACATTTCGAAAATAGCATAAACACATAAAAACAAAAACTTATTTAATTAAACTGGACAAAAAATATTGGGTGGGCACGGCCCCCCCCCAGAAAATTCCTTAAGGGGCCAGGATTCACCATGCCTACCCAATAGTCTGCGCCAATCCAAGTTTGAGGTATTAGCTTGCTGATATGCATTTACAGAGAATACGAGCAAGAGGTAAAAAAAAATACGAAATGTTGTTAATTTATAACATTGTGAAATAGACTGCGGATCAGAATCCTGTTGAACTTAGGCTTTGTGAATCATATATTTCACATAGTTAATAGACACCAGCCTTACTAGGGGATTCGCTACTGTTTACTAATCTGTACCACAGGTAATAAATATAAAAAGCTTTATGAGCTAATAACTCCAATATTGAATACTAGGTGACAGCACATGTGTAACGAATTACAAATAATAATATTTCAGGTTTTTTTTTAAGTTAGTTTAGTATTTCCCCGCATTACTTTATATTTAGCGTTTGTAACTACGTCGATATAACTATACAGCTTATAAATACACCTTTCCGTAAATTCAGTTTTCTTTTTGGTGTTAGATTGAAAAACTAAAGACAGTTGGTAGATGATAAATACAAAAGATTTACGCCTTTGCAGGAGAGCTGGAATTATTTCTTAACATTGGGGATAAGATGTCAGAATGCGTGATTTTGAACCAGAATAAGAAATTTTTCGTACTACTGCGAAACAGGAGCCTGTAACGCCATTAATAAAAGTTGCGGATAACAATTCATCGATGCAATATTAGCCTACATAACTTTTGTTTCCTAGCGATGGAGAGTTTATCGATATAAATTACACACAAAAACGATGATAACCTATATTAATTTGATACTTCCGCATTTGTACAAATTTCCTTATAATTAAGAAATGAACAAAGATACATCTCATTTCCGTCGTCCTACTTCTGTCAGATCTCTTCCTTTTCTTTTTTGTAAACTTCTCTTGAGAAACCATAAATATTTGCTCCGCCAATCAACAGGCTGTAAAGAATAAATGAGCACTCATTTCTTCATCCAAATGCGTTTTAAATTATGAATTCGCTTCGGCACTATTGCAAAAAAGATGAACATTATGAGAAAAAACAGATAAGGAACATAATCTGGAAGAGTAGAAACAAGAAAGATGACACCGAATTTTCGGGTGTAATAAGCACGTCTTTTGAATCCGTTCTGACGCAAATTAAATTTATCAACGCTATTCAAAGTCAATGGAACCGGTATGGAAAACAATAGATCTGACGAAAGAAAGAAGATTTTCAATCGGGTTTTCAATCCCTCAGATATTGCTGTAAACAGAATCGTGAACTTACGAACTCTTAGAAACAGAGATATCGACAAAAATAAAATTTGATTTTACGTCCCCTGGTGGGAAAACTATGCATTATTTTAGGAAGAAAGTATTCTCAAAAGGTTTTTCCATATAAGCGGTATCGGTCGAAGAAAAAAAATTAGTCGAGTTTTCAGGAGCCCAGATTTTGCAACAAATACTTCAGAAGCAGAAATTAACACTTATGACCCCTGGTGGCTAAACCATTCTTTACCAAACATTAGAAATTATGTGAAAAATATTTTCCATCAGGTCTTGTATGCCATACAGGAAGAATTTTTCAAAACAGAGCTTTAGGAGCAGAAATAACGCAGAAAACGCAATTTACCTTTGTGCCCCCTAGCGGAAAGTCTATGATTTACTTGAAAATTTGGAATTTATAGGAAAAACATTTCGCATCGGAAACACTATCCAACAAAGAAGGAATTTTTCAAATTATAATCTGAGAAATAGAGATATTGACAAAAATAAGATACATCTACGCCCCTTCGCGTAGAAACCATGCACTATTTTAAGAAGAAAATGTTTCTAAAAGGTTTGTCGACATGAGGAGTATTGTTAACAAACGACTTTTTTTTCAATCAAGATTTTAGAAGCTCATAGTTTGCTGCAAATACAACAGAAGCGGAAATTAAGACTTACGCCACCTGGTGGCCAAACCATTTCTTACAAAAAATTAGAAAATATTTGCAAACGATTTCCCATCAGGAGATGTATGAGGTTCAGAAAGAATTTTTTCAAATCGGAGATTTAGAAGCTGAGATATAGGGGGAAACGCAATTTACATTTACGCCCCTTAACGGAAAGTCTATGAATTACTTGAAAATTTTGAAATTATATGAACCACATGTCACACGGAAAACACTATCCAACAAAAAAGGAATTTTTCAAATCGGGCTCCTAGAAGTAGAGATATTGACAAAAATAAGATGTACATCTACGCCCCCTGGAGGAGAAACTGTGGAATATTTTAAGAAGAAAATATTCCAAAAAGGTTTATCGATGTGAGTGGCATCAGTCCACGAAATAATTTTTTCAATCGATATTTTAGAAGCTCCGATTTTATGGCAAATACATCAGAAGCAAAATTTAAAACTTATGCCCCCTGGTGGCGAAAGTATCCTTTACCAAAAATTTGAAATTATATGCAAACGATTTTTAATCGGGAGATGTATCCGCTGAAGAAAAACATTTTCAAATTGGAGTTTTAGAAGAAGAGTTATCGGGAAAAATTTAATTTACTTTTACGCTCCCTAGCGGAAAATCTATTCGTAATTTGAAAAAAGTAACTATATCTAAAATACTCTTCGACATAAATGGAATCGAAAGATAATTTTTTTTTCAATCGGATGCTTAGAAGCAAATATGTGGAATAAAACATATTTTTGAATTCGACTTCATCTGCATTTACGCCCTCTAGCGGCGAAATTGTACATCGTAAAAAAAAAAAAAAAAACGAAATGAAGGACCATTATTTGCATATTTCAAGCTTTTTACTACAAAAAGAATTTTTCAAATCGGACTAATAGTTACAGAGCTATCGTGGGTACGGACGGACGGACGGACGGCCAAACCGATAACAGAGGCATGATTTTTTTTTTACAAAAGACGTGCTAAAAATGGAGTGAGAAGCGATCTTCAAAAAAAGAAAAAAAAATCGAAAAGGTACAGAAACTTTTATACCTAAGAAACATAAGCGAAAGTTATACCGAAAGCAATGCAAAAATTGGGCATAACGTTTTCATTAATTGACAGGTCGTTCAAATTGCACATGTTGGTGGAGTAATTCTTCCTCTATTGTAACCCTTCTTCTTCTTCATTGCAGGTAAATAATGGATTCCAAGCGGAATCAACGTGCCGTCATTGAGTTCTTGACGAAGGAAGGGCGCAGGCTGTCCTACATACACAGAAGGATACAGAATGTTTGCGGAGATGACACCATTGACAAGAGCAATGTGTACAGGTGGATGAAGAAGTTTAAAGTAGGAAAAAACCAGTACTGAAGACAAACCACGCAATAACAGGACGTCATCTACGACCGCTAACACGAATCGTCAGCGAGTGGATGAATTGATTCGCGCGGAGAGATAGTCACAATTCGCGAGCTTGTTGCACAACTGGAGTGTGGTCACAATGCCATACAAAAGATGGTGGAAGACTTAGGGTATCGGAAAGTGTGTGCAAAGTGGGTACCTCGGCAGCTGACACCCCATTTGAAGAAGAGAAGGGTGGAAGTCTGCTCTAATCAGCTGTAAGCGTTTGAAACCAATGAAGAGACGTTTTGTTTTTCGATCGGGTGACAGGTGATAAAACGTGGGCTTATCTTTACGATCCGGAAACGAAGAATCAATCTGTGGAATGGAGTTACACCTCTTCGCCAAGGCCTATGAAGTTCAAAGCCAGTGGTCAGAAAGGAAATTCGTGGTCACTGTTTTTTGGGATGGCAGGGGTGTCATTCTCTTTGATTTTCTGGAACGTGGCCGTAACGGGATCAGCGAGCGGTACAGTGAGACACTCAAGAAGCTTAGAGAAGCCATAAGGAGGAAGAGACCGAACAAGAATCTGAAAAGGATCCACATTCACCATGCTAATGTGAGACCAAATACATCTTTGGCAACAATATAAGCGATCAGCAAATTAGGCTGGTCAGTGGCCCCCATCCACCGTACAGCCCAGATCTGGCGCCCTCTGACTTCCACCTGTTGTGTCCAATGCAGGACAGTCTCCGGGGACAACGATTTGATGACACAGGCGAGGTGAAAGTGGCTGAGAAGAAGTGGGTACAACAGTCCACACCTGAATTTTTTCAAAGTGGATTCGAAAGTTGAATTCAACGATGGCACAAATGCATCGCTTGTGATGGAGACTATGTTGAGTAGTACCTTTGTATAGAGGAAGAGTTACTCTACCAATATGTACAATTTGAACTACCTCTATCAATCAATGAATAATTTATGCCCACTTTTGACTTACTTTCGGTAGAACCCTCGTATTTTCGACAGCCTCGAACATTTACGGCGCGTGGATAGACATCGCACGAGCTTTTCTGGCATTTCCCTCATTCTTCCTAAGTATGGAAATTCCTGAATTTCCCTAGTTTTTCCAATCGCTGCTCATCCTGACAGTTCTTCTTTTTTATAATGCCCGTTTCCGCACCTCCATTTCTGCCTTACCTCCCGAATAAACGTTGACTCATTCCAATGACAGCTGATTACATTACATAAGCTCCACAATTTATCGGGTTCCGAGCATCTCACAGTTCTCATTAGCATCAGCTTCCATACAGTCTCGTAGACTTTCTGACGTTCTCCGTCGTCGCAAACAGTGTTAGCGAAATCGAGGAGTGATTTTAATGAAACGACTCTAACCCTGAAGAAAACAAAACAGGCAGGAATTTTTAATCAATTGCCAATTGTCTACATTTTCAGGAACATTGTTCAGGGTTCTCAGTTTCTTACTAAACGTAAAAATTCGAAGACTTGTGGCTACTAGTGTGTCAGAATATGACAAAAACTTGGAATTTCAAAACAGACCGACTTATTTTTTGTGAAAAAAACTGTTACCCTTAATTACAAAATCGGTATCGCACAGGAACACCTAAGTATAGGCTTCCTTACATGAGTATCGTGCTTTTAAGCAAAGAAATGAATGTTTTTTTAGGTTTATACACAGGTTTCCGGCGCATCACGTAGCTTGCTGTGAAAACAAAACTGTTGAATTTTCATCAGAGTATCGTGCTGTGGAGTGAAGGTGGTAACACTTTCTCGAATGACACATGTTGGTAAACAGGCAACAAGAGCAATTAGTTGAGCTAGGACATGATGGCCACGATAAGTTGTGTATTCGTCTATGCCTGTTGTTCAGGTTTACCCTCTCGAAACCCGCTCCAGAAGTACTAGAGTGGATTTGTGCGGCATACAGCGGAAAGGCTATACATACAGGTGTAATAATTTGTCGTGAGTGGCTTATAAACTTCAGAAGTGGTGATTGTCGCGTGAAGAAAAAGCACCACCTAGGTCTGCTGAAGAAGATGCAGAGCGCAGATTTGCAAGCTCTTACGGAAGAGGATGCCTCCAGTCAAATACAGAACTGGGAATGCGTATAATTATGCGTGATTGAATCGACCGTATTTCCATGGTTGCAGGCCATGACGGAAAGATTCAAAAAGTGGGTGGGTCTCACACTACCATAAAATGCTGGAACTCTATGCAAGACCTAATAAAAATTGCGATTTTTTTTTCAAGAGTTGCAGAAGGTAGGGAGAGGGTGTTATATTTGCCTTTATTCAAATCAGCTTTTACATAGCAATCTTTATTTTTACCACAACGTAAGACAAATATTTTTTCCGAAGGAATTTAATGCAAATCCAGTGTAAAACCTTCTTATAAAATGAAAGCTTGAACCGTCAGGTAAGTATTCGTATGAATGAAGTATCTGCTCAAAAGCAGACTTTACAGATAAGTATTGTTTTATTAATAGTAAGATAACCTGCAAGTGTCAAGAAAGGACATTTGTGGTTTCTAGTGGAAAAGAATCATTGCTATGATATCTCCACTCATCTCTCTACGACCGCAGTCACTGCCTTCCCCTCGGATCCTCTCTCAACTGCCTTGGGCTTCCGGTTTTTTCGTACCGGCTCCGTTTTAACAGCTCATTTATTAAAGTCCTCGTCACCGGGAAGTCTTTCTTCGCTTCTTTAGCTCTCGGAGTAAAATATTCCGCGCTTCCACATACTAAACTTACAGCTTACACTTCAGCACTCTATCAGATTGTTCCACCTGATGCCATCACGCACATCGCACGAAAGCCTCGCTCGGTGTTGGTTTATTTTTCTAATCTCGCTCAAGTTCAGTTGGTTCTTTCTTCACCAATTTCAGTCAGCGACCAATGTTTGTTCGCAATTCCTCTTGCTCATTGCCCTACTCTCGTTAGTTTATCTCCAGTTCCTACTGAACTCTCCAGCGACTTACTGTATGCTTTGCTGTCTCAATGTGGTTTAGTTATTGGCCCTATTAAGACTTTGCCTGCTGCTTCAGACAATTAAGGGAATCGTCCCTATTATAGTTTTCGACGTCAAGCTCTCGTCGTTTTTCCTGACGAACAGTCCATTGTTTCCTCTCCGACAGCTTTCCACGTTATCTGCGGTCCACACACTCGCACTGTCAATGTTTTTAACGCCTATCATTGTTTATCTTGCAAATTGCCCGGTCACCGTAGTTCTTCTTGCCCAACTCGGAATTTTTCGACTTCCATTCGCCCTTCTGCCTTGCCAGAATCGTGTGACTTTTCTTTATCATCCACATCTTTGTCAACTTTTCCTTCTACATATTCGCAGCTTCCGGTTTCGAGTGGTTTGTTCACGGCCCCTGATTCTCCTACTTCACGTGTTTCTCCGGAGAATATTTTTTCTGATCATCTACTGCGGACAACTCTCCTGGATGTTCTCCCTTCTGTTACTACTACACCACTTTGCACGCCTCCATCGAACCAGTCTTCTGCCCAGAACTTGTTGAAATGCCCTCAGTCACCCTCTCCGCCTTTATCTCCTGCTCCCATCAGTTCGTTGTCTCCATGTTCGACTGCGGTCTCCACTTCTATGGTACCGCTTTTCGTCTTCACGGAGCCAGCATCTACCAGTTGCCTTATATCTCCTGCTTCCTCACCGCCCCAGTGCATCATATCTGTTTCTGTGCCTCCAGATTCCACTCATCTCATTTTCCTTTACCGACTGCTGATGTTGCTTCGTCTCCTGCTCGTCACCTCCAGTCCTCACTCCTAGATGTTCCTGTTACAACTTCATGTTCACCGACGTGCTCCCTTCAAGCAAATCTATTTTCTACAGGGCCCTCCACTGACAGCCCTGTAGTGTCTTCTGGGTTGCACTTGTCTTCTGTTGATATCTCCTTTCTGCCTTTTTCTCTAGACACTTCTGCTTCGCCAACTCCTGAGTGGCCGGACGAAGAACCTACTCCGCCTCTTCTCAGCTCTCTCATGCCGATTGTCTCTGTGAGTTCTTCACTCCCAGCAACTCTTGTCATGTCCATCGAACCTGCATCCTCCGACTCACAGTGTGCTCATTTGCCTCCTGACGTGTCATCTTCCTCTACAGCCGTTCCTGTCGTCCTTCCATCAGCTTCAGCCACTGTTCCTGCCTCATTGATTGTTCCTGCCAGTGCTTCACCATGCTCCATTGTTGCCTTCCTCGACTTCTGCTGATAGTACTTCCCTTACTTGTAAATCTTCTACGGCTCGACGTTCCCGACGGCGGCGTAAGCCTCTTGCTCCAGATCCTCCTTCACAACAAGACTTTGCTTCTTATGGTGATTATTACCACGCTTATGAGCGTTGGGTGAAACGTGCTGTGTATAAATATCCAGACTTATCCTTCCCTTATTCGCTAACACCAGTTCCTTATTATTCCAGTATCTTCCAGATTGTGTGACCTTAGACCCTGCTTGACTTTTGCCATGCTTAGTATCCTGTGTATTTCATGTTCCTCAAAATATCTCTCTGTTTGAAAAAGTGGCCTGCGCGCCCATAGTTCTTTTTCTTATGTTTTGTTCTCCTCAATGCCTCACGTGTAAGCCTGTGATTTTGTCCACGTCTTTTTGGCTTTATGTCCGTGTTATATGCTCCCGTTTTATTGTACACTATTAGTTGTCTAATAAAGCGATGTTGAACGACAAAACTTTATCATGTTATTTCGGAGGTATACTGAACCGGTTCTGTTGAATATCATCGAAATGGGATCAAAGGTCAGGGCACAGGAGCGAGATTTATTACACAGACATTATCCTCATAACTTAAGTAATAACTTGAGTAATGATTTTTGGTATGTTGGAAAGCGTATTATACATAATCAATGCATTGCATGATTTTACTAACTTGTTTATTTAGAACTACATCACTGAATTGGTTTCTAACAGCAGCGGTTTCTTTGGTAACTTAAGCGAAACGAATACTGTCTGAGGTGATCCTTTCTAAGTTTAAATTACCGAGGTGTTTGCTTTTGTCCTTTTGATACTGCATAACGATGAACTGAATATGCTTATTTATTACGATTAGTGAATTCCGAATGTTTTCAACATTGTTCAGATTTTAAAAAGAAAGAAAACTACTTCACTGACGTGTAACCTGCTCTTTGGGATATAAACATTTTTAGCTGAACAATACGTTATTAGGGTTTAGTTTTTATTCATCATAATATTTGTTATTCCTTTAATTATGTGCGTATAAAAGAACACAGACGTATTAAATCTTTGTGTGTGCGTGCGTGCGCGCGCGAGAGAGAGAGAGAGAGAGAGAGAGATATAGAGAATCCGTCCAGACTCTTGAAACACTAAACATTGCGTTCCTCCAAAACAAACCGTCTACTTTCAATACAAGACAGAACGAGGAGAGTTTAACTCCGCGTGTCAGAAGTGGCATTAGAAATATTCAGATTTCTAAATGTTGGGTGTGTGCAAAAGTTCCACCCGATTTTGTAATAGATGCAAATTGCGATCGGAGTAATTACGTCACTGATGACGCTGTGATGCCGAATTTTCAGTCAATACAGCAAATGCAAATGCAAGTGCAAAGATTCGGCTGTTTGAAAATACAACACACATAAAAATTGGAAAGGGAGTGAGACAAGGCGACACCATATCTCCGAAGCTCTTTAATGCCACATTGGAGGGTGTTTTTCAGTCGCTGAGCTGGGAAAACAAGGGGATAAAGATTAATGGAGATTATCTAACCCACCTTCGTTTTGCTGATGACGTAGTCATTTTTGCAACTACCCCATCAGAGCTGCAGAGTATGATCCAGGAACTTGCTGACAAGAGTAAAGAAGTGGGATTAAAAATGAACTTTCAGAAGACAAAAGTGATGTTCAATGCTTTTACAAGAAATGAAGATTTATCGATTGATGGAGAAAAGCTGGAGATAACAGACACGTACGTTTATCTTAGACAGCAGATATCAAGTGAGGGTCACATTGATGAAGAAATTAATCGGCGTACAAAACTTGCCTGGAGAGCTTTTGGAAGAAACAGCATAATTTTCAAGAGCAATATGCCATTATGTCTTAAAAGAAAAGTGTTTGATCAATGCATCCTTCCAGTGCTTACGTATGGTGCAGAGACGTGGACCTTAGCTAAAAGAGACATACAAAGGCTGCAGACAACTCAAAGGAGCATGGAGAGGTGCATGCTTGGTGTAACCAGGAGAGATAAGAAGAGGAACTCGTGGATCCGAAAAATGACAAGAGTGGAAGACATCATGATCAGAGTTAAATCCCTGAAATGGCAATGGGCTGGACATACTGCCAGAAGGACAGATCATCGATGGACAGCCGAAATTTTAGATTGGATTCCAAGGGACAGGAAAAGACCCAGAAGAAGACCACATGGGAGATGGGTGGATGAAATTCGAAAGTATGCAGGGGTGACATGGAGGAGACTGGCACAAGACAGACCGTTGTGGAGGAAACTTGGGGAGACCTTCGTCCAGCAGTGGATTGATAATGGTTGACAATGATGATGATGATGACAGCATGGAGCAGTAGCGCATATAGAGTCACTAGGTTTGCCCGAGTAAGTCATTCGTAACGGAAATCACGGACGGTGTAACGTGGCATGCGATAAGGAGCACATTAAACATTGTTTACTGTACGAGTTCCATAAAGTCAGTACTGCAGCTGGGGCTTGCCGCAACATCTGTCAAGTGTGTGAGGAGGATACACTTGATGATAGCACATGTCATCGTCGGTTTCGGGAATTCCAGGACGGTGAAAAAAGCCGTAAAGATCAATCACGTCATGAACGTCTATCAGTGGCTTCTGACGAGTATGTGGACCAAGCCATAACAAATAATCCACATCCAACTACTCAGGAATTAGCGGGACCACTGTCAGAACACAGAACAACAGTCGAAAGACGGATGCATGCGCTTGAGTTCATTATCAAGTTGAATAACTGGGTTCCGCACCAACTTTCTGCAAAGCAACGAGAGGAGAGAATCCGTACTTATGTTTCTTTGCTTTCTTGTCACAGAAATGAACCGTTTTGGGGACGAATTGTAACGGTTGAAGCGTCGACGGACTGTGTGCCAAGGTACGGAGTCTACGTTTGTCCGAGTAATCATCAAAAGGAGAACTGCATCCCAAAAAGGTTTTGTTGAGTGTTTGGTGGGATGTCCAGAGAATAATCCACTGGGAAGTGTTGGCACCTAACTGAACGATAAATGCTGACCTCTACTGCCAACAGTTGGACAGTTTGCAAGGACAACTGACATCGAAGCGGCCAGTACTTGTCAATCGCAAAGGCATGATCCTTCGTTATGATAACACCAGACCTCATGCTGATTTAATCACTCGGCAAAAGTTAGTGGAACTTAGTTGGGAGGTGTTACCTCACCCGGCGTATTTCCCCGACCTGGCACCTACGGACTACCACCTTTTTCGATCGTCACAGAATGCCTTCATTTTCCAAACGTTCGATGATGTAGGCCATGTAAAAACGGCATTACATAACTTTTGGACTCTAAATCATTGGAGTTTTTCCGGCATAGGAATCACCTACTCATAGACAGATGGCAAGAGGTCATACGCAATGATGACAATTATGTGAAATCCTAGGTACGTTATTTGTTGTGTTCTACTCCTTTCTTTGTAGCCTACAAAAACGGGTAGAACTTATGAACACAGCCAAGAGTATACAGCCGAAACTGAGAACATTACTTAATGTTATCAAAATTAACTGTAAATGACCGAAAAGATGCCCAGTCGTTCATGACATTTCGCATCACGAACATGATTTCAAAAGGAAGAAAACTGAAGGGCAAACATGTTTTGCTCTCGCAATCAAAAGAGTGCGAGGCCGGTTCTCCAGCCACTGCGGTTCGACCCCACTGAAGTGTATATTTACATATAGCCCTTTGGGCTGACATCTGAGGCCCCTGGCATGGTTCCAGGAATGTCGCTAGACTTCGAAATCAGGATGGGCGACGCGTGGGCGAGCATTATTTTTGGTGTTACAAACTTGATGGCAACTGGTTTTGCGAAAAAACAATGAAAGTACGCATTTTAATGCTCTTCACTACCAGCTACAAAGAAACTCGTGCAGTACCAACCTTCTCCACCTGGACACACACACATGAGCAGTAGCGTAGCCAGAAATGTCTTAACGGGGAAGGGGGAGGGGGGTCCATGGATTTTGTTCTTTGGTGAAAGCCTCATATATACATATGTATCGCTTTAAATTCGTGTCAATCCTCCCTCAAGCGGAGTGAGTCCAGACCCGAGGACCCTCCCCTTGGCTATATGCATCTGCATATATTATACATACACGGATCTGACGAGTTACGCCACTGGTGTAAGATACAAGTGCTACTAGAACTTCGACTTTAACTTTTGTTTGTTTGGAATGCATTGTCTTAAATTGCTTTTCAAAATTTTGCATTTTTGTTTACAAAAATAGTACTGTACTTGAAAAATTTATTTAAAGGATGATGTCGTTTTTGTTTGTCTAAATAAAATTTTAACGTCGTGCCGCAGAAACACAATTTATCTACCTCCTCCCTTCTTTACTCCCTTCCTTCAAGCCAGCGACTTTGCCCTGCACTCCTCTCCTACAAATTAGTCGTCAGCCGCTTCCTTCACTTTTACTATCCCGGGGCAGTCCTATGAGCGCAAATGTTGCTTTTGATTTCTTTCCGTGTTGAAATCCCTTATTTCGTAAAGAAAACAAACAGCAGAGCAATTAGTAGTGACCCCCTCACTGAATCCCTATCCACCCTTCTTATTAGCCCCCCCCCACCCGGGTCATACAAACATGAAAAAGAGGTTCAAACTAAGGAATTGGAAGAATGGAGAACAACTGAATTTTCATGGCCCTACGGATGCTATTTTGATAATCTTTCTAAGGAGACATACACATCGCACTTCTTAGGAGAAAATACGTAGGGTTACACGAAATAAAACTCAAGACGTATTACTTGGCAAAGCCAAGATGTCGCCCGCTGGCGCAGTGGTCTAAGCGATGGCCTCTGGTCATTCGTCCGAAATGGGTCTGGGTTCAAATCCCGGTGCGACATGGATCGCGTGTTTGTCTTACGGCACTGGCTTTCTCCCTTCCCTGGAACCAGTGACCCTAAATTAAGGACAGGAGACTGCTTATAGACCATTAAGTTGCTCGTTGTTTGTGCTCCAGTTTTGAGCCTGAATTAGTGTGTTTCCGGAGTATGTCGTCCATTTCTGTTGTGTGTCCTTTCAAGACGAAGGTATGAGCTTTCTATTAGCTCGTCTCACTAGGTGATGAGTAACTTATTATTTCTGTAATCAGCATTTATATTTTCGATCGAGCTGATCGATTCTTTCGTTAACCCTCGCCATTAACAATGGCGGCAACTGATAAGAGTGATGTTCACGCCCTTATCAGTAAGGCTCCTTTAACCTCCTTCTCAACCTCCGGGGACCAATCATCTCCAATGCTTGTCAGTGACGTAGTGCGCACACAGGATGTGTCACCTTGACGTATGTCTCTAGTACTGCAGACGAGGCCATGGATGTGACTGACGGCGCAGATCCGCTGCCTTCCACTTCCACTCAGTTCAAAAAGCCGCTTCCAGCAACTGGCGCTGCGTCGCAGCCCCTCCCGTCAGTTCTCCTTCTCGCACAAATTCCAAGGTTACCTCCGGAGCGAAAGCTTCTTCTAAGTTTGTGGCGACAATCTTTCCAGACTCCTACGTCAGTGTTGACGGCAATTCCGCTACCATTGACATCCCGGAAGACTCCCCAGCAGGAAAGCAATTTATGTCTACCATGGACTTCGGCGTCTGCTTCGATGCCCTACCTGACACGAAGCTCAAGCAGTATAGTATTGCGCTTAAGCAGATGCTTCCCGCTGGAGCCCACATTACTCATATGGCCCGCAAACCACGGGTCGTATTGGTGCATTTTGCTCGTAAGGAACATGCCGATCTTGTAATGACTGACGGCTTGTCCATCAAAGATGGTCATCCTCTACCTGAACCTTTTGCGCAGCGGCCTATCCAGGTTACTTATCATCCAGTTCCACCTGAAGTCTCTGATGTTGCACTGTGTACCTTACTTAGCAAATCTGGCCGAGTAGTGGAACGGTGACGACTCTCTCAGCGGCGCCTAGAGATCCAGATGACAAAACCATTGGACAGTTTCGTCGTAGTGTCCGCGTCATCTTTCCGTCGGAAGAACATCTGCTGGCATGCCCAAAGATCCTCAATGTGCGCTGTGGACAACAGCGTCGGAGAATCGACGTGATTACCTCCCTACACTGCACACTATGTCATGGCGAAACTCATCTTGGAGTGCATTGCCCCCATCAAGTTTCACTGGCTCCAACTAGCTCTCCATCAGCTTCTGCACCTTCCTCGAAGCGAACCCCACCATACACCTCAGCACAGCAAGCCCTAGACCTGAGATCTGACAAAATACGTCCACTTACAGCCGTTAGTCAACGAGAAGCTTCTACGGCCGCTTCCTATGATTTACAAGAGGATTTTACATCGGTTGCCTCAACACTTCCCCAACGTCGTCATTCGGCCTCTGAATCCCCCTCAGAAGGTTTTCAGTCCGCTTTTACTACTGGTACCTCCGTCGCAGCAGATACAGAGTCCATTGGCAGAGAGTCTCAAGGTGATGATGATTCGACTGAGCCTCCGTTGAAGCACCGCGGTTCCTCTCGTCGGCGATCAGCACAGAAGCAGAACTCAACTTCACCCCGATCCGGCAGTTCTACCCGCCATACCTCCCAATCCAAAGCTGAAGTCTCCTTCCCCACGGTTGAAGACTTTGCTGCATCTCTCCAGAATATACTTCACGTACCACTCTCTTATGAAGATCTCCATGCATATTTAACGAACAAGACCGGCTACACCATCGCACATGCCTTAGCTATGAAGAATCCTTCACTTCTCCATCTCGTGCCAGATCAGATCTGTAACCTGTCACACTTCTGCAGTCAGAACATACCTGCCCACTCGTGGGAGAAAACCTTTTTAACCGACTCAAGTCTTTCCCTCCAGTCCTGAAAGATCTTCAGCAAGCATTAACTGAACCTCATATTAAAGATCGTATCACTTAATTTCAGGGGATTCGCATCCCCCATAATAATGCCTTGGCTTATGAAGACCTCAACCCATTAGGGGCCGATCTTCTCCTACTCCAGGAAACGAATTGCAAATCTACCACTCTCTTCCCTAGATGGCGGCCGTGGAACTATACGTTTCACACGCATTTGGATTATCTCATCATAGTGGCCTCGCAATTGGCGTCCGCAACACCTTCAACTCTACTGTCACCTCCCTTTCAGTTCGCAACCTGTGCCGATATTTCCTACAGCTTGCAACTTTCACCATTGAGTCAACTTGTCACCATGTTTTCATTATCTACATTCCATGTTCTACAACCTTCCTGTCAATACTATTCACCCGTCCTCGTCCTGCTTTATCTCGCATCCCTCCTACAGATCACGTTCTCATAGGAGGTGATTTTAACTGCACCATCAATCTTCGCCTTGATCGGTCCCCTTCCATCAGAGAGCACCGAGTCGCCTTGGTAAATCTTCTACAGAAAATTGTTTCAAACAACTCACTCACTGTTGTTCACCGACATCCGACCACGACTCTTCACATCTGGCGCTCATCGCATGACCAGAGTCCTCCTACAGGCCACCTTGACAGGTATTATACCTCAAGTACCCTTCTTCCAGCTGTGACTGAATCGTGCATTCATCCCACAGCCTCTTCTGATCACTGCGCAATTGCTCTCACCGTCCATACTGCTCCGACAAAACGCAGGGCAATTCGTCCTTGGACTTTTGATAATGCTCTTCTCTCAGACCTAGATTTCTGCTCGTCAGTTAGTTCATTCCTAGAAGAAAGACGACGACAATTCCAATCTGCCTCCTGTGGTCTAACTTTGTCGATGGAGATCAAACAACACCTTGTTCTTCGTGTCCGCAACATTTCTTTCACGGAAAAGACGATTCAGAACATGCGTCTTGACCATGTTCGCTCAATGCTCTATCTTCTTAGCCTAAGTGATTCTCTCTTCTCTTCCTATCAAGCAGAACTTCGATCTCTTCTCCTTCCAGTGGCTCAACAAGCTCTGTGTCGACTCCGTCTTCAACATCTGACGCCAGACGCGCATAATTATGAGTTTCTTACATCAGTGGAACGCACACGACGAGCGTCGAATGCACTTTATCACCTCGCCTTTTTTCTGGTGAGGTGACAGACGACCCTATCACTCTTTGTTCTCATGTCCGTAAGCAATATACTGAAAAGTTCTGTGAACCTCCACCGCCATCACCACAGCTATGGCATCTTTCCTTTCTAATTTACCACAAGTTCCCCCCCATTTTGCTTCCACTCTCCTTCTCCCCCCACTTTCCGAACTCTCCTCCACATTCCTTTCCCTGAATTCCAGTGCCGCTACAGGTCCGGATGACTTAACTTTCTGCTTTTAGAAAACTTTTCTACCTCTACTTCTTCCGTTTCTCCTCTCCGCATTTTCAGCAGCCTTTACTGTCTCCCCCTCCCGAGGAGATTTACAGCTGCATATGTAGTCCTGTTCCCCAAGAAAAGTGATCTCCTTGACTTGCAGAACTGGCGCCCTATTTCTCTACTAAATCTTGATTACAAACTTTATACTAAGCTTCTTTCTCAACGACTATATCCCATCCTCACACACATTCTCTCCCCCAACCAAACTTACACAGTCCCCGACCGCTCTCTTTCTCACAAAAACCAACTCCTTAACGACCTCATCCACCTCGCTCGACTCCGCTCTGAACCCCTCGCCCTCCTCTTGCTAGATGAATAGTTAGCCTTCGATAATATCTCCCATTCATATCTTTCTGATACACTCCTTTCTTTTGGGTTTCCTCTTTCTTTTGTTTCCCTTCTCTCCTCCCTCTATCAGGACGCCAGTTTTCAGGTTAAGTTGCCCACCTTTCTCACAGCGCTGTTTTCCCTTCCGCCGTGGAGTGAGGCAAGGCTGTCCATTCTCCGGTCAACTCTTTGCAATAGCCATCGAAGCATTTCTTCGCACAGTGCACCGTTCCTTTCAAGCTACTCTGCCACCACTCATCGGCATCACCTTTGTTGCATATGCAGATGATGCAACCTTTTGCGTTCGTCTCGACTCACAGTTCACTCAACTGCAAAGTCTCTTCACAGATTACGCCTCGTGCTCCGGCGCAGCGATTAATTCTTCCAAAACCACAGGCCTGTGGTGCGGCTCCTGGGTTGATCGTATGGATTCCCCCTGGGGTGCCAACTGGTCTTCCATATCATAACGTTTTCTTGGCGTCCAACTTGGTATCCCGGGCGATGCCTCCCTTACCACGTGGAATACTATCCATCCACGCTTGCACACGTTAACCGCGTTTTGGCGCAGAGCCCAGTTCTGCTCATCCTACTTCCAACGAGCACGTCTCACCCGTACTTACCTACTTTCGTTTTGTATTCACTCCTGGCACGCAGTCAAAACTCAACTCCTTCGTCTTCAAGACATCACCCGTTGCTTCACTTCCGTAATCTGGACCGGCCAACACTGAATCAGCGCCCCAAAGCTGTGTCTTCCTCCAGACCAAGGTGGCATCGGCCTTGTCGACACACATTTGTATTACCAGGCTTTCAAGATTACTACGTTCCTTCGCCTCATCACGTCACCTGTACCTGATGCTATTTCTGTAAGAGATGTCATCACTAATCCGAGCAACGTCAGCTTCACTTTTCTTTCCCTACCACTAATGGACCGTCGATCTCTTGTGCTCTCTCGTTGTCCCCCTGTCTACCGGGAAGCTCTCACTTTATTCCGCTCTTTCTTCCTTTCTCGCTCCCCGCCTGATTCTACCACGGGACTTCTTGCCGAACCCCTCTTTTTCTCGTCTCTTCTCCACCCTTCACATCTGTCGCACTTTGCCTATCCTTCCTGGCTCCGTGCAGGAGTCGTAACAGGCAGAAACCTCATTACTTCCGACCTTTCCTGGCGTCCTTATGCCAGTCTTCCCCCAACCCGTCTTCTATCTCCATCCTCTCGCTCTTCAATGACTCCCTCCTTTCTACAATATACTCTCAGTTCCCCCACCTTGCCACTCCCTCTGGCCTTACGTTTGTCCCGTCTGCTTCCCTTCCAGTTCCCTTCTTTCTCTCCGTAGCCGGCAAAACTCTTCCACTCTCTTCCTTGTCGACGTCGGCTCTTTACCGTTTCTTTTCCATGTCCCACTCCTCTTCTCCCATACCCATTCCCGCCGTCTCCCTATCCTCCACCACCGCCGTGTGGTCCGTCGCCCTCTCTCCTTTTTCCGCTCCACTAGAGATCAACACTCATTGGCTTTTTCTTCAACGCCGTCTTCCCGTCCCCTCCATCCTCCACCGCATGACACTTCTTGATTCACCTCTTTGCCCTTTCTGTGCTCAGGAAGCTGATGTCTCTCATGTATACCTCCATTGTGGCATCTTACTGCCGCTCCTGCGTTTAGCATTTTCCATCACCCAACGTTCAGTTACCGCTGATCTCACTTTCGACGCCTACAAGACACTCCTGCTTCCAGTTTCTCCTCCAGTCAAGCTACCATTAGTTTGTTCCTACATTTTTGTTTTAGTAAAGCACGTTGTCTACGTGTTTCACCAACGCTGCCGAGATATTACTACTCCTTATACAGTGCCTCAAGCTTCTGAGATGTTACTGTGTCACTTTCGAGACTGCCTTCTTTCTCGTCTCCACTTAGAGAGTCAAGTAGCTGTTACTCATCACTGCGAGAGTAAATTTCTCTCCACAAGGTCTCCGGCTGCCTCCTGGTTCGCTGGCTCGCCGATGTCGCTGCAAGTGACGGTTGGCCGACCATGACTTCGACTATACTTGCTTTTGATGAGCCTTGTTTAAATCTTCATGATCACCATTGCACTAGACCTTTCGTGTTGTTTCTCCTCAATTTGAATCTTATGTAATTCTTGCAATACCGTTTTTGTGTTTCATTATTGTAGTTACACGTGAATTTTTCATATGTTTTTCATATATTATACACGTGAATCTTTCATATGTTGAGACGAACAAATCCCGTCTGTCTCATGTTTTCGCATTAATGCTTTCTTTGTTCTCGTAGTGATTTGCACAATGTTGTACATATATTATAATTACGTTCTGTTGTTTGTTATCACCATATTGCATCTTTCTTTTGATACGGCCTGTTTGTCCGTCTCTTTCATTTGTTCATCGATATGTGCGCCCTCTTCACTCTTATGTTTAATTTGGCCATTGCACTGTGCTACATATATTGTACAACGTTTAGAATATCGTTACTTCTTTACTGCATTTTACTTGTATTAAGTAATACTCGTCGGATTGTTTCCTAAATCATACTTTAATGCAAAGTTGCTTTCTTATACCGAATGTATTTCTAAACTGCGCAATGCTGTGCATGTGTAAATAGTTACCGTCTTCACTATTATTGATTGCGATCTCTCAGACTCGAGATATTTTAGTTCCGTTTTGGCTCAAGTTTTTCCACACCTATGTAAAGTGCTCATGTGTTGAGACAATCAAGTAACGTCAGTCTCATGTTTTCACATTATTGCTATCTTCATTTCAGTTGTGAATTGCACGAAGTAGTACATATCTTGTAACTACGTTCTGTTGTTTGCTATCGCATTACTGCACCGGTTAGCCTACTAGGAAATGTCATTTTCATCCATCTCTTGTATCAGTTTATCATTATATGTGCCTTCATCATTCTTTTGCTTATTTTGAACATTGCACCGTGCTGTACATAAATTGTACAAAATTTAGAATCTTATTACATTTTTTACTGTATTTCACTTGTATCCAGATATACTAGTCAGATTGCCATCTAACTCAAACTACAACACAACGTTGATTTCTTATTATCAATGTTTTCCTCAATTGCACAATGTTGTACATGTGTAAATAGTTCTTGTCTTTACTATGCATGATACAAAATCCCCCAGTACCGAGATATTCTCGTTCTGTCTGCCTCAGATTATTACATTTTTTTGCATTTTTTGTCCTCAGTAGTTTCATTTCGCACAGTGCTCAATTATTGTATACCTGCACTGTTATCTGTCAGCACTGAATTTGTACCTTTACTCTGAGACGCAATGTTACGTCAGTCTCTTATGTTCTCGTGCATAATATGAATGCACCATTTACCACGATGATCCTTTGTAGATCATTGCACCGTGTTGTATTTAACTGTACATAGGTTTTTAGGATTTTGCCTATTTTACTGTATTTAACTTGTATCAGGACGTTCTAATTAGTTCGCTTCCTGAACCCAACCTTGATAATAAAATCGATTTGAAACCATTGAGTTGCTCACGGTGGTCGTTAAACCTCCAATCAAAAAAAGAAGTCCATATTATATTTTAAAATTAAATTTAATAAAAAATGGCACATTTTGAACTGGGTGGGTGCAGGGTGGGCTCAAACCCACAATCGCATTCGCTTAACCGATTGCAAGATTCAAAACTTTACGATGTGCTGCCATCTGGTGATGTCCTACAGCCTGATAACATTATATATCAGACGTGAAATCCTAGAACTAGAAAAATTCTTTATTGAAACATAGAGTTATAACCAGGCCAGTAACTAATTTAAAGCCACAGCGTGCCATGGTGTTTGTTAGGGCTTTGGGTACGAGCTGACATAAGTCAGATACCGAAGGAAAAACGTTTGTGTTAGTGGAGGTGGTTAGGAAGAATTTTGACGTACAAAAAATTTTCATACAACAGAGAGAGAGAGAGAGAGAGCGAGAGAAGAGAAAATTTATGTGGGATTTCAAATATTTACTTTGTTGAAAAGTTAACAGATATTTTGAGATATTTTGAAACATCTATCTGCAAAAATGCATATTCCCCTAATACAACCGACTTATAAGCTGAAACATAAATTAATAATTTTATCTAAAATTTTTCCAAACAGGAAAAATTATATTCGTAACAGCGCATAGAAAGAAAAATAAAAGACAAGAAAAACAAATCATAAAGACAAGAAATATTATTATAGAGCGCAAAAAATAATTGTAACGGAAAAGTAAAAGCTATTGCTGCAACACAGAAAGCAAAGGTATTACAAAACACGTGGAAGATATAAGTGCAGTTTCCACACAAAGAAAAATAAAAGACCAAAAAAAAAATCATATAGACAAGAAATATTATTACAGACAGAAAAAGTAATTGTAACAGGAAAGTAAAAGATATTGCTGAAACACAGAAAGGAAAGGTATTGCAAAGCACGTGAAAAAAAAAGTGCAACTTCCATAGAAATAAAAATAAACGACAAGAAAAACAAATCATAAAGACAAGAAATATTGTTATAGACAGAAAAAGTAATTGTAACAGGAAAGTAAAAGATATTGCTGAAACAACGTGGTGAGTTATGTCCAACCCCCACCTAAAATGACTCCACAACTTAAATCTTGGCCCTCAGTCTCCGGCAGCTGGAAGAAGGCAGAGGCTAGTGCGACATGAAGGCAGAAGGTGCTAAGAATCACAGGAGGACCGGACTAGGCTGCCATCTGATGCTGACCTTGGCTACTTTCAACAGACGCTCTCTATCTTCTGATTCAAGGCTCCTTGAATTGGAAGAAGAACTACAAAAGATCAAGTAGGACATCGTCAGGTTAAGTGAGGTAAGGAGAAAAGAAGATCTCATTGAACTGAAAAGTGGACATATCTTCTATTACGGCGGGACAGATACTGTCAGAACTAGTGGTGTTGAATTTATAATAAACAAGAAACTGAAGGATACTGTTCAAGAAGTTAAAAGTTCATCTGACAGAGCTGCACGACTCGTTATCCAACTCTCCAGAAGATACCAGGCTTAGATTATTTGAGGCTATGTACCCACCACAAGTCATTCGGAAGAAGAAATTGAAGAATTTTATGAGGAAATTCGTCATCTAAATAATAAAAGCAGGCAGCACTTAAAGATCGTTACGAGAGATTTCAATGGAAAATATGGCAACGGCAACACAACGAAACTTCGGTAGGTAAATTCGGTCACGGCAATAGAAACCATCGTGGAAATACTCTCGTAGGGTTTGCAGAAGCAGAAGGGTTTTTCATCATGAACTCCTTTTTCAAGAGAAAACTACAAAGGAAATGGACATGGAGGCTTCCCAATATGTAGACAAGTGAAATTGATTTTATTACGTGTAACAAGAAATGTGTCATGGAAGACTGCAGTGTTCTGAACAAGTCCAATACAAGTAGTGACCATAGAATGGTAAAATGTAAGATGCACCTCAGTACTAAACTCGAGCGTGGGAAGCTCATAAAACAAACAAAATGTATTTACATGACCAGTCTTAAAAACATCATAATAATGAGAAAAGCAATTGAAAGCAACCAAAGCTTGAAGAAAGCAAAGATATATCTCAGTAAGGGAAGAAAACAGATTATGGCACTGAGAAAAGAAGATAGCTCTGTTACAAGAAATAGCGGGGGAATTTTGACAAGAGTGAAAGATTTCTACTCAAAATATATGTGAGGGATGATACATGTACTCCAGACATTACAAAAGAGTTCTTCCATTCATCCCATCAGAAGTTGCTCATCCAGTCATCCCAGCAGAAGTTGCTCATGCAATCCAGAACATAAAACAGGGTAAGGAGAAGATGGAATTACCGTAGACATCATACAAGAAGCAAGTGGACAAATTGAAACAGTACTCGCACTAGTTTCCACTAGATGCCTTAATGAGGGGAAGATTCCTGAGGATTGGAACAATGCTACAGTGATCCTGCCACATACAAAAGGTGACATTGAGGATCTCAGGAACTACAGACCTATAAGTAGTTTATAAAATCTTTATTAAAGTTCTTTCACACTCCTTAAAGGTAACACTGGACATGGCTCAACCGAGAAAACAATCTAGATTCAGGAGTGGCTACAGCACTATAGACGATATCCATATACTGAGAGAACTAATTGAAAGAGCGAAGGAATATGAACTCCCATTATGCATGGCTTTTATAAATTATGAAAAGGCCTTTGATTCAGTGAAACCATCAGCAGTTACAAAAGCTTCGATGCGGCATTGAAGATGCATACATTAATATTATTAATAATATCTATGAAATTGCAAGTGCAAAGCATCGGCTATTTGAGAATACAGCACATATAAAAATTGGAAATGGAGTGAGACAAGGTGACACCATGTCTCCCAAACTCTTTAAAGCCGCATCGTAAAACGTCTTTCAATCACTGAACTGGGAAAACAAAAACATAAAGATTAATGGAGATTATATAACTCACCTTCGTTTGGCTCATGACGTAGTCATTTTTGCAACTACGCCGTCAAAGCTGCAAATTATGATCCAGTAACTTGCCGACAAGAGTAAAGAAGTGGGATTGAAAATGAACTTTCAGAAGACAAAGGTGATGCACAAGGCTTTTGAAAGAAATGAAGATTTATCGATTGATGCGGTAAAGCTGGAAATAACCGAAACCTACATTTACTTGGACAGCAGATATCAAGTGAGGGTCACATTGATGAAGAAATTAATCGGCGTATAAAACTTGGATGGAGAGCTTTTGGAAGAAACAGTTTAATTTTCAAGAGCAATATGCCATTATGTCCTAAAAGAAAAGTGTTTGATCAATGCATCATTCCAGTGCTTACGTATGGTGAAGAGACGTGGACCTTAACTAAAACAAAGACTTACAAAGACTGCAGAGAACTCAAAGAAGCATGGAGGGTTGTCGCAATGGAGCCATTTTTCAAGTCGGAGGGTGCAATGTACGGGGAGTAAGCCGGGTGCAGTAAAACTTCCCAGTGTAGCAGTTCAAGGGTTGATTTCGTAGTGGCACCGACATGTGGTCTGGCATTCTCGTGTCACCGGATGACTGGGCGGCGTTCTTTACCAGTCCATTGCGGCGTTCAGTTTCATCAACTGATCGCTATGTCGTTATGCAGCGATTATTTCGCCCGGTTTCAACAGTTCGAAGTACAGCATTCAATGCATATCCCACCACACACACTGCAGCACTTTTCCCCGTGGAAATCCTGTTTTGCAGTGGATGTTAATGGCTGGTCTGGGTCAACCCAGGACCGTTTGCGTAAGGGGTTGTCGCAATAAAGCCATCTTTCAAACCCGGTGACAGCTTTCCACAAGAAAATCTTCCCTTGAAACCTCTTCAGCAACGACATGCAGATGCCCAATCCAATATTACGCTCTGTTAAAGTATGTGGAACCCACTTAACAATCTCCTGGATCTTTCGCAAGGCCAGCAGATGCCGTATCACCGTCGATTGAGCCACTTTCAAGTGTTTTGCCAGTCGCGTGGTCTATTGTGTGGTATCCTCTTGGAACAGCGATTCCAGCTCCTCGTCTGCGAATTCCTGCGGTTTACCTGCACGTGGCTTGTCTTCCAAGCTTAGGTCTACTTTCTGAAACCTGGCAAACCATTCTCGACACGTCCGCACAGCCGTAACCGTTTCGCCATATACCTGACACATTGAACCGTATGCTTCCCTCTCACTTTTCCCTAAATTAAACGGGATTAGCAAACAGTGCCGCAAATGAACTTTATCGACCACCATGCTTGGCGTCATGTACGAACTGACAGCACTGGTCGCCGGCCGGTTAGACCCCTACAGCGCCCGCAAGTGGGGGCGGCAGAAACGTTTGCATACCCCTTAATAGATACCCCAATTTGCCGCTGTGTGCGGCACTACTGAAAATGAATGAAAAGAAAAATATGTTCATTACTGAAAACAACTTCGAGAGGTTGGCATCTATCAAAATACACTCGTTCGAGCTTATTTCAGCCCTTTTTGCTAATCCCGAATTCATAAAAACCTTTTAACTTTTTAATCCAGCCGATTAAAAAGTTAAAACATTATATGTGTTATACAGAGCTCAAATAAGGTGTTGCTAGAGAATGGTGTCAAAAGTAAGCAGACTCATAGGTAAACGTTCAAAGTGGTGCGCAGTGGTGCAATGCTAAAGAAGAAGTGGCCTGGCACTCCGAATATCGGCTTTAGTGTTATCGACTCCGGCCAGTATGCAGGCCTAGAGGGGACAACAAACCTTTGAAATCGAACATATATACACTGAACAGCAACTGAATTAGAAATACCTGTCTAGTAACGTGTAGCACCACCTTTCGCCTAGTTGGCCAAGGAAGCTAAGTCACGTCGGTGGAGTTTTCATCCAACCATTCGGATACAATTCGGAAGCTGCATTGTCTTTTTGCAGGTTGAGGTCCCCAGTAGGATGTTGAAGACGCACAAACGGAAGCAAATGGTCGTCCAGGATATCCCGGTAACGTTGGCCTGTGAGGGACGATGTCACACGTACCAGGGGTCCCATTTCAGTCCACGTAAACAGTCCCCAGACGAGAATGCCACCCCCACCAGCATGAAGAGCACCCTGCTGGCAAGAAGGATCCATCGCTTCATGTAGTTTGCGCCGTACTCGTATCCTGACATCCGCATGTTCCAACGTGAATCTCGACTCATCAGTCCATGTAATATTTTCCCACATGTCTAGGGTCCAGTGGCGATGTACCCGCGCCCATGCTAATCTTTGCACCCTGTGATGTGCGGTCAGCAGCGGTACCCTCGTGGGACGATGGCTTCTGTACCCCATAGCGAGCAAATGGTTTTGGATGGTGTGGCTGCTTACACGTTTTTGTGCATCAGCGTTAAATTGCCGAGTGATTTCTTGCACTGTGGCCCGTCCATCCGCTGTTACAATGTGAGCTAGCCGACGATGACCCCGCTCAATCACACGCTGTTGTCCACGGCAGTAGGCCCTTGCAGGGATGATTTTACCAGATTCGATGTACTCATGGTGCACCCGTGACACAGTGGCTCGTGAAAATCCCAGTGCCTGCACGACTTCCGAGATGGAGTGACCCATTCGTCGGGCCCCGACAATTTGCGCACGATGAAATCCGCTTATATCCTTCGTCTTACCCATACTGCGTCCGACTCTTACTGATTCCCGTCGCATCACTCCTTATATTGTTGGATCCCTGCATACGTCATGTCGTTTCCATTTACAGAGCCGCCCACAGCGCCACATTCACATAACGGCAGCTGTCTCTAATTCAATTGCTCTTCAGTGTATATATATATATATATAAAAATCGAACGAAATAGGTAAGGCACGAAACCCCGGCACAAATATATTTTTCTGTTCCTCCTCCCCCCCCTCTCTCTCTCTCTCTTTCGCTCTCTGATTTGATTAGTTTATATCAGCTAGGCAATTTCGTGCCCAACATTTTTGCGTCACTTACGCCTCGTGTCTTTTTGTTCTTTTATTTTTTTTCTCGCTCTAGTGAGGTTCCGGTTCGGCTTAGTCGAGAGTTGACTTTATGGGGACAGTTTTGTGATTTGTGTTGGATGTTTGATTCCGGTTTCAGGCATGTTTTCGTCAGTATTTTCCGAGAATTAATTGTAAAATGTAATTTTAGTATATCTTACACACGGCCGAGTCACAGTATTGTGATCACCAGTTAATATCCAGACTAACCGCCGTCTGCAGCGCGGACAGCAGCTAGACGGGCTGGTAGTAATTCAATAAGGTTCTGGAAGATCTTTACAGGTATGCGGAGCTATGCTGACTGCTGTGCATCTGACAGCTGCTGGAAGGTGCGTGGTGGAGGATCCATAGAGCGAACTACACGATCGAGGTGGTTCCACAGATGCTCAATTGGGTTTAAGTCTGGGGAATTAGGGGACCAAGGAACTACTTCGAAATCGTCTTCGTGCTCTTCCAACCATTCTCGGACATTTCTAGCTGGGTGACACGTGGCACTGCCGTGCTGAAAGATCCCATCCGCCTCAGGAAAAGCATTCAGCATGTATCGGTGTACGTGGCTTGCAAGGCTGGATTCATAACGAATTTGGTCCATAGTGCCTTCCACAGGTATGAGTGGACCCAGAGAACGCCACGAAAACATTTCCCAGACCATAACGATGTCCCCACCAGCTTGTGTTCTGCCAGCAATGGTCGAAGAGTGTTTGTTCTCCTATGTTCTCGCCTTATATGCCAACGTCCATCCGTTCGATGAAGCAAAAAACGTGACTCAGTGGAGAATGCAATCCTTTGCCAATCAGCTGAGATTCAATTCCGGTACTGCCGTGCAAATATAAGCCTTTTCTGCGGACGCACTTACGTTAGCATAGGTACAGTGACCATCCGTCTGAGACCCGAAAGCAGCAGGGTTTAATGAAATGTCATTTTAGGCACACTACCGGTAACCTTCTGGTTCATTCGGCCAGTGAGCTGCACCGCCGTAGCGTATCGATCGGCCCTCACGCACTTTCGAAGCCGACGTTCACCTCTCACAGCAATGGCACGTGGTGCTCCACATCTTCCATTTCGCTCGTTCGCAATGGTACCATTTCTCGAATCACGATACACTTTAACCACAGCAGAACACGAGGAGTTCACAAACTCGCTGTTTCAGAAATATTACCACCTTTGGCCCAAAAGCCGATAATCATGCCTTTTTGAAAATCTGATAAATCGCTCTATTCATCCATGACAGCAACGAGTGATATGTTTTCAGATTAATTACAACACACCTCATATACCCTCCAAGCCAGCTCACGACACGTGCCTTCTTTCATTGGCTACGCGCTGTTGACGTCAAAGTAGGAGGCGGTCACAATAATGGGACTCGACTGTATATATATATATATATCAATAAAACATCACTTGCCAAATAAAGGTTTTGCGATTGATTTGGGAAATCACGAGGTAACCGATATCTACATTTACCTTGGACAACAGATATCAAGCAAGGGTCGAATTGATGAAGAAATTAATCGCGTATAAAACTTGGTTGGAGTGCTTTTGGTAGAAACAGTACAATTTTCAAGAGCAATATGTCATTATGTCTTAAAAGTAAAGCGATATTTAATGAATTCATCCTCCCAAATGTTTCATATGGAGCTGAGACATGGAACTTAACAAAGAAAGACATACAAAGGCAGCGGAAAATACAAAGAAGCATGAAGAGATGTATGCTTAGTGTAACCAGGAGACATAAGAGGAGGAACTCATGGATAAGAAAAATGACAAGTGGAAAACATCATGATCAGAGTAAAATCCCTGAAATGACAAAGGGCTGGATATGTTGCCAGAAGAACGGACCACCGATGTACAACCGAAATTTTAGACTGAATAATATCAGGTGACAGGAAAAGATCCAGGAGAAGATCACATGGGGGGATGATATTCGAAAGCATGTCGGAGTGACATGGAGGAGACTGACACAAGTCAGACAGTTGTAGAAGAAACGTGGGGAGACTTTCATCCAGCAGTGGATTGAAAAGGGTTGGCAATGATATATATATACTGTCTGGTACCCACTTCACTGAGTATTTCTGAAGTGGTTTCGGTAAACAAAAGGTCTACGGATTTGTCCATAGCCACCATGAAATAGAGTAAGAAAGAAAGCGAGAATGAGAGAGTTAAAAAGAAGAGAAAGAAAACTCGATTAAGATTATTTGTGTTAAAAAACGATTGAATAAATAAATTTAAAAAGTCCGATTCAGTTAGGTAAAAAGGTAGCCTTTGACCGCCAGGTCCTGGAAAAAAGTATCCTGGCGAGGCCAGTCCCCGCCAGTCCTCGACTGTACCCCTGAGACTATTGCATCACAGTGTATATACTGTACATGAGATAGAAAGAGACATGGGGGAGCAGAAATGCTTAGTTATGCCTCTGATAAGAACGAAATGTTTTTACAAATGACATGTTAAAAATTATACCAGGAAAGCTGATGCATGGCTTTAGATGCTTGGAGAAAGCGTAATGTATAAAATTTTATTTACTTTTTTTTTTCATCACATTGTTACTATTTCGAAAGAGTAACAACTTGATCATAGAATTGTTATATTGCGAAATTTCGACAACACTGTTTTTGTTTTTTATTATTGCGAAACAGTAACAATGTGAAGTAAGGTTCCCAACATCTGTAATTGGAATCATTTGACCCTGGAGCGTGCCGAGGTGAGCCACGGATGCAGAAGCTAAGAGGTAAGTTTAGAACATTCAGCACTTTATATTTATTAATTTACCCCTTTACTAAGACGCTTTTGATAGGTTGCTTCGTTTTTAAGATCTGACTTTCTATTCTGTTTGAGCAAACATGGATAGCGGTGGTTCATGTGAACCAAATTTAATTCTTTTTACACTGAAAATTAAAGCAATATAAATCCCTTGCGGATATAACAAGGCATACTCATTCATTTATTGTCTCAGGTGACAGGAATTACACTTTCCATTGAAACTAAAACGTCTAGTAAGAAAAGTACTTCATGAAGAGAAAGAGAGTAAGAATAGGAAATCGATAGAAAAACGATCACGAAAAACAAAATAAAATAGCACCTCTAATAGTGCTGATGGAAGTAAAAACGCGACATCAAAATATAGCACAGTTAAATCGCCAAGCTGGTTAAAAAAGATTTCGAACTATAAAGATCTATATTTCGAATTTCTCAACTTGTTTTTAGGTCAAAGTGGTCAAATCTAGGTCATAAAGCATCATTTATTTTTAAGAAATCAAAATAGTTTTTTAACCGATGAGCGTTTATCATTTTCTATCATCGCATCGGAAGTCTATTCATCGTATTGGAACGAAAACAGTATAAATCTTTACAATTTTTTCCGCACCCTCCTGTATTTAGGAAATTTTATCTCGATTTTTCTAGGTTAACTACAGAAATGTGGATGCGGAACCCTGAATATTCTCATACGCGATTTTCTCCATGTGGTTGATTGTGTCCTCGTTGAACTATCAGTTGTTTTTTGTAAATCCTGGGCATCAGGAACTGAAATTTTTGACTTTGTAAAAAGTTTGTATTGCCCAAGCAAAGAATTCTGTTCCGAAACACTTAAATTTCTGCTTCTCAGTTAATTTGTAGACTTTCGTTAGAGGTGATGATCTCTGAAAATCGAAACAATGGAAAAAAATGGAACGAAATGATTGAAGAACAGCTGCACAGTTTTGGTGGCGGACACCTAGAAAAAGTTGCTCACAGGAAATTTATTCCTCTCCCTGCTAATTTATTTCAGGAGAAGTTTCCCCACAACCGTTGTTTTTCCTCCCTGAAAAGCTGGCTGCATAGATTTCAATAATTGTTTTCAGAATATTTCGCCAAACGTTTTTCTGTTGATATTATAAAAAGTAAACAAGCGAGAAAAAATGCAGTTTTTTTTGTGTATTGATCGTCAGTTCTACAAATTTTATTCGATAGCGTCACACTCGGATGAATATTTCCACATAGTCAACTGGTAGGTCTCCTTCACAGATCTGACAAAAGTCGCCTATGGAGAGATGGAAGGATCGAAAGTATGTACGTTTGCTTCTTAGCACTCCATCAGAGGCAGTGGTGCAGTCCTGAAGGCCTGGCGCTCCGACGGCCGGCTCCAGCGTTATCGACTCCAGCAGGCATGCGGAGGAGGAGGGCGACAACAAACCTTTGAAATCAAATATACACTGAAGAGTAATTGAATTAGAGACAGCTGGCGTTATGCAAATGTGGCGCTGTGGGCGGCCCTGTAAACGGAAACAACATGACTTATGCAGCGATCCGACAACATAAAGAGTGATGCGACGGGAATCAGTAAGATTCGGACGCAGTATGGGTAAGACAAAGAATCTAAATGGATTTGATCGTATACAAATTGTCGGTGCCCGACGAATGGGTCACTCCATCTCGAAAGTCGTGCAGGCACTGGGATTTTTACGAGCAACTGTGTCACGGGTGCACCGTGAGTACATCGAATCCGGTAAAACCATCCCTGAAAAAGCCAACTGCCGTGGACAACAGCGTGTGGATGAGCGGGGTCATCGTCTGCTAGCTCGCATTGCAACAGCTGATAGACGGGCCACAGTGCAAGAAATCACACGGCAATTTAACGCTGGTGCACAAAAACATGTAAGCAGCCACACCATCCATAACACATCACAGGGTGCAAAGATTAGCATCGGCGCAGGAACATCGCCACTGGACCCTACACATGTGGAAAAATATTGCCTGGACTGAAGAGTCGAGATTCACGTTGGTACATTCGGATGGCAGGATACGAGTACGGCGCAAACCACATGAAGCGATGGATCCTTCTTGCCAGCAGGGTATTCTTCAAGCTGGTGAGGGTGGCATTCTCGTCTGGGGACTGTTTACGTGGACTGAAAATGGGACCCGTGGTTCGTGACACATCGTCCCTCACAGGTCAACGTTACCGGGATATCCTGGACGACCATTTTGCTCCCGTTTGTGCGTCTTCAACATCCCACTGGGGACCTTCTCCTGCAACAAGACAATGCACAGTGCCATCGGTCCTGAAATGTATCTGAATGGTTTATTGAACATTCCACCGAAGTGACCTCGCTTCCTTGGCCAACTAGGTCACATAAGATCAATCCCATCGAGCACATCTGGTATGCCATCGAGAGAGATGTTCGAGGCTCTGACCCTCCTCCATCAAATCTTCGTGAACTGTGGGAGCTTGTTCAGGGGTCGTGGATCCGTATGGCTTCCAGACGCTTCCGGTGTCTTGTCGAGTCCATGCCGAGACGAATCGCCGCCGTCATCAGGGCGAAAGGTGGTGCTACACGTTACTAGACAGGTATCTCTAATTCAATTGCTCTTCAGTGTATATAAATCAATAAATCATCACTCGCAAAATTTTCATTTTGCGATTGATGGGGACATCTCGAAGAAACCGATACCTACATTTACCTAGGACAACAGGTATCCAGCAAGGGTCACACTGATGAAGAAATTAATCGCCGTTTGGAATTTCGTTCGATACCTTTTTGAAGAAACAGCACCATTTTCAAGAGCAATATGCCATTATGTCTTTAAAAAAAGTGATATTTAATCAATTCATCCTCCCAATTCTTACATATGGAACAGAGACATGGAACATGACTAAGAAAGGCATACAAAGGCTGCAGACAATGGAAAGAAGCATGGAGAAATGCGGGCTTAGTGTAACCAGGAGAGATGAGAGGAGGAACTCATGGTTAAGGAAAATGATAAGAGTGGAAGATATCATGATCAGGGTAAAATGCCTGAAGTGACAATGGGCTGGACATGTTGCCACAAGAACGGATAGGTGCCAAACTTTAAGAAAATCAGAATCTCTGTGATTCACTTGTCAGACATGTTTTCTCACAGACAGCAATAAGTAATGATGATACTATTTTGTGAAATTCAGATCCTCTCTCTGCCGGTGCCGCCAATTCCATCCACATCCTTCTGCTCCGGAGCCGAGTGCTTTCCCAATTAAGCTACACCGACAAGAGCTCTTCAGTGCTACCTGCCGTCTTGACATGTGCTTCACCTCTGTAGTGCGCCACATATATATCTCCGCTTCCCATGAGAAAAAGCAGAGACGGAATCGCAGGTTTCTGGGTCAGCCGGCAAATCCTGCTTGAAGTAGCTCATAATCCAGATGAAGCGTGGAAGAAACATCACACATCTTTCGAACAACCCAACGGCCAGTAGATCCATTTTTACATTACCAAATTTTAAGAAAAAATGTAAAATTCCCCCTCTCTCTGTGCCGGTGGCGGATATCGAAGCTACATCCTTCTGCTCCGGAGCCGAATGTTTCTTAATTAAGGCACGCCGACATGAGCTTTCGTTCCTACTTGCCGTCTTGACATCTGCGTCACCTCTGAGGTAGGTACGTCACAATTTTTTTAAATAGCTTTTGTTTAGAAAATTAAATGTTGATTGAATATTTTGTATGGGATATTTTCATCTACAGCGACGCGCACTCGTCGTAGCTGCATCATCTGAAATACTATTTCATGGTGAAATTGTGCCGAAGAAAGCTGGAAGGGCTTTTACAATTGTACTGAAATTTATAGATCATTTTAAAGTGTATGCACAGTTAATAGCTTTTTCAAAATCAGGAAATTTCAAATCTCCCGGATCAAAGGCATTGTCACCCAATGTAACAATTTCCATGGCCATTTTTCAACGCTCCGGTAAGCTTAAAGCAGCGATCAATTTAGACGATTTCCTCATGTTTCAGAGTTATTTTTCGCGTGGCACTTCCTTGATCTCCTACATTGTTCACCATTTAGCAGTTACCGAAATTTCGGGAAAATATCAGAATACGGAGAACTATGTCCAAACTAAAGGAGACACAGAGAAGCCTCTCCGATCCATGTACTCAAGTGGTTATCAACTTTCCGAGCCTCGAACGGACGACTGCCATTGTCTTTCAGGATGATAACACAGGCACCTTATGTCTCTTGTTAATGCTTGGTGTCAGTTTGATTTGAAGTAACTTCTTGTAACGCATTTATATCACGTTTTTATCCTGAACTGAATTAATTCCAATTGCTTCCTCACAGCAACAATTCCCATTGCTATTGACGATTGGCCAGTAGCTTAGGCTTCTGTATAGTTGTTTGAGTTGAGTCTGGGTTCGAGTCCGGATGAGCCATTAGTGGTGAGTTTGTTTTACGGTGCTGGCTTTGTCTTTCCTCTGGAACTAAAGGCCTTAAATTAAGAACGGACCACTGCTTACAGACCTTAGTTGTGGTCGTTATCTCATAGTAGTCGTTCTAAACACTGAAACTAAAAAAAATAATAGTAACCCCAGTTAAATGTTGCATTCTTTTTCAAATGAGGGCAGGCTTCTACTGAGGGAGAGATAGTTCTTCCTGTCGTCTCCGAAATCTTCTACCGAATTTCAGATAATTAGGATGAAAAAAGGCTTGAATTCCATGATTTCACAAAAGTTTTGAGTTGTCCTTGGAGTGAACTGCTGCAGTATCCCTTTTGCGGTACTTACTTTCATTTGGCGGATTTCGTTTGGGTGAAGGTAAACATTCCCTAGACATTTCATACATTACCCAAATTTTCCATGGACGTGTTATTCGTAGTAAGTTGAGCAAACCCTCAGGCTCAACGCTACGGGTGGGTCGAGGTGGGCTTCAGCCCACTTATCTTTTCTTTGAACTCCTCTTTATTCCCCACCCCTAAATATTTAAGCAGTTTGAAGATATAGCATGTGCAACCACTTAAGATATTAGGTAACTTGGATAAACATACGTGAATTTCTCGAATTCACAGAAATTTTGTTATATAAAATGAATTTTTTTATTAAATTTAGTGTTCGTATTTCTTGTAAATGGAAGGAGTCCTCTGAGCGAATGTCTAAGATAGCAGTAGAAAGATACCATTTTGTAATTACAGTTTAAAAAGTTGAGCGACGCTTCCTTCTGAACGCTTGTTGGAGATGGATCCGGGTTCAAGTCCGAGTGAGGGAAGGATGTTCTGTTTGTCTCACGGCACTGGCTCTCTCCCTTCTCTAGAACCAGTAGTCATGAACTAGGGACGATCGACTGCCTATTGAGTTGCTCACGGTGGTCATTAAACCACCAACCATTAAAAAACATCCGTTCGTAATTTAGGATCTATTTTCGACAAACTGCTTTATTGTCATGAATGAAGGCAGAACAGGACACTTTTTTGCAACGAAACACTTTTATTGTTTGACTGCATATCAAGCGAAAAAACTAATTTACGGAATATATTTCTGTATAGTAGAAGCTAAAGCTTTCCATGATGAAAAATATCTAAAGCCAGAAACTAAAACTTCCGAAAACAAAGACATGTAAAAAAATGTGTTGCTGCTGGCAGACTTCGTGAAGCAAATATTGAATCATAAAGTCGAAATTTGCGGTGAAACAAAGTTCTTTCAATTTGACAAGGCAACACTTTTATTAACTCAGCGAAACACCAATTTTTGCGTATGAAAATAACGCACCCATTAAGCTACGAGGAAAATGAACATGCAATAGAAATCAAGAAATCAGTTATAATGTCAGCCCAGAATAGTATAAAATGGGGCGTGCTGGCTCTCATAGGTTAACATCAGGAGAGCGTGGTAGACTGGCCTGCTGCTGAGTGAGTGGGGTGAGGGTTGGACGATCTAATGAAGGACTTCCTGCTCTCCAAATGAATAGCTTCCGGTCATAGTGGTTCGATGACGTCACATATTCGCTTTGAGTAGTGATCTCCTCCGATTGACTGTTTGGATGACATCACATGCCCAAGATGTTGGGTGCATCTCTTGTGCTCCCCTTTGGTGTCAGTAGGGATGATTCTATTTTTAGAATTTCACTGTGAGTTTATTCCTAGCGTGTTGGGAATTTTTATCGACCCAGAGCAATGATTTCATTACGCGGGGAAATTTTTTCAGCTCGTGTTAAAAAATCCCTCCTTTCAATGAGTAGCATCGAACCAGAGACCTTGACGTTCCTGAGAAGCCTTCCGACTACACTCCGTTTAATTAATTGAGCGCTATCTAGGAACTAACGAAGAAGATGAAGACAACGTTACTTCTGCAATACATTATTTTTTCCATGGTTCATTTTTATTTTCTCTGTAGGATGAATATAAAACCCATGAGATGCAGCAACACTTTAGATCACCTTTTTTTTTAAATCAAACTGCATATAACATTCTTCTGAAACTAAAAATCGCTTTTAAGAAAGGTTTTAAATTAAATTTTTTTCCAGTTAAACTATTTTTCTAACTGTGTATATAACTTAAACAATTTTTCAAACTTGCTTTTAATGTAAGTTTGCGTGAAATATACAAATCTGTAGTGCTTAAACATAAAATTCAATTTCAACCGTATTTTCTTTATTCTTGCTTTATTTTTACAATTCATTCCAAGAAACGTTTTTTCTCTATTACTTCTTTTCCGTTCATGACATCAAAATATTACTCTATGTTTACGTAGTGGTTAAAGTGTGCGATGTATTGGCGTCATATTTGGTTAAGACATTCTACTTTTATTCTTATTTTACCTTTCCATTACATTCTACCAAACGCTTCTCAACGACTTTTATATTTATTTTGCGAAACGTGATCCCATTAAAGGCACTGTAAGATTTTATTTGTCTTTTTCTCGCAGAAAGAAGAATTTCTTATTGTATAGTTTGTTATATTATTTTTATTCACTGACACAGTAGAAAAAGCATGTATTCTCAAGACACACCACATAAAAAATTCGCAGTTCCACTGAAAACTGTATTCTTTGCGAGATATTTTCTCTCTTTTTCTGCATATCATTTTTTCTAACTCGGGTGAAAAAACATTCGTTCTCAAAACATAACAACTAAAAAGTTCTCACTTCCACTCAGTCGTATTCTTAGCGATATATATATATATATATATATATAATGTTTCCCTATTGAACATAATATATTATTCCAACTCATCGGAAAAGCATTTATTCCCATCACATACCTATAACATCATACATCCACGAACAAATCTTTTACTTTAAGAAAGGTTTTTAGTCCCCTCCCCCCACGTATAGCACACCTAATATATTTTTTTCTAATTGTCATTCCATCTTTACGTATTAGTTTAACTTTGCTTTGTAACTGCTCTATGTTTTAAAGAGTTCGATTTTTTTACTTCTTACTTTTTTCTCATTCACTCCAATATTTTTGTTTTCTTTTCCGACATAATTACATTTCTCTTCTGTATGGTCATTCCTAACATCAGAAATGCAACAAAAGCCTCAGATATATTTTCGTCACTCAAAGACAGTTTCAGACCTATTTCTTGAAATTTACTATAGAATTTCATTCGTGTTTTTCTTACAAAATAACTTTTTTTTCTGTGACGATTTTTTTATACATTTCATTTACTGTCACATCTCAAAAACATTTATTCTCATGATATATCAACTAAAATATCACACTTACCCCAAAACTAATATCTTTAACGAGTTATTTTTACGATTTCCTGTATAACCTAATATTTATTGCGAACTGATTTCGTTAAAGTCAGTATGAACTCTCTAATCACGTTGTTTTTCCCATTTATTTCCCATACCATCGAGATGCATAAAAATTTGGTGTATATGAGCCCGGGGTCCCTTTCTCGACTTGTGCAATGGTGATGTGTTGAAATACATTTTCGTAAGCCAAAGCAGTTTACGAAGGCAGGTGCAAAGCCAAATTTGCAGCGGAAAAATGCAAGTGCATATGTTCTCGATGACCACGCCAAGTGCCATCGGGAAATATATGCATGAGCATACTTTCTTAGCGAAGCCTGCTTTTGTAACTGAGCGAAACACCAACTTTCGCGTACGAAAATACCACACTCATTGAGCTTCGAGAAAATCAGCATCCAATACAGTTAAATTAGTTGTAGTTATAACGCAGCCCAGAATTAAATTAGTTTATAGTTATTATGAAGCCCGGTGTCCCTTTCTTGACTTGCGCAATGGTGATGTGTTGAAATACATTTTCGTAAGCCAAAGCAGTTTACGAAGGCAGGTGCAAAGCCAAATTTGCAGCGGAAAAATGCAAGTGCATATGTTCTCGATGACCACGCCAAGTGCCATCGGGAAATATATGCATGAGCATACTTTCTTAGCGAAGCCTGCTTTTGTAACTGAGCGAAACACCAACTTTCGCGTACGAAAATACCACACTCATTGAGCTTCGAGAAAATCAGCATCCAATACAGTTAAATTAGTTGTAGTTATAACGCAGCCCAGAATTAAATTAGTTTATAGTTATTATGAAGCCCGGTGTCCCTTTCTTGACTTGCGCAATGGTGATGTGTTGAAATACATTTTCGTAAGCCAAAGCAGTTTACGAAGGCAGGTGCAAAGCCAAATTTGCAGCGGAAAAATGCAAGTGCATATGTTCTCGATGACCACGCCAAGTGCCATCGGGAAATATATGCATGAGCATACTTTCTTAGCGAAGCCTGCTTTTGTAACTGAGCGAAACACCAACTTTCGCGTACGAAAATACCACACTCATTGAGCTTCGAGAAAATCAGCATCCAATACAGTTAAATTAGTTGTAGTTATAACGCAGCCCAGAATTAAATTAGTTTATAGTTATTATGAAGCCCGGTGTCCCTTTCTTGACTTGCGCAATGGTGATGTGTTGAAATACATTTTCGTAAGCCAAAGCAGTTTACGAAGGCAGGTGCAAAGCCAAATTTGCAGCGGAAAAATGCAAGTGCATATGTTCTCGATGACCACGCCAAGTGCCATCGGGAAATATATGCATGAGCATACTTTCTTAGCGAAGCCTGCTTTTGTAACTGAGCGAAACACCAACTTTCGCGTACGAAAATACCACACTCATTGAGCTTCGAGAAAATCAGCATCCAATACAGTTAAATTAGTTGTAGTTATAACGCAGCCCAGAATTAAATTAGTTTATAGTTATTATGAAGCCCGGTGTCCCTTTCTTGACTTGCGCAATGGTGATGTGTTGAAATACATTTTCGTAAGCCAAAGCAGTTTACGAAGGCAGGTGCAAAGCCAAATTTGCAGCGGAAAAATGCAAGTGCATATGTTCTCGATGACCACGCCAAGTGCCATCGGGAAATATATGCATGAGCATACTTTCTTAGCGAAGCCTGCTTTTGTAACTGAGCGAAACACCAACTTTCGCGTACGAAAATACCACACTCATTGAGCTTCGAGAAAATCAGCATCCAATACAGTTAAATTAGTTGTAGTTATAACGCAGCCCAGAATTAAATTAGTTTATAGTTATTATGAAGCCCGGTGTCCCTTTCTTGACTTGCGCAATGGTGATGTGTTGAAATACATTTTCGTAAGCCAAAGCAGTTTACGAAGGCAGGTGCAAAGCCAAATTTGCAGCGGAAAAATGCAAGTGCATATGTTCTCGATGACCACGCCAAGTGCCATCGGGAAATATATGCATGAGCATACTTTCTTAGCGAAGCCTGCTTTTGTAACTGAGCGAAACACCAACTTTCGCGTACGAAAATACCACACTCATTGAGCTTCGAGAAAATCAGCATCCAATACAGTTAAATTAGTTGTAGTTATAACGCAGCCCAGAATTAAATTAGTTTATAGTTATTATGAAGCCCGGTGTCCCTTTCTTGACTTGCGCAATGGTGATGTGTTGAAATACATTTTCGTAAGCCAAAGCAGTTTACGAAGGCAGGTGCAAAGCCAAATTTGCAGCGGAAAAATGCAAGTGCATATGTTCTCGATGACCACGCCAAGTGCCATCGGGAAATATATGCATGAGCATACTTTCTTAGCGAAGCCTGCTTTTGTAACTGAGCGAAACACCAACTTTCGCGTACGAAAATACCACACTCATTGAGCTTCGAGAAAATCAGCATCCAATACAGTTAAATTAGTTGTAGTTATAACGCAGCCCAGAATTAAATTAGTTTATAGTTATTATGAAGCCCGGTGTCCCTTTCTTGACTTGCGCAATGGTGATGTGTTGAAATACATTTTCGTAAGCCAAAGCAGTTTACGAAGGCAGGTGCAAAGCCAAATTTGCAGCGGAAAAATGCAAGTGCATATGTTCTCGATGACCACGCCAAGTGCCATCGGGAAATATATGCATGAGCATACTTTCTTAGCGAAGCCTGCTTTTGTAACTGAGCGAAACACCAACTTTCGCGTACGAAAATACCACACTCATTGAGCTTCGAGAAAATCAGCATCCAATACAGTTAAATTAGTTGTAGTTATAACGCAGCCCAGAATTAAATTAGTTTATAGTTATTATGAAGCCCGGTGTCCCTTTCTTGACTTGCGCAATGGTGATGTGTTGAAATACATTTTCGTAAGCCAAAGCAGTTTACGAAGGCAGGTGCAAAGCCAAATTTGCAGCGGAAAAATGCAAGTGCATATGTTCTCGATGACCACGCCAAGTGCCATCGGGAAATATATGCATGAGCATACTTTCTTAGCGAAGCCTGCTTTTGTAACTGAGCGAAACACCAACTTTCGCGTACGAAAATACCACACTCATTGAGCTTCGAGAAAATCAGCATCCAATACAGTTAAATTAGTTGTAGTTATAACGCAGCCCAGAATTAAATTAGTTTATAGTTATTATGAAGCCCGGTGTCCCTTTCTTGACTTGCGCAATGGTGATGTGTTGAAATACATTTTCGTAAGCCAAAGCAGTTTACGAAGGCAGGTGCAAAGCCAAATTTGCAGCGGAAAAATGCAAGTGCATATGTTCTCGATGACCACGCCAAGTGCCATCGGGAAATATATGCATGAGCATACTTTCTTAGCGAAGCCTGCTTTTGTAACTGAGCGAAACACCAACTTTCGCGTACGAAAATACCACACTCATTGAGCTTCGAGAAAATCAGCATCCAATACAGTTAAATTAGTTGTAGTTATAACGCAGCCCAGAATTAAATTAGTTTATAGTTATTATGAAGCCCGGTGTCCCTTTCTTGACTTGCGCAATGGTGATGTGTTGAAATACATTTTCGTAAGCCAAAGCAGTTTACGAAGGCAGGTGCAAAGCCAAATTTGCAGCGGAAAAATGCAAGTGCATATGTTCTCGATGACCACGCCAAGTGCCATCGGGAAATATATGCATGAGCATACTTTCTTAGCGAAGCCTGCTTTTGTAACTGAGCGAAACACCAACTTTCGCGTACGAAAATACCACACTCATTGAGCTTCGAGAAAATCAGCATCCAATACAGTTAAATTAGTTGTAGTTATAACGCAGCCCAGAATTAAATTAGTTTATAGTTATTATGAAGCCCGGTGTCCCTTTCTTGACTTGCGCAATGGTGATGTGTTGAAATACATTTTCGTAAGCCAAAGCAGTTTACGAAGGCAGGTGCAAAGCCAAATTTGCAGCGGAAAAATGCAAGTGCATATGTTCTCGATGACCACGCCAAGTGCCATCGGGAAATATATGCATGAGCATACTTTCTTAGCGAAGCCTGCTTTTGTAACTGAGCGAAACACCAACTTTCGCGTACGAAAATACCACACTCATTGAGCTTCGAGAAAATCAGCATCCAATACAGTTAAATTAGTTGTAGTTATAACGCAGCCCAGAATTAAATTAGTTTATAGTTATTATGAAGCCCGGTGTCCCTTTCTTGACTTGCGCAATGGTGATGTGTTGAAATACATTTTCGTAAGCCAAAGCAGTTTACGAAGGCAGGTGCAAAGCCAAATTTGCAGCGGAAAAATGCAAGTGCATATGTTCTCGATGACCACGCCAAGTGCCATCGGGAAATATATGCATGAGCATACTTTCTTAGCGAAGCCTGCTTTTGTAACTGAGCGAAACACCAACTTTCGCGTACGAAAATACCACACTCATTGAGCTTCGAGAAAATCAGCATCCAATACAGTTAAATTAGTTGTAGTTATAACGCAGCCCAGAATTAAATTAGTTTATAGTTATTATGAAGCCCGGTGTCCCTTTCTTGACTTGCGCAATGGTGATGTGTTGAAATACATTTTCGTAAGCCAAAGCAGTTTACGAAGGCAGGTGCAAAGCCAAATTTGCAGCGGAAAAATGCAAGTGCATATGTTCTCGATGACCACGCCAAGTGCCATCGGGAAATATATGCATGAGCATACTTTCTTAGCGAAGCCTGCTTTTGTAACTGAGCGAAACACCAACTTTCGCGTACGAAAATACCACACTCATTGAGCTTCGAGAAAATCAGCATCCAATACAGTTAAATTAGTTGTAGTTATAACGCAGCCCAGAATTAAATTAGTTTATAGTTATTATGAAGCCCGGTGTCCCTTTCTTGACTTGCGCAATGGTGATGTGTTGAAATACATTTTCGTAAGCCAAAGCAGTTTACGAAGGCAGGTGCAAAGCCAAATTTGCAGCGGAAAAATGCAAGTGCATATGTTCTCGATGACCACGCCAAGTGCCATCGGGAAATATATGCATGAGCATACTTTCTTAGCGAAGCCTGCTTTTGTAACTGAGCGAAACACCAACTTTCGCGTACGAAAATACCACACTCATTGAGCTTCGAGAAAATCAGCATCCAATACAGTTAAATTAGTTGTAGTTATAACGCAGCCCAGAATTAAATTAGTTTATAGTTATTATGAAGCCCGGTGTCCCTTTCTTGACTTGCGCAATGGTGATGTGTTGAAATACATTTTCGTAAGCCAAAGCAGTTTACGAAGGCAGGTGCAAAGCCAAATTTGCAGCGGAAAAATGCAAGTGCATATGTTCTCGATGACCACGCCAAGTGCCATCGGGAAATATATGCATGAGCATACTTTCTTAGCGAAGCCTGCTTTTGTAACTGAGCGAAACACCAACTTTCGCGTACGAAAATACCACACTCATTGAGCTTCGAGAAAATCAGCATCCAATACAGTTAAATTAGTTGTAGTTATAACGCAGCCCAGAATTAAATTAGTTTATAGTTATTATGAAGCCCGGTGTCCCTTTCTTGACTTGCGCAATGGTGATGTGTTGAAATACATTTTCGTAAGCCAAAGCAGTTTACGAAGGCAGGTGCAAAGCCAAATTTGCAGCGGAAAAATGCAAGTGCATATGTTCTCGATGACCACGCCAAGTGCCATCGGGAAATATATGCATGAGCATACTTTCTTAGCGAAGCCTGCTTTTGTAACTGAGCGAAACACCAACTTTCGCGTACGAAAATACCACACTCATTGAGCTTCGAGAAAATCAGCATCCAATACAGTTAAATTAGTTGTAGTTATAACGCAGCCCAGAATTAAATTAGTTTATAGTTATTATGAAGCCCGGTGTCCCTTTCTTGACTTGCGCAATGGTGATGTGTTGAAATACATTTTCGTAAGCCAAAGCAGTTTACGAAGGCAGGTGCAAAGCCAAATTTGCAGCGGAAAAATGCAAGTGCATATGTTCTCGATGACCACGCCAAGTGCCATCGGGAAATATATGCATGAGCATACTTTCTTAGCGAAGCCTGCTTTTGTAACTGAGCGAAACACCAACTTTCGCGTACGAAAATACCACACTCATTGAGCTTCGAGAAAATCAGCATCCAATACAGTTAAATTAGTTGTAGTTATAACGCAGCCCAGAATTAAATTAGTTTATAGTTATTATGAAGCCCGGTGTCCCTTTCTTGACTTGCGCAATGGTGATGTGTTGAAATACATTTTCGTAAGCCAAAGCAGTTTACGAAGGCAGGTGCAAAGCCAAATTTGCAGCGGAAAAATGCAAGTGCATATGTTCTCGATGACCACGCCAAGTGCCATCGGGAAATATATGCATGAGCATACTTTCTTAGCGAAGCCTGCTTTTGTAACTGAGCGAAACACCAACTTTCGCGTACGAAAATACCACACTCATTGAGCTTCGAGAAAATCAGCATCCAATACAGTTAAATTAGTTGTAGTTATAACGCAGCCCAGAATTAAATTAGTTTATAGTTATTATGAAGCCCGGTGTCCCTTTCTTGACTTGCGCAATGGTGATGTGTTGAAATACATTTTCGTAAGCCAAAGCAGTTTACGAAGGCAGGTGCAAAGCCAAATTTGCAGCGGAAAAATGCAAGTGCATATGTTCTCGATGACCACGCCAAGTGCCATCGGGAAATATATGCATGAGCATACTTTCTTAGCGAAGCCTGCTTTTGTAACTGAGCGAAACACCAACTTTCGCGTACGAAAATACCACACTCATTGAGCTTCGAGAAAATCAGCATCCAATACAGTTAAATTAGTTGTAGTTATAACGCAGCCCAGAATTAAATTAGTTTATAGTTATTATGAAGCCCGGTGTCCCTTTCTTGACTTGCGCAATGGTGATGTGTTGAAATACATTTTCGTAAGCCAAAGCAGTTTACGAAGGCAGGTGCAAAGCCAAATTTGCAGCGGAAAAATGCAAGTGCATATGTTCTCGATGACCACGCCAAGTGCCATCGGGAAATATATGCATGAGCATACTTTCTTAGCGAAGCCTGCTTTTGTAACTGAGCGAAACACCAACTTTCGCGTACGAAAATACCACACTCATTGAGCTTCGAGAAAATCAGCATCCAATACAGTTAAATTAGTTGTAGTTATAACGCAGCCCAGAATTAAATTAGTTTATAGTTATTATGAAGCCCGGTGTCCCTTTCTTGACTTGCGCAATGGTGATGTGTTGAAATACATTTTCGTAAGCCAAAGCAGTTTACGAAGGCAGGTGCAAAGCCAAATTTGCAGCGGAAAAATGCAAGTGCATATGTTCTCGATGACCACGCCAAGTGCCATCGGGAAATATATGCATGAGCATACTTTCTTAGCGAAGCCTGCTTTTGTAACTGAGCGAAACACCAACTTTCGCGTACGAAAATACCACACTCATTGAGCTTCGAGAAAATCAGCATCCAATACAGTTAAATTAGTTGTAGTTATAACGCAGCCCAGAATTAAATTAGTTTATAGTTATTATGAAGCCCGGTGTCCCTTTCTTGACTTGCGCAATGGTGATGTGTTGAAATACATTTTCGTAAGCCAAAGCAGTTTACGAAGGCAGGTGCAAAGCCAAATTTGCAGCGGAAAAATGCAAGTGCATATGTTCTCGATGACCACGCCAAGTGCCATCGGGAAATATATGCATGAGCATACTTTCTTAGCGAAGCCTGCTTTTGTAACTGAGCGAAACACCAACTTTCGCGTACGAAAATACCACACTCATTGAGCTTCGAGAAAATCAGCATCCAATACAGTTAAATTAGTTGTAGTTATAACGCAGCCCAGAATTAAATTAGTTTATAGTTATTATGAAGCCCGGTGTCCCTTTCTTGACTTGCGCAATGGTGATGTGTTGAAATACATTTTCGTAAGCCAAAGCAGTTTACGAAGGCAGGTGCAAAGCCAAATTTGCAGCGGAAAAATGCAAGTGCATATGTTCTCGATGACCACGCCAAGTGCCATCGGGAAATATATGCATGAGCATACTTTCTTAGCGAAGCCTGCTTTTGTAACTGAGCGAAACACCAACTTTCGCGTACGAAAATACCACACTCATTGAGCTTCGAGAAAATCAGCATCCAATACAGTTAAATTAGTTGTAGTTATAACGCAGCCCAGAATTAAATTAGTTTATAGTTATTATGAAGCCCGGTGTCCCTTTCTTGACTTGCGCAATGGTGATGTGTTGAAATACATTTTCGTAAGCCAAAGCAGTTTACGAAGGCAGGTGCAAAGCCAAATTTGCAGCGGAAAAATGCAAGTGCATATGTTCTCGATGACCACGCCAAGTGCCATCGGGAAATATATGCATGAGCATACTTTCTTAGCGAAGCCTGCTTTTGTAACTGAGCGAAACACCAACTTTCGCGTACGAAAATACCACACTCATTGAGCTTCGAGAAAATCAGCATCCAATACAGTTAAATTAGTTGTAGTTATAACGCAGCCCAGAATTAAATTAGTTTATAGTTATTATGAAGCCCGGTGTCCCTTTCTTGACTTGCGCAATGGTGATGTGTTGAAATACATTTTCGTAAGCCAAAGCAGTTTACGAAGGCAGGTGCAAAGCCAAATTTGCAGCGGAAAAATGCAAGTGCATATGTTCTCGATGACCACGCCAAGTGCCATCGGGAAATATATGCATGAGCATACTTTCTTAGCGAAGCCTGCTTTTGTAACTGAGCGAAACACCAACTTTCGCGTACGAAAATACCACACTCATTGAGCTTCGAGAAAATCAGCATCCAATACAGTTAAATTAGTTGTAGTTATAACGCAGCCCAGAATTAAATTAGTTTATAGTTATTATGAAGCCCGGTGTCCCTTTCTTGACTTGCGCAATGGTGATGTGTTGAAATACATTTTCGTAAGCCAAAGCAGTTTACGAAGGCAGGTGCAAAGCCAAATTTGCAGCGGAAAAATGCAAGTGCATATGTTCTCGATGACCACGCCAAGTGCCATCGGGAAATATATGCATGAGCATACTTTCTTAGCGAAGCCTGCTTTTGTAACTGAGCGAAACACCAACTTTCGCGTACGAAAATACCACACTCATTGAGCTTCGAGAAAATCAGCATCCAATACAGTTAAATTAGTTGTAGTTATAACGCAGCCCAGAATTAAATTAGTTTATAGTTATTATGAAGCCCGGTGTCCCTTTCTTGACTTGCGCAATGGTGATGTGTTGAAATACATTTTCGTAAGCCAAAGCAGTTTACGAAGGCAGGTGCAAAGCCAAATTTGCAGCGGAAAAATGCAAGTGCATATGTTCTCGATGACCACGCCAAGTGCCATCGGGAAATATATGCATGAGCATACTTTCTTAGCGAAGCCTGCTTTTGTAACTGAGCGAAACACCAACTTTCGCGTACGAAAATACCACACTCATTGAGCTTCGAGAAAATCAGCATCCAATACAGTTAAATTAGTTGTAGTTATAACGCAGCCCAGAATTAAATTAGTTTATAGTTATTATGAAGCCCGGTGTCCCTTTCTTGACTTGCGCAATGGTGATGTGTTGAAATACATTTTCGTAAGCCAAAGCAGTTTACGAAGGCAGGTGCAAAGCCAAATTTGCAGCGGAAAAATGCAAGTGCATATGTTCTCGATGACCACGCCAAGTGCCATCGGGAAATATATGCATGAGCATACTTTCTTAGCGAAGCCTGCTTTTGTAACTGAGCGAAACACCAACTTTCGCGTACGAAAATACCACACTCATTGAGCTTCGAGAAAATCAGCATCCAATACAGTTAAATTAGTTGTAGTTATAACGCAGCCCAGAATTAAATTAGTTTATAGTTATTATGAAGCCCGGTGTCCCTTTCTTGACTTGCGCAATGGTGATGTGTTGAAATACATTTTCGTAAGCCAAAGCAGTTTACGAAGGCAGGTGCAAAGCCAAATTTGCAGCGGAAAAATGCAAGTGCATATGTTCTCGATGACCACGCCAAGTGCCATCGGGAAATATATGCATGAGCATACTTTCTTAGCGAAGCCTGCTTTTGTAACTGAGCGAAACACCAACTTTCGCGTACGAAAATACCACACTCATTGAGCTTCGAGAAAATCAGCATCCAATACAGTTAAATTAGTTGTAGTTATAACGCAGCCCAGAATTAAATTAGTTTATAGTTATTATGAAGCCCGGTGTCCCTTTCTTGACTTGCGCAATGGTGATGTGTTGAAATACATTTTCGTAAGCCAAAGCAGTTTACGAAGGCAGGTGCAAAGCCAAATTTGCAGCGGAAAAATGCAAGTGCATATGTTCTCGATGACCACGCCAAGTGCCATCGGGAAATATATGCATGAGCATACTTTCTTAGCGAAGCCTGCTTTTGTAACTGAGCGAAACACCAACTTTCGCGTACGAAAATACCACACTCATTGAGCTTCGAGAAAATCAGCATCCAATACAGTTAAATTAGTTGTAGTTATAACGCAGCCCAGAATTAAATTAGTTTATAGTTATTATGAAGCCCGGTGTCCCTTTCTTGACTTGCGCAATGGTGATGTGTTGAAATACATTTTCGTAAGCCAAAGCAGTTTACGAAGGCAGGTGCAAAGCCAAATTTGCAGCGGAAAAATGCAAGTGCATATGTTCTCGATGACCACGCCAAGTGCCATCGGGAAATATATGCATGAGCATACTTTCTTAGCGAAGCCTGCTTTTGTAACTGAGCGAAACACCAACTTTCGCGTACGAAAATACCACACTCATTGAGCTTCGAGAAAATCAGCATCCAATACAGTTAAATTAGTTGTAGTTATAACGCAGCCCAGAATTAAATTAGTTTATAGTTATTATGAAGCCCGGTGTCCCTTTCTTGACTTGCGCAATGGTGATGTGTTGAAATACATTTTCGTAAGCCAAAGCAGTTTACGAAGGCAGGTGCAAAGCCAAATTTGCAGCGGAAAAATGCAAGTGCATATGTTCTCGATGACCACGCCAAGTGCCATCGGGAAATATATGCATGAGCATACTTTCTTAGCGAAGCCTGCTTTTGTAACTGAGCGAAACACCAACTTTCGCGTACGAAAATACCACACTCATTGAGCTTCGAGAAAATCAGCATCCAATACAGTTAAATTAGTTGTAGTTATAACGCAGCCCAGAATTAAATTAGTTTATAGTTATTATGAAGCCCGGTGTCCCTTTCTTGACTTGCGCAATGGTGATGTGTTGAAATACATTTTCGTAAGCCAAAGCAGTTTACGAAGGCAGGTGCAAAGCCAAATTTGCAGCGGAAAAATGCAAGTGCATATGTTCTCGATGACCACGCCAAGTGCCATCGGGAAATATATGCATGAGCATACTTTCTTAGCGAAGCCTGCTTTTGTAACTGAGCGAAACACCAACTTTCGCGTACGAAAATACCACACTCATTGAGCTTCGAGAAAATCAGCATCCAATACAGTTAAATTAGTTGTAGTTATAACGCAGCCCAGAATTAAATTAGTTTATAGTTATTATGAAGCCCGGTGTCCCTTTCTTGACTTGCGCAATGGTGATGTGTTGAAATACATTTTCGTAAGCCAAAGCAGTTTACGAAGGCAGGTGCAAAGCCAAATTTGCAGCGGAAAAATGCAAGTGCATATGTTCTCGATGACCACGCCAAGTGCCATCGGGAAATATATGCATGAGCATACTTTCTTAGCGAAGCCTGCTTTTGTAACTGAGCGAAACACCAACTTTCGCGTACGAAAATACCACACTCATTGAGCTTCGAGAAAATCAGCATCCAATACAGTTAAATTAGTTGTAGTTATAACGCAGCCCAGAATTAAATTAGTTTATAGTTATTATGAAGCCCGGTGTCCCTTTCTTGACTTGCGCAATGGTGATGTGTTGAAATACATTTTCGTAAGCCAAAGCAGTTTACGAAGGCAGGTGCAAAGCCAAATTTGCAGCGGAAAAATGCAAGTGCATATGTTCTCGATGACCACGCCAAGTGCCATCGGGAAATATATGCATGAGCATACTTTCTTAGCGAAGCCTGCTTTTGTAACTGAGCGAAACACCAACTTTCGCGTACGAAAATACCACACTCATTGAGCTTCGAGAAAATCAGCATCCAATACAGTTAAATTAGTTGTAGTTATAACGCAGCCCAGAATTAAATTAGTTTATAGTTATTATGAAGCCCGGTGTCCCTTTCTTGACTTGCGCAATGGTGATGTGTTGAAATACATTTTCGTAAGCCAAAGCAGTTTACGAAGGCAGGTGCAAAGCCAAATTTGCAGCGGAAAAATGCAAGTGCATATGTTCTCGATGACCACGCCAAGTGCCATCGGGAAATATATGCATGAGCATACTTTCTTAGCGAAGCCTGCTTTTGTAACTGAGCGAAACACCAACTTTCGCGTACGAAAATACCACACTCATTGAGCTTCGAGAAAATCAGCATCCAATACAGTTAAATTAGTTGTAGTTATAACGCAGCCCAGAATTAAATTAGTTTATAGTTATTATGAAGCCCGGTGTCCCTTTCTTGACTTGCGCAATGGTGATGTGTTGAAATACATTTTCGTAAGCCAAAGCAGTTTACGAAGGCAGGTGCAAAGCCAAATTTGCAGCGGAAAAATGCAAGTGCATATGTTCTCGATGACCACGCCAAGTGCCATCGGGAAATATATGCATGAGCATACTTTCTTAGCGAAGCCTGCTTTTGTAACTGAGCGAAACACCAACTTTCGCGTACGAAAATACCACACTCATTGAGCTTCGAGAAAATCAGCATCCAATACAGTTAAATTAGTTGTAGTTATAACGCAGCCCAGAATTAAATTAGTTTATAGTTATTATGAAGCCCGGTGTCCCTTTCTTGACTTGCGCAATGGTGATGTGTTGAAATACATTTTCGTAAGCCAAAGCAGTTTACGAAGGCAGGTGCAAAGCCAAATTTGCAGCGGAAAAATGCAAGTGCATATGTTCTCGATGACCACGCCAAGTGCCATCGGGAAATATATGCATGAGCATACTTTCTTAGCGAAGCCTGCTTTTGTAACTGAGCGAAACACCAACTTTCGCGTACGAAAATACCACACTCATTGAGCTTCGAGAAAATCAGCATCCAATACAGTTAAATTAGTTGTAGTTATAACGCAGCCCAGAATTAAATTAGTTTATAGTTATTATGAAGCCCGGTGTCCCTTTCTTGACTTGCGCAATGGTGATGTGTTGAAATACATTTTCGTAAGCCAAAGCAGTTTACGAAGGCAGGTGCAAAGCCAAATTTGCAGCGGAAAAATGCAAGTGCATATGTTCTCGATGACCACGCCAAGTGCCATCGGGAAATATATGCATGAGCATACTTTCTTAGCGAAGCCTGCTTTTGTAACTGAGCGAAACACCAACTTTCGCGTACGAAAATACCACACTCATTGAGCTTCGAGAAAATCAGCATCCAATACAGTTAAATTAGTTGTAGTTATAACGCAGCCCAGAATTAAATTAGTTTATAGTTATTATGAAGCCCGGTGTCCCTTTCTTGACTTGCGCAATGGTGATGTGTTGAAATACATTTTCGTAAGCCAAAGCAGTTTACGAAGGCAGGTGCAAAGCCAAATTTGCAGCGGAAAAATGCAAGTGCATATGTTCTCGATGACCACGCCAAGTGCCATCGGGAAATATATGCATGAGCATACTTTCTTAGCGAAGCCTGCTTTTGTAACTGAGCGAAACACCAACTTTCGCGTACGAAAATACCACACTCATTGAGCTTCGAGAAAATCAGCATCCAATACAGTTAAATTAGTTGTAGTTATAACGCAGCCCAGAATTAAATTAGTTTATAGTTATTATGAAGCCCGGTGTCCCTTTCTTGACTTGCGCAATGGTGATGTGTTGAAATACATTTTCGTAAGCCAAAGCAGTTTACGAAGGCAGGTGCAAAGCCAAATTTGCAGCGGAAAAATGCAAGTGCATATGTTCTCGATGACCACGCCAAGTGCCATCGGGAAATATATGCATGAGCATACTTTCTTAGCGAAGCCTGCTTTTGTAACTGAGCGAAACACCAACTTTCGCGTACGAAAATACCACACTCATTGAGCTTCGAGAAAATCAGCATCCAATACAGTTAAATTAGTTGTAGTTATAACGCAGCCCAGAATTAAATTAGTTTATAGTTATTATGAAGCCCGGTGTCCCTTTCTTGACTTGCGCAATGGTGATGTGTTGAAATACATTTTCGTAAGCCAAAGCAGTTTACGAAGGCAGGTGCAAAGCCAAATTTGCAGCGGAAAAATGCAAGTGCATATGTTCTCGATGACCACGCCAAGTGCCATCGGGAAATATATGCATGAGCATACTTTCTTAGCGAAGCCTGCTTTTGTAACTGAGCGAAACACCAACTTTCGCGTACGAAAATACCACACTCATTGAGCTTCGAGAAAATCAGCATCCAATACAGTTAAATTAGTTGTAGTTATAACGCAGCCCAGAATTAAATTAGTTTATAGTTATTATGAAGCCCGGTGTCCCTTTCTTGACTTGCGCAATGGTGATGTGTTGAAATACATTTTCGTAAGCCAAAGCAGTTTACGAAGGCAGGTGCAAAGCCAAATTTGCAGCGGAAAAATGCAAGTGCATATGTTCTCGATGACCACGCCAAGTGCCATCGGGAAATATATGCATGAGCATACTTTCTTAGCGAAGCCTGCTTTTGTAACTGAGCGAAACACCAACTTTCGCGTACGAAAATACCACACTCATTGAGCTTCGAGAAAATCAGCATCCAATACAGTTAAATTAGTTGTAGTTATAACGCAGCCCAGAATTAAATTAGTTTATAGTTATTATGAAGCCCGGTGTCCCTTTCTTGACTTGCGCAATGGTGATGTGTTGAAATACATTTTCGTAAGCCAAAGCAGTTTACGAAGGCAGGTGCAAAGCCAAATTTGCAGCGGAAAAATGCAAGTGCATATGTTCTCGATGACCACGCCAAGTGCCATCGGGAAATATATGCATGAGCATACTTTCTTAGCGAAGCCTGCTTTTGTAACTGAGCGAAACACCAACTTTCGCGTACGAAAATACCACACTCATTGAGCTTCGAGAAAATCAGCATCCAATACAGTTAAATTAGTTGTAGTTATAACGCAGCCCAGAATTAAATTAGTTTATAGTTATTATGAAGCCCGGTGTCCCTTTCTTGACTTGCGCAATGGTGATGTGTTGAAATACATTTTCGTAAGCCAAAGCAGTTTACGAAGGCAGGTGCAAAGCCAAATTTGCAGCGGAAAAATGCAAGTGCATATGTTCTCGATGACCACGCCAAGTGCCATCGGGAAATATATGCATGAGCATACTTTCTTAGCGAAGCCTGCTTTTGTAACTGAGCGAAACACCAACTTTCGCGTACGAAAATACCACACTCATTGAGCTTCGAGAAAATCAGCATCCAATACAGTTAAATTAGTTGTAGTTATAACGCAGCCCAGAATTAAATTAGTTTATAGTTATTATGAAGCCCGGTGTCCCTTTCTTGACTTGCGCAATGGTGATGTGTTGAAATACATTTTCGTAAGCCAAAGCAGTTTACGAAGGCAGGTGCAAAGCCAAATTTGCAGCGGAAAAATGCAAGTGCATATGTTCTCGATGACCACGCCAAGTGCCATCGGGAAATATATGCATGAGCATACTTTCTTAGCGAAGCCTGCTTTTGTAACTGAGCGAAACACCAACTTTCGCGTACGAAAATACCACACTCATTGAGCTTCGAGAAAATCAGCATCCAATACAGTTAAATTAGTTGTAGTTATAACGCAGCCCAGAATTAAATTAGTTTATAGTTATTATGAAGCCCGGTGTCCCTTTCTTGACTTGCGCAATGGTGATGTGTTGAAATACATTTTCGTAAGCCAAAGCAGTTTACGAAGGCAGGTGCAAAGCCAAATTTGCAGCGGAAAAATGCAAGTGCATATGTTCTCGATGACCACGCCAAGTGCCATCGGGAAATATATGCATGAGCATACTTTCTTAGCGAAGCCTGCTTTTGTAACTGAGCGAAACACCAACTTTCGCGTACGAAAATACCACACTCATTGAGCTTCGAGAAAATCAGCATCCAATACAGTTAAATTAGTTGTAGTTATAACGCAGCCCAGAATTAAATTAGTTTATAGTTATTATGAAGCCCGGTGTCCCTTTCTTGACTTGCGCAATGGTGATGTGTTGAAATACATTTTCGTAAGCCAAAGCAGTTTACGAAGGCAGGTGCAAAGCCAAATTTGCAGCGGAAAAATGCAAGTGCATATGTTCTCGATGACCACGCCAAGTGCCATCGGGAAATATATGCATGAGCATACTTTCTTAGCGAAGCCTGCTTTTGTAACTGAGCGAAACACCAACTTTCGCGTACGAAAATACCACACTCATTGAGCTTCGAGAAAATCAGCATCCAATACAGTTAAATTAGTTGTAGTTATAACGCAGCCCAGAATTAAATTAGTTTATAGTTATTATGAAGCCCGGTGTCCCTTTCTTGACTTGCGCAATGGTGATGTGTTGAAATACATTTTCGTAAGCCAAAGCAGTTTACGAAGGCAGGTGCAAAGCCAAATTTGCAGCGGAAAAATGCAAGTGCATATGTTCTCGATGACCACGCCAAGTGCCATCGGGAAATATATGCATGAGCATACTTTCTTAGCGAAGCCTGCTTTTGTAACTGAGCGAAACACCAACTTTCGCGTACGAAAATACCACACTCATTGAGCTTCGAGAAAATCAGCATCCAATACAGTTAAATTAGTTGTAGTTATAACGCAGCCCAGAATTAAATTAGTTTATAGTTATTATGAAGCCCGGTGTCCCTTTCTTGACTTGCGCAATGGTGATGTGTTGAAATACATTTTCGTAAGCCAAAGCAGTTTACGAAGGCAGGTGCAAAGCCAAATTTGCAGCGGAAAAATGCAAGTGCATATGTTCTCGATGACCACGCCAAGTGCCATCGGGAAATATATGCATGAGCATACTTTCTTAGCGAAGCCTGCTTTTGTAACTGAGCGAAACACCAACTTTCGCGTACGAAAATACCACACTCATTGAGCTTCGAGAAAATCAGCATCCAATACAGTTAAATTAGTTGTAGTTATAACGCAGCCCAGAATTAAATTAGTTTATAGTTATTATGAAGCCCGGTGTCCCTTTCTTGACTTGCGCAATGGTGATGTGTTGAAATACATTTTCGTAAGCCAAAGCAGTTTACGAAGGCAGGTGCAAAGCCAAATTTGCAGCGGAAAAATGCAAGTGCATATGTTCTCGATGACCACGCCAAGTGCCATCGGGAAATATATGCATGAGCATACTTTCTTAGCGAAGCCTGCTTTTGTAACTGAGCGAAACACCAACTTTCGCGTACGAAAATACCACACTCATTGAGCTTCGAGAAAATCAGCATCCAATACAGTTAAATTAGTTGTAGTTATAACGCAGCCCAGAATTAAATTAGTTTATAGTTATTATGAAGCCCGGTGTCCCTTTCTTGACTTGCGCAATGGTGATGTGTTGAAATACATTTTCGTAAGCCAAAGCAGTTTACGAAGGCAGGTGCAAAGCCAAATTTGCAGCGGAAAAATGCAAGTGCATATGTTCTCGATGACCACGCCAAGTGCCATCGGGAAATATATGCATGAGCATACTTTCTTAGCGAAGCCTGCTTTTGTAACTGAGCGAAACACCAACTTTCGCGTACGAAAATACCACACTCATTGAGCTTCGAGAAAATCAGCATCCAATACAGTTAAATTAGTTGTAGTTATAACGCAGCCCAGAATTAAATTAGTTTATAGTTATTATGAAGCCCGGTGTCCCTTTCTTGACTTGCGCAATGGTGATGTGTTGAAATACATTTTCGTAAGCCAAAGCAGTTTACGAAGGCAGGTGCAAAGCCAAATTTGCAGCGGAAAAATGCAAGTGCATATGTTCTCGATGACCACGCCAAGTGCCATCGGGAAATATATGCATGAGCATACTTTCTTAGCGAAGCCTGCTTTTGTAACTGAGCGAAACACCAACTTTCGCGTACGAAAATACCACACTCATTGAGCTTCGAGAAAATCAGCATCCAATACAGTTAAATTAGTTGTAGTTATAACGCAGCCCAGAATTAAATTAGTTTATAGTTATTATGAAGCCCGGTGTCCCTTTCTTGACTTGCGCAATGGTGATGTGTTGAAATACATTTTCGTAAGCCAAAGCAGTTTACGAAGGCAGGTGCAAAGCCAAATTTGCAGCGGAAAAATGCAAGTGCATATGTTCTCGATGACCACGCCAAGTGCCATCGGGAAATATATGCATGAGCATACTTTCTTAGCGAAGCCTGCTTTTGTAACTGAGCGAAACACCAACTTTCGCGTACGAAAATACCACACTCATTGAGCTTCGAGAAAATCAGCATCCAATACAGTTAAATTAGTTGTAGTTATAACGCAGCCCAGAATTAAATTAGTTTATAGTTATTATGAAGCCCGGTGTCCCTTTCTTGACTTGCGCAATGGTGATGTGTTGAAATACATTTTCGTAAGCCAAAGCAGTTTACGAAGGCAGGTGCAAAGCCAAATTTGCAGCGGAAAAATGCAAGTGCATATGTTCTCGATGACCACGCCAAGTGCCATCGGGAAATATATGCATGAGCATACTTTCTTAGCGAAGCCTGCTTTTGTAACTGAGCGAAACACCAACTTTCGCGTACGAAAATACCACACTCATTGAGCTTCGAGAAAATCAGCATCCAATACAGTTAAATTAGTTGTAGTTATAACGCAGCCCAGAATTAAATTAGTTTATAGTTATTATGAAGCCCGGTGTCCCTTTCTTGACTTGCGCAATGGTGATGTGTTGAAATACATTTTCGTAAGCCAAAGCAGTTTACGAAGGCAGGTGCAAAGCCAAATTTGCAGCGGAAAAATGCAAGTGCATATGTTCTCGATGACCACGCCAAGTGCCATCGGGAAATATATGCATGAGCATACTTTCTTAGCGAAGCCTGCTTTTGTAACTGAGCGAAACACCAACTTTCGCGTACGAAAATACCACACTCATTGAGCTTCGAGAAAATCAGCATCCAATACAGTTAAATTAGTTGTAGTTATAACGCAGCCCAGAATTAAATTAGTTTATAGTTATTATGAAGCCCGGTGTCCCTTTCTTGACTTGCGCAATGGTGATGTGTTGAAATACATTTTCGTAAGCCAAAGCAGTTTACGAAGGCAGGTGCAAAGCCAAATTTGCAGCGGAAAAATGCAAGTGCATATGTTCTCGATGACCACGCCAAGTGCCATCGGGAAATATATGCATGAGCATACTTTCTTAGCGAAGCCTGCTTTTGTAACTGAGCGAAACACCAACTTTCGCGTACGAAAATACCACACTCATTGAGCTTCGAGAAAATCAGCATCCAATACAGTTAAATTAGTTGTAGTTATAACGCAGCCCAGAATTAAATTAGTTTATAGTTATTATGAAGCCCGGTGTCCCTTTCTTGACTTGCGCAATGGTGATGTGTTGAAATACATTTTCGTAAGCCAAAGCAGTTTACGAAGGCAGGTGCAAAGCCAAATTTGCAGCGGAAAAATGCAAGTGCATATGTTCTCGATGACCACGCCAAGTGCCATCGGGAAATATATGCATGAGCATACTTTCTTAGCGAAGCCTGCTTTTGTAACTGAGCGAAACACCAACTTTCGCGTACGAAAATACCACACTCATTGAGCTTCGAGAAAATCAGCATCCAATACAGTTAAATTAGTTGTAGTTATAACGCAGCCCAGAATTAAATTAGTTTATAGTTATTATGAAGCCCGGTGTCCCTTTCTTGACTTGCGCAATGGTGATGTGTTGAAATACATTTTCGTAAGCCAAAGCAGTTTACGAAGGCAGGTGCAAAGCCAAATTTGCAGCGGAAAAATGCAAGTGCATATGTTCTCGATGACCACGCCAAGTGCCATCGGGAAATATATGCATGAGCATACTTTCTTAGCGAAGCCTGCTTTTGTAACTGAGCGAAACACCAACTTTCGCGTACGAAAATACCACACTCATTGAGCTTCGAGAAAATCAGCATCCAATACAGTTAAATTAGTTGTAGTTATAACGCAGCCCAGAATTAAATTAGTTTATAGTTATTATGAAGCCCGGTGTCCCTTTCTTGACTTGCGCAATGGTGATGTGTTGAAATACATTTTCGTAAGCCAAAGCAGTTTACGAAGGCAGGTGCAAAGCCAAATTTGCAGCGGAAAAATGCAAGTGCATATGTTCTCGATGACCACGCCAAGTGCCATCGGGAAATATATGCATGAGCATACTTTCTTAGCGAAGCCTGCTTTTGTAACTGAGCGAAACACCAACTTTCGCGTACGAAAATACCACACTCATTGAGCTTCGAGAAAATCAGCATCCAATACAGTTAAATTAGTTGTAGTTATAACGCAGCCCAGAATTAAATTAGTTTATAGTTATTATGAAGCCCGGTGTCCCTTTCTTGACTTGCGCAATGGTGATGTGTTGAAATACATTTTCGTAAGCCAAAGCAGTTTACGAAGGCAGGTGCAAAGCCAAATTTGCAGCGGAAAAATGCAAGTGCATATGTTCTCGATGACCACGCCAAGTGCCATCGGGAAATATATGCATGAGCATACTTTCTTAGCGAAGCCTGCTTTTGTAACTGAGCGAAACACCAACTTTCGCGTACGAAAATACCACACTCATTGAGCTTCGAGAAAATCAGCATCCAATACAGTTAAATTAGTTGTAGTTATAACGCAGCCCAGAATTAAATTAGTTTATAGTTATTATGAAGCCCGGTGTCCCTTTCTTGACTTGCGCAATGGTGATGTGTTGAAATACATTTTCGTAAGCCAAAGCAGTTTACGAAGGCAGGTGCAAAGCCAAATTTGCAGCGGAAAAATGCAAGTGCATATGTTCTCGATGACCACGCCAAGTGCCATCGGGAAATATATGCATGAGCATACTTTCTTAGCGAAGCCTGCTTTTGTAACTGAGCGAAACACCAACTTTCGCGTACGAAAATACCACACTCATTGAGCTTCGAGAAAATCAGCATCCAATACAGTTAAATTAGTTGTAGTTATAACGCAGCCCAGAATTAAATTAGTTTATAGTTATTATGAAGCCCGGTGTCCCTTTCTTGACTTGCGCAATGGTGATGTGTTGAAATACATTTTCGTAAGCCAAAGCAGTTTACGAAGGCAGGTGCAAAGCCAAATTTGCAGCGGAAAAATGCAAGTGCATATGTTCTCGATGACCACGCCAAGTGCCATCGGGAAATATATGCATGAGCATACTTTCTTAGCGAAGCCTGCTTTTGTAACTGAGCGAAACACCAACTTTCGCGTACGAAAATACCACACTCATTGAGCTTCGAGAAAATCAGCATCCAATACAGTTAAATTAGTTGTAGTTATAACGCAGCCCAGAATTAAATTAGTTTATAGTTATTATGAAGCCCGGTGTCCCTTTCTTGACTTGCGCAATGGTGATGTGTTGAAATACATTTTCGTAAGCCAAAGCAGTTTACGAAGGCAGGTGCAAAGCCAAATTTGCAGCGGAAAAATGCAAGTGCATATGTTCTCGATGACCACGCCAAGTGCCATCGGGAAATATATGCATGAGCATACTTTCTTAGCGAAGCCTGCTTTTGTAACTGAGCGAAACACCAACTTTCGCGTACGAAAATACCACACTCATTGAGCTTCGAGAAAATCAGCATCCAATACAGTTAAATTAGTTGTAGTTATAACGCAGCCCAGAATTAAATTAGTTTATAGTTATTATGAAGCCCGGTGTCCCTTTCTTGACTTGCGCAATGGTGATGTGTTGAAATACATTTTCGTAAGCCAAAGCAGTTTACGAAGGCAGGTGCAAAGCCAAATTTGCAGCGGAAAAATGCAAGTGCATATGTTCTCGATGACCACGCCAAGTGCCATCGGGAAATATATGCATGAGCATACTTTCTTAGCGAAGCCTGCTTTTGTAACTGAGCGAAACACCAACTTTCGCGTACGAAAATACCACACTCATTGAGCTTCGAGAAAATCAGCATCCAATACAGTTAAATTAGTTGTAGTTATAACGCAGCCCAGAATTAAATTAGTTTATAGTTATTATGAAGCCCGGTGTCCCTTTCTTGACTTGCGCAATGGTGATGTGTTGAAATACATTTTCGTAAGCCAAAGCAGTTTACGAAGGCAGGTGCAAAGCCAAATTTGCAGCGGAAAAATGCAAGTGCATATGTTCTCGATGACCACGCCAAGTGCCATCGGGAAATATATGCATGAGCATACTTTCTTAGCGAAGCCTGCTTTTGTAACTGAGCGAAACACCAACTTTCGCGTACGAAAATACCACACTCATTGAGCTTCGAGAAAATCAGCATCCAATACAGTTAAATTAGTTGTAGTTATAACGCAGCCCAGAATTAAATTAGTTTATAGTTATTATGAAGCCCGGTGTCCCTTTCTTGACTTGCGCAATGGTGATGTGTTGAAATACATTTTCGTAAGCCAAAGCAGTTTACGAAGGCAGGTGCAAAGCCAAATTTGCAGCGGAAAAATGCAAGTGCATATGTTCTCGATGACCACGCCAAGTGCCATCGGGAAATATATGCATGAGCATACTTTCTTAGCGAAGCCTGCTTTTGTAACTGAGCGAAACACCAACTTTCGCGTACGAAAATACCACACTCATTGAGCTTCGAGAAAATCAGCATCCAATACAGTTAAATTAGTTGTAGTTATAACGCAGCCCAGAATTAAATTAGTTTATAGTTATTATGAAGCCCGGTGTCCCTTTCTTGACTTGCGCAATGGTGATGTGTTGAAATACATTTTCGTAAGCCAAAGCAGTTTACGAAGGCAGGTGCAAAGCCAAATTTGCAGCGGAAAAATGCAAGTGCATATGTTCTCGATGACCACGCCAAGTGCCATCGGGAAATATATGCATGAGCATACTTTCTTAGCGAAGCCTGCTTTTGTAACTGAGCGAAACACCAACTTTCGCGTACGAAAATACCACACTCATTGAGCTTCGAGAAAATCAGCATCCAATACAGTTAAATTAGTTGTAGTTATAACGCAGCCCAGAATTAAATTAGTTTATAGTTATTATGAAGCCCGGTGTCCCTTTCTTGACTTGCGCAATGGTGATGTGTTGAAATACATTTTCGTAAGCCAAAGCAGTTTACGAAGGCAGGTGCAAAGCCAAATTTGCAGCGGAAAAATGCAAGTGCATATGTTCTCGATGACCACGCCAAGTGCCATCGGGAAATATATGCATGAGCATACTTTCTTAGCGAAGCCTGCTTTTGTAACTGAGCGAAACACCAACTTTCGCGTACGAAAATACCACACTCATTGAGCTTCGAGAAAATCAGCATCCAATACAGTTAAATTAGTTGTAGTTATAACGCAGCCCAGAATTAAATTAGTTTATAGTTATTATGAAGCCCGGTGTCCCTTTCTTGACTTGCGCAATGGTGATGTGTTGAAATACATTTTCGTAAGCCAAAGCAGTTTACGAAGGCAGGTGCAAAGCCAAATTTGCAGCGGAAAAATGCAAGTGCATATGTTCTCGATGACCACGCCAAGTGCCATCGGGAAATATATGCATGAGCATACTTTCTTAGCGAAGCCTGCTTTTGTAACTGAGCGAAACACCAACTTTCGCGTACGAAAATACCACACTCATTGAGCTTCGAGAAAATCAGCATCCAATACAGTTAAATTAGTTGTAGTTATAACGCAGCCCAGAATTAAATTAGTTTATAGTTATTATGAAGCCCGGTGTCCCTTTCTTGACTTGCGCAATGGTGATGTGTTGAAATACATTTTCGTAAGCCAAAGCAGTTTACGAAGGCAGGTGCAAAGCCAAATTTGCAGCGGAAAAATGCAAGTGCATATGTTCTCGATGACCACGCCAAGTGCCATCGGGAAATATATGCATGAGCATACTTTCTTAGCGAAGCCTGCTTTTGTAACTGAGCGAAACACCAACTTTCGCGTACGAAAATACCACACTCATTGAGCTTCGAGAAAATCAGCATCCAATACAGTTAAATTAGTTGTAGTTATAACGCAGCCCAGAATTAAATTAGTTTATAGTTATTATGAAGCCCGGTGTCCCTTTCTTGACTTGCGCAATGGTGATGTGTTGAAATACATTTTCGTAAGCCAAAGCAGTTTACGAAGGCAGGTGCAAAGCCAAATTTGCAGCGGAAAAATGCAAGTGCATATGTTCTCGATGACCACGCCAAGTGCCATCGGGAAATATATGCATGAGCATACTTTCTTAGCGAAGCCTGCTTTTGTAACTGAGCGAAACACCAACTTTCGCGTACGAAAATACCACACTCATTGAGCTTCGAGAAAATCAGCATCCAATACAGTTAAATTAGTTGTAGTTATAACGCAGCCCAGAATTAAATTAGTTTATAGTTATTATGAAGCCCGGTGTCCCTTTCTTGACTTGCGCAATGGTGATGTGTTGAAATACATTTTCGTAAGCCAAAGCAGTTTACGAAGGCAGGTGCAAAGCCAAATTTGCAGCGGAAAAATGCAAGTGCATATGTTCTCGATGACCACGCCAAGTGCCATCGGGAAATATATGCATGAGCATACTTTCTTAGCGAAGCCTGCTTTTGTAACTGAGCGAAACACCAACTTTCGCGTACGAAAATACCACACTCATTGAGCTTCGAGAAAATCAGCATCCAATACAGTTAAATTAGTTGTAGTTATAACGCAGCCCAGAATTAAATTAGTTTATAGTTATTATGAAGCCCGGTGTCCCTTTCTTGACTTGCGCAATGGTGATGTGTTGAAATACATTTTCGTAAGCCAAAGCAGTTTACGAAGGCAGGTGCAAAGCCAAATTTGCAGCGGAAAAATGCAAGTGCATATGTTCTCGATGACCACGCCAAGTGCCATCGGGAAATATATGCATGAGCATACTTTCTTAGCGAAGCCTGCTTTTGTAACTGAGCGAAACACCAACTTTCGCGTACGAAAATACCACACTCATTGAGCTTCGAGAAAATCAGCATCCAATACAGTTAAATTAGTTGTAGTTATAACGCAGCCCAGAATTAAATTAGTTTATAGTTATTATGAAGCCCGGTGTCCCTTTCTTGACTTGCGCAATGGTGATGTGTTGAAATACATTTTCGTAAGCCAAAGCAGTTTACGAAGGCAGGTGCAAAGCCAAATTTGCAGCGGAAAAATGCAAGTGCATATGTTCTCGATGACCACGCCAAGTGCCATCGGGAAATATATGCATGAGCATACTTTCTTAGCGAAGCCTGCTTTTGTAACTGAGCGAAACACCAACTTTCGCGTACGAAAATACCACACTCATTGAGCTTCGAGAAAATCAGCATCCAATACAGTTAAATTAGTTGTAGTTATAACGCAGCCCAGAATTAAATTAGTTTATAGTTATTATGAAGCCCGGTGTCCCTTTCTTGACTTGCGCAATGGTGATGTGTTGAAATACATTTTCGTAAGCCAAAGCAGTTTACGAAGGCAGGTGCAAAGCCAAATTTGCAGCGGAAAAATGCAAGTGCATATGTTCTCGATGACCACGCCAAGTGCCATCGGGAAATATATGCATGAGCATACTTTCTTAGCGAAGCCTGCTTTTGTAACTGAGCGAAACACCAACTTTCGCGTACGAAAATACCACACTCATTGAGCTTCGAGAAAATCAGCATCCAATACAGTTAAATTAGTTGTAGTTATAACGCAGCCCAGAATTAAATTAGTTTATAGTTATTATGAAGCCCGGTGTCCCTTTCTTGACTTGCGCAATGGTGATGTGTTGAAATACATTTTCGTAAGCCAAAGCAGTTTACGAAGGCAGGTGCAAAGCCAAATTTGCAGCGGAAAAATGCAAGTGCATATGTTCTCGATGACCACGCCAAGTGCCATCGGGAAATATATGCATGAGCATACTTTCTTAGCGAAGCCTGCTTTTGTAACTGAGCGAAACACCAACTTTCGCGTACGAAAATACCACACTCATTGAGCTTCGAGAAAATCAGCATCCAATACAGTTAAATTAGTTGTAGTTATAACGCAGCCCAGAATTAAATTAGTTTATAGTTATTATGAAGCCCGGTGTCCCTTTCTTGACTTGCGCAATGGTGATGTGTTGAAATACATTTTCGTAAGCCAAAGCAGTTTACGAAGGCAGGTGCAAAGCCAAATTTGCAGCGGAAAAATGCAAGTGCATATGTTCTCGATGACCACGCCAAGTGCCATCGGGAAATATATGCATGAGCATACTTTCTTAGCGAAGCCTGCTTTTGTAACTGAGCGAAACACCAACTTTCGCGTACGAAAATACCACACTCATTGAGCTTCGAGAAAATCAGCATCCAATACAGTTAAATTAGTTGTAGTTATAACGCAGCCCAGAATTAAATTAGTTTATAGTTATTATGAAGCCCGGTGTCCCTTTCTTGACTTGCGCAATGGTGATGTGTTGAAATACATTTTCGTAAGCCAAAGCAGTTTACGAAGGCAGGTGCAAAGCCAAATTTGCAGCGGAAAAATGCAAGTGCATATGTTCTCGATGACCACGCCAAGTGCCATCGGGAAATATATGCATGAGCATACTTTCTTAGCGAAGCCTGCTTTTGTAACTGAGCGAAACACCAACTTTCGCGTACGAAAATACCACACTCATTGAGCTTCGAGAAAATCAGCATCCAATACAGTTAAATTAGTTGTAGTTATAACGCAGCCCAGAATTAAATTAGTTTATAGTTATTATGAAGCCCGGTGTCCCTTTCTTGACTTGCGCAATGGTGATGTGTTGAAATACATTTTCGTAAGCCAAAGCAGTTTACGAAGGCAGGTGCAAAGCCAAATTTGCAGCGGAAAAATGCAAGTGCATATGTTCTCGATGACCACGCCAAGTGCCATCGGGAAATATATGCATGAGCATACTTTCTTAGCGAAGCCTGCTTTTGTAACTGAGCGAAACACCAACTTTCGCGTACGAAAATACCACACTCATTGAGCTTCGAGAAAATCAGCATCCAATACAGTTAAATTAGTTGTAGTTATAACGCAGCCCAGAATTAAATTAGTTTATAGTTATTATGAAGCCCGGTGTCCCTTTCTTGACTTGCGCAATGGTGATGTGTTGAAATACATTTTCGTAAGCCAAAGCAGTTTACGAAGGCAGGTGCAAAGCCAAATTTGCAGCGGAAAAATGCAAGTGCATATGTTCTCGATGACCACGCCAAGTGCCATCGGGAAATATATGCATGAGCATACTTTCTTAGCGAAGCCTGCTTTTGTAACTGAGCGAAACACCAACTTTCGCGTACGAAAATACCACACTCATTGAGCTTCGAGAAAATCAGCATCCAATACAGTTAAATTAGTTGTAGTTATAACGCAGCCCAGAATTAAATTAGTTTATAGTTATTATGAAGCCCGGTGTCCCTTTCTTGACTTGCGCAATGGTGATGTGTTGAAATACATTTTCGTAAGCCAAAGCAGTTTACGAAGGCAGGTGCAAAGCCAAATTTGCAGCGGAAAAATGCAAGTGCATATGTTCTCGATGACCACGCCAAGTGCCATCGGGAAATATATGCATGAGCATACTTTCTTAGCGAAGCCTGCTTTTGTAACTGAGCGAAACACCAACTTTCGCGTACGAAAATACCACACTCATTGAGCTTCGAGAAAATCAGCATCCAATACAGTTAAATTAGTTGTAGTTATAACGCAGCCCAGAATTAAATTAGTTTATAGTTATTATGAAGCCCGGTGTCCCTTTCTTGACTTGCGCAATGGTGATGTGTTGAAATACATTTTCGTAAGCCAAAGCAGTTTACGAAGGCAGGTGCAAAGCCAAATTTGCAGCGGAAAAATGCAAGTGCATATGTTCTCGATGACCACGCCAAGTGCCATCGGGAAATATATGCATGAGCATACTTTCTTAGCGAAGCCTGCTTTTGTAACTGAGCGAAACACCAACTTTCGCGTACGAAAATACCACACTCATTGAGCTTCGAGAAAATCAGCATCCAATACAGTTAAATTAGTTGTAGTTATAACGCAGCCCAGAATTAAATTAGTTTATAGTTATTATGAAGCCCGGTGTCCCTTTCTTGACTTGCGCAATGGTGATGTGTTGAAATACATTTTCGTAAGCCAAAGCAGTTTACGAAGGCAGGTGCAAAGCCAAATTTGCAGCGGAAAAATGCAAGTGCATATGTTCTCGATGACCACGCCAAGTGCCATCGGGAAATATATGCATGAGCATACTTTCTTAGCGAAGCCTGCTTTTGTAACTGAGCGAAACACCAACTTTCGCGTACGAAAATACCACACTCATTGAGCTTCGAGAAAATCAGCATCCAATACAGTTAAATTAGTTGTAGTTATAACGCAGCCCAGAATTAAATTAGTTTATAGTTATTATGAAGCCCGGTGTCCCTTTCTTGACTTGCGCAATGGTGATGTGTTGAAATACATTTTCGTAAGCCAAAGCAGTTTACGAAGGCAGGTGCAAAGCCAAATTTGCAGCGGAAAAATGCAAGTGCATATGTTCTCGATGACCACGCCAAGTGCCATCGGGAAATATATGCATGAGCATACTTTCTTAGCGAAGCCTGCTTTTGTAACTGAGCGAAACACCAACTTTCGCGTACGAAAATACCACACTCATTGAGCTTCGAGAAAATCAGCATCCAATACAGTTAAATTAGTTGTAGTTATAACGCAGCCCAGAATTAAATTAGTTTATAGTTATTATGAAGCCCGGTGTCCCTTTCTTGACTTGCGCAATGGTGATGTGTTGAAATACATTTTCGTAAGCCAAAGCAGTTTACGAAGGCAGGTGCAAAGCCAAATTTGCAGCGGAAAAATGCAAGTGCATATGTTCTCGATGACCACGCCAAGTGCCATCGGGAAATATATGCATGAGCATACTTTCTTAGCGAAGCCTGCTTTTGTAACTGAGCGAAACACCAACTTTCGCGTACGAAAATACCACACTCATTGAGCTTCGAGAAAATCAGCATCCAATACAGTTAAATTAGTTGTAGTTATAACGCAGCCCAGAATTAAATTAGTTTATAGTTATTATGAAGCCCGGTGTCCCTTTCTTGACTTGCGCAATGGTGATGTGTTGAAATACATTTTCGTAAGCCAAAGCAGTTTACGAAGGCAGGTGCAAAGCCAAATTTGCAGCGGAAAAATGCAAGTGCATATGTTCTCGATGACCACGCCAAGTGCCATCGGGAAATATATGCATGAGCATACTTTCTTAGCGAAGCCTGCTTTTGTAACTGAGCGAAACACCAACTTTCGCGTACGAAAATACCACACTCATTGAGCTTCGAGAAAATCAGCATCCAATACAGTTAAATTAGTTGTAGTTATAACGCAGCCCAGAATTAAATTAGTTTATAGTTATTATGAAGCCCGGTGTCCCTTTCTTGACTTGCGCAATGGTGATGTGTTGAAATACATTTTCGTAAGCCAAAGCAGTTTACGAAGGCAGGTGCAAAGCCAAATTTGCAGCGGAAAAATGCAAGTGCATATGTTCTCGATGACCACGCCAAGTGCCATCGGGAAATATATGCATGAGCATACTTTCTTAGCGAAGCCTGCTTTTGTAACTGAGCGAAACACCAACTTTCGCGTACGAAAATACCACACTCATTGAGCTTCGAGAAAATCAGCATCCAATACAGTTAAATTAGTTGTAGTTATAACGCAGCCCAGAATTAAATTAGTTTATAGTTATTATGAAGCCCGGTGTCCCTTTCTTGACTTGCGCAATGGTGATGTGTTGAAATACATTTTCGTAAGCCAAAGCAGTTTACGAAGGCAGGTGCAAAGCCAAATTTGCAGCGGAAAAATGCAAGTGCATATGTTCTCGATGACCACGCCAAGTGCCATCGGGAAATATATGCATGAGCATACTTTCTTAGCGAAGCCTGCTTTTGTAACTGAGCGAAACACCAACTTTCGCGTACGAAAATACCACACTCATTGAGCTTCGAGAAAATCAGCATCCAATACAGTTAAATTAGTTGTAGTTATAACGCAGCCCAGAATTAAATTAGTTTATAGTTATTATGAAGCCCGGTGTCCCTTTCTTGACTTGCGCAATGGTGATGTGTTGAAATACATTTTCGTAAGCCAAAGCAGTTTACGAAGGCAGGTGCAAAGCCAAATTTGCAGCGGAAAAATGCAAGTGCATATGTTCTCGATGACCACGCCAAGTGCCATCGGGAAATATATGCATGAGCATACTTTCTTAGCGAAGCCTGCTTTTGTAACTGAGCGAAACACCAACTTTCGCGTACGAAAATACCACACTCATTGAGCTTCGAGAAAATCAGCATCCAATACAGTTAAATTAGTTGTAGTTATAACGCAGCCCAGAATTAAATTAGTTTATAGTTATTATGAAGCCCGGTGTCCCTTTCTTGACTTGCGCAATGGTGATGTGTTGAAATACATTTTCGTAAGCCAAAGCAGTTTACGAAGGCAGGTGCAAAGCCAAATTTGCAGCGGAAAAATGCAAGTGCATATGTTCTCGATGACCACGCCAAGTGCCATCGGGAAATATATGCATGAGCATACTTTCTTAGCGAAGCCTGCTTTTGTAACTGAGCGAAACACCAACTTTCGCGTACGAAAATACCACACTCATTGAGCTTCGAGAAAATCAGCATCCAATACAGTTAAATTAGTTGTAGTTATAACGCAGCCCAGAATTAAATTAGTTTATAGTTATTATGAAGCCCGGTGTCCCTTTCTTGACTTGCGCAATGGTGATGTGTTGAAATACATTTTCGTAAGCCAAAGCAGTTTACGAAGGCAGGTGCAAAGCCAAATTTGCAGCGGAAAAATGCAAGTGCATATGTTCTCGATGACCACGCCAAGTGCCATCGGGAAATATATGCATGAGCATACTTTCTTAGCGAAGCCTGCTTTTGTAACTGAGCGAAACACCAACTTTCGCGTACGAAAATACCACACTCATTGAGCTTCGAGAAAATCAGCATCCAATACAGTTAAATTAGTTGTAGTTATAACGCAGCCCAGAATTAAATTAGTTTATAGTTATTATGAAGCCCGGTGTCCCTTTCTTGACTTGCGCAATGGTGATGTGTTGAAATACATTTTCGTAAGCCAAAGCAGTTTACGAAGGCAGGTGCAAAGCCAAATTTGCAGCGGAAAAATGCAAGTGCATATGTTCTCGATGACCACGCCAAGTGCCATCGGGAAATATATGCATGAGCATACTTTCTTAGCGAAGCCTGCTTTTGTAACTGAGCGAAACACCAACTTTCGCGTACGAAAATACCACACTCATTGAGCTTCGAGAAAATCAGCATCCAATACAGTTAAATTAGTTGTAGTTATAACGCAGCCCAGAATTAAATTAGTTTATAGTTATTATGAAGCCCGGTGTCCCTTTCTTGACTTGCGCAATGGTGATGTGTTGAAATACATTTTCGTAAGCCAAAGCAGTTTACGAAGGCAGGTGCAAAGCCAAATTTGCAGCGGAAAAATGCAAGTGCATATGTTCTCGATGACCACGCCAAGTGCCATCGGGAAATATATGCATGAGCATACTTTCTTAGCGAAGCCTGCTTTTGTAACTGAGCGAAACACCAACTTTCGCGTACGAAAATACCACACTCATTGAGCTTCGAGAAAATCAGCATCCAATACAGTTAAATTAGTTGTAGTTATAACGCAGCCCAGAATTAAATTAGTTTATAGTTATTATGAAGCCCGGTGTCCCTTTCTTGACTTGCGCAATGGTGATGTGTTGAAATACATTTTCGTAAGCCAAAGCAGTTTACGAAGGCAGGTGCAAAGCCAAATTTGCAGCGGAAAAATGCAAGTGCATATGTTCTCGATGACCACGCCAAGTGCCATCGGGAAATATATGCATGAGCATACTTTCTTAGCGAAGCCTGCTTTTGTAACTGAGCGAAACACCAACTTTCGCGTACGAAAATACCACACTCATTGAGCTTCGAGAAAATCAGCATCCAATACAGTTAAATTAGTTGTAGTTATAACGCAGCCCAGAATTAAATTAGTTTATAGTTATTATGAAGCCCGGTGTCCCTTTCTTGACTTGCGCAATGGTGATGTGTTGAAATACATTTTCGTAAGCCAAAGCAGTTTACGAAGGCAGGTGCAAAGCCAAATTTGCAGCGGAAAAATGCAAGTGCATATGTTCTCGATGACCACGCCAAGTGCCATCGGGAAATATATGCATGAGCATACTTTCTTAGCGAAGCCTGCTTTTGTAACTGAGCGAAACACCAACTTTCGCGTACGAAAATACCACACTCATTGAGCTTCGAGAAAATCAGCATCCAATACAGTTAAATTAGTTGTAGTTATAACGCAGCCCAGAATTAAATTAGTTTATAGTTATTATGAAGCCCGGTGTCCCTTTCTTGACTTGCGCAATGGTGATGTGTTGAAATACATTTTCGTAAGCCAAAGCAGTTTACGAAGGCAGGTGCAAAGCCAAATTTGCAGCGGAAAAATGCAAGTGCATATGTTCTCGATGACCACGCCAAGTGCCATCGGGAAATATATGCATGAGCATACTTTCTTAGCGAAGCCTGCTTTTGTAACTGAGCGAAACACCAACTTTCGCGTACGAAAATACCACACTCATTGAGCTTCGAGAAAATCAGCATCCAATACAGTTAAATTAGTTGTAGTTATAACGCAGCCCAGAATTAAATTAGTTTATAGTTATTATGAAGCCCGGTGTCCCTTTCTTGACTTGCGCAATGGTGATGTGTTGAAATACATTTTCGTAAGCCAAAGCAGTTTACGAAGGCAGGTGCAAAGCCAAATTTGCAGCGGAAAAATGCAAGTGCATATGTTCTCGATGACCACGCCAAGTGCCATCGGGAAATATATGCATGAGCATACTTTCTTAGCGAAGCCTGCTTTTGTAACTGAGCGAAACACCAACTTTCGCGTACGAAAATACCACACTCATTGAGCTTCGAGAAAATCAGCATCCAATACAGTTAAATTAGTTGTAGTTATAACGCAGCCCAGAATTAAATTAGTTTATAGTTATTATGAAGCCCGGTGTCCCTTTCTTGACTTGCGCAATGGTGATGTGTTGAAATACATTTTCGTAAGCCAAAGCAGTTTACGAAGGCAGGTGCAAAGCCAAATTTGCAGCGGAAAAATGCAAGTGCATATGTTCTCGATGACCACGCCAAGTGCCATCGGGAAATATATGCATGAGCATACTTTCTTAGCGAAGCCTGCTTTTGTAACTGAGCGAAACACCAACTTTCGCGTACGAAAATACCACACTCATTGAGGAGTGTGCAAATATTTTTAGGTTTTCTCGGACGAATAGTCCGCGCCTCAGACTGGTCTGCCACCTGGCGACCCAGCGGTTTCTTTCTTTTTTTAAATTAGTTTTTAAAGGCAATTGCAAGCAGTATTCAGTGTGCTATTATAAGCAGTGGCCCGCCCTTAATTTAGGTCGAACGGCTCGAAGGAAGGGAAAGCCAGCATCTCAAGACACCATGCAAGCCTCACGGGGAATCTAACCAGCACCCATCTTGGGAGGATGTTTAGACGCCAGCGCCCCGTAACACTCGCCCATTGGGGCGGCGGCCTAGTGATTCTAGCTTGTTATTTATTTAATTAATTGCATTTGAAGTAAGCTATTTACAAGGAATATACCCAACCACATGAGACGTGCGTAAATGGGCATCTATCTGTACATTCTAGGTCCATGAAGAGCATACACCAAAGCGAGTTCTTTTCTCCAACAATGGTTAAATCAAAACACTTGCATTTTAAAACGCTGTCTTCCTGAAACCACCTTCCTCTTGTAAATATATCTGTTGTTTCTTCTTACACAGATTTTACGAATGTGAAACATTGTGTGATGGGAATTATTTCTAGTATGATGCCTAAACTTACTTCTAGCGTGACTCAGGCTGTCTGTCGTACGTATTGCGTGCATATAATAAACAAGTAGTTGTCACTTACCTTCCTGTTGCTAATATAAAGACATTGCTTTCTCTGCTTCCATAAACACAAATTGGTTACCTTAAATAAGAACTGCTTATCGTTGTGGTAAACCGACAGAAAGTGTACTGTTTAGAAGAACAAGAATACCCGAAACTCGTTTTCAAAATTTCAATACTAAGGCGTTACCTGAAAACTCTCTCTCACTCTTACTGTACTGGAGACGGATTTCAAAATAATTTCATCATTACTTGTATCAAAATAAAAAAATTCTGTGTGTTATTACTATGGGTATTTTAAGTTTCTTTTCCTAATTAGACGTGACTGATTTTCTTAAACTTTATTTCATGAACAACACAGCCCTTCCGGAGTTTCACTTCGCAACATTTGAAAAGAAAACGATGCCACATGATAAGAAATATGACACAGAATTTTCGGTTGTAATGACCATGTCTTCTGAATCCGATCTGAGGCGAATTAAATTTATCAAAGCTATTCAAAATCAATGAAACCGGTTAGGAACACCATCAGCCGGTTTCAACAATCGATAAAACATTCAGAAATGGAAACATCTGCTTAGTTCCACCAGCAACTAAAAAGTACATTACGAAAATTAACAAATGGCGCGCAAAAAGTTTCTCATAGCATCAAGGAAGGTATCAGAGACAAAAGGATTTTCAAATCGAACAGTTAAAAGAGAAACACAAGGAAACATTACATAACTCTACACCTTCTAGCGGAAGAATTTCGCATAATGGAATTGTTGGAAATTGTCGAAAAATATTCTGCATGAAAAAAGCTATGCTAAGGAAAAGGAACTTTTCAAATAGCTCTTCCGTAAGCAGAAAAAGCGGGGAAACGATTTCGACCTTTATGCCCTTTAGCGGGAAATCTGTGTATTATTTAAAGAGGATAATGCTACACATCTCTAGTGTAGCGAATGGCATAGAGTAAAGATTAAATTTCTCAATAGTGGTTTTAGAAGCGGCGATACAGCTGTAAACTGAAGAACACAAACACCACCTACCGACAGGACTGTGAACTACAGAATTCCTCATATACTAGCTTAAAGTTTTCTACAAGGTAAATGACATCCGGTGTTGAAAGAATTTATTAAATTGCACATTTTGAAGCAGATATATGAGAAAAACAGTTTGAGCATTTGCACTCCCTAGCGGCAAAGTTGTGCATTATGTTCGGAAGAAAATACGCCCACAGGATTTGCATTGGTAGTAGTCTTTCTTCTGTCAAAAGAAAGAAGTTTTTCAATTGGATTTTTAGTCCCACAGATATTGCTGTAAATGGAAATTTGAACTTACGCTTTCTGGTGGCAGAGTTTTGCGTTAAGAAAAATTTGAATTATATGAAAAACATTTCGGAGCGGAAAAGCTCTCCAAGAAAAGAAATAAATTTTTCAAATCGGAGTCTTAGAAGCACAGATATATTCAAAAATAAGATTTGCATCTACGCACCCTGGCGGAAAACCCATTCGTTATTTTAAGAAGAAAGTATTCTCAAAAGGTTTTTCGATGTGAACTGAATCATTCCACCAAAAAAAATTTTCAATCGAGTTTTTTGGAGCTCAGATTTTGCTGCAAATACATCCGAAGCAGAAATAAATGATTACGCCCTCTGTGGCCAAACTATTATTTACCAAAAGTTAGCAATTATATTCAAAGCATTTTTCGTTAGAAGCTGTATCCGGTGCAGAAATAATTTTTCGAATCGGAGTTTCGGAAGCACAGATATCGGGGAAAAGGCAATTTACCTTTACCACCCCTAGTAGAAAGTCTATGAATTACCTTGAATATTTTGAAATCATATAAAAAACATTTCGCACCGGAAGCAATCCAACAAAGAAGGATTTTTTCAAATCGGTCTCTTACAAGCTGAGATATCGACAAAAAAAAGATATACCTTTTTGCCCCTTGGCGGAGAAACCATGCATTATTTTAAGAAGAAAATATTCTGAAAAGGTTTATCGACGTGAGTGGTATGGGTTCACGAAGGAATTTTTTTCAATCCAGATTTTAGGAGCTCAGGTTTAGGGCAAATACATCAGAAGCAGGTATTAACACTTACGCCCCCTGGTGGCCAAACCATATTTTACTCAAAATTATAAATTATATGCAAAAGGTTTCCCATCAGAAGCTGTATCCGCTGCAGAAAGAATTTTTCAAATCGGAGTTTTAGAAACAGAGATATCGGGGAAAAGGCCATTTACTTTACGGCCCTAGCGGAAAATCTATGTGTAACTTGAAAAAGTGACTGTACCTAAAATAGTCTTCGCCATAAATGGAATCGAAAGATGAAATATTTTTTTCAATCGGACGTTTAGAAGCAAATATATGGAATAAAATGCATTTTGAATTCGTTATCATCTGTATTTATGCCCTCTAGCGGCAAATTGTGCAACGTGAAAAAAAAAAAAAAAAGAAAGAATCATAATTCACGCATTTTATGTTTCCCAATGCAAAAAGTATTTTTTCAAATCGAACTATTAGTTACAGAGATATGGTGTCCACAGACGGACAGATGGACAACCCGATAATATAAACACGATCATTTTTACAACAGACGTGCTAAGAATGAACAGGTGAACTGAAATCAGAATTAAAAGATATATTTGGTTCAAATCCTACAAAACAAATAGGAAATATTTCTGTGACACAGATTTGCATTTTCAAAGTACCAAGAGAGCATGCAGTCAGTGTTTCTACCATTCTTGCGACTTTCCTCGAATGTTTACGTAAATTATGCAGGACAATAAACACACACACACATGCACGCGCGCACACGCACGTACTCGCACGCACGTACGCACACAGCGCCATAGCAACTGGGAACGCAGGGAGGGCGGTTGCTCTTCCAGAATGGTCATGTCAGGGTAGTAATTTCATACTCTGTGGAGCGTAAAAAATAGAAATGAACAGAGTGTGTGAATAAATTTGCCGAACATTTTGATTTAAAACAAAGCTGCACACTTTAATATCGTCTTTTGTAAATACTTCAGTTAGCCGCATACACTATTACGCGCAGCTAACTAGCTTACAGAACTTACACTGTGAGTTGTGGACCACCTCATATGGATGCATGTAATTGTCCGAAAGAGTAGATGGAGGTATGTAAAACAACATGGTGATACACCTAACCTCCGTGACCTTCCGAATGCGTCGTAGGGATGAACAGGGAATTAGTCATTTGTGCTGTGTTTACCGAAAGTTCCACTGAACATTTAACATTGAAAGGAATTTTTCCAAGCCCTACTCCGAAAGCATCTTCCCATTGTTACGTTCACTATCAGATACTCATTCGTTCTGTGTTGGTTTGTTTTCATTCTGCATTCTGGCGTGTGCTGCGTTGTCGGTGTTCACATAACTTTTACGTTTCACTTGATATTTAGAACCGTTGATTCTTGCGGGAATTCACTTAATTTTTACATTTTGAGTAAAATTATGTCGAAGACTGGAAGTGAGATTTTGTTAACCGTCATAATGTTTTCCTATAACGAAGATATGCGAAAGTAAGAACTGCTTACTATTTGAGTGGGACTCAAATTTTAAGAAAAAGAAAGTTACACTGCTGGCCACCCAAAATCCAACAACAAGGAGGACATGAGATAGCAAAGACAGATTTACTGGACTCATAACAACAGATACAAAGATGAAACGATTGAGCTTACAGGCCCGTGCGACTTGCGGAACACGCAAGCATCAATAGTTCGTGTGGCCCCCATGGCTGGTAATAACGGCCGCTACACGCCGCGGCATCGAATGAAAGAGGCTTTTGATGTGGGCTTGGGGTATGTCGGTCCTGGCTGCTTCCACACGTTGCCACAGTTCATCAGACGCAGCTGCGGCTGGTGGTTGCCGGGCCACTCGGTTGCCGAACAGCGACCAGACGTGTTCGATGGGCGACATATCGGGAAAACAGGAGGGCCACGTTATCAGAGACACCTGGTGGGTCGTGAAGAATTGTTGCACGATGCGTGCCACGTGCGGGCGCGCATTGTCCTGTTGAAACGTAGCCGCTAGCAGGTCCTGCAGGTAAGGGAGGACTACAGGCTCCAAAACTTCGGAGATGTAGCCGTGGCCGTTGAGTGTACCGGCGATGCGTACCAGAGGGGTGCGGGTGTCATATCCAATTGCGCCCCAAACCATAACGCCAGGCGACGGACCGGTATTGCCATGCATAATGCAGGCGTCATTCAATCTCTCGCCGCGGTACTGCCACACGTGGATCCGACCATCGTGGTGTTGCAGGCAGAAGCGGGATTCGTTGGAGAACACAATGCCGTGCCATTCCGTAGTCCAGGTGCGGCGTTCTACGGCCCACTGCCGCCGCACTCGCCGGTGGTGTAACGTCAATGGTAATCGGAGCAATGGGCGAGGTGCGACAAGTCCCCGCTTTTGCAGACGACGTGGAACGGTACGTGCTGACACAGGTTGTTGCTCACAAACACTAATTCCTGCGCTAACGTTTCAGGATGTGGTGGTGCGAGCCATCAATTCCCGCCGCACAACATGCCGGTCCTCTCGCTTGGTGGTGTGCCGCGGCTGCAGCAATCGCTCACGTCCGTCCGTCCGTCCGTCCTGCACCCACCGAAAACATACTCGCCTTTACTATGGCTGGATGTCGTCCCACACAGGCGCCGAAGTCTCGGTACGATAAACCGCTGTCGCGATAAGCCACTTTTCGTCCTGTGTCGAACTCTGAAACGAGCTGGAATGACTGCCGTATTCTGCGACGAGGCATCAAGAAGCTTCTCACGCACTGGTCCGGCAGCACAATACACTTCCACTACTTACACCCAGCCTTCTGTGCATCCTTCTTATAGTGCTTCTCGGTGGCGTGCCTGGCGCACACGATTTGCATATGCCCTGCAATGCTAATCGTTTGTATGTCCCCTCGCAGGCGACGCATGCTGCGAATTTTAGGCCAATGGGATGCTTCCTTCTTGGTGTTTCATTTTGGGTGGCCAGCCGTGTATATGCTTTACTATTTCGTTTTTAAAGACCTTTAGTTAGCCGCATAGAGTATTATGGGCAGCTAATCAGGGTTCAGGATAACCTACCCTATTCGGTGTGGACCTCACATATGCATGGAAGGAACTCTCCAAAACAGCGGAGATATGTAAAACGATATACTGATATGACTAACCTCCATATCCATTCCGAATGGACTAAAAGAATGAAGAGCTAATTAGTCATCTGTGCTCTGTTGTAGAAAGTATCACTGAACGCTTAGCCTTCAGCTGAATTTTTCTAAGCCCTTCCCCCAAATCGTCTTCTTATTGTTAACTACGTTCAGTCTAATACATATTCACCCTGTGCTGGTTTGTTTCTCATTCTGCATTTCTGCAGAGTGCTGTGTTGTCGGCGTTCACGTGACGTTTACGTTTTACTTGACGCTTGGGTATTTACCTAGTTTTCACGTTTTTAGTAAAATTATGCCCAAAACCGGAAGTGAGATTTTTAAAGGGTCGTAATACTGTCCTATAATAGTGATATGTGAAAGTAAAAACTGGGTATCGTTTAAGTGGAGGTAGGGAACTTTTATACTCGAGGGGCGTAATTTCAAGTAAAACCCTCGCAGATGAACAAAGCTTGCTCCGGCCGTGCATACACACCCATCCCCCCCCCCCACCCCACGCCACCCCCATAAAAAACGAAGCACCCAGAATGAATCATCCAATCGAGATGAAAATTGACGTGTGCAACATACATGCATCGGGTAAAAACGATTGGTAAATTCCAGAGTAGGGTAAATTCCTGAGCAGTTGGTCCGTTTATTAGGATGAAACAGCTACACGAGTAGAACAAGCCAGTACGTTGTAGTGCCAGCTCTGGTTCCGATGCAAGCGGCTATCCGACGTGGCATATAGGCGCATACGGCTCATGAATATTTTCCTGAGATATAGCATGCCCAAATGGTGTCCAAACTGCGAGCCAGATCTCCGACATTCCGGGATGGGCGTAGGTGGCGTTACATCATGTCCCAAACACGTTCGATCAGCGGCAAATCGGACCATCGAGCTGGCCATGGAAGGGTGTCGACATTACGGAGGCAGGCCTCAGAAAGCCGTACTGTGTGTGGGCGAGCATTATCCCGTTGAAAAATTGCTCAGTGACCCTGAGACAGGAATGGCAACACAGCAGGTCGTAGAATGTCATCGACGTACCGTTGAGCCGTGAAGGTGGTACGGAAGACTGCTAAATATGTCTGACTATCGTAGGAAATGGAACCCTACTCAGTCACTCCCGGTGTGCTAACCGTGTGCCGTTCCACGGTAAAGGCAGGATCAGTGCGCTGGCCGGCTCGTCTTCAGACACGCATGCGCTGGTCATCGGCGCCAAATGCAAACCGTGACTCAACAATGAAGATATCACGACGGCACAGGACACTAACATACGTTGATCGGTCCTGACATTATTGCAACCGGCGCCAGCCAGCTATTCTCTCTGGTCAGTCAGTGGTAAGTGGCGGAGTGGCCTCGTCGAATGTAGTTCCCGTGGCGCAAATCGTCTGGCAACGCTCCGGATGAACACTTTTATATCTGTAGACGACGCAACGTGGCCACGGATTGTTGAGAGAGACGAATTCGGCTCTATTCGTGCTGCTCACCCCACCGCTCGACCCTGGCGTCCTGTCGTTGCCCTCGGCCATCCACTGCCCGCGTGCCGCTGGTTGTGCCCTCCTCGGCCCATTAGCGTCAACATCGTCTGATTGCCGTAGCTTCGACCCGAATGCCTGGCGATGGAGCGAGTTAACCAACTGCCCTCTCTCAGCCCAATTATTCGCCCTCTCTGAAGCTCATTCAACTGCTCTTATTGCGCACGGACCCAACGACATCGCATCTTCACAGTCTGTGGAGGTTAATGCAACAGCAATCCACTGTCACAAATGTGCCTGCGTGCGAGTTATGCTCTTCATATACCCCCCCACCCCCCTGTCGATGTGCGGTTCCCATGCGCTGTTTTGGGCCATTGTTTTTTATTTTTTAATCATTTGCATATTCGGCCCTGAGGTACTTGCATGCCGAGTTTCATCAGGATTAAACGATTTTCCCGGGGTGCTTCGTTTTTTATTATTTTTTGGTAAACAGTGTATACTGTATATACAATTTTTTCATTAAAGAATTACTATAAAATGCATGTAAGACGGTATACCGCTCGAAACAGGGTAGCATAATATTTTGATATTACGAGAATCTTTTTTACGCTTTCCAACCGTACCGTGAAGAAGAGTATATGCTCCAGCTTTGTCCGTCTGCCTGTATGTCTGTCCGCACGATAACTCACATAAAATGGTTCGTTTCGATGCATTTTTAGTATGATGTAGGGGACAACCTGGGGACGAACCCTATTGAGAATGGGCGAAATGGGGAGCAAAGGTCAGGACATAGGAACAGGATGCATTCCATCTCCCTTATGCGTCATAGCTTAGGTAAAAGTGCTTCTATTGCGCCCAGCTTTAGCATGTTGTTTCGGAGGTTTACTGAACCGGTTCTGTTGAATATCATCGAAAGCGGGTCAAACGTCAGGGCACATGGGCGAAATTTGTTCCACAGCCATTTTACTCATGACTTGAGTAACGATTTCTGGTATGTTGGAAAACGTATCCAAATCAATGCATTGCATGATTTTACTAACTTGTTTTTTTTTTATTATTATTGAAGCTTTAACGAGAACTGTGAGCAACGTGATGGGCTATAAACAGTCGCCCGTCCCTAATGTAGAGCAACTGGTTCCAGAGAAGGGAAAGAGCCAGTGCCGTAAGACAAACCCAACATCCATACCTCACCGGGATTAGAAGCAGAACCCTTCTCGGACGAATGTTCATAAGCCAGCGCTTAGACCGCCACCGAGAGTCAAATATCATATATTGGTTATTGTTGATGTTATCAATATTGGTTATTGTTGATATTAAGAGAATGACGGAGAACTGGAAATATTATATATTGATTTTTTTTTTATTGAGGTTTAACGACCACCGTGAGCAACTCAATGGGCTATAAGCAGTCGCCCGTCCTTAATTTAGGATCACTGGTTCCAGGGAAGGGAGATAGCCAGTGCCGTAAAACAAACACAACATCCATGCCTCACCGGGATTCGAACCCGGACACCTTACAGACGAATGATATGAGGCCATCGCTTAGATCACTGCGCCACCGGGGCGGCATATATATTGATTGGAAAAATGGCATCATTGCTAATAGACTGGAAATATTATATATGGAACTGGAAATATTATATATTGGTTATTGTTGATGTTATCAATATTGGTTATTGTTAATGTTAAGAGAATGACGGAGAACTGGAAATATTATATATTGATTGGAGAAATGGCATCATTGCGAATAAACTGGAAATATTATATATGGAACTGGAAATATTATATATTGGTTATTGTTGATGTTATCAATATTGGTTATTGTTAATGTTAAGAGAATGACGGAGAACTGGAAATATTATATATTGATTGGAGAAATGGCATCATTGCGAATAAACTGGAAATATTATATATGGAACTGGAAATATTATATATTGGTTATTGTTGATGTTATCAATATTGGTTATTGTTAATGTTAAGAGAATGACGGAGAACTGGAAATATTATATATTGATTGGAGAAATGGCATCATTGCGAATAAACTGGAAATATTATATATGGAACTGGAAATATTATATATTGGTTATTGTTGATGTTATCAATATTGGTTATTGTTAATGTTAAGAGAATGACGGAGAACTGGAAATATTATATATTGATTGGAGAAATGGCATCATTGCGAATAAACTGGAAATATTATATATGGAACTGGAAATATTATATATTGGTTATTGTTGATGTTATCAATATTGGTTATTGTTGATGTTATCATGGAACTATATCTACAAGCTGTAGGGAAGTTTCGAGAAAATAAAAACAACTTGGATACTTACATAAGTTGCTTTTAATCGAACCAAATCTGTACGCAAATTTGTTTGTTTAGCTACTAATTTTAAAGTGGCAAACAAATTTTAAAGACACAAACAAAGTGCAAAAGTACAAACGTAAAAGTTGTTACACATGCTCGGCAGATTACAACAAATGTCAAATTTAGCTCCGTTCGGCAAATGATTGTAACATTTATAACAGCCAGCAATGACCGGATTGTTGTTAGTCATGTTTCAACCAGGCGGGAATTTGCTGCATTCCCGTTCCTGCAACGTACGGATCAACAGGAAATTGAGTCCATTTTTAAAATGATCTAAGCTTTTCATGTCATCATTTGCGATGTGCCGTATAAAAGGAGAAGGGAGAGGAGTGCCTTTCTATCTCCGTCAAGAGTAGGACTACTTACATGGGCGCCCATATACGGCTGTACAAGGGGCCATTTGCTCTCCCCTGGAAATCGGACCATGGCCTTTCTGTTCTCGAGAGGTACTACAGAGATTTTCGCGATAATACTAATTCTGATTGCTAATTTTTCTCTAGAAATTCTGGATGCGTGGGTATGCAATAAAAATAGGAAAAACGTTGGGAATTTCCTGTAAAAAAAAATGTGAATTTCCAATAGGAAGTAATGATAAAATTTCGCATTGCGTGATGAGAAAAGTGTGCTGGCATACAGTATTGAAGAGAATGAGAAAGGGAAAGGGAAAGAAATGAAACATATATCATCCTCTGCACAAATTTTTCAGTTTTCCATTTGTGATTACTAGTTCATTAGTCTTGGGGGCGAGGAGGGGGGGGGGGCTAACGGCTAAGAGGGCCTCACCAGATGAGTACTTCAAAATTTATGCGGTAACTTCATATGAAACTAAGTAAAGAAATAGCCAGGAATTTTTGACGGCGGTTTTGAATGAACCATTAAAAAGAAAAGCAATTGTTGGTTGTTGTATTTTTTTTATCATTTTCATTTTACTTTATAAAAACTGGATGACGGGAAAGCATCAGCTATTCCAGAGCACTTCTCACCCTATTTCAATGCCATAGTTATAGTTCCTATACAGGTATATTAACAAGAGAATGTGAATGAAATATCAGTTGAATAATTGAAAATTTTATATCATCAATGAGCATAAGGCGTTACACACGGTCGAGCACCATTATTGTGACCACCAGCTAATATCCAGAGTAACCGCGGTGTTCAACGCGGACAGCAGCTAGACGGGCAGGGGAGTGACTCAATCAGGTGCTGGAAGGTATTCATATGTATGTGCAGCCATGCTGACTGCAGCGCATCTGACAGCTGCTGGGGGGTGCATGGTGGTGGATCCATAGAGCAAACAATACGATCGAGCTGGCCCCACAGATGCTCAATTTGGGTTTAAGTCTGGGAAATTAGGGGGACAGGGAAGTACTTTGAAGTCCTCATCGTGCACTTCCAACCACTCTCGGACATTTCTAGCTGTTTGATACGTTGCATTGTCGTTCTGGAAGATCCCATCCGCCCCAGGGAATACGATCAGCTTGTATGGATGTACGTGGTCTGCAAGGATGGATTCATAAGGAATTCCGCCCATAGTGTCTGCCGCAGGTATGAGTGGACCCAAAGAATGCCACCAAAACATTCCCCAGACCATAACGCTGCCCCCACCAGCTTGTGTTTTCCAGCAATGGTTGAAGAGTGTTTGTTCTCCAATGTTTTTCGCCTTATATGCCAACGTCCATCCGTTCGATGAAGCAGAAAACGTGACTGATTAGAGAACGTAATCCTTTGCCAATCAGCGTAGGTCCGATTCCGATACTGACATGCAAATGGTAGCTTTTTCTGCCGTGCACCTTCATTAGCATAGGTGCAGTGACCATCCGTCTGCATCGGAGCCCCATGCGCAACAGAGTTCGCTGAACTGTTGTTTTAGACACATTTCCGGTGATCCCCTGGTTCATTCGGCCAGTGAGTTGCTCCAGTGTAGCTTGTCGATCGGCCCTCGCGCACCTTCGAAGCGATGTTCACCTCTCACATCAATGGCACGGGTGATCCGCAGTTTCCAAATTGCTTATTCCAATGTTTCCACATCGCATATTTCACGAAATACTTTAACCACGGCAACAGTTCACAAACTGCGCTGTTTCAGAAATGCAGCCACCTTTGGCCCGAAAGCCGATAACAATACCTTTTTGCAAATCTGATTAATCGCTCCTTTTATCCATGACAGCAACGAGTGATATGTTTTAAGATCAGATCAGATCATATGTAGAGGATTTTAGGAAGGAAGTGTCTGGACCCAGGTCTTAAACAACCTTAGAAATAGGAAGCTAGGAGATTTGGGTTAGAGTGCCCGATAGGAAAGTGACACGGAAGTGAGGTAGAAAGGGTGAGGAAGACGCCCTTATTTATTACCAGGGGGGCCAGTACCCAGGGTCCGACGGCTTAACGTGCCCATCCGACGCACGGAGGGTATTGAGTGGTTCGAGCGTTCGTACCTGCCCAGGATCGAACCTGGGGTTATCTCCGTGGCAGCCATGAACGCGGACCACTAGGCCACCCGCGGCCTTATATGTTTTAAGAATGCCTACAGCACACCCTTATATACCCTCCAAGCCAAGTCACGACCCGTGCCTTGTTTCATTGGCTACGCGCTGTCGACGTCAATAGTAGGAGGTGGTCACAGTAATGTGACTCGACTGTGTATATTACACTTGTTTGCAGATAAATAAGCATCCTTCAGAATATAATTAGCTAAAAAGTGTTCTTCGTGAAACGATAAAACAAGAGACCTAGAGCTGTGTCCTTTTTTTCCCTAACAGAGTCAAAAGAAGACTTTTGCTATGTGCTAAACATTTTAATATTATGTTAAGTGTGTTTTTTGTAAGCAAGAGTAAACAATTTAAGCAATTTTACTCTTTTTGTGCCACAATTCTTAATTGTTACTTTTTTATTTGCTTACTTATGTTCTGTATTTTCGTATAAATCGGAAAAGATCATTAAACACCGTCACACGGCCGTTACGCGTGTTGTGAGGAATTTCCAAAAGGCTCTCTAAAAGAATAAAATTTGCATGATATGATCAACTTTGGGGTAAGTGTTTTCTAATACTTTGTATTTATATAAAACTAGGGCAATCACTTTAATTACGTGTACATTTGTATTACACGCAATAAGGTGCAAAATTTTTTTACGAAAAACGAAAAATAGCTATAGGTTGCAAAGAATTTGATTTAATAAAACGCCAGCAAAACCTAGTTAATAATATGGAATTAAAAAAATGCAGTTGTTTGAAAGCAAATAGATTTTCACAAAAGAGCTTCGAAGGTATTTTTTTGCGGCGGGGAGGACTTTTTCAGGTACGCCGTTGATTGTCCTAGAACTCAATCTAAATTCATTTATCCAGCTTTTAGTGTGGATTTTGGGTCCTCTGATTTCCATCCAATTTAATTTATCTGTTGAGAATGTAGTAAAAACGTTTCAATAACAAGACAGCACAGTGGAACTTCGCTTGTCAAAGTGGCACTGAGCTACTGCCGGAATGGTGTCGGCTACAGATCCACATAGTATAAGTAGGAGGATTCGAAAGAAATACCAATAATTTTTTTTTTTTTTTTTTGGATTAAAAAGTTGATGTTATAATATTAAAAAAATAGTGTAATAATTAAAAAAAGCAACCTTCATTGAAGGGTTTGTGGCCTCTTTCAGTCCTAGCTGCTAATCATTTATCAATTTTATCCGTTAAAAATGTCATTTGCCGAGTTTTGCGTTAAAATTTGTGCTTTCATCCTTAATGTTTCACGTAGTTTGGGACGGGTTTATAATTTATTACATACCGGGATGGTAAATAATGTTTTTTTTAACTGTCGGTATACTTACTTCTATTTTTGTAAACTACCGGTGTGCCATACCGGCCCACATTAAACACTGCATATGGTGTTTGCATATCTTATTCTTAGTAACAATTTCTGTTTGCCTCCTGAAAACTTAACTATGGGCGCCTATGATTAAAGATAACAGACACGTACGTTTATCGTGGACAGCAGATATCAAGTGAGGGTCACATTGATGAAGAAATTAATCGGCGTACAAAACTTGCCTGGAGAGCTTTTGGAAGAAAGCATAATTTTCAAGAGCAATATGCCATTATGTCTTAAAAGAAAAGTGTTTGATCAATGCATCTTTCCAGAGCTTACGTATGGTGCAGAGACGTGTACCTTAACTAAAAGAGACGTACAAAGGCTGCAGACAACTCAAAGTAGCATGGAGAGGTGCATGCTTGGTGTAACCAGGAGAGATAAGAAGAGGAACTCGTGGATCCGAAAAATGACAAGAGTGGAAGACATCAATGATCACAGTCAAATCCCTGAAATGGCAATGGGCTGGACATACTGCCAGAAGGACAGACCATCGATGGACAGCCGAAATTTTAGATTGGATTCCAAGGGAAAGACCCAGAAGAAGACCACATGGGAGATGGGTGGATGAAATTCGAAAGTATGCGGGAGTGACATGGAGGAGACTGGCAGAAGACAGACCGTTGTGGAGGAAACTTGGGGAGACCTTCGTCCAGCAGTGGATTGATAATGGTTGACAATGATGATGATGATATTATTGTAGGCAGAAATGACGGAAAAGGCAGTGTAAAAGACTGGAACCAACTGGCGTGCACATGCTTATGCTACTTTTATGCAGCAGATAAACTATTTACGAAAGTGAAAGAAGATAGTGAGATTTTTTTATTCGAATATTTCATTCTACAGCGTTCCACTTTGTGATAAAAATGAGCAAGACAAATCATACAAGAATATGAAGAAAAAAATCGAAGGTTTTACCTGTATTAAATTAAGATTAATTTCAATATAGCAGGCCAAGATCCATTTCGATGATTTACATTAAATGCAAATGAAGAATGTATGATTATTATATAGAAAAAGTTCATAGTAGCATCCACCTTATTCGCTGATTCGAGAAAAATCTTGTTATGGATAGCGCCAAGGCACACACATAACAGTTAAGTTATATTTCAAACTGTGACTTGAGCTGAAAATAAATTTAAACAAAGTTGTTTAGGGCAGAAATTCATGACGTCATGTCCAACAAAAATGAAAAAAAAATCGATATGTAGTCTTGTTCGAAAATTAAAGAGTGAAGAAAGTTTGAAATTTTAGAAACAGATGGCGCTTGAATCAAACAGTATGCTGGAAATCACATACAATCCACTAGTGAATCTGAAGTGTTTTTACTGCAAAGAGTGTCTGTATCAGAAACGAAAATTATTATCTGAAGAGTATCTCGTACACCAGTGTAACTGGTTTAGTTATTCAGAAATTCTGCACCAGTACAAAACTCCGGAGCGTAATATTTTTGTCTAGCGTGCTGCCATCTATTGAGCACCCTATTTTCTCCCATTTTCCATGAAAACGTTTTATATTTTATAAACGAACTATTAAATGTGAAATTGATAATTAACTGCATTACCATATAAAATTTAGATGGTGATCATGTCAGTTTAAAACACAAATCTTGCGTTCTAGTCCGTTGTGTCAGGAAAAGGGACTGCGGATACAGACCACCCAAATGTTTAAATATGCATCTTATAGATAGGTATATTTTTGCATTAGCACAAATAATTACTCTTGAATAATCTCAAAACCAATGCATTTAAATATGAGTTTTAGCAAATGAATAAAGTGATGTAGATATGGTTTGATGAGGGGTTTGCACTGGTCGGGCTGTGTTCGGGTAGCTGCATAATTTGCGGGGCCCAGTGCCAAACGAAAATGCGGGGCCCTTTTCCCAGCGAGTTCTACATCTGCTAAATGGGCTTGGAAGGTGGAACGTTTTTGAAAAAAAGGCGGGGTCAGGTAGAGAAACCACATTTCTTCATTTTCTCATGAAGCTTAATAAAGCATGGTGGTACTAAGGAATATTATTATTTATTCATGAGTTGTAATAAGCTGTTATAATTACTCATTAAAAATAAAAAGATACATTTTAAAATTACGCTATATTAATTAACACTGCCAGATCAAATTGAAGTTGAATAAATTGAAGCGACCAAAGTATAATTCCCGCACCTCGTCGAAATGCGTGCTGATGGCAAAAATTAATGTAATTACCCAAAATTAAAAAAAAATAGCTATCGTTTAAGTAAATGAGACAGGATCATTGAAAATGTCATTTTCAATTATTAATGGTTGAAATATTGATGTTCTAAAGTACAATACTAAATGAGTAATGCAACTTTCAGAAAATCCTTACCTGATCATTCTTTTTACTTCTAGGAAGAAAGGTTCTTTTGCTGGCCACATTTTACAGTTCATTGTAATTTGTTATAGTGGGTAGTGGAAGCTTTCAGCTTTGTAGCTCAAGTGAGGTGAGCGCGATAGCAGTCTAGTGTAGTGTTTCCCAAACACCACCGGTCCATCACGAGGTTTCCGCCGGTCCGTACAGAAACGGAGGAAAACTTGAGAAATGGTAGAGATTTCCGAATTTGACCAGTAAAACCAGGTCTGCACAAACGTAAAAGCAACTTCGTGCCGGTTGGTCTGCGAAGCATTTTGTGAAATTTCGCTTGTCCGCGGCTTGCTTGTAAGATTCTCTGGGAACCAGTGACAGTGGCCTAGTGTCCTGATAATCCCGAATCGTTGTTATGTTGCAATTTATCAATTCGCCGTCACTCGTCGTTGTCGGGTACACTCGTCCTGTCAGTTATAGTGTTATAATTAAAATTTCAGACAGTTTCATAAAAAATTCGCAAAGATATGTTTTTCACTTTTTTATTGATAAACCATCTGCCAGAGATTCGCCGACCACGCACGCGAGAAACTGACCGCGTGATTGCGGCAGAATGCAGACGTAGCTGTGACGTCAGCGTTCCAGAGAGATCTGTGAGATTTTATATATGATGTAATTAATGCGAATTCTTTCTCGCTGATAAGGTGAATCATCCCGATGGACCCAAGATACTTGAATTCTGTTCACTAAGGCATTAAAGTGTAATGATTTAAAAATTTTAAAAATGCCATTTTTTCATCGTTAAGTGTCATTTATTTTTAATAGAAGAAAAAATTATGAAAAATTCAAAAACATCACACAAACGCGGGCACGGGCCCCTATAGGCGCGAGACCCGGTGCCCATGAAGCCGGCCCTGCGGGTAGGAAGAAAGTGAAGCATAGTGAACTGGGTCGAGGCTCTCGGGACTCACTCCTCCTCCTCTCTTTACCGGCTTGGCCATCGTTTTTGTGACGTCACGCTAAGCGACGGAGTTGTGCACAGAGAAGGTTACAGCACTATACGTTTCTGGGCATTCAATCGTACTTCCTGCTTGAAGGAACAGCTTAAGAAAGCCCAGATTTTAGTTTGCTGCAAATTATATGACACAGCAGTTCTACCGAAATTAAAAAAAAATTAAAAAATATTGCGTCTGTTTTTACCTTTCTAAGGCATTACGCTTTCTCGCTATTTCTGTTCTGTACGAGTATAACCGGTTATACCAAAAAACTGTGTTAATGAAGTTTTAAACAGACGCAGAAAATAAATGAAACGTAATATGTTAGTACGTTACGTACTGTTACATAGAAATTTGCATCTATAAAAGAAAAACTGGCCGAAAATTAATAAAACAGCCTCCAAAATTGCGTTTTTAGACCCTAACTTTTTTCTGATCAAATAACATAGTTTCATCCAAAAAGTAATAAATTTCAAGAGCCAAACTGTTCTAAAATTTATATTCTGAGAATATGAAAATGTAATTCACAAAGAAGAAAAATTATGATAATGATGAACCAGGTCAATTTTGCAGTACATACAGAAATTAATAAAAATTGGGGAGGCCAACTATATACTAAATGAATACTGAGAACGTATTTGGAAAAGAAAGCACACACACAAAAAAAAAAAATGAAAAAAAAATGAAAAAATGCTAATAATGCAACTACAGTCTATATTTATGTGTGGATTTAACAACTTAACCTCTCCCCTCTCCTAGTCTATTTTGAAATTGAAGGAATTAGAGATATATTCTTACCATTTATCTGCATAATATTGTAGGGCATACAGATATAAATAAAAATGTTTTGAAGCTGCCAACTAGACTAATTGAAACTGAGAATGTGTAACTCCCAGCACAATGCACACACAGAAATAAATACATGAAAAATAAACTTACCTTGTACTGATTTCGCCCCCCATGGTCACGAACATGTGTTAGAGCATGCATACTTGATAATTTTTTTCCACACATATGAAATGAAGATTGAAAATATATAAAAGTGAAGACTGAAATATATTTATTTGTATGGGGTTTAGGGTAGTTAGACTAGGTTAGGATTCAGTTCCCCTGTAATGATGATTGTCAAATGTCTGCCAAAATTTCGAGATATTCTTATTGTAAGTGAGGCATACAGGAAGACAAATTCATTAAGTAGCTACTGCAAACACAGCATATTTTCGTTTCCCTGACCTATTTATTTAAGCAGTGATTTTTCCACTTTGAGTACTTATTTAAAAATATTTTTACAAATGTAGAAGCGCACTTCAGCCCCAGTTCAAATTTAGTTTGATTATTTGAACATTTTCCGTTTACCACATTCAACTCTTCTACCTTCTTTGCAACTCATTTTTTAACACAAATTTTACATTTTGTACATCTGATGCTGATCTTGGCTACTTATAATGGACGCTCCCTATCTTCTGATTCAAGGCTTCTTGAATTGGAAGAGGAACTACAAAGGATCAAGTGGAACATCTTCGGGCAAAGTGGGGTAAGGAGAAAAGAAGAACATCTCATTATACTGAAAAGTGAACATCTCTTCTACTATCGTGGGACTGATACTGGCAAAACTAGTGGTGTTGGATTTATAATAAACAAGAAACTGAAGGATAAAGTTGTAGAAGTTGAAAGTTCCTTTGACAGAGCTGCACGACTCGTTATCCAACTCTCGAGAAGATACCAGGCTCAGATTATTCAAACGTATGCACCCACCACAAGTCATCCTGAAGAAGAAATTGAAGAATTTTATGAGGAAATTCGTCATCTAAATAATAAAAGTAAGCAGCACTTAAAGATAATTATGGGAGATTTCAATGCAAAAATAGGGCAACGGCAACAGAAACCAGCGTGGAAATCCTCTCGTTGAGTTTGCAGAGGCAGAAGGGTTTTTCATCTTGAACTCCTTTTTCAAGAAAAAGCCACACAGGAAATGGACATGGAGACATCCAAATAAGACGACAAGTGAAATTGATTTTATTATGTGTAACAAAAAATTCGTCATAGAAGACTGCAGTGTGCTAAACAAGTTCAACACAGGTAGTGACCATAGATTGGTGAAATGTAAGATGCACCTCAACACTAAACTCGAACGTAGCAAGCTCATAAGACAAACAAAATGTATTGATATAACCAACCTTAAAAAACACCATAATACCTTCAAGTTGGAACTGAAGAACAGATTCTCTGCTTTAGAAGGCCTAACATCGGAAGAAGTGGATATTTCTGAAGTTAACAGAAAAGTAACCAAAGCTCTTATGGAAACAGCAACAAAATTAGCTGGGTCTAAGAACAAGTTGCATGTGAACAAATTATCAGGAAAAACCAAAATGTTGACGCAAAAAAGAAGAGAGATGAGGACAACTAAAGAAGATGTGACTTCCAAAATGGAATATATAGAGCTATGCAAGACAGTACGAAAAAGTATCACTGAAGACGTAAGGAAATTCAACTGTGAACTAGTGAGAAAAGCAATTGAAAACAACCAAAGCCTAAAGATAGCAAAGGGACATCTCAGTAAGGGAAGAAACAGATTATGGCACTGAGAAAAGAAGATGGTTCTGTAACAAGAAATAGAGGCGAAATTTTGACAAGAGTGAAAGATTTCTACTCCAAATTATATGAAAGGGATGATACATGCACTCCAGACATCATGAAAGGTACCAGTACCAGAGCGCTTCCAGTCCTCCCAGCAGAAGTTGCACATGCAATCAAGAACATGAAGCGGGGAAAAGCTCCAGGCGAAGATGGAATTACTGTAGACATCATACAAGAAGCAAGTGGAGAAATCGAAACAGTACTCGCCCAAATTTTCACTCGATGCCTTAATGAAGGGAAGATTCTTGAGGATTGGAACAACGCTACAATGATCCTGCTACATAAAAAAAGGTAACATTGAGGATCTCAGGAACTACAGACCTATCAGCTTCCTATCAGTGGTTTATAAAATCTTCACTAAAGTTCTTTCACACCGCTTAAAAGTGGCACTGGACATGGCTCAACCGAGAGAACAAGCTGGATTCAGGAGTGGCCACAGCACAATAGATCATATCCACGTACTGAGAGAACTAATTGAAAGAGCGAGGGAATATGAACTTTCATTGTGCACGGCTTTTATCGATTATGAAAAAGCCTTTGATTCGGTGAAACCATCAGCAGTTACAGTGGCTCTGAAATCCTGTGGTATTGAAGATGCGTACATTAATATTTTTAATAACATCTATGAAAATGCAAGTGCAAAGATTCGGCTATTTGAGAATACAACACACATCAAAATTGGAAAAGGAGTGAGACAAGGTGACACCATATCTCCGAATCTCTTTAATGCCACATTGGAAAATGTCTTTCAATCACTGAACTGGAAAAACAAAGAGAAAAAGAATAACGGGGATTATCTAACCCACCTTCGTTTTGCTGATGACATAGCCATTTTTGCAACTACCCCATCAGAGCTACAGAGTATGATCCAGGAACTTGCCCACAAGAGTAAAGAAGTGGGATTAAAAATGAACTTTCAGAAGACAAAAGTGATGTTCAATGCTTTTACAAGAAATGAAGATTTATCGATTGATGGGGAAAAGCTGGAGATAACAGACACATACGTTTATCTTGGACAGCAGATATCAAGTGAGGGTCACATTGATGAAGAAATTAATCGGCGTACAAAACTTGCATGGAGAGCTTTTGGAAGAAACAGCATAATTTTCAAGAGCAATATGCCATTATGTCTTAAAAGAAAAGTTTTTGACCAATGCATCCTTCCAGTGCTTACGTATGGTGCAGAGACGTGGAATTTAACTAAAAGAGACATACAAAGGCTGCAGACAACTCAAAGTAGCATGGAGGGGTGCATGCTTGGTATAACCAGGAGAGATAAGAAGAGGAACTCATGGATCCGAAAAATGACAAGAGTGGAAGACATCATGATCACAGTTAAATCCCTGAAATGGCAATGGGCTGGACATACTGCCAGAAGGACAGACCATCGATGGACAGCCGAAATTTTAGATTGGATTCCAAGGGACAGGAAAAGACCCAGAAGAAGACAACATGGAAGATGGGTGGATGAAATTCGAAAGTATGCGGGAGTGACACGGAGGAGACTGGGACAAGACAGACCGTTGCGGAGGAAACTTGATGAGACCTTCGTCCAGCAGTGGATTGATAATTGTTGACAATGATGATGATGATGACGACATGGAGTAACTGCTCACAATCATCAGTCAGAAGGAATTTAAATAATTTGAAGCAAATAATGAATATTTTCATGTCTTCAACTACCCATGGACGGTGCCCGTCGCTTAGCGTGACGTCACAGGTAAGTTCTTAATCGGGTGGCCAGGCCCGTGAACTCAGAGAGGAATAAGAGTCCCGGCGGCCACGACTGGGGTGTGAGCTGAAAAGCAGTTTAATGGGCCAACTCTTTAACTATGTTATGCTAAAAGTCGTGCCTTAACAGTTATATTTTAAAACCTCATTATGGTTCTGTGTCGTGAAAGCTAAATATACACTGCTGGCCACCCAAAATGCAACACCAAGAAGGACACGAGATAGCAAAGCCAGATTTACTGGACACATAACAACAGATACAAAGATGAACCGATTGAGCTTACAGGCCCGTGCGACTTGCGGAACACGCAGACATCAATAGTTCGTGTGGCGCCCATGGCTGGCAATAACGGCCGCTACACGCCGCGGCATCGAACGAAAGAGGCTTTGGATGTGAGTCTGGGGTGTGTCGGTCCTGGCTGCTTTCACACGTTGCCACAGTTCATCAAGCGTAGCCGCGGGTGGTGCTTGCCAGGCCACTCGGTTGCTGATCAGCTACCTGACGTGTTCGATGGGCGACATATCGGGAGAACAGTCGGTCCGGAAGCAGTGACACCTGGTGGGCCGTGAAGAATTGTTGCACGATGCGTGCCACGTGCGGGAGCGCATTGTCCTGTTGAAACGTGGTCGCTGGCAGATCCTGCAGGTAAGGGATGACTACAGGCTCCAAAACGTCGGAGATGTAGCGGTGGCCGTTGAGTGTACCGGCGATGCGTACCAGAAGGGCAGAGGGGTGCGGGTGTCATATCCAATTGCGCCCCAAACCATAACGCCAGGCGACGGACCAGTATGGCCATGCATAATGCAGGCGTCATAGTCTCTCGCCGCGATGCCGCCACACGCGGATCCGACCATTGTGGTGTTGCAGGCAGAAGCGGGATTCGTCGGAGAAGACAACGTCGTACCATTCCGTAGTCCAGGTGCGGCGTTCAACGGCCCACTGCCACCGCACTCGCCGGTGGTGTAACGTAAACGGTAATCGGAGCAATGGGCGCCGCGCGACAAGTCTCCGCTCCTGCAGACGACGTCGAACGGTACGTGCCGACAAAAGTTGTTGCGCAACACACCCTAATTCCTGCGCTAACGTTCGTGATGTGGCGGTGCGAGCCGTCAATGTCCGCCGCGCAACATGCCAGTCCTCTCGATCAGTGGTGTGTCGCGGCTGCGCCAATCGCTCACGTCGGTCCGTCCGTCCCTCCTGCATCCACCGAATCCATAATCGCCTCACTGTGGCTGGATATCGTCCCACACGGGCGTCGATGTCTTGGTACGATAAACCGCTGTCGCGAGAAGCCACTATTCGTCCTCTGTCGAACTCCGAAACGTGCTGGAATGACTGCCGTGTTCCGCGACGAGGCATGAGGAAGCTTCCCACGCGCAGGTCCGGCAGCACAACACACTTCCACTACTTACACACCGCCTTCTGTGCACCCTTCTTATAGTGCTTTTTGGTGGCGTTCCGGACGCACATGATTTGCATATGCCCTGCAATGCTAATCGTTTGCATGTCCTCTCGCGGGCGACGCATGCTGCGAATTTCAGGCCAATCGGACGCTTCCTTCTTGGTGTTGCATTTTGGGTGGCCAGCAGTGTGTTATTTGAGCTTCATTGATCTTTGTTTTCCCATAAAATAGCCTTGTACAAAATTGCTAACATCAATTGAATTACCTGTAAGTAGATAAGCATTGAACAAAATTTATACGTATAATGATTGGTTACTCTAAAAAATAAGAACTCGTTTTGTGAGATATATTAAATAACCTTAAAAGGCGTGAAGAAATAGCTCTTTTCAGGGGCGGATTGGAACGACTAAACCAGGCCGGGAACTTTAGTCTTGCGGTTCATAATGATAACGCACGTACCAACAAGGAAACACCTGATAGATTCCCTCATGAAAATAATTACGGTAGATTATGGATGAAAGAGAACTGTTGAATGTGTTGTAAACAGAATTCAATCATGGGCAAATTTTAACAAGAATTTAACAGTAAAATAATTTTAGAAATCCGCTCATAATTGAATGTTTAATCAAATTACACTCTGAACGTTGTTTCATACCAGATATTTTTCTTTGGAAAATTTTATATTGACGACAAAATGAAAAAAAAAAAAAATGTTACGAGTCTCCTGCTGAAGATGCCATTTCTAACTGAATCACATTGAACATCATTCTGAAAGTTGAAATGTGCACATGCTACAAAAGCAAATTTTCTACGCAGTTCATTTTTACATTTATTTTATTTTTTTGATTGGTCGTTTAACGACCACCGTGAGCAACTCAATGGGCCATAAACAGTCGCCCGTCCCTAATTTCGGGTCACTGGTTCCAGGGAAGGGAGAGAGCCAGTGCCGTAAGACAAACACAACATCCATGGCTCACCGGGATTCGAACCCCTTTCAGACGAATGATCAGAGGCCATCGCTTAGACCACTGCGCCACCTGGGCGGCTTATATTTTTTTGCTCACTAATCACCTACTGAGCAATGTTATTGCTATCTCCTCCTTCAACGCCTTTTTTATGCCTGCTCATTATTTTGAGCCATGCACCAGGACTGGTATATTGTTGTTTCATTCAAGGTTCTCTTTGAATGGGTGTAAGAGAAATTCCATCCTATATCTGCAATGCAAATTTTTTTGTACACATTTTCTCGAAGACTATCACTTTGTAGTGTTTGAAATTTTGAGCACAAATAAAAACGACCCGTAGCTAATATGTGCCACAGTTATTATTCTGAAAAGAATGTTAGATTTTTTTTTAAATTCAATTTATCTTACTCGAAAGTATTCGAATATGGTGTTAGGTGGCACGATGAGTTAGCTCAGCAGTATTTCTGTCTGGAATAAACGAAATCTCTCATTTCTGTCTAATTTAATTTTTTTAATTATCTAGGCCAAGTAGAAATAATTAAATGGAGCCAAAAGTGAGACTGGAACCTTGCCTCTCATAAATCATCTTAAATCCTACGGAACGTTCATTTTTGAAGAGAAAATGTGTACATTATCAGGGAATCTCTGAATTTTTTCTACAGAAACTCCCCCTACTTACTGAGCTCAACCCCGAATAACGTCATTGGTTAAAACATAACAGCCCGTATTTTGTCTTTTCATTGTGGAGCCAAAGAGAGACCGCTTCCATTCTGAATATGGCTGCAGTGATTCGCTGACGCCAATTTCTGGGACTTTCCCTCAAGACGCAAAAGCCACGCCCAAGGAGTGATTTTTTTTTGCGCCATCTATCGCAGAAGCTAAGCCTTAACATTCATTCAAAGACAGCCTTAAGCCAAAATAGGTGGTACACGAATTTGGGAATATCTCTTCCGGAGAATTGCTTTGTGCTCTGTGTCGGTTAGTGGATGAGGTGAAACCCTACTACGGGAACAGGTGTCTCCCTCAAGATATGGGTGCGGGGGTGACGGACCACCACAATAGGAAGTGCCTCTTCCAATATTATAAAAGGAGGATAGCGCCTACCAATGACTCTGGGCTCCAAGTACCATAACCTACGTCTAACAGTACTTAGCTTTTTCTTAATTGACTATAACAGCGTGCTTAGTCCGATGGTACTTTTCTGACATACATACAGCAGATTTTGCTATGTCAGTTTAGGAAAAACTTCGAACCTATTGATAGAAAGAAATTCTTTTTACGGGAACGATTTTTCGGACAGAAATAAATATTAATTGAAGTTAACTATTATTATTCATAAGTACCAAAATAAGTATTTTTTAATTCCGAAATTCCGGACAAAAAGAGTACGAGAATGTGGGACACTTCTCGACCAACCCTCCTGGCTCTTTTTGTTTCTATGATATATTATCATCATCATTGTCAACCATTATCAATACATTGCTGGATGAAGGTCTCCCCAAGTTTCTTCCACAACTGTTTTTCTTGAGCCATTCTCCTCCATGTTACTCCGGCATGCTTTCGAATTTCATCCATCCATCTCCTGTGTGGTCCTTTTCTGGGTCTTTTTCTGTCCCTTGGAATCCAGTCTAAAATTTTGGTTTCCCACCTGTGGTCTGTTCTCCTGGCAACATGTCCTGCCCATTGCCATTTCAGGGATTTTATTCTTATCATGATGTCCTCCGCTCTTGTCCTTTTCCTAATCCACGAGTTTCTCTTCTTATCTTTCCTGGTTACACCAAGTATGCATATCTCCATGCTGCTTTCAATTGTCTCTGCATCTTTTGTATGTCTTCTTCAGTTAAATTCCCTATAATATATCATCATCATCATCATTGTCAACCATTATCAATCCACTGCTGGACGAAGGTCTCCCCAAGTTTCCTCCACAACGGTCTGTCTTGTGCCAGTCTCCTCCATGTCACCCCTGCATACTTTCGAATTTCATCCACCCATCTCCCATGTGGTCTTCTTCTGGGTCTTTTCCTGTCCCTTGGAATCCAATCTAAAATTTCGGCTGTCCATCGATGATCTGTCCTTCTGGCAGTATGTCCAGCCCATTGCCATTTCAGGGATTTAACTCTGATCATGATGTCTTCCACTCTTGTCATTTTTCGGATCCACGAGTTCCTCTTCTTATCTCTCCTGGTTACACCAAGCATGCACCTCTCCATGCTTCTTTGAGTTGTCTGCAGCCTTTGTATGTCTCTTTTAGTTAAGGTCCACGTCTCTGCACCATACGTAAGCACTGGAAGGATGCATTGATCAAACACTTTTCTTTTAAGACATAATGGCATATTGCTCTTGAAAATTATGCTGTTTCTTCCAAAAGCTCTCCAGGCAAGTTTTGTACGCCGATTAATTTCTTCATCAATGTGACCCTCACTTGATATCTGTTGTCCAAGATAAACGTATGTGTCTGTTATCTCCAGCTTTTCTCCATCAATCGATAAATCTTCATTTCTTGTAAAAGCATTGAACATCACTTTTGTCTTCTGAAAGTTCATTTTTAATCCCACTTCTTTACTCTTGTCAGCAAGTTCCTGGATCATACTCTGCAGCTCTGATGGGGTAGTTGCAAAAATGACTACGTCATCAGCAAAACGAAGGTGGGTTAGATAATCTCCATTAATCTTTATCCCCTTGTTTTCCCAGCTCAGCGACTGAAAAACACCCTCCAATGTGGCATTAAAGAGCTTCGGAGATATGGTGTCACCTTGTCTCACTCCCTTTCCAATTTTTACGTGTGTTGTATTTTCAAACAGCCTAATCTTTGCACTTGCATTTTCATAGATGTTATTAATAATATTAATGTATGCATCTTCAATACCGCAGGTTTTCAGAGCCATTGTAACTGCTGACGGTTTCACCGAATCAAAGGCTTTTTCATAATCGATAAAAGCCATGCACAATGGAAGTTCATATTCCCTCGCTCTTTCAATTAGTTCTCTCAGCACGTGGATATGATCTATTGTGCTGTAGCCACTCCTGAATCCAGCTTGTTCTCTCGGTTGAGCCATGTCTAGTGCTACCTTCAAGCGGTGTGAAAGAACTTTAGTGAAGATTTTATAAACTACTGATAGGAGGCTGATAGGTCTGTAGTTTCCGAGATCCTCAATGTCACCTTTCTTATGTAGCAGGATCATTGTAGCGGTGTTCCAATCCTCAGGAATCTTTCCTTCATTAAGGCATCGAGTGAAAATTTGGGCGAGTACTGTTTCGATTTCTCCACTTGCTTCTTGTATGATGTCTACAGTAATTCCATCTTCTCCTGGAGCTTTTCCTCGCTTCATGTTCTTGATTGCATGTGCAACTTCTGCTGGAAGGACTGGAGGAACTCTGGTACTGGTATCTTTCATGATGTCTGGAGTGCATATATCATCCCTTTCATATAATTTGGAGTAGAAATCTTTCACTCTTGTCAAGATTTCGCCTCTATTTCTTGTTACAGAACCATCTTCTTTTCTCAGTGCCATAATCTGTTTTCTTCCCTTACTGAGATGTCCCTTTGCTATCTTTAGGCTTTGGTTGTTTTCAATTGCTTTCCTCACTAGTTCACAGTTGAATTTCCTTACGTCTTCAGTGATACTTTTTCTTACTGTCTTGCATAGCTCTATATATTCCACTTTGGAAGTCACATCTTCTTTATTTGTCCTCATCTCTCTTCTTTTTGCATCAACATTTTGGTTTTTCCTGATAATTTGTTCACATGCAACTTGTTCTTAGACCCAGCTAATTTTGTTGCTGTTTCCATAAGAGCTTTGGTTATTTTTCTGTTAACTTCAGAGATGTCCACTTCTTCCGATGTTAGGCCTTCTAAAGCAGAGAACCTGTTCTTCAGTTCTAACTTGAAGGTATTATGGTGTTTTTTAAGGTTGGTTATGTCAATAGATTTTGTTTGTCTTATGAGCTTGCCACGTTCAAGTTTGGTGTTGAGGTGCATCTTACATCTCACCAATCTATGGTCACTACCTGTGTTGAACTTGTTTAGCACACTGCAGTCTTCTATGACGAATTTTTTGTTACACATAATAAAATCAATTTCACTTGTCGTCCCATTTGGATGTCTCCATGTCCATTTCCTGTGTGGCTTTTTCTTGAAGAAGGAGTTCAAGATGAAAAACCCTTCTGCCTCTGCAAACTCTACGAGAGTATTTCCACGCTGGTTTCTGTTGCCGTGACCGAATTTACCTACTGAAGTTTCATTCTGTTGCCGTTGCCCTATTTTTGCATTGAAATCTCCCATAATTATTTTCAAGTGCTGCTTACCTTTATTATTTAGATGACAAATTTCTTCATAAAATTCTTCAATTTCTTCTTCAGGATGACTTGTGGTGGGTGCATAAGTTTGAATAATCTGAGCCTGGTATCTTTTCGAGAGTTGGATAACAAGTCGTGCAGCTCTGTCAGAGGAACTTTCAACTTCTACAACTTTATCCTTCAGTTTCTTGTTTATTATAAATCCAACACCACTAGTTCTGCCAGTATCTGTCCCACGATAGTAGAAGAGATGTCCACTTTTCAGTTCGATGAGATCTTCTCCTTTTCTCCTTACCTCACTTAGCCCCACGATGTCCCACTTGATCCTTTGTAGTTCCTCTTCCAATTCAAGAAGCCTTGAATCAGAAGATAGGAGCGTCCATTGTAAGTAGCCAAGGTCAGCATCAGATGGCAGCCTAGTCCGGTCCTCCGGGATTCTTAGCACCCTCTGCCTTCATGTCGCACTGGCCGCTGCCTTGGCCAGGTACATTCCAGCTGCCGGAGACTGAGGGCCAAGATTTAAGTTGTGGAATCATTTTGGAGGGGTTTGGCCATAACTCACCACGCTGGCCAAGCGGGTTGGTGAGTGTGGGATAGAATTTCCTCTGATCCCGATGGTATAGTTATACCGCTATGGGCGGTCGCCAGAGCCCCTTTAGTGGGAACAGGATGCACCACGAGAAGGCGGGGTTGACATTTGTCAAGGAGAGGCTATGATGTTACGCATCACCTGACCTTACATCCCCTATAATATATATATATATATATATATATATATATATATCCCAGCCTCTCCTTGACAAATGTCAACCCCGCCTTCTCGTGGTGCATCCTGTTCCCATTAAAGGGGATCTGACGACCGATGAATAGCGGTATAACCATAACATCGGGATTAGAGGAAATGCTATCCCACTCACTCACCAACCCGCTTGGCCAGCGTGGTGAGTTATGGCCAAACTCCCCCAAATATGCTTACACAATTTCAAACTTGGCCCCCATTCTCCGGCAGCTGGAATGTACCTGGCCAAGGCAGCGGCCAGTGCGACATGAAGGCAGAAGGTGCCAAGAATTACCGGAGAACCGGACAAGGCTTCCATCTGATGTTGACCCTGGCTACGTTTAATGGGCGCTCCCTATCTTCTGATTTAAGACTCCTAGAATTGGAGGAGGAACCCGAAAAGATGAACTGGGACATTGTGGGACTAAGCGAGGTAAGAAGAAGAGGAGAAGAGCTCGTTGAACAGAAAAGTGGACATCTCTTTTACTATCGTGGGACAGATACTGGCAGAACTATTGGTGTTGGATTTATAATAAAATAAAAAAATACTGAAGGACAATATTCTGGATGTTGAAAGTTCCTCGGACAGGGCTGCACTTGCACGACTCGTTATCCAACTCTCAAAAACATACCAGGCTCAGATTATTCAAGCTTATGCATCTACCACAAGTCATTTTGAAGAAGAAATTGAAGAAATTTACGAGGAAATTCAGATTCTAAATAACAAAGGCAAACAGAACTTGAAGATCATTATGGGAGATTTCAATGCAAAGTAGGGCAACAGCAACAGAATGAAACTTCGGTTCGTAAATTCGGTTATGGGAAAATAAATCAACGTGGAAATACTCTCGTAGAGTTTGCAGAGGCAGAAAGGTTTTTCACCATGAACTCCTTTTTCAAGAAAAAGCCACACAGGAAATGGACATAGAGACACCCGAATGGGACGACAAGTGAAATTGATTTTATTATGTGTAACAAAAAATTCGTCTTCGAAGACTGCAATGTGCTAAACAAGTTCAACACAGATAGTGAAAATAGAATGGTGAGATGTAGGATGCACCTCAACACTAAACTCGAACGTGGCAAGCTCATAAGACAAACGAAATGTATTGACATAGCCAACCTTAAAAAAACATCATAATACCTTCAAGTTGGAATTGAGGAACAAATCCTATGCTTTAGAAGGCCAAACATCAGCAGAAATGGATATTTCTGAAGTTAATAGAGAACTCGCCAAGGCTCTTAATGAAACAGCAACAAAAACAGGTGGTACTAAGAACAAGTTACATAAGAAGAAAATTTCAGGAAAAAAAAATGTTGATGCAAAAGAGAACACAGATGAGGACAAATAAAGACATAACTTCCAACGTGGAATATATAGAGCTATGCAAGAAAGTGTGAAAAAAAAAAAAACTGAAGGAAATTCAATTGTGAACTTCAGTAAGAAAAGGAATTGAAGACAACCAAAGCCTGAAGCGAGCGAAAGGACATCTCAATAAGGAAAGAAAACAAATTATGGCTCTAAGAAAAGAAGACGGTATTGTAACAAAAAATAGAAGCGAAATTTTGACAAGTGTGAAAAATTTCTACTCAAAACTATATGAAAGGGGAGGACACATCTAATCCAGACATTACGACAGGTACCAGTACCAAAGTCCCTCCGATCCTCCCTGCAGAAGTTACATATGCAATTAAGAACATGAAACGGGCAAAAGCTCCAGGAGAAGATTTAATTACCGTGGACATTATACAGGAAGCAAGTGGAGAAATTGAAACTACACTGTCGCAAGTTTTCACCAGATGTCTGAATGAAGGGAAGATTCCTGAGGACTGGAATAATGCTACAATGATCCTGCTACATAAAAAAGGTGACATTGAGGATCTGAGGAACTACAAGCCCATCAGCCTCTTTTAAGTGGTTTATAAAATCTTTACTAAGGTTCTTTCGCATCGCTTGAAGGTAACACTAGACATGGCTTAACTAAGAGAACAAGATGGATTCAGGAGTGGCTACAGCACTGTAGATCATATCCATGTACTGAGAGAACTAATTGAAAGAACAAGAGAATATGAACTCCCATTATGCATGGCTTTTATTGATTATGAAAAGGCCTTCAATTCTGTGAAACCATCAGCAGTAACAAAGGCTTTGAAATCCTGCGGTATTGAAGATGCATACATTAGCATTATTAATAACATCTATGCAAATGCAAGTGCAAAGGTTCGAATATTTGAGGGTACAGCACAAATAAGAATTGGAAAGGGAGTGAGACAAGGAGACACCATATCTCCCAAACTGTTTAATGCCACATCGCAAAATGTCTGTCAGTCATTTAACTGGGAAAACAAAGAGATAAAGATTAATGGAGATTACTTAACTAACCTTCGTTTTGCTGATGACGTAGTAATCTTTGCAACTACCCCTTCAGAGTATGTTCCAAGAACGTGTTGAGAAGATTAAATAAGTGGGATTAAAAATGAACTTTCAGAAGACAAAAGTGATGTACAATGCTTTTACAAGAAACGAAGATTTATCGATTGATGGAGAAAAGTTTGAGACAACCGATACCTACATTTATCTTGGGCAGCAGATATCAAGAGAGGGTCACATTGATGAAGAAACTAATCGGCATATGAAACTTGGTCGAGAGCTTTTGGAAGAAACGGTGCAATTTTTAAGAGCAGTATGCCATTATGTCTTAAAATAAAAGTGTTTAATCAGTGCATCCTGCCAGTGCTTACGTATGGAGCAGAGACATGGACCTTAACTAAAAAAGACATACAATTACTGCAGACAGCTCAAGGAAGCATGTAGAGATGTATGCTTGATGTAACCAGGAAAGATAAGAAGAGGAACTTGTGAATAAAGGGAATGACAGTAGTGGACGACATCATGACCAGAGTGAAATGAATGAAATGGCAATGGGCTGGACATGTTGCCAGAAGAACGGATCACCGATGGACAGACGAAATTTTAGACTGGATTCCGAGGTACAGAAAAATACCCAGAAGAAGACCCCATGGGAGATGGATGGATGAAATTCGAAAGTATGCTGGAGTGACACGGAAGAGGGTGGCTCAAGACAGACAATTGTGTAAGAAACTTGAGGAGACCATCATCCAGCAGTGGATTGATAACGATTGATCATGATGATTTATATATAATTTGTAAAACTAACCAAAATAATCAAGAACTTGATTTCTTAGACTTAAGCCTTAAGCTTAACAGAGGTAACCCGTCCATCAGCCTTTTTGATAAAAAGAGTAAATTTTCCTTTCAAAGTAATAAAATATTTGCACTGGTACAATAACATCTCAACCAAAGAAATTGAAAATGTACTTATTTCTCAGGTACTTAGAATTTCCAGAATTTGCAGCAACAATTTAGATTTCAATAACCACATAAGTATCCTATTAAGCAGTTTTCTAGATAACAAGATTCCAGCTCTTTTTGTTAAAAGAGTATTAAGAAAAATCGTTATGAATAATAGAGTTAGGTTAGCAGATCTGTTTTAATTTCTTCATAGTTAATAAAATGATTCTGGCCAATGAAAGCCTTCTTGGAAGTTGGGCTGGAGGATGCATATTAACTAACAACAGGAACCTTTAGTGCTATGGACAGGGCAGTCCCATTAAAAATAAAAATAATAAAAATAAAATCATACAAAAATAGTTTATAATTTGATTAAAAAATTAAATAAAAAAATATATAAAAAGTAAACTAGATATTCTCTCTCTAGAATAGCTAACATAAAAATGGTAAAACTTACGTTAAAATAAATAGGTTACTTGGCTGTGTCTGTAGAAGTACACTAAGATATTTAAATACATGTAAAAATTATTAAATACACATCAAGTATATTTGATAATAATTTTCGTATATTCTGGAGAGTTATTCTACTCTTTCTGGAGAAGCAGGTTTTCATTCTAAGTTTTGTAATTTCTCTTGGAGGATTTTCGCGTGTAGCGTCATTTTATGCGGGACAGTAATGGGAACTTTCCCCTCCTACTTGGATGCTGCTGCTGATGCTGGTCAGCCATTTTATGACGTTTGGGTTAGAGGATGCAGCAGGTGAGTAAGCTCTTGCCTTTGTTCTTGTGCAAATGTTCTCTCTTGTTTTAATTGTGTTCGTTAAAAGCTTAAAATATATTTTTCTTATTTGGCATTGGTGCAAATTGTTTTTCTAACTTTTTGAGTTTTTTCTTTCACTTACTCTTAGAAATTGTGTTCGTTTTTGTGCTCTTTGTTAGAGCTGTTTGCTGTTTACTCGACCTCGTGGTCAACGTTGTTTTTTCGTAGTTGGTTGGTGCAAAATTTCTTTCTTTTTTGTACACTTAAAGCACTCCTGGAATATTTTGTAAATATTGTAACTATTTATTAACTTTAAGTATTTTTTCCAAAGCATTCCTTCATTATTTTGTTCTTCTGGCTTCCGTTTTCGTGGAAGCTGTATGTACAAAAGTTCCTATTCACTTACATGTCTCTGTTATAATTTTTATTCTTTTATTTTTATTTTTATTGTATTTTTAGAAATGTTTTTTCCCCAGGGAATGACATTATTTAACAGCTTTTTGTACTTTGTTTCACGTTTGGAACTTCACTTGGGCGGTATGGTTGCTCAATCACGTGCTTTAACTGAATTTTTCTGTTGGTTTGTTCAAGCCTTCTCACATTTTGTGAGTCTTTTAGAAAACGTTTTTCTGTTTTTTGTGACAGTTGATGATTATGGGTTGGGCCAGGAAAGTGATAGATGTATGTAAAAACTTTAGCTAAATTATATTTCCCGCACCATTGAGGGCGGTTATGTTAATTAAAAAATCTTGTAGGACTTATACTTGCGTCTACGGCTTTGCAGAAACCCATTTCCAACTAGGTCTTTGTGGAAGAGAGAAAATGCCGAGTTTTGCTGGTCCTTCATAAAGCCAAGGCTCGGCATTCTCGACAATTTCTGCATTCTGGTTTTGCTATTATTTTGGCTTAAGAAAATGTATTTCAACCCATCACCATTGCTCAAGTCAAGAAAGGGACACCGGGCTTCATAATAACTATAAACTAATTTAATTCTGGGCTGCGTTATAACTACAACTAATTTAACTGTATTGGATGCTGATTTTCTCGAAGCTCAATGAGTGTGGTATTTTCGTACGCAAAAGTTGGTGTTTCGCTCAGTTACAAAAGCAGGCTTCGCTAAGAAAGTATGCTCATGCATATATTTCCCGATGGCACTTGGCGTGGTCATCGAGAACATATGCACTTGCATTTTTCCGCTGCAAATTTGGCTTTGCACCTGCCTTCATAAACTGCTTTGGCTTACGAAAATGTATTTCAACCCATTACCATTGCGCAAGTCAAGAAAGGGACACCGGGCTTCATAATAACTATAAACAGTTCTAAGTGTTCATAAAATTTATATCACATTTAAGTCTTAGGTAATCTGCAAGTTTCGATTTACTCAAAGTCTTAGTAAGAAAGTCTGAAAGGTTTTTATTTGTAGTCACATACTGAAGACAAAATGCATTATTTTTGAGTTTCTCATTTATGAAACTTAGCTGTCTTACCATATTATGTGATTTATGTGATGTGCATCCACTATTTCCTAAGAAAATTGCCGCCTAATTGTCACAATGTATAATCGAATTTTGGACTCTCCTTCCAGTGAGGTCTTCCACAAAAAACTGTAAAAATGTCCCAGTCTTCATGGCCTCGACGACTGCTGTTGTTTCTGTATCACATGTCGAAAGTGAAACTGTGGTTTGAGTTCTTGAAGTCCAGCTCATGAGATTTGGTCCTAATAGGTATAGGTACCCACTTACTGATCTTTGCCCATTTTGCCTCCCACATCTCCATAACGCACCACTGTAGCATTTCAGTTTTTGATCACCTTGGGTAAACACCAAACAGTAGTGTTTTGTCCCTGTTAAGTATCTAGGAACACGCTTGACTGCTTGCATGTGCATTTCTCTTGGATCCTTAGTAAATTTTGATAGAGCTGTTATTGGATAAGCTAAATCTGGTCTTGTTTTTGTAGCTAGATACATAAGTGATCCCAAAAGTTCTTGGTATTTTTGAACATCACACCCTTTTGATTCTTCATATTTCTCCAAGTCTTGATTTATGTCAAGTTGTGTTGTTACAGGATTACAGTTTTTCATACTATATCTTTTTAGAATTTCTTCGATAAAGATTTTTTGTTTAATAGTGATATGTCCTTCCTTCTGAATAATTTCCATCTCTAGAACATTGCTAGTATCATCACTTTCTTTTAGCTTGAATCTTCTGCTGATTTTTTCAGTTACCTCTTTTAATATTTCATTATCTGAACTAATAATAATCATGTCATCTACATGTAAACCTAAAAATAATTTTGAGTTGACCTTAACATAGCTATAACGAAGTAAATTTCTCCGTCATTTTTGGTCCACGCCGGGGAATCCGAGTCCTCTTACCCCGGAAGCAAGTCGCTCTACCAACTGAGCTACGCATACGCTCGTCTCGCTGCTATCTGCCTTTATGTCGTGTGCGTCCTGCGGGGCAGGCACGTCACATAGCTGAAAATACATTGGTCATATTTGAAATTTTTAAATCCACATTTTACCAGATAGTTTCGAATAGTCTTGAACCATAATCTTCCACTTTGTTTTAGCCCACTTTGTTTTAGCTTTGTTTAATTTGCATACTGGCCTTTTGTTTACCTGTGTACTTTCAAACCGAGGAGGTTGTTCCAAGTATATCCTATCCTCTAATTTTGCATACAAAAAAGCAGTTTCTACATCATAATGTTGTATTCTCATAGCTGCAAAAGCAATTAAGCATCGAAAACAGCCTGCTTTCATTACTGGTGAAAATGTTTCATTGTAGTCTTGCCCAAACCTTTGAGAACATCCTAGTGCAACAAGCCTTGCCTTGTATATTTTGTTTCCTGATCTTTTCTTTTTCTTAGTGATTACCCATTTACATCTTATAGGCTTTACACCTTCAGGTAACTTTACTGTGTCCCATACTTCACGAGCCTTGAGATATTTTATTTCTCTCTCCATTGCTTCTTTCCACTTGTCTGCATCAGACATTTGCATGGCCTCTTCAAATGGTTTTGCTATGAAGCACTGATTTTCAATTTTAAAAATTTCATCATGGGGATTGTAATCCGGATCGTTTTCTGTGTCATCTTCATCGGAAGATTCATAATAGTTTCTACGCCTTGCTTGAGGTCTTAGATATCGTCTTTCCTGTTCTACAGCCATTATGTGAGGTTCATTTTCACTTTCTTCAGTGATTTCCAATTGTGGTTCATAGATGATTTGCTCATCTTGCTCATTTACTTCTATTTCTTCATCATCATCAAGCACCTCTTGAAAGTTTTCTTCATTTACGCTAAAGTCTACCATTTCGCATTCTTGGATTTAAAATTTTTCTGTTTCTAACATTTTTTCTTCCTTATTTGTTTTCCAAGAATTTTACATCTCTAGATTCTACAATAATATTCTTTATTGGATCACAGATACGGTATGCTTTCCTATTACTTGATTACCCCATAAAAATTCCGCCGGTTGTTTTGGGTTCTAGTTTTCCTTTTTCATGCTTTGGAATGCAGTAGTAAGCTGTACATCTAAAGATTCGAATATGACCTACAGTAGGTGTTTTTCCTAAAATGTTTTCTTCTGGAGTTACTGTGTCATTTTGTTTCGCAGGTATCCTGTTTTCTATGTAGGTGAAAGTGTTAGTTGCCTCTGCCCAAAATTTCATTGGGACTTTTGAGCCTATCAGTAATGCTCTGGTACCCTCAATTAATGATCTGTTGGCTCTTTTACAAATACCATTCTGTTGTGGTGTGTAGCCTGTAGTCAACTGAGGCTGTATACCCTTTGCCTTAAAATATTCTACATCACTTTTAGAAAGAAATTCTGAACCATTGTCAGATCTTATTCTTCTTACTTTTGTATTCATGGTGTTTTCAATTTGTTGAATAAAAATACACAATTTCTCTAGTGTTTCATTTTTGTTCCTTACAAAATGTGTAAATATTTTTCTGGAATAACCATCTACAATATTTAATATATAACTTGCACCTCCAATTGACTTTCCACGAATTGGAGCAATTAAATCAATATGCTAAAGATCAAGTGGTTTAGTTGATTGAATTTCTTGCACATTTTTAAATGGTTTTCTGGAATACGTAGCTTGAATACAAGTTTCATAAGATCTAATATTTGTAATTTTTCCATCAAGTTTGTGGACCATGCAATATGTTTTCATTTGTTTCATGTATGTTTCATTTATATGTTCAAGTCGTTCACGCCAATTTTCCCATGTAATTTCTCCTGCTTTCATAATTACAGATTTATTACGCATATCATCTTCACAGTTAACTACAAAAAGCCATTTAGTCTACTAGCATTTACTTGGTTTTCCCCATTTTCCATAATATAGCCACCATTTGAGTCGAAAACTAATACTTGGTTATCTTCGATCAACTTATTTACAGATATCAAGTTTCTTGAAAGGTGAGGAACATATAAAAACATCCTTCATTAATAGGGTTTTATTGTTTTCAGTTTTTTATCCTACACTGCGTATAGTCTGTGCATTTATAATCGAATTATCTGCTAGTTTCATTGACCTGTTATCCTTCCTTGCATTGGTTACGCACTTTGAATTAGATGTCATGTGTGATGTAGCCTCATTTTCCAGAATCCATTCATTTTCTGAATATTTTTCTGTTTTGTTTTTGTCTTGACTGTCTGACCTTTATTTGTTACATCATTTATAACATTCGCCCTTTGATACCCTGGATAAAACCTCACCCTGTGAGAATTTTGAACAACAGCTTCTCTTTTTTCACCTCCCTTCCGTTTGTCAGCTGGGTGGTGCCAACACTCAACAGCTTGATTAGGCTTAGAGCAATTATGGTATATAATTTTTCTTAAATTAACATTTTGTATGGGATAGTATGAAAGCTTTTCTCTATAACTTACTTTACATGCAGAAAAAACATGTGCATTTATGGTATGCTCATTTCTTTCATGATGAGCCTTAAAAATTCTACGTACAACAGCCATCGTAGCACATTCAAAATTATTAAATTGCATTGCTATTAAGTTATATTTACTTGGTAAACCCCTAATTAATACGTCAATAAATTTTTGGTCAATATCTGCCCCAAATATTCGTGCCGTTTCGAGCAGTTTTTCAGCTCTTAATAAATAATTCTGCTAATTTTCATTCGCTCCCATTGATATTCTAAAAACATCATTTCTAGCTTCTACCATCCTGCGTTACAAATCGTCTTCATAACGTGTATGTAGAGATTGCCAAATTTATTTACTAGTCTAACAAGTTAAAACTAAAGCAACTTGTGTGTCAGACATAGAACATGTTGTAATTCCTTTTGCTTGAGCGTTCCTCCTTTTCCATACAGCCTTTTCAGCTACGTCTTTTGGTGAATCTTCAGTTAAAACACAATCTAAGTCCTTCCCTTCAAAAATACATAACATTCTATATTTCCAGGATGAAATATTTTTCCATCAAATTTCAGAAGTCGTGTGTTTTCCATCATAATTTATTTCTATAGTGTAAATCAACGCTTTTTTGTGCTTTCCACTCGGCGAAAATAATTGTAACATACGTTCTTACCTTTTTAGAACGTTATTTTCGGTTGTCTAACACAACTAGCAGCACTAAACGTTATATGCAGCACTCAATGCCAATCGAATGTAAACATGCCGCAAAGTTGAGCTTCTTTTCGAACAAGATAAAAATGACGGACCTCAGGCTTCACGTTCCAAATAGTTTCCGCTTCTGGGCCCATAACCTGCTGTGAATTCCTTTCTAGTTTTGCAGTAGTTTTGTCGTAACATCACTAAAATACTACTTTAATTTACAGAACACTATTCTAAAACATAACAAATTTATCATAAAAACAGAAGATGGAACACAAAGTGCTCTTCGCTCATAAGTTTACATGACCTCTCTTGTCTGAGGCAAATCACAGAATGTCAACATATTACGTCATACACAGAGCGTCTGCATTGCGGTGCGCATCTAGCGCCATCTATTAAGCATGAACATACGTAAAAGGCACTGAGAATTATAAAATATATACAACACGTTTCCTTCATTAAGGGTTATGGATAAATCTAGAAATCCAGTTCTTGATTACTGGTGTTAGTTTTATTTAGTTTAAGGCAGACATTATAAATAGTCAAAAAATCTTGTTCCAGATTATCTGAATTATTTAAGCAAAGTAAAGCATCTATATCATCATCATCATCATCATCGTCGTCGTCAACCATTATCAATCTACTGCTGGATGAAGGTCTCCCCAAGTTTCTTCCACAACGATCTGTCTTGTGCCAGTCTCTTCTATGTTACTCCCGCACGCTTTCAAATTTCATCCACCTATCTCCCACATGGTCTTCTGGGTCTTTTCCTGTCCCTTGGAATCCAGTCTAAAATTTTTGGCTGTACATCGATGGTCCGTCCTTCGGGCAATATATCCAGTTCATTGCCACTTCAGAGATTTTACTCTGATCACGATGTCTTTCACTCTTGTCATTTTTCTGATCCACGAATTCCTTTTCTTATCTCTCCTAGTTACACCAAGCATACACCTCTCCAGGCTTCTTTCAGCTGTCTGCAGTCTTTATATGTCTTTTTTAGTTTAGGCCAACACTGTATTCTTTATGAAGTTGGGACTATGGAATTAAAAAGGGACTGCTTAAGAACAGGAAAATCTACAGAATTGGAGGACTTAACTAGCCACTTTCCTCTATTACCTCTGGAACATGTGTGGGAGCGTAGAGAGAAACCCTCCCCAATTGCGTGTCTAAACTGAGAGAGCTTGTTATCCCCTAAGTTTGAATTTAGCCTACAGGACGTCGCTAGATTTCGAAATCTGGATAGGCGACGTGTTGGCGAGCATTATTTTTGGTGGGGCAAGCTTGGTACCAACTTTTTTAATTTTTTTACAAAACACTGGAAGAACTAATTTCTAATGCTTTTCACTACCCGCTACAAAGGAAGTCCTGCAATCCTCAACCCCTTCCACCTGTAACACACACGTACACGTATCTGACTATTTACGCCAGTGGTGTAAGATACAAGTGTTACCACAATGTCGCCTTCAATTTTTTGCTTGCTCTGAATGCATTGTCTTAAATTGCTTTGCAAAACAGCCTCTCTACCCCTACAGCAGGGACGTCGCTAAAGGGGTGCGAGGGTGGGCTTTGCATTTTTGCTTAGGAAAATAGTACTGTACTTGAACAATTTAAAGAAAAATGCTGTCTTTGTTTATATAAATCAAATTTTAATATACCACACAGACACAATACTTCTGCCGTCCTTAACTACCTTCCTTCAAGATAGAGACTTTCCCTTCCACCCCTCTGCAACAAAGCAAGCAGTCTTCGGCAACTTCCTGCACTTTCACTGTCCCGAGACAGTCTTAAGAACGATGGTGCAGCTTTAGACTTCACTTTCTAGGTTGATATCCCTGTTTTGTAAAAACAAACAAACAGCAGAGCAATTAGTAGTTACTCCTTCAGTGAATTCCTATTGACCCTCCTCATTAGCCCCTTGATCATACAAACATGAAAAAGAGGCTTAAACTAAGGAATTGGAAGAGTGGAGAACAATTGAATTTTCATGACCCTGTGGTGCTAGTTTGATAACCTTTCTACGTAGAAGTAAACAACACATTTCCTATAGAAAATACGTAGGGTTACATGAAATAAAACAAAAGACTTATTACTTGGAAAAATCCAGACTATATTTTAAATATATTAAAAAATGGCACATTTTGAATTGGGTGGGCAGCAGAGTGGGCAAGACAATTTTCAGGGTGGGCTCAAGCCCACCCTCGCACCCCTTTAGCGACGTCCCTGCTGTAGGGGTAGAGAGGCTGTTGTTTGAGGATAGCAAGGGACTATACATATTATCAAAAATATCCGGACACTACCAACTATTTGCATAAGTGCAAAGAACGGTTGCGCAGGAAGGTGCACTGTAAGTGGGGAGGTACGTATATAAAGCTGAGATGTTCTGTCATGTTATCAGCAACTTTGAAGCGGATATGTCGCATGGACGTGAACTTTTCGAGATCCAGCGAGGGCTGGTCATCGGAAAGTTCACGATGACCAGCTCATGCTAGATCTCGAAAAGTAACGTTTCTATACGGAGCATTGCCGCTAAACAAAACATACCAAAATCGACTAGAAGTGATGTCGTGGAGAGTTGGAAGCAGGACCTTTCAGCTACAGCAAAATACATTCAGAAAGGCCGCACAAACTGACGGAACGTGATAGAACAGCCATGGTAAGAAATGTTTAGAATTATCGTTCTTCCTCTGCCGTTTCCATTGTTGCTGAAGTAGGAAATGCTTGTAATGGTTCGGTGAGTATTACAACTATTCGCTGAGAGTTGCACAGTGCCGGTTGTTATCGTAGAGCAGCGGCACACAAGCCACAGATCATTACTGTGAATGCGAAAATCCTTTTGGAGTCAGGTGTCTCCCGTTGTGACAGGACTGTGGGTGACTGAAAAGCTGTTCTTTGGAGTGATGTGTCACGTGTTTCACTCTTCGAACCCGATGGGAGTGTTTAGATCTGGCGACAGCCAGGCGCCCAAACATCCCCATCACATAACATCTAACTCTCCCATACACGTCCAGACTGTGTTCTTCCAATTGTTAGATTAGGCGGATGTTCCATCACGGTGTGGAGTTATTTTTCGTGGATGGGGACTAGGGCCGTTGTTTATTATACCACAAACCACAAACTCTGAAGTGTAACCTCGATGTTCTGGATAATTCTGCCCTTCTAACAATGTAGCAGTATTATGGAAATGACCGTTGTCTCTTTCAACACAATCGAGTTCGCTGCCACGCTGTACGGTGTGTGCAGGACTGGTTTCTTGAAAATGAGGTGAACTGGCCTGCTCAGAGTCCTAATCTTAATCCCATAGAATACCTTTGGGATGAGCTGGGGCAACGGATTCCACCATCTTCGTTTTCCCCTCTGGCAGTAGCTTTGCAAGCCGAATGACGAGCCATTCCTGTTGGGACCTACAGGAAATTGGTTGACAATATGCCCCGAGGTGTTGTCGCTGTCATAGAAACAAAAGGTGGTCTGACTAACTACTAATTGCATAATAAAGCCATTTGTACCTAAACATTGTGGTGTCCGAATACTTTTGATATTGTAGTGTATAACACACCCACACACACACACACGCGCTCGAGCGCGCACACCCACCACACACACACACACACACACTCAGCTATGCAGTATATGTCCCCATCATCATCATTGTCAACCATTATCAATCAACTACTGGACGAAGGTCTCCCCGAGTTTCCTCCACAACGGTCTGTCTTGTGCCAGTCTCCTCCATGTCACTCCCGCACACTTTCGAATTTCAACCACCCATCTCCCATGTGGTCTTCTTCTGGGTCTTTTCCTGTCCCTTGGAATCCAATCTAAAATTTCGGCTGTCCATCGATGGTCTGTCCTTCTGGCAGTATGTCCAGCCCATTGCCATTTCAGGGATTTAACTGTGATCATGATGTCTTCCACTCTTGTCATTTTTCGGATCCACGAGTTCCTCTTCTTATCTCTCCTGGTTACACCAAGCATGCACCTCTCCATGCTAATTTGAGTTGTCTGCAGCCTTTGTATGTCTCTTTTAGTTAAGGTCCACGTCTCTGCACCATACGTAAGCACTGGAAGGATGCATTGATCAAACACTTTTCTTTTAAGACATAATGGCATATTGCTCTTGAAAATTATGCTGTTTCTTCCAAAAGCTCTCCAGGCAAGTTTTGTACGCCGATTAATTTCTTCATCAATGTGACCCTCACTTGATATCTGCTGTCCAAGATAAACGTACGTGTCTGTTATCTCCAACTTTTCTCCATCAATCGATAAATCTTCATTTCTTGTAAAAGCATTGAACATCACTTTTGTCTTCTGAAAGTTCATTTTTAATCTCACTTCTTTACTCTTGTCAGCAATTTCCTGGATCATTTTATGTATATATGTATATCTGCAGTTTTTCTGTCCAGCTACAATAGAAATCCTCAACACGGGCCTGCATTCTGTCTTACCCAAGGTAGCACATGATTTAATTTAAAATGTGTTTCTGTAGGATATGTGGAGTACGTAATCGAATTTCTTTTTTACACTTTCCAACCGTAGGTTGAAGAAGCGTATATGCTCCAGCTTTGTCCGCCTGTCTGTCTGCCTGTCCGCACGATTTAACTCGCGCAAAATTGGTTCGATTTCAATGAAATTTTAGTATGTGGTAGGGAACAACTTGGGAACGAATCATATGGAAAATGGGCGAAATGGTGTCAAAGGTCAGAGCACAGGAGCGGGATTCATTCCTTCGCTCTTGTGCGTCATATCTTATGTAAAAATGCTTCTATTGCGACAAAACTTTATCATATTGTTCCGGAGGTGTACTGAACCGGTTCTGTTTAATATCATCGAAATGGGGTCAAAGGTCAGGGCACAGGAGCGAGATTTATTCCACAGCCATTATCCTCATAACTTTACTAAAAATGCTTCTGTTGCGATAAAACTTTAGTATGTTGTTCCGGAGATGTACTGAACCGGTTATGTTTAATATAATCGAAATGGGGTCAAAGGTTAGGGCACAGGAGCGATATTTATTCCACAGCCATTATCCTCATTATTTGAGTAATAACTTGAGTAATGATTTCTGGTGTATTGGAAAGCGTATAATCAATGCATTACATGATTTTACTAAGGTGTTTCGTTTTTTCCAAGCGTGGTAAAAAAACTGAAGAAACTACATATATAACTCTAAAAACAAAATTCTGGAAGAAAGGAAGGAATGTTTCTTGCAACACTTTATGGGGAAATGATAAATTACAGGAAATGTGAAAAGTGTGGTTAACAAATGAAAACGTTGGTCTTTCATTGCAATATTTTGGAGATCAACGTTCTTGTCTGCAGCAGTAGCGGATCCAGCGGGGGCGACTATCCACCGTCCCCCCTTAAAGCAAGTTTTCCTTATTAAATGGCCTATATCTGAATAGTTAATTCATGTAAAATTAGAGCAACAAATTCACGGCCTTTCGTAATAGTTTTTATGACAACTAAAATTTTCTGTAAATTTGGATTAAAATGTTCTGTTTTAGCTTCAGCAAATAATAACATGTAATGAATATATGGACTGTTTATGTTTTAGTGATTGTATGTATTTCTTTCTCTTAAAGATGGTACAGATTAAAACTTGAATGATGATATAAGTCCAAGTATGATAAAAATTCGCTGTCTCCCGAAATGGTGGTGCTTTCTGTTTGCAAAACTCTAACACGTGGGAGAGTATCCGTGCAGACATTTCTGCTCAGCCGACTACCTGAAAACAAGGCTTTTATTTGAGATACAATGAAGAATTTCAGTTTTTCAAGATTCAACAAATCAAACAACATTTTTTGCCTTGAACTATAATAATAAATCTGGTGTTTGTGTCTTTTATAATCGACAGTAGGTGTCGCCACGTCCAACCTCCTCAGTATGTTATCACTGTAGCTTTAGAGACAGTTTTTTCGTTTTACAATATTTGTTCTGGTTAAAAGAGAGATTTCGTTAACTTCTTTGATTGGTAGTGAATGGAATTATTTATTTTCTCCTCGGTAAGTGAGGGCCAATAATATGAACTAATGATTCAAATGAGCATTTTTACATAAGCCTGCAGTTTCTTCAGAGTAGGCTAATTAATCTAACAGGTGTGGACCCACTCCTTTGCGTGAATTCAAATTTGGGGATCAGTAAATTTGCGAAAGTGAGTCTCTTCTGTTGTAGCGAACGATTATTTTCCACTCCGATGACCCAGTGGTCTAAGCGCTGGCCAAGACTGTGATGGACCCGGGTTGGAATTTCCGGTGAGCAATGGATGTTGTGTGTCTTTCTTACGGCACTGGCTCTCTCCCTTCCCTGGAACTGGTAGCCCTACATTTTTTTTTTGATTGAAGGTTTAACGACCACCATGAGCAACTCAATGGGCTATAAGCAGTCGCCCGTCCTTAATTTAGGGTCACTGGCTCCAGGGAAGGGAAAGAGCCAGTGCCGTAAGACAAACACAGCATCCATGCCTCACCGGGATTCGAACCCGGACCCCTTTCGGACGAATGATCAGAGGCCATCGCCTAGACCACTGCGCCACTGGGGCGGCCCCTAAATTTGGGACGGGCGATTACTTATAGCCCATTGAATTGCTCACGATGGTCCTTAAACCTCCAAATAAAAAATAAACAAGAAAGAGGACACCGAATTTTCGGGTCTCAATACACCCGAATCCGTTCTGACGCATCCTGAATCACGTCTCCTGAATCCGTTCTGACGCAAATTAAAATTTTCAAAGTTATTCAAAGTCAATGGAAAACGGTATGGAAAACAATAGTATCTGATGCAAGAAAGAAGTTTTTCAATCGGGTTTTTAATCCTGCAGATATTGCTGTAAATGGAAACGTGAGCTTACGCCCTCTGGTTGCAGACTTGTGCGTTAAGAAAAATTTGAATTTATGTGAGAAACATTATGCAGCGGAAACGTTCTCCAACATAGAAAGATTTTTTTAAATCGGACTCTTCGAAACAGAGATATGGACAAATATAAGGTATGCATCTACGCCCTCGGCAGGAAAAGCATGCATTATTTTAGACAGAAAATATTCTGAAAAGGTTTTTCCACGTGAGCGGTATCGGTCCGAGGAAAACATTTTTTTGTCGAGTTTTCAGGAGCTGAGATTTTGCTACAAATACATCAGAAGCAAAAATTAGGACTTATGCTCCCTGGTGGCCAAACCGTTCCTTACCAAATATTAGAAATTATATGAAAAAACATTTTCGATCAGGAGCTGTGTCCGATACAGAAAGAATTTTTCAAATCGGAGCTTCAGAACAGAAATAACGCAGAAAACGCAAGTTACCTTTGCGCTCCTAGCGGAAAGTCCATGGATTACTTGAAAATTTTGAATTTATACGAAAAATATTTTGCATCGGATATACTATCTAACAAAGGAGGAATTTTTCAAATCGGACTCCTAGAAGTAGAGATATTGACAAAAATAAGATATATATCCACTTCCTAGCGTAGAAACCATGCATTATTTAATGAAGAAAATATTCCTAAAAGGTTTGTGAGCAGTATCGGTTCAAAAACGATTTTTTTACAATCGAGATTTTAAAAGCTCAGAATTTGCTGCAAATACATCAGAAGCAGAAATTAAAACTTACAATTCCTGGTGGCCAAACCATTTTTTACCAAAATTTAGAAATTATATGCAAAGGATTTCTCATTAGGATCTGTATCTGCTGCACAAATACTTTTTCTAATCGGAGTTTTAGAAGCAGAAATATCGGGGGAAAAGCAATTTACCTTTACGCCCCCTAGCGGAAAGTGTATGAATTACTTGAAAATTTTGAAATTACATGAAAAACATGTCACACCGGAAACTCTATCCAATAAAGAAATAATCTTTCAAATCGGACCACCATTAGGAGCAAAGATATTGACAAAAATAAGATATATATTTATGCCCCCTTGGCTGAGAAACCGTACAATATTTTAAGAACAAAATATTCCAAAAAGGTCTATTGACGTGAGTGGTAGTGGTCCACGAAAGAATTTTTTTTTTTTTTTTTTTTTTTTTGATTGAAGGTTTAACGACCACCGTGAGCAACTCAATGGGCTATAAGCAGTCGCCCGTCCCTAATTTCGGGTCACTGGTTCCAGGGAAGGGAGAGAGCCAGTGCCGTAAGACAAACACAACATCCATGCCAGACCGGGATTCGAACCCGGACCCCTTACGGACGAATGACCAGAGGCCAACGCCTTAGACCACTGCGCCACCGGGGCGGCAAAAGAATTTTTTCAATCGAGACTTTAGAAGTTCAGATTTTATGGCAAGTACATCAGACGCAAAAAATTAACACTTACGCCGCCTGGTGGCCAAAGCATTCTTTACCGAAAATTGGAAATTATATGGCAAAGATTTTCCATCAGGAGCTGCGTCCGCTGAACAAAATATTTTTCAAATCGCAGTTTTAGAAGAAGATATATCGGGGAAAACGTAATTCACTTTTACGCCCCCTCGCGGAAAATCTATGCGTAACTTGAAAAAGTAACTATGCCTAAAATACTGTTCGACATAAATGGAATCGAAAGATAAAAGAATTTTTTCAATCGAATGTTTAGAAGCAGATACATGGAATGAAATGTATTTTGAATTCGACATAATCTGCATTTACGCTCTCTAGCGGCGAAATTGTAAATCGTAAAAAAAAATCGAAGTAAAGGATCATCATTCGCCTATATGTCAAGCTTCCCAATGCAAAAAGAATGTTTGAAATCGGACTAATAGTTACCGAGATATGGTGTCTACAGACGGACGGACGGACAAACCGATAACACAAGCACGATCTTTTTTTAGAAAAGACGTGCTAAAAAACGATTATGGTCCATTGGTTCGTCATTATCAGAGGCCCAGGGGTCACAAGCTTTGGAACTATAGGGCTGAGATTGACAGAAAACCCAGCGAGCAATTCCTAGGCACAACTTCACTGGAAACTTTGTACACACCTACGCACAATCCTGCAGTCCTCCCCAAGCCGGCCACAGTTGTTTTATCGCAGGATATTTGCTTCTAAGAGCCAGGAACGTATATACAGTACCTAGAAACTTTATCAATATTTTCAGGGTTTTTTTTTTTTTTTGTAATTTCCATTAGGGTCGTAAATGAGGGCAAAAGACTATTAGAGTATTTCTGTCGGCTACTTAGTTATGGCGGATGGTTGGAAACTTTGGATGGTTTTACAGCTGTTATTCATTACACATATGAATTAAAACTCACTGATATGTCTGTAAAAATACAACATTGCGATGCCAGTTTATTATATACACCTACCCTCGTCACATAAATGGCATACTCTGATATATAAGACGTCACGTGAGCGCGGTATGTGGTACAAATTAGTCGTACCAGTTCGTCGAGTACCAGCTGGTGTTCCGTTGAGGGTCGGAATGGTCAAAGCAAGTGATTTGAGAGACTTGGAAGGTGGTATGATTCATGGAAACCACGAAGATACGTGGTATCTTCGAGGTCTCCGAAAAGGCCATCCTCTTGGGAATTTCGCGCGCAACGGTAACACGGGTTTACGCGAATAGTGCGACACGTAAAAACGTTAATCAAGCGGGGATTCTGCGTGAACATAAAAATTCCCAGTTGGTGCATCATAAGGGTCCAAGGAGCCTGCAGGTACGCGCACGTATCCAGGATTTCAGTTTTCAGTTGGAAGGAGGGGGTTCCAATATATATATATATGTGTGTGTGTGTATGTACAATGATTTGTTTTTCGAATTCTACGAACACATAGAGAGAAAAATAGCTATTTCTTCACCCTTTTTAAGAGTTTACAAAACGACATTTTGCTTCTAGTAGAAACCAATCATTATGTATAAATTCTGTGCACTGCGTATTTACATTCAATTAATAACAATTCTGCACGAGACAATTTTATATGAAAATAAAGATCAAAGAGTTAACAAAATATTTTGCTTACCACATAAATTTAGAGTATAGATATACAAAAAGATAATCCGACATGTTTACCTCCTCACAAAATAATGTTAAGCCGTCTCGAACTTCTTGACATTTTGTCCAGCACTTCTGCTGCGGTCAATGATACGTCCCAGTGAATTGACTTTTATGCCCGTCCTGCCGCCCCTGTGGCGCAGTGGTCTAAGGCGTTGGCCTCTGATCGTTCGTCCGTAAGGGGTCCGGGTTCGAATCCCGGTCAGGCATGGATGTTGTGTTTGTCTTACGGCACTGGTTCTCTCCCTTCCCTGGAACCAGTGACCCTAAATTAGGGACGGGCGACTGCTTATAGCCCATTGAGTTGCTCACGGTGGTCGTTAAACCTCCAATCAAAAAAAAAAAAAAAAAAATATGCCCGTCCTGTCAGTTTTTCTGGCCTTGTCCTGTTTCTCGCTAACGATTTGACTCGCTTCATCGTAGAAAACGATCTCTCAACGTTAGTGGTTAATACTGGAAATTTGGCACGGCACTGGTTACAAGCAGTACTCAGGAATGAGGGTAGGTGTAATTTAAAGCTTCCGGTGCTGTCCTGTGGAGCGACTGATAAAGCACTGCATTCAGAAATTTTATGAGAGAGTGTCAGCTATTAGGAGTTGGCTGGACGCAATAGTCCCTTGGACGCTAAAAGAAGTTCTTCGTAATGCAGTCCCTCGCAATACATGTCTTTCCTCCACATTCCATATCTCCTCATAAAGATTCTATGAAGACCCTCTTACTGGATGTGTTCTCCGGCATAAAATGTAGAACAAGTAAACAGAGATGCACCGCTAATTGCTCACACAATGGGGCAATTGAAAATATACTTGGACACTGAAAAGCAACAACACAGAACCACAGTGAATTTTAAAAAAAGAACTGTGAAGGCACTATTCTTAGCATAACATTGTCAAAAAACTAGCCCATTAAACTACTTTTCATCTTCCACCCCGGTTCATTATGTTCACTTCCTTCGTACCCGAACCAAGCGTGATCAGTGCAAACCTCTCCATCAAACCATAAATATTTACAGTAATTTAACAGTTTGCAAAAGCTCATGTTTAAATATATTGGTTTTGCGATTATTCAAGAGTAATGTTTATGCTTTAAATAGTATATCTATACTAATAATCCGAATTTACTGGCCTAGAATAGAAATCAAAGTTTCCAAGCTTTCGCACATAAACCAGATGGCTTTTTCAAAGAAAAGAAAAGGCCATCTAGTTGATGTACGAAAGCTTGTAAATTTTAATTTTTATTCGACGCCAATAAATTTGGTTTACTAGTATATAGTTATACTATTTTAACCCTTTAAGCAGCCGATGCACCAGAAACAAATTATGCCCCACACTTTCTGCGCTCCCCAAAGAGAAAGGTTCACATAACGGCCGGGTTTTAGGAAAACTACGGCAAAACAATTCCTCCCTCCTCATCTTAACAGTAACGACCATAACCCTAGTGCTACGAGCTCTCTTCTAGTCCTTTGTTCTCTACTCCATGACCCAAGGCATGATGGAAAATGACAAGTGCCTCTGACACGAGCATCATGCCACTGAGTCGACAGAGGTGACACAAACACCACTCTCCTTTCTTCGGACCGTAGCCATTATTACAATCTTTTCAGCAGCTAATCACTCCGAAAGGATTAGTGTAAGTCATTCCCATAAATGACCAGTTTGAATAAGAAAGCTAAGGGGAAAGCAACGATTCCTGATGCGCAGGCTTACTCCCAACCGCGTCCCGCCCACTTCTTAGACAACGAATATATTCGTTCGAGCTGATTTTCGCCCATTTTTCTAAACCCGAGTTAACTCGTTCTAGCCGGTTAAAGGGTTGAGTACAGTTGGTGTATAGTCCCTTATTATTAATTAATGTTTGTGGTACTGCAAAAAGGTATCAATGTATGCATTTTTTAGCATTTCGAGAGGGATGGGAGGCGATCTGAACCTCCATGTCTCTTCCTCTGGATACATACCTGTGATGGCTATTATCGTACAAGCCAATGAAGAGGCCACAAACTGGAAAAATCACTCCAGAATTACACATTTAGTGTGCCTGAGGTCGTTTTCAAACGAACTACGGATCCGATCGTGTCGCGAATGCTACTACAGCTATCGAACATATCGAAATTTTTTTCTAAATGTTTTTTTGCGTGTCGCTCCATTTAAGCAAAACATTTAACGAATGTAAAAATGAATGTAACTGCCAAAAATTTGAAATTTCATCTGTTACATGTCACGTAGAATATACAATATGAGACAATATTTGCTTGTTTTGAGCTACTCATTCTATTTTAAATGTTTATTTATAACTTCGTCTGACGTAATGGCTAAGATTTTCTCTGCAAAATGATAAGATTTCCTAAACAGATAATGAGTGATTGAAAGGTGTCGAGGAGATGGGGAAAAATACATCATTTGACCTGGATATGCATGTTTGGAAAACGTGGGATGGCGAAAGGCAGGTAGGAAAAAAACAACCAGCAAAACATTCTTGTCTTCATGCGAACTGACCTATCTGTAAGAGGAACATAGGAGTGTTGTCTATAGCAGGTAATTCCTTGTTTTCCATTGAAAATAGTAGGTTTAAGAACTGGATGGGAAGGTTTAAGAACTGACAACCGTTCTTAAAGTGGACGTCAAGTAATTTTGCTTCCGATACTTCCAATGGAAAAACTTCTATACATATTTTCTTCAAAATTAATGCGTTCCCAAGGATAAAAATTTGAACGTCGATTAAAATAGCTACATATTATAACTTGAAATACTTAACATTTTCTAAAATATAACCATAATTATATTAAAAATCAATAACTTTTCCTTTGGTGTAGTTGAAACCAGAAAAAAGATGGCGCGACCTGTACTTTGATGACGTCAGTAGACAAACAAATGTTGGATTGCATCATTATGGCTATGCTTTAGAAAATTTAAGTATTCCAAGTTATAATATGAAGCTATTTTAATCTGACGCTTAAATTTTCATCCTTGGGAAAGCATTAATTGTGAAGAAAATGAGTACAGAAGTTTTTACATTGTAAGTATAGGAAGCAAAATTACTTAACGTTCACCTTAATATATGCGCTTTTCCCAAAAATATTGCTCTTTAATATGTGGTTAAAATAACAAGGAATAACATTACGAATTTCAAGGACTCTATAGAAGCTTCGGTTTTTATGAAAATTTCAAATATGCGATCTCGTTACACAGGGTGTCCCATAAAGGTGTAACCAATTTAAAATAATCTTAACAGTTTTAATATAAATGATCTCGATACACAACTTGCGTTAATTGACAGAACAGATCATGAAGTTTTATAGACATTCGACATGGACACCATTTGTCACCCGAACAATGTCTAAACGGTATTCCAGTTCCAACCGTGTTCGTCCCAGAATGTCCGTATTAACTTTCTGCAGGGCGTGAGTAATCCTCCACTTTAGGTCAGCAATGCCTGTTACAGGGGTGCTGTAATCCTCATTCTTGACGAATCCCCATAAAAAAAAAGTCACAGGGTGTTAGTTCCGGCGAACGTGGGGGCCATGCAATAGGACCACCACGCCCAATCCATCAAGTGGGAAAATTGGTATCCATAGATCTCCTCACAATCAAAGCCTATTGAGGTGGTGCCCCATCTTGTTGGAAATTACGGAAGTTACAAATTCATCCAACTTGGGATACACAAACTGCTGAGTCATTTTCAGGTAATTATCAGGTCTCACGGTCGCTTCTTGAAAGAAAAAAAAGAGTCCAATAACACGGTCGATCATTATGTCACAGCAAACATTCACTTTTGGGCAAGCATATTCATGTTCCACTGTGCAATGCGGGTGTTTAGTTCCCCAAATTCTCACATTCTGTTTATTAACCTTTCCAGAAACATGGAAAGTGCACCACTCATCCGAGAAACAGATTTGTCTCAGGAAAGATTCAGCACTTGTAATGTTCTCCAGCATCTCTTCAGCAAACTGTTTACGTTTCACATGATCATCTGGGATTATGTGATGGGTTATCTGCAGTTTATACGGATGCATTTCCAATCTCTGACGTAACACTGTGTGCACCGATGACTTGGGGATGGCTAGCTGTCGTACCGCTTGTCTGACTTTTGAGGGGTACGAGTGAATGTTTGTCTTACATCCTCCTCCTTTTCTGGAACCAGCGATGGTCGTTCAGGGCTTTTCTTTGTAAGGACTCTACCAGTTTCGTTGAAGGACTTGTACCACTTCCTGATGTTGTTACGTATGTAGGCGGTTTGCTTCCATACATTTTTTCTGAAATTACGCTGAACCTGCGTTTCGGATCAGGTTTCAATAAACCATTCCACAATCTGTTCTTTCGTCGCAGAATCAATTAGGTACACTTTTAGAAAACTTAAAGGTATTCATTACCATTTACAGCAAACAGAGTGCTGATATTAGTTTTGTATAAAAAATTATCATCATTTGAAATTGGTTACACCTTTTCGGGACAACTTGTATGTAGGCTCGACTGTGCATCCTTAGTCTTTCTTCTGTTTACATGGATAATAATTAAAACCCGTAGACTTTACTTGGAATACTATTAATTTCATGAGCAGATGGTGTCATTGTTATAACTCTACCTACTTTATTCAGTTCCTTTTTGTGCCATCTTAGCCTCTTAATTCTTTGAATGAATGAACGAATGATGTTGGAGAGGACTTTAAGGAGGGAACGTGTGATCCCAGCTGTTAAACAACCTTTTGAAGAAAGAAGCTGTGATATTCGGGCTAAGGCGCTCCATAGGAAAAACACATGGAAGTGATTAGAAAAAGAGAAATGTTTGTTAATCAGTTATGTCCTGTTCTCACATACCAGGATATGAAAGACTAAATGAGCAGATAAAGAGACTCTCAAAGCGATGGAGCTTGAAAAGGGGAGGGAAACTTCACTACTTGTGGGGTTTATCTAACGCCAGTCAGTGACATTATGGCTAATCTTGTCCGAGGAGCAAAAGATGTGTGGGGAGATAGTTCCATGGCATTCACCAAACATGTGCTAGGATGGGTGCCATAGACGTGAGCCGCTTAACGCCAGCACTCAAGATGAAATCCATTGTTTTTCTGATCAACTTGTCTGGTGGTTGTTCGCGCTACCGAGGAAGTACTGACTGGATTTGTAGAATTGGTGTCTGCACTAACGATATCTTCACTTAAGGCTTATGTCTTCGCTTCAACTTAACTTTAAAGCCTTAACTTTTCGTTGAAACTGGACTAGACTCAGTCGTTCGTATCACTGCTGAAAGTCTAAATTAGACATTGAATACCACTCTTAATATAACTGCCAGAGTTAAATGACAATTAAATTCTACTTACTGAAATCCACTTCGACTTTATTCCTATTAAAGCACTTCAGTAGCCTGTAACCAATAAGTCGTTGGTAATACAATACGCTGAATATAACTCAACCAAGGCAGTCTTACGATAAACGTTGAGGTTTATCTTTCATCGAATAGAAATCTGCTTGCTCAATAAATCCCTCATCGAATAGGAGTCTGTTCGCTCAATAAAGCCCTCATTGAATATAATCTGCTTTCACAAGGATCGCTCTACACTGAAGAGCAACTGAATTAGAGACAGCTAGCGTTATGCAAATGTGGCGCTGTGGGCGGTCCTGTAAACGGAAACGACATGACGCATGCAGCGATCCGACAATATAAGGAGTGATGCGACGGGAATCAGTAAAAGTCGGACGCAGTATGGGTAAGACGAAGGATCTAAGCGCCTTTGATCGTGCGAAAATTGTAGGGCCCTACGAATGGGTCACTCCATCTTGGAAGTCGTGCAGGCACTAGGATTTTCACGAGCCACTGTGTCACGAGTGCACCGTGAGTACATCGAATCCGGTAAAACCATCCCTGCAAGGGCCAACAGCCGTGGACAACAGTGTGTGGATGAGCGCGGTCATCGTCGGCTAGCTCGCATTGTAACAGCGGACAGACGAGCTACAGTGCAAGAAATCACTCGGCAATTTAACGCTAGTGCACAAAAACGTGTAAGCAGCCACACCATCCAGAACCATCTCCTCGCTATGGGGTACAGAAGCCATCGTCCCACGAGGGTACCGCTGCTGACCGCACATCATAAGGTGCAAAGATTAGCATGGGCGCGGGAACATCGCCACTGGACCCTAGATATGTGGGAAAATGTTGCCTGGACTGATGAGTCGAGATTCACGTTGGTACATGCGGATGGCAGGATACGAGTACGGCGCAAACCACATGAAGCGATGGATCCTTCTTGCCAGCAGAGTACTCTTCTAGGTGGTGTGGGTGGAATTCTCGTCTGGGGACTGTTTACGTGGACTGAAATGGGATCCCTGGTACGTGTGACATCGTCCCTCCCAGGTCAACGTTACCGGGATATCCTGGACGACCATTTGCTCCCGTTTGTGCGTCTTCAACATCCTACTGGGAACCTCATCTTGCAACAAGACAATGCACCTTGCCATCACTCCCGAGTTGTATTCGAATGGTTGGATGAACACTACACCGACGTGACCTCGCTTCTTTGGCCAGCTAGTCACCTGACCTCAATTCCATCGAGCACATCTGGGATGCCATCGAGAGAGATGTTCGAGGCTCTGACCCCCCTCCATCAAATCTTCGTGAACTGTGGGACCTTGTTCAGGGGTCGTGAATCCGTATGGCTTTCCAACGTTTCCGGTGTCTTGTCGAGTCCATGCCGAGACGAATCGCCGCCGTCATCAGGGCAAAAGGTGATGCTACATGTTGCTAGACAGGTATCTCTAACTCAATTGCTCTTCAGTGTATATCTGCCAGCATCAACATTGTATATACAGTACTCGATCTTCTAACGCTGCACGCTTCCTACTGAGCTCTTATCTCAGAACATTTTGTTTACGTTGTTTGCTCTTTGACCCCCTGTCAGAATACGAACTTCAAACTTGTCCGGAGGAAATTTGTGGCGTTAACCTTCGAGCGTGCGCGCTGTCGTAAAATTTACGACAAATGTAGTTGTTTCCCAGTAAGACTTTTCTGCGAATCCCAGCTTTCCTATAGGCTGAAAGAATTCCTAGAACAACGCTTATGGAAGACACTGTGGGGGACAAGTTAGTGCCGGGACCTTTTATTTAGTCTGTGAGAAGACTTAGATTTGATAAGAGGTTGGATGTAAAGTTTACGACGCGGGCTCGGCCACGTAAATATCGCATATTTTCTTTCATCATGTATAGGGTGGCCAAAAAAAGGTGTTACAAAGTAAAGTGCTATCATCAGTTCACCGAGCTCTATAATTGGGGTATGTTTTTTTCACAGGATAGTGTACATATTGAAATTTGAAAACGCCTCACCATTTCTGGAAAACGCCTTTTCAAAATGAAGTCCCTCGGCATGGACGAAACTGGAGAGACCGGCACAGTTAAAACCCACACGCCCACCTGGTGGCACCTCTGCTTTCGCAACGTGTGACAGCGTGGTGTGGAATCAACGCAAAACGCGTAATTGTCCACCTGGTATCACCTCTGCATTCGCAACGTGAACACAGTGTGGTGTGGAATCAACGCAAAACGCGTAATCGTCCACCTGGTGGCACCTCTGCATTCGCAACGTGTGACGGTATGGTGTGGAATCAACGCAAAATGCGTAATCGTCCACCTGGTGGCACCTCTGCATTCGCAACGTGTGACGGTATTGTGTGGAATCAACGCAAAACGCGTAATCGTCCACCTGGTGGCACCTCTGCATTCGCAACGTGTGACGGTATGGTGTGGAATCAACGCAAAACGCGTAATCGTCCACCTGGTGGCACCTCTGCATTCGCAACGTGTGACGGTATTGTGTGGAATCAACGCAAAATGCGTAATCGTCCACTTGGTGGCACCTCTGCATTCGTAACGTGTGACGGTGTGGTGTGGAATCGAAGCAAAACGCGTAATCGTCCACCTGGTGGCACCTCTGCATTCGCAACGTGTGACGGCATAGTATAGAATCAAAGCAAAACGCGTAATCGTCCACCTGGTGGCACCTCTGCATTCGCAACGTGTGACGGTATGGTGTGGAATAAACGCAAAACGCGTAATCGTCCACTTGGTGGCACTTCTGCATTCGTAACGTGTGACGGTGTGGTGTGGAATCAACGCAAAACGCCTAATCTTCCACCTGGTGGCACCTCTGCATTCGCAACGTGTGACGGTATTGTGTGGAATCAACGCAAAACGCGTAATCATCCACCTGGTGGCACCTCTGCATTCGCAACGTGTGACGGTATGGTGTGTAATTAACGCAAAACGCGTAATCGGACCCATCTTCATCAACGGAACTGTTACTGGTGCAAATTACAGGCAGCTACTGGCCGAGGACTTCGGACCCCGAGCAAGACGTCATCCGATGGTCAACACCTACTGGTTCATGCAGGATGGTGCTCGTCCACATAGAGTTGATGATGTGTTTTCCTGTATACATGACACTTTTCAGGACTGTATCATCGCTTTGGACACTGCGAGTTTCATTGGACGGGTCATTGAATGGCCAACCCTATAGCCCTGACCTGAGCCATGTGATTTTTCCTTGTGCGGTCATTTGAAGGATCGAGTCTTCAGGATTGGCCCCAAGACACTGGAGGACCTCAAAAAACCCATTGCAGACGAAATCCAGGCCATAAAGAAAAACAGGTTGCAGCATGTTATCGGCAATTTCCAGTCCCGTCTCTATACGATGATTTGTGGAGACGGTGGCCATTTTGAAAATATGTTCTATTAATTTCACTTATTGCTTGAGTTTCTCTGAAAATTACAGTAAATTTGATACAGTGTTAACGAAGTTCTGTCATTTTACTTTTTAACACCTTTTCTTTGCCTCCCGGTATTATATTCCTCAATGCATTCCCGGGTATTTTATTCCTCTGTTAAATCGACAAGTTGTCCAAAATATCGCAGAATATTTCTCAAAAAAATATCTCTCAGTCTTATGAAGGATCACCTTACTGCTGGAGCAAAGCTTTCAAACATATCGTCCAATGCCAGTGCGCTTTCAAAGTAAATTATGGACAACCGGTAAACTAACTAAATGAAGAGCAACCGAAGCTACGACGAGGAGTGTGTCGTTTGTGTGTCATGGACAAGAAAAGAACGTCAGCGTCAACGAAATGCTACAATTGTAATGCATTTACTGGTAAACGCAACTCCAAAAACAACATTTTATGTGCTACACGACAATTCGCAATCAGAGTAAAAAATACTTCTGTTACATTACGAATATTTTATTTTACTGCTATTTGTTTTCCAGGGTTTTCATTTATGGGCTTCTTTGGTTATTTTGGCAAATAAAAAGACGTATTTCAATAGTTCTCATGAAGTTTTAATTGTTATACAATAACATTCAGTAACTGTTCGATATCATATATTGATCGCGTATCACATAGTAGGTCAGCAATCGTTTGTCGTAAAAAATACTACCCTGGCGAGCAAAAATTAAGGACGAGAAGGTTTTTGAATGTAACGTCGTGCAGAAGGGCTCAACATCGCTCGAATCATACCATAAGATCCCCAAGATGAAAGAAAATGAGACAAGAGAGCAAAACCGTCCAAACAAGGAATCCAAAGGATACAAAGGCACTTTATTGAAAAGGTAGCTTCAAGCACAACTGGACAGAAGACAGAAACGCCCATCTGACAGGCGGCTGCAAAGAAAAATCAAGTCTTTAGTAGGGGATATGATCACCCCTGACTGCGTTGTAGGATTTACGTCTGTCCATGCTGAGGACGAGGTTGTCAAGGAGTTGTTGAGGCATCGCGGTCAATTCCTCTTGTAGCGCCAATCGCAGCTGCGGAACCGTTGCTGGCGACTGGTGACGTGCTTCCAAGCGTCTCCCGAGAAGGTCCCACACGTGTTCGATTGGGTTTAGGTCCGGGGACCTTGCGGCCCAATCCATGCGTTGAATATATTCACTCTTTAACAGCTCTGCGACAGCCACTATACAGTGAGGTGTAGCGTTGTCGTCCACGAAGAGGAACTCAGGACCCACAGCACATCTAAACAGACGCACGTGAGGCAGAAGTACCTCTGTACAATAACGGAAACCATGCAGTGACTAAACCTCCTTCGAAGATGTGGAGGTCAGTACGGCTACCAAGCATGATACCGCCCCAAACGAGAACTCCGCCACCTCCAAACCGGTCCCTTTCGATGATGTTGGAAGTGTGATTGCGTGTTCCCTGTTCTCTCCAGATGTGTATACGTCCAGAATCGCTCGTCAGGCTGAATAGGCTCTCATCCGTAAAGAGAACTTGACCCCATTGCTGTCGTGTCCAGTTCTTGTGTTCCTGGCACCACAGAAACCGCTGTCTCTGATGAGCAGGCGTTAATGGCACACACCGTGCTGGTCGTCGTGTAAATAGACCACATTTGTGCAGCCTCCTGGCCACGGTAAAACACGATAACGGACGTCCAGTTATCTGTTGCATGTGCCTTGCGATTTCTCCCGCTGTCTGCCGTCTGTCTCTTCTCGCCTGTAGGACAATATACCGGTTGTCCGCCGCCGTGGTTGCTCGTGGACGACCACTGTTAAACTCTCGGACAGCTGTTCCTGTCGTGTGAAATGCTCTCCAAGCTCGTGAAACGATGCTGTGAGCAATCCCGAACTCCTCGGCCACACTAGTCACACTTCGACCTTTTTCCAACTTCCCAATGACGCGGCCTCGAGTAAAGTCATCCAGATGTCGTCTACTGAATTGCTTGTTGGCCATATCACACGGTGGGAGCAACTCGACGTCGTTCAAACCGATGTGCACCGTGCAATAGCTTTCACCGAATTGCTGAGCGTACACCGATTGTGGTCTTTATACCCTTCCGACACTCCCCCCTTTACGTCATGCTACATATATGCGCATGCCCTACCTTACTGGACCCTAGTCTATCTCCTGAGTGGTCTTTCGGTCTGTTCTGCCTGGTCATTCCGCTGTTATGCTAATTTCTCCTCTTCGTCCTTAATTTTTGTACACCAGTGTATAAGCGCCGGCTCGTGGTGGAAAATGGCACGCGCCAGCTCAAAGGTTAAATTAGAAATTATTTAACAAGGGGAAACCAAATTTACACGAGAACACAAAATCTCAAAAGGAGGGTGGATTAGAGTTATACGTTACACATCGTTCTTTCTAAAGGTTTTTATGGAACACGATCTGTTGGTATGCGACTCGTCGTCTGATAATGCCAGAAGGTCGGGTGTTCTCCAAAAATTATCTGAACAGAGTTACCGATCTAGTCTATCCTGCAATGATGACTTTTTATCTCGCAGGTGACGGCTGTTTCAAAGATAGCAATGCTACTGTCCATCGCGCAAGATGTAAGGTGTGTCCAAAAATGATAGAGACACAGGAGAAAGTGGATTAATCACAAAATATAAATCAATCAAGTAATTGTACAGGAGTGCCTATAAGTATTCGTGCAGTGAGACATACGTGTGCACCAAAATAAAATTGAAATAACAAAACGTGTACCTGTTTGAGGGTTCCAAACAAATACGTTGAACTGGGGACTGTCCCAAAGAGATAGAACCGCTGCCACAAGTGCGTGTCAAACCAGATATTTAACAGCCAATAAAACTTCTAATTTGCTGGATGACATCAAACACATGTTTTGGCATGGAGGTCATTAGTTTCTGACACTGCTGTAGGAAATATTGTCCTAGGCTTTCAAAATCGCAGGTTGAAGGTTCGTAATACTGTTGGATTGCCTTCCATGTGCATACACATTACGTGCGACAGCTGGCCACATGTTTTACATAAGATTCAGATCTGGAGAACATGCAGGTCAGTCCACAACAGAAATTACATTTGGCAAGAAACCACTCCTAGGTCGAGTTCGCAGTGTGAGGGCGTGCATTATCCTGTTAAAACTGAGCTTCAGAGTCGTTTAATTATTCAAAATACGGCACAAGATGCTCATTCAACAGCTGGTAGCTCAAAGCATTAAGGTGTCCAGTTAGAAGGGCTAATGGTGTTTTGTCACGTTTACTGAGAGCCCCCAGACGGTTGTACCACCACCACCTTGTTAGCGCTTGGAGTAACTCAATTATCCCTTTCGAAGGTCGTGCGAATAATACTCCCACCCCTCCGACCATCTAAATTAAACTTCTTTTCATCACTTCAAATAACTTTATGTCATTTTTGAGTCCATGCCATATTGTATTCAGTCCAGTTACGTCTTTTCTGTTTATGTGTTTCAGTTAGATTATGGCGGCACCACATTTTCCGATGGCGGATGAATAGACACTTCTTTAGAACGCGATGTACTGTCAATTTCTATACGTTAATGTCCACAGCAGACGAGACTTACCTTACACTGGATGTTGAGGTACTCAATTGAAGCATAATCAACCTTTTCTGACGTGAAGTCAAACCTGAATGACGGTCAGTAAATTTCTTGCTGACGTATAATCCATTTGATGTCAAACAATGTGCAACCACATGATGGTAACGATTAATACACCTTGGCATACCTCGAATGGACAGTTTATTCCAGTATAATGCATCAATTTTCCGTTGCTCGGGCGCCGTCAATGATTTTCCACGTCCCATGTCGCATAAACTTTCGGTTGCCGTTAATGAACTCCAACTACGCAGTTCTAACGTATTAAAACGATTGGCATTTCTTGCGCCTGCAGTCCCGCAGCAACAATCTGCTGCGTAGCTGCGGTAACATTTGCATTACACGACAGTATGCAAGAGTGATTCTATCATTTTGGGACACGTATCTCTAACGTCAATGTCTTCATAATTCCCATGATCATTTATTTGTATGACGATTGCATCCATTTTTCATGTACAACACTACAACACCTATTTGAAATGTCTATCTCCGTAATATTGTCTGATTTTAAACATTAGGTCTGAAACTTCACAGCCATTCTAGTGGCTCCATCATTCTGGGACACACCTTATTTAGCAGTGGTTCAGCGAGAATGACAGTGACATCCACCATTTTCCCTAGCCACCACAAAGCCAGGATCTGAACCCTAATGAGAACGTATGGGACATGTTAGAAGAACAGATCCGGGAGAAAAGTCCTCTTTCATCAAATCTGAGTCCGTTACTGACGAACGCCTGGTATGCTGTAGACAAAGATGCACTCCAAGACCATATATTGAGTTGTCGGAAAAGTCATGACGTATTTTAGCGATGTTTTGCAAAGGTCATTTATTAATAGAAAGAACAAAGATCAATCAATGATATAATGCCCGTTTTGGTCGATAACCTTTTGCCATCTTTCATTGAGCTTGCAGAATGCCTCATTCATAGAAGGACCTGTCATTCGTGGCGAAAACCTGTACAAGGTGCTGATTTACAGCCTCATCTGAATTGAACGTTATACCACGCAAGGACTGTTGAAGAAAGCGAAATAAGTGGAAGTTGACGGCGCAAGGTCAGGCGAGTATGCTGGGTGTGGCAACACATCTCACCCAAGCTCCAATAATTTTTTCCGGTGATAAAACTAGTGTGTGGTCTCGCGTTGTCGTGATGGAACACAACACCTTTACGATGAACGAGCTCTGGACGTTTCTGGATGATGGATTCGTTCAAACTGTCCAATTGCCGACAGTACACATTCGAATTGATTGTTTGTTGTTTGGTTCCGTGGTAGGAGCTCGAAAAACACGACACCCCCACCACGCTGAGACCAGAACCTTCCGCTGATGAATGTCTGCTTTGGGATGTCGTTTGAGGCAAAGCAGCACGTAGGGACCAAGACCGTTTGCGCAGCACATTGTTGTACACAATCCACTTTTCGTCATTAATCATCAGTCGCTTCAAAAAGAATCGTTTCCCTCACGTTTAATGAGCATATCACAGATGTTCATACGCGCTGTCAATTGAGCTTCTTTGAGTTCATGAGGAACCCACACATCGAGCATGCTTACGTATCCCAGCTTCTTCAGGTGGTCGTGAACTCTTAAATGATGGATGTGCAATGTGTCTGCAATCTCTGGTGTCGTGTAACGTGGGTTTGACTCGATCAATGCCTTGATTTGGTCGTCATCAACCTCGGTTTTCCTCCCGGACCGAGGAGCATCGTTGAGGTCAAAATCACCAGCACGGAATTTTGCGAACCACCGCTGGCACTGACGTTCTTGTAGAGCATTATCACCGTACATTTTAAGCAACTTTTCACAAGCTTGACGCGTGTTTTTCCCTTTACGGAAGTAAAACAGTAAAATATGGCGGAAATGCACAGTTTGGTCTTCCATCTTCAACTTGATGTCAAATCTCCGTAAATGAACCGAATCGCTCACTATTCCTTTTAGACTGCAGCTAGAACTGGCACTCTCGAATACCATAGCGATAACAGAGCTGCGCATGCCTCTAGTACTTCCAAAACAGCCCAACCGCCATCGGGTGCCAAAATACGTCATGACTTTTCCCTACAGCCCAATAGAATCTATGCCAAACAGCATATGTGCTGTAATTCGGGGTAAGTTCTAATCTACTTTTGAATAAAAGTTTTTGTTCGGTGGCTGGTATGTGTGTTTTACTTCCGTTTAGCTTCAGCCCTCTTTATTCTAATGCTGTTTTCCTGCATTCTAGCAGCACTTCTATTTCCTTTTTAGTAAGGGTATAGAGCGTTACATCAGTTACAAACAACATGGTTCATGGTGCTGTTTTTTTTAACTTGCTACTGCCACATCCACGACGTTGCCAGATGAGAAAGGGATTATTGCTAACCCTTCGGGTACTCGAACTTCCGTATCAAAATTTATTGCTTTTGCCACGCTACATCGGACACATGTGCGGGGTATCTCTACATTTCTTTTACGAATTGCACGTATTTCCGTTGCTCCATTTTCTTCGGAAATTCCATAGTGCCTGCCTGGGCAATCCACCGTCCGATTTCTCTATATTGATAAATATCATGCGCAGTGGAACTTGTCATGCTTTGCGTTTTCACGTGCGTGCGGCAGAGGAAAAACGGAAACTCTTGTATTTCTTACTGGCGTGAATTCAGACTGGTTTTCTGCTGTCTTTCAGCTTTCTTATCTAATATCGTCTCCACTTATATTTATGGTACAAGAAAATAGTTTTCGATTCCGGGGATACTGCTAATGCAAATCGTCTCCCATTTCCCTATACATGTGTATCTGGACACTGATTTCTCAACTATTCGTATATGCTTCCTGAACAAATGTCTGTTCCATTAAGAATCTCAACATGAAAACAGCACCGAAACCTGCTTTCTTTATTCGACAGCTTTCTCAACTTCCATTCATCTTGACTCTCAGGAAAGACAAAACAAGCTCTATTTTCTGCGTAGATAACATAAAACAATTGCATTTTTCTTGAAAACAATATAAAACAATTTGCTTTAATTTACAGGGTAAGGAATTTCTGTAAAGGAAGTAAAATTCTTTTTCTTACAGAAGAAGGAACTTTTGTGACACAAAAACAAAAGAGGTGAAAAAGAGGACATCGAATTATCGGATGAAGTGAATACACCATTTGAATGCATTCTGAGAAGAAAAGTATTTAAAACAGAGTTTTAGAAAAAGAAAAAAATAATCAACGAGAAAGAGATTCACTCCCTGCATTGGGAAAACTGCGCATTGTTTAGAGTATACAATGTGCGCAAAGTTTTTTAATTAGGTCTTAAAACAGAATTTTCGCAAAAGAAAATAATTATCAGCGAGAAAGAGAACGCACTTCCGCCTTCGAGTTGAAAAACTGCGCGTTATCCAGCGTGGAAATACTCTCGTTGAGTTTGCAGAGGCAGAAGGATTTTTCATCTTGAATTCCTTTTTCAAGAAAAAGCCACACAGGAAATGGACATGGAGACATCCAACTGGGACGACAAGTGAAATTGATTTTATTATGTGTAACAAAAAATTCGTCATCGAAGACTGCAGTGTGCTAAACAAGTTCAACACAGGTAGTGACCATAGATTGGTGAGATGTAAGATGCACCTCAACACTAAACTCGAACGTGGCAAGCTCATAAGACAAACAAAATGTATTGACATAACCAACCTTAAAAAACACCATAATACTTTCAAGTTGGAACTGAAGAACAGATTCTCTGCTTTAGAAGGCCTAACATCGGAAGAAGTGGATATTTCTGAAGTTAACAGGAAAGTAACCAAAGCTCTTATGGAAACAGCAACAAAATTAGCTGGGTCTAAGAACAAGTTGCATGTAAACAAATTATCAGGAAAAACCAAAATGTTGATGCAAAAAAGAAGAGAGATGAGGACAACTAAAGAAGATGTGACTTCCAAAGTGGAATATATAGAGCTATGCAAGACAGCACGAAAAAGTATCACTCAAGACGTAAGGAAATTCAACTGTGAGCTAGTGAGGAAAGCAATTGAAAACAACCAAAGCCTAAAGATAGCAAAGGGACACCTCAGTAAGGAAGAAAACAGATTATGTCTCTGAGAAAAGAAGATGGTTCTATAACAAGAAATAGAGGCAGAAATTTTGACAAGAGTGAAAGATTTCTACTCCAAACTATATGAAAGGGATGATACATGTACTCCAGACATCATGAAAGGTACCAGAGTTCTTCCAGTCCTCCCAGCAGAAGTTGCTCATGCAATCAAGAACATGAAGCGGGGGAAAGCTCCAGGAGAAGATGGAATTACTATAGACATCATACAAGAAGCAAGTGGAGAAATTGAAACAGTACTCGCCCAAATTTTCACTCGATGCCTTAATGAAGGGAAGATTCCTGAGGATTGGAACAATGCTACAATGATCCTGCTACATAAAAAAGGTGACATTGAGGATCTCAGGAACTACAGACCTATCAGCCTCCTATCAGTGGTTTATAAAATCTTCACTAAAGTTCTTTCACACCGCTTGAAGGTAACACTGGACATGGCTCAACCGAGAGAACAAGCTGGATTCAGGAGTGGCTACAGCACAATAGATCATATCCACGTACTGAGAGAACTAATTGAAAGAGCGAGGGAATATGAACTTCCATTGTGCATGGCTTTTATCGATTATGAAAAAGCCTTTGATTCGGTGAAACCATCAGCAGTTACCACGGCTCTGAAATCCTGCGGTATTGAAGATGCATACATTAATATTATTAATAACATCTATGAAAATGCAAGTGCAAAGATTCGGCTGTTTGAAAATACAACACACATAAAAATTGGAAAGGGAGTGAGACAAGGTGACACCATATCTCCGAAGCTCTTTAATGCCACATTGGAAAATGTCTTTCAATCACTGAACTGGGAAAACAAAGGGATAAAGATTAATGGAGATTATCTAACCCACCTTCGTTTTGCTGATGACGTAGTCATTTTTGCAACTACCCCATCAGAGCTGCAGAGTATGATCCAGGAACTTGCTGACAAGAGTAAAGAAGTGGGATTAAAAATGAACTTTCAGAAGACAAAAGTGATGTTCAATGCTTTTACAAGAAAGGAAGATTTATCGATTGATGGAGAAAAACTGGAGATAACAGATACGTATGTTTATCTTGGACAGCAGATATCAAGTGAGGGTCACATTGATGAAGAAATTAATCGGCGTACAAAACTTGCCTGCAGAGCTTTTGGAAGAAACAGCATAATTTTCAAGAGCAATATGCCATTATGTCTTAAAAGAAAAGTGTTTGATCAATGCATCCTTCCAGTGCTTACGTATGGTGCAGAGACGTGGACCTTAACTAAAAGAGACATACAAAGGCTGCAGACAACTCAAAAAAGCATGGAGAGGTGCATGCTTGGTATAACCAGGAGAGATAAGAAGAGGAACTCATGGATCCGAAAAATGACGAGAGTGGAAGACATCATGATCAGAGTTAAATCCCTGAAATGGCAATGGGCTGGACATACTGCCAGAAGGACAGACCATAGATGGACAGCCGAAATTTTAGATTGGATTCCAAGGGACAGGAAAAGACCCAGAAAAAGACCACATGGGAGATGGGTGGATGAAATTCGTAAATATGCGGGAGTGACACGGAGGAGACGGGCACAAGACAGACCGTTGTGGAGGAAACTTGGGGAGACCTTCGTCCAGCAGTGGATTGATAATGGTTGACAATGATGATGATGATGATGATTTAGAGTAGAAAAGTATGTACAAAGTGCTTTATAATGATTTTTTAAAACAAAATTTTAGAAAAAGAAAAATAATCAAGGAGAAAGAGAACGTATTTACGCCTTCTAGAGAAAAACTGCGCGTTATTTAGAGTACACAACGTGCGCAAAGTTCTTTATAATGAACGAAACCAACAAAGTTCTTTATAATGAACAAACAAGCTTTTTAACCGGATTTCTTGAAACGATAAAGTATCAGCAATTAAGTAGAATTACGCTCACAAGAGACAGAAATGTAAGTTACAAAAAATCACAATTGTACTCATAATGTTCCGAAGATATCTAATGCAAAAAGTTCCTTTTTTTTAAATTGAACAATGAGAAACAGAGATATGGAATAATATGGGTCATAACTTTGCCCACTCCAATGCCAGACGTGCCTTATTTGAAGAGGAAATAGGTACAAATATTCTTCATGACAAAGGGTATATTTTGCCAAGAAAGTATTTTTCAAGGAATTCTTAGAATAAGAGATACTCTTTCAAACGGAAATATACTGTGACGCCCCTGGTAGCAGAACTGTGAATCATAAAAAGTACGATATTCGCAGAATGTTCCCTACAACGAAAAATATACGATGGAAAAATCATTTTTCAAACGGTACTTCTAGAAGCAGAAATAACGAAAAAAATAAAAAAAATTATTTATGCCTTCCTCGCAGGAATACTATACATTATTTAAATATAATAATGTCTGCAATGTTTACCGTAGCAAATGTCATACAGCATAGATATATTTTTTTCAACAGGATGTTTAGAATCTGAGATGCAGTTAAACAGATATATACACTAACGCCACCTGCCGTCGAACTATGCATCTCAAAAATTCCAGAGTACATGTAAAATGTTTCACAAAATGAATGGCACCCGGTTTTAAAACAGTCTTTGAAATGAAACTTTTAGAAGCAGACATATCGAAATATATATCATACATCTGCGTTCTTAGCAGGTTAAGCGTGTATAATTTTGGGTAGGAAATGAGGGGAAAATATTTCGTTATGAGCAATACATTATCGAAGATAATTTTTTTCAATAGTGTCTTTACATACGCATAGATACCGCTGTAAAAATGTTTTCACTTACGCCCTGTAGTGGTAAAGTTGTGCATTATGGAAATTTTATCCAAAATATCCATCACCAAGAACGCTGTCCGGCACAAGAAGTATTTCTGAATTTTGGCTGTTAGAAGTAGAGATGTAGAGACAGACAAGATATACATTTACGCACCCTAGCAGAAAAACTATGTACTATTTTGAAGAGGAAATATGTGCACACACACACACCAAATGTTTCCCCACAAAGAATTTTCAAACGAGACTTAAAGAGCGCTGATAATGTTTCGCATGTATCAGAAACAGAAATACGCTCAATATGTAATTCCGAAATAAGCCATCAAACATTGGTTTGTCCAATGATGTCATCACTATACAGGTCGCGCCATCTATTGGCAGGTCTTAATATTACGTAAGGAAATTTTTTTTATTTTTAATATGATTATGGTTAGGTTTTAGCAAATATTAAGTATGTCATACTATAATTATAATTAGTTTTATTGATGTGCAAATTTTCACCCGTGGGGATATGTATTAATTGCGAAGAAAATGTCTACAGAAAGTTATATGATTGGAACCGTAGAGCGGAATTTTTAGGTGGAATCACCTTAAGTTTATTGATGAACGATGCATAGTGCCAATGCAAATGATAAGAATTATTTTCTTGAGATTTATACCTTTGAAGGAGAAGAAAGAAAGATGGTTTTGCTGAAATTTAGTCCATTACTGTTGTTGATCTTTGAATGATTCTTCAGTCCCATATAAATTTTTGCAAGGCGGATAAATTCAGTAGAACTTCCTCAAGTCATGTAAATGGAAAAATCTCCCAATGACTTCTCGAGCGACATTTAAATATTCAACCAATCCCATCAAGGCTATCACTCATTCACTCACTTCTCGTTACTTCAGGATTCCAGTAAAGAAGACGACAAGGTAAATTCTATCGGATGTTTTTGGGAAACGAGAAAATCCTTTAACATGAAAGATGACACCCAAATTCTGGGATATAATGAGCCCGTCTTTAGAAATCTTTCCTAAGCGAAAACTATATTTCAAACCAGATTTTTAGAAATGAAAAAAAAATCAACAAATTAAATGAGTTTTACGCACCCTAGTGAAAAACTGCATAATTTAAAACACATAGTGCGATCAGCGTTCTTTACAGTGAATACAACTAGTCTCAAATAGAGAGAGAAAACAAGAACAACAACAAAACAATCAACCATATTTTTACAATCGCTAAAACATGCACAAAAGAAAAATAGCCACTTACTCCCAATTGCGACTAAGATGTTTGTAAAAAAAAAAAAAATCCGAAAACTGTTCACAAAATCTTTCTCATTGCAGAAGATATCCGAGGGAAAAGGAATTTTTCAAGTGGAACAATTAGAAGACGAGATGTGGAAGAAAACGTCATATAACTTATGCCCTCTAGAGGGAAAACTGTGCCTTACTTAAAGAAGAAAATGCACGAAGAATACTACGGTGGTCCTTATTTATATAGTAAATTTGTTTTTTAATTTTTCATAGTCTTATCGCCAAATATTGTTGTGTCTGTGGAAAAAAACGTTACATAAAAAATTTGGGGATGATTAGAAAGTTTTTTGACGTGTCACACCGAATCCAAACTTCGTAAGTTTAGGTTGTATCGGCAGTTAACATAAGGGATTTAAGGATATGACAACACTCGCGAAATTTAAGCGCACACGGAAGACGAAAAAGGAGTCCACAGGAAACATCCATCTTTTCTGCTTCATAACCTTGCAAGCACAATCTTCTCTTCCGTAGATTTGCGCATGCGCCATTGGAACATAGTACAGGAATTCCCCTTATGTGATTGCGCGCTCTGCAGCAATTGAACACGCTGGTCTCCAGTCGCCAGTAAGTTAGCGTAACATAACAACAAAACAAGTGTGAACAATGAACATGGCTTCAGCTTCACAACTGCAGTTGTAACTCGTAAAAACTCCGAAGTCTGGCTGGTCAGGCAACCAATTGATATTATTCCGGATAAGAAGCTCCCGTTGAAAGGCGAGGTTCTTCGTCGTTTGTTCTTCCTTATAAGAACGGAAAAGAACACAGTTGAGAATGCTTCATGGTTCAAGAGCTTTTGTCAATCTGGGGAAAAGCCCAAATACCTACCATGGCTGACTACAACATCATCCCAAAGGTTCAGAAGAAGTACAACTAGTGGCGTGCTCTTTAGAAGGGAAGTTCTCGGCGATCTGAACCACAGATAGATGAGCAAAAACTCTTCACCGAGGAATTGGCCAATCTTTTCGATATCGCCCATGCCAACGCGCTTGACATGATTACCATTTTGAAGACAGTTTCTATTGACCCAAAGAGAAAAGGGAAGGAAAGGATACATTTGTGGGGAGGACAAAAAGTTAGCAAGGCAGGAAGCCCGAAAGAGAGAGAAAAAAGACAATTTCGAGTGACTGAAACGAAAACACGCGGAACAAAGGGATCAGTTATTTGCAAAGGTTGAACTAGTCTCATCAGTGGCAGCAGCGCTGAAGAGAAAGATCGCAAAGCAACCACAGCAACAGCAATTTCCCCAAAGAAAATGAAACGAGCGAGGAAGAACATTGTTTTACCAGGACTTGCCTCAGCACTTGATCGCACTAAGGTGAGCGACCGAAATGTAGTCTACATGCTCTCAGCAACTGCTGCCACTCTGAGGCGTAATGTAGAAGATCAACCGTGGCACCATACGTAGATCAAAACTTGACGCAAGGAACAAAATCGCAGACTTGCTGAAAGAGACCTTCGATGCCCAAATTCCCCTCACAGTCCACTGGGATTTGAAAATCCTTCTGGATATCACAGGGACCGGTAAAGTGGACCGACTGCCAGTTCTTGTTTCTGAGGCAGGAGTGTCAAAACTTCTTGGCGTTCCAAAACTTCATTCCGGAACAGGCGAGGAAACTACCAAAGCTGTGGTGGATTGCCTATATAGAAGAATGAGGGATCAAGGATCACATCCAGGAAATGTCATTCTACACAACGATTAGTAACACCGGTCACAGGGCAGGGGCTTGCAAACTTATTGAATTCAATTTGGGAAGAGACCTGCTGAATCTCGCATGTCACCACCACATTATGGAGATTGTGGCCCAAAAGGTCTTTTGCCGCATGTGACATCCACTTTTCTGGTCCTGACGTCCTGTTTTTTAAGCGCTTCCAAGAGCATTGGCAATTTATCAACCAGAAGAATTTTGAAGTCATCGAAGAAGATGTCACGGAACAGGAACATATTATCAACTTCTGTTAGCAGCAGCTAACTGACAGCCAACCACGCGACTACTACCGGGAACTGCTAGAACTGACTATGCCACCCCGGTGGCGCAGTGGTATAAGGCGCTGGCCTCTGATCATTCGTCCGTAAGGGGTCCGGGTTCGAATCCCGGTCGGGCATGGATGTTGTGTTTGTCTCACGGCACTGGCTCTCTCCCTTCCCTGGAACCAGTGACCCTAAATTAGGGACGGGCGACTGCTTATAGCCCATTGAGTTGCTCACGGTGGTCGTTAAACCTCCAATAAATAAATTATAAATAATAGAACTGACTATAATCTACGTAGGTGCCAGTCCTTCCTAAGGAATCCGGTTCATGCAGCCCGGAGCCCTCCACTGAGCTAGATGAATGGCTCGCGTCATTTAGGCAATAAAAACATTCCTTTTTCGTTCTCAATTTAAAAGGACAAAACGTGAGCAAGCCGCCATAAAGAGATTCGCAGCTTTTGCCGTCAGCCTGTACGTCAGATCATGGTTTGTGGCCCCACTTTCAGCTGCTGCTCCAGCCGTTGACCTTGCTTTCTTGAAACAACTGGCGAATTATAATGACTAAGTCTTGTCAAGTGCAGCTGTTAAAGCATTTTCCAGACATCTGTGGTATTTGAACGAATTGTAGGTGTCGCTGTCTTTCTGTGATTCTGACGTATCCTTGGCAGTGAAGAGGGACACGATCAGTGCTTTAAATAAGGATTTCATGGATAACCTTGCAAAGCGAATCAATCTGATGGTGACACAATGTATTCATGAAAAGACAGTGGCCGACTTTGTGACCAGCTCGTTCCGTCGTTTTTTCCAAATGCTGGACACCCAGTTTCTGTCCGTCGACCCCAGACAGAGACACCCCGTTCTGTATGTCATAGACACCCAGTTTGTGTCTGTCGACCCCAGCGAGTGGGACAGATCATCCGATTATCAATCAGCAATGAATACTGTTAAAGCCCTGAAGGTAGTAAACGACTCAGCCGAGCGAGGAGTGGCGCTGATGCATGACTACAACAGTATTCTCACAAATAACGAAGACCAGAACTAGTCCTGCTGCAGATTGTGGAGGAACACAGGAATAAATTTCCAAATGCACTAAAAATGACCGTGAGAGACAGTAAACAGCAAACTGAATAGTAATTAAAGAGTGTTTAATATTTTTACGGACAATGGACAATGTCATTCCTTTATTTACTTGTACAATAAAAGAATTTAAGAGTCAGATTCTGATGTAACGCCTCGAGTTTCACTGTTTCATTAAGTAAAGAAATACGTAAATTTCGAACTCCTGTGATACCTCTTAAAATTGCCTGATCAGCTGAAAATTCAAGGTACATCACTTTCTCAGCCCAGTGAACAATATTAACAGGTAAGACATTAACATTTTTAATCTTAATTTATAAGGCCTACCCTAAAGAATACTCCTCACGATGAAGAGTATCTTACCAGAAAAGGATTTTTCCAAGGGATGTTTAGAGGTGGAGATACTCATTAAAAATAAGTATAAGCTCATGCCCCCGGGCTGAAGAATTCTAAATAATGGATAGGTAGAAAAAATGGGGAACTATCTTCTTAGCAAACGCTATGCCGGGGAAAAATAATTTTTCAAATACGACTTCTAGAAGCAGAGGTAACGGATTTCACTTGTACGCCTTCTAGCGGGAATACTGTGCATTTTTATAATGTTTCAAATCTTCAATATGCTGAATGTCACATAGTGCAAAAATAATTTTTTTAAACAGGATTTTTAGAAACGGAGATGACAGTTGCAAAGAAAAATATACACAACCGCTAGGTTAGAAACATGCACTGTAAATATTTAATAGTACATGCAAAATGCTTTTCAGAATGAAGGGCATTCGGTGTTAATTTTTTCAGACTTTAAAAGCAGAGTTATCTAGAAAAAATGGATTATATATGCGTACCCCCTAAGGGGTAAACTGTGTATGATTTTGAAAGAGAAATGGTAATAATATTTTCCAGTTAGCTGCATCTGTAAATTATGTTACAAATAGAAATGCAATTTTACGCGCTCTATAGCGGCAAAATTTTGCGTTAAAAAAATCAGAAATTATGTACAAAATAATTCTTGTCAAAAACGCTGTTCGATAAATCGGACAGTTAGAAGGATAGTTATGGAGAAAAATAAGATATATATCTACGCTGTCGGGCGGAAAAAGGGTGTATTATTTTGGTCAGAAACTGCACAAAAGAAACTTTTCAGTCATAAGTTCCACCTTACCACAAAGGAATTTTTTTCACTAGTGTTTGCACAATTCCTTAAATACCTTGGAAACTTACGACCCCTAACGGAAAAACCGTTCGTTGCGAAAACTTGAAAATTACATTCAAAGCATTTCCCACCGCGAACTCCGTTTTACGCAAAAATATTTTTCAAGTCGGACATTTAAAAGCACAGATATCGGGGAGAGCAATTTAAATTTACCCCACCTAGCAGGAAATCTGGGCATTACTTAAAAAAGAAACTCTAATCAGAATAGTTTTATTTATAAATGGCATCGAAGGAAGGAAAGTTTTTTTCAACCAGATGCTCGTATTTAGAACTAAATACGATGTATTTGAATTCAACAGCAGCTGCACTCGCGCCCTCTAGTGGTCAAGTTATACATCGGAACAAGACCTGAAAGCCAGGTTCGTCGTTCTCAGATTTCATGTTTTCTAATGAAAATCGAAATTCTCAAATCGGACTAGTGGGTACAGAGATATTTTGTCCACAGACAGAAAGACTGACGGACGTAAGTAGAAATTCTCAAATCCACTTCCTTTTCTTTCAAAAGGTATCACAAATGTAGCATGATTCACAATATTGGGGAAACCTTGTCAGTGGATATGTTGCGTTTATATGCAGATATTGTGATGTGCATTTATCAGTAATGCTTATGCACTATCTATTCGTGTGAAAGATTTATGTTGGTACGAAAATCGTAAAAATACCTAACTCCATCCCATGTAAAAGAACCTTTTTACTCCACCAGTGTATGCCTTCTGTATGAGTAGGTCTATCGGCATAAAATGCCAACCACAGACGCACCGCTTGAGATGATGTCACGAACATGTCGAGCCAACCTTAGAATGGAGGAGTAATATCTTGTTCACAAGTGAGTCACATTTCTTTCTGGAATCAGACAGGAGACGTGCATTAGTTCTGCGGGAGACTAGAAGTCATTACACGTCTCGTAATTACATCAAATCAAATACTTTTCGTGGCGGATAGCGTTATTGTGTGTGACATGATTCTGACTAAGAGGATAAAATAGATAGAGTAAGGGCCAGCCGTTCCCCTGGTGTAATCAAAGTGAAGACACCGAAACGCCACGATCATGACGCTACAGGCCAATCACAGTCTCTGCTGCCATGTTGGTGAGACGATTGAGAATTAAAGACGTCTACTCAAAGTGCTTCAACTTTGTGACGTCATGCTTACTCCATCTATTCTAACCTCCTTGGTTCTGACTACGGTGTATGATAAGTCAGGAGATACGACTCGCCGTACTGCCAACAGTTTGAAAAACGGACTGCTAATGTCACAGCTCGCCAGGGGGCGTTCAGGAGTTGTGGGCCTATCGCTCACGCTAATCATCATAGGATTGGTGTTTATGCTTTCATCAGTGCTAAATCGGTAATTCTCTTCAGTATTTTATTTTTATTACTTTGCTTAATTATATTGCATGGAGCTCTAGAAACGTTGATGTTTCTGTACAGAAAGTAAAGTACGATGACTCTCTTTTTACTTAACGGGATTTAAATTTATAGTGTAGCAAAATGTCGGACTAGAATCTGTTCAATTCTGTTTCATGCATGGGGCGAAAGTGTTTTGTACCGAACTATTGGTTATCGGACAGGTTATGCGACATATAAAAAACTTGTATTCAATCTTTAATGACCCAACAGTGTTGGGAAAATGGCAGCAAGCATTAGGATGCGATACATTTTTCCACAGCTTAAAATGTGAAAAAAATTACGTTAAGAGCAATAACCGTTGTTTAAACGTAGGATTACTAATTTTACCCCTTGATTACAAATATGTTCATCGTACTACGTATATGCACGCAGGTCGGGTAAAGCTCCGCCGAGAAAAAGCAGCCATTTTGCCGCGATGCACTTTCTCTGCCGTCATCGCCAGCACAGATGGAAGCAGGGCCGTATTCATTAGTATGCTTAGGTACAAAAATAAAACAAATGTGTAAGATATATTTCTTATTACTAAATGAAAACATCAGTAGTGAATGATTTCTCGAAGGGAAGATTAATCAACATTAAATTTTGCGAAAACTTTGGTAAGCTTTCAAAACCAGCATTTTCCGTTAACGATGCTCCAATGCCTTATGCAAAATCTGATATTGCATGTTAAAAATTTTAGAATGTACAGCACCATCTCATTTTACAAGAAGTACAATTTTTTTGACGATAAAGGGTCTATTTTCTGTTGCCTCAGTAAAAAAACTCAGCATCGTCTGCTCAGTAATCATGACGTTAAGAGTACTTATTATGTGGCTAAAATTATATATATATATATACACTGCTGGACAATTGCTAAGGACGGATCAGAAACGGCTATATAGCGCATAAAAAAGTAAGCGTGGTTGGATGCCAAGTGAAATAAAATAATGTCAGAATGTCAGGACATTACAAGAAAGACAATTTATTGTGCTCTGAAATCCAGAAGGCTTTGGAACGTGTTCAAGGGACAAACAGGCCATTTTGTGCAGAGTACGTAAACGTGAAAAAAATGCAATTACCGTCCGCAGGCGTTCCGGCTAAGATGTCAATACGGGATATGGCCACCATGGAGGGCGATGCAAGATTCCACACGCCGTGTCGTGCTTTGCACAACATTATCAAGCAGCTGTTGGGGTAATTTATCCCATTCCTCTGTCAGAGCACGGATGAGGGTGTCCTTGTTTATTGGAGGGCATTGGCGACCAGCAAGACTCCTCCCCAAAGCATCCCACACATTTTCAATGGGAATTCAGATCTGGAGAATGTGCTGGCCATACGAAGCGTTGAATATTCTCGCTCTCAAGACACTCCTGGACAGTGACTGTTTGATGACATGTTGCGTTGTCGTCCACGAAAATGAATCTATCACCGACAGCACCACGGAACATGCGAACATGAGGTAGCAGAACATCATTAATGTATCGTTGGCCAGTCATAGTCCCAGTTGGAAGCACATAGAGTGACGTACGGCCATTGATCATGATGCTAGCCCATACCATGACACTACATGTCGGATATCGGTCCCTTTCCTGTATGTTTGCTGGACAATATGCAGTACCACTATCACGCCAGATCAATTGTCGTCGACAATCAGACGATAGACTGTATCTACTCTCATGTGAGAAGAGGACAGCAGACCAGTCGTTATCTGTCCAATTGCGATGTTGATGGCACCATTGCAAACGGGCGGTACGGTGACGTCTGGACAATGGGATGCACACAACAGGACAGCGGGCGTATAGTACTCCTTCATGCAAACGTCTGGCGAAACTTTTTCGAGAGATCCGCTTGCCAGTAGCAGCCATAAACTGATTTGCTACCTCACTAGCTGTGCTGCGCCGGTGTCTTTTTGTTGATAGCACTATGTACCGATCTTCTGAAGGTGTCGTACTGCGAACACGACCTTCCCCGTGACGTTTGCTACACTCTCCATTTGTTTGAAATGATTTCCAAAGCCTTGAAACAACACTGTGGCTGACGTCGAACTCCCTGGCAACATCTGTTATTTTTCGCCCTTCTTCAATCTTACCAATAATACGGCTACGCGTAAAATCATCTAGGTGATGTCGGGAAGACATACTGAAAATTGCAAGTTCGTCAATTGATTCTTCTCCTTTCAACTTTGCGTTTGAACAACAACGGTCAATACGCGTCAAATCCTTTATATCTCTTATCAGCGCTATGACGTCACGAACAAGTTCGGCAATCCAAAATTTGCATTCGCACAACACGTCTTACTGTATCCCGCACTTATGCTAATTTCCACATTTTCCTGCCTTCCATTTATGGTTGCTATCGTTGCTATTGTTATCCGTCCTTAGCAATTGTCCGGCAGTGTATAACGCTTATTTGATGAATTTCATGTAATAGGCACAAAAGTGTTTGTTTGCGAAGCGTTCAGGGAGGTTGTTTTTTTCAATTCCAAGCAAAATAGCATTCGTAAAATACGAATGTTTCGGCCGCTTTCTCTCACAAGAAAGCATAGGTTGTATCAAATCATCAGCCCATACCTTCGTCGCGCCATCTAGTGACAACTGACATTAACGGGCGATTTTTCTTTCCAGTGTCCTATCACCTGATTATCATACACCGTGGTTCTGACAGACTTCAGCAGTACTAGGCTCTTATGTTTTCTGTAAAGGTCTTGGGACTGCTAGAAAATACTGGGATGATATTTCCAATTTTTTAAGGAAATTACATGGTGGTGTATTTGGCACAGATTTCATAATGATGAACATCCGCTTTCCCAGAGAGATAACGTCGTCGATGCATATCTGTCAGGGTGTACACAACTAGTAAAATGGCTTGCATTGTCTACAGACCTCAGTATCATTGAACATCTATGGGATGCCCTTTGGAGCCATATTCTGCCAAGCGATTGTAAAACCGGAATTTTGCCAAATCAGAATATTGGTATACTGTGCTATTTTTCTGTACCGAAATACCAATATTTCGTTGTTAATGGATTTATGCCTGAAGGAAGTTTTTGCACAACCTGAAAGTTGTATGCAGCCCCGTAATTTGTCCTGTGCAACCCTTGATCGTCTATAAGCTTCTTGCAATGTCTCATATATTGAGTTTGAAAGAAAGTAATGTCCGATGACAAGGTACTCGAAGTCGAAGGCGCACATTGGCCACTGAGATTGCACAGCACACCGGCATCACACCAGCAGGTAGGTGGTTTAAGTCAATGGCAGTTACCCGTCAAAAGGCGAAGAGTGTAAGCTTCAGCCAACATGGAAGGGGACAAGGAGCACATCCGCCTTTGCATGCTATATGGATTTCATTGAGGCAGCACCCTTGCAAATGCTGTAAGAAACATTACCAGTGTGTATCCCAATACCATATCACGTCGTCAGTGCTGTTGTTGGTTAGAACGGTTTCGAGATAGAAATTTTGACCTGTCAAAGCGCCCCAAAGCTGACAGACTCGCGATGTTAGATATGGACATGCTGAAAACCTTGCTGACAGACCCACGTGTGACCACGTGGATATTGGCAGAAGAACAATTCCCAAGTTGACGTAGGTACGCGCATTATCACGTGCCTGCGTCATCTTGGGAGGGTGCACAATAGGGGAGTTTTGGTACACCATCAACTCACAGTTCAGCAGAAAGCAACTCGCATGAGTACATGCGTTTCGCTGCTTGCAGTTGACCAAGTTAGATCGTTTCTGGACCGAACTGTGACAGGTAGCGGGAAATGGTTCCTGTGTGGAAAATTTGTCTCCCGGAAACTGTATTTGGAGCCGAAACAGAATCTCATATCGACCCCCAAAGTAGACGATAGGTTCTGTTGTCTGTTTAGTGGGATATGCGGGGGATGCGGTGTTTTTTGAGCTGATTCTGGACAACATCACTATCACCGTCGATGTGTACTGCTATCATCTCGCCGACTTGCACCCATCGCTCACGTCGGAACGACCATCATGGCTTAAACGCAAGGGCTTCCTCCTACGGCAAGATGGAGTGAGACCTCACATACCACGGGTGACCTGTCACATGATCAGGGACCTGGGAGAGAGCTTCTGCCGTGCCTGTCTGTTACCCGGACATTACCTCAAGCGACAACCGCCTTTTGTCGGTCGTTGCAGCATTTTCTGAACAGACTGCGGTTCATCAACAGGGACGATGTCGAATGGCCACTTACTCGCTTCTTTGCGTCTAAGCTGCCACAATTCTACAGGGACGGTATTCAACAGCGGCCCAGACGATGAGATCATGTCGTGGGAAACAATGTCGACTACATTTTGGACTGTTTTCTACGTTTTTAATGCAGAAAACAGTACAACGCATTTTTTATGCTACACTGACGGAAAAAAATCCCAACACCAAGAAGGGGTTGTGTTAGATAAACGACAGTTGATAGACGGTGAGAGTACATCTGTAAGATGACGTTTATGCAAATTTCGCGCTCGGCGCATACGTGTGGCGCTAGTAGCGCCCCTCGGAACATGCAAAGCGGGTTTGCTGTAAATACGCGCTGTAACGTTCGTGAGCGTTATTTATCGTTGAGATTCGACGTAGAGTGCTGATGTTAGTCAAGAATGCTTTTAAAAAGACGAAGAAGCCTTTATCAACAGCTCACGGAGTTTGAACGTGGTCGTGTAATAGGGCTACGAGAAGGTGGATTTTCGTTCCGCAATATTGCAGAACGACTTGGTAGGAATGTAGCCACTGTGCATGATTGTTGGCAGCGGTGGTCAAGGGAAGGTACTGCCTCAAGAAGACCGGATTCCGGCCGGTCTTCTTGAGGCAGTACCCGGTCTTTCCTCTCAGGCAGTTCTTCCCTCTCAGGCAGTAAGGTACTGCCTGAGAGGGAAGACCGCCGTGTACGGCGTATGGCCGTGACGCATCATACCGCGTCTGCGGCAGCAATTCGAGCTGCAGTTGCCACCGCAGTGACACAATGAACTGTTACAAATCGGTTACTTGAAGGACAGCTCCGAGCCCGACGCCCTGTAGCGTGCATTCCACTTACTCCAAACCACTGCCGTTTGCGACGTCAGTGGTGTCAAGCTAGAGCTCATTGGAGGACGGAGTGGAGATCTGTTGTGTTTTCTGATGAAAGCCGGTTCTGCCTGGGTGCCAGTGATGGCCGTGTGTTGGTTAGAAGGAGGCCAGGAGAGCGCCTGCAACCAATCTGTCTGCGGCGGAGACACACTGGACCTACACCTTTAGTTATGGTCTGGGGAGCAATTTCCTATGACAGCAGGAGCACTCTCGTGGTTATCCCACGCACCCTGACGGCACAGTTGTACGTCGGTCTGGTGATTCAACCTGTTGTGCTGCCATTCGTGAACAGCATTCCAGGAGGTGTTTTCCAACATTATAACGCTCGCCCGCATACCGCTGTTGTAACCCAACATGCTCTACAGAGTGTCGACATGTTGCAGTGGCCTGCTAGATCACCAGATCTTTCTCCAATCGAGCACGTATGGGACATTATTGGACGACAACTCCAGCGTCATCCCCAACCAGCATTAACCGTCCCTGTATTGACCGACCAAGTGCAACAGGCATGGAACTCCATCCCACAAACTGACATCCAGCACCTGTACGACACAATGCATGAACGTTTGCGTGCTGGCATTCAACATTCTGGCGGTTACACCGGTTATTAATGTACCAGCATTTTACATTTAAAATGGCTCTTCTCGCGCTAACATTAAGCTGTGATCTTGAAACCTTAATCGATTAAATATGTTACCTATACAAATGTATTGCCGCCATTTCATTCCTCTACAACTATTTTTTCGTGGCGTTGGGATTTTTTCCGTCAGTGTATATACGATCGAAATGCACGGAATGGTAACGAACATGGAATTAGCTCTTTTCTGAGTCCTAGCACTTGCAGACATTACTTTCTTTCCAACCTAATATATTTTGGAGTTCTATATGCAGCAATTTATTTGACGGCATGTCTTTGTTTGCATTACAGTTAAACGCTGCCATCACCGCTTATGCAGCTATACACGATCGAGATTCATGGAACGGTAACGAGGTTCAATTGCACCGGAGCCGCCCCGGTGGCGCAGTGGTCTAAGGCGCTAGCCTCTGATCATTCGTCCGTAAGGGGTCCGGGTTCGAATCCCGGTGAGGCATGGATGTTGTGTTTGTCTTACGGCACTGGCTCTCTCCCTTCCCTGGAGCCAGTGACCCTAATTTAAGGACGGGCGACTGCTCATAGCCCATTGAGTTGCTCACGGTGGTCGTTAAACCTCCAATCAACAACAACAACAACAATTGCACCGGATCAAATCAATGATCATCAAAACACATTGTTACGTATAATGGCGAGAATTAACCCAAAAAGTCGGGAAAACAAATTCTGTCACAACGTATTGAACAAGACTGAAGTCAGTCCATAGCAAAAGATCAAGTGAAATTAAGGAGATTAGATCATTCCGAGAATAGTTCAAATTCAAGCACATTTCTGATTGTTTTAATGCTTGGATTTGGATTAAAGGTTTAACGACCACCGTGAGCAACTCAATGGGCTATAAGCAGTCGCCCGTCCCTAATTTAGGGTCACTGGTTCCAGGGAAGGGAGAGAGCCAGTGCCGTAAGACAAACATAACATCCATGCCTGACCGGGATTCGAACCCGGACCCCTTACGGACGAATGATCAGAGGTCAGCGCTTAGACCACTGCGCCCCCGGGGTGGTATTTTAATGCTTGACAAATACTACGTTTCTTTAAGGTGGATTTCTAGTGATTTTACTCCCTCTACTTCCAATGGAAGAAATTTCGACCCCATTTCCTCAGCGAAGAAAGGTTTCCCATACACCAAAATTTGCCCGCTGATAAAAAAAAACATCCTAGATTGTACAATCGGCGTTTTTTGCAAAAAAACTTTCTTGAACTATATTAACAAGTTAGTAAAATCATGCAATGCATTGATTATGATACGCTTTCCCATATACCAGAAATCATTACTCAAGTTATTACTCAAGTTATGAGGATAATGGCTGTGGAATAAATCTCGCTCCTGTGCCCTGACCTTTGACCCTATTTCAATGATATTAAACTGAACCGGTTCAGTATACCTCCGAAAGAACATGACAATTTTTTGTCGCAATCGAAAATTTTTTATGTAAGTTATGACGCATAAGGGCGATGGAATGGATCCCGCTCCTATGTCCTGACCTTTGACCCCATTTCGCCCATTTTCTATAGGGTTCGTCCTCAAGTTGTCACCTACCACATACTAAAATTTCATCGAAATCGAACAATTTTTATGCGAGTTTCGTGCGGACAGACAGACAAAGCTGGAGCATATACGCTTCTGCAGCCTACGGTTGGAAACGTAAAAAATCAATCACTTTACTTCGATGTTGTCGTAAGCAAGCCTCATAACTACATCGAAGTAAAGTTATTGATTTTTAATATAGTTCAGGAAAGTTTTGTGCAAAAAACGCCGATTGTAAAATCTAAGTTATGATGTTTTTTATCAGTAGGCCAATTTTGATATATGGGAAATATTTTTCTGCTGAGGCAATAGGGTAGAAATTTTTTCCGTTGGAAGCACAGGGAGCAAACTCACTAGACGTCCTTCCACCTTAAATAATGCAGTGAAACCTGGATTATACGTTTTTTACGCTTTCCAACCGTAGGTTGAAGAAGCGTATATGCTCCAGCTTTGTCTGCCCATCCGCACGATAACTCGCGTAAAAATGGTTCGATTTCCATGAAAGTTTAGTGTGTGGTAGGGAACAACCTGGGGACGAAACCTATAAAAATGGGCGAAATGGGGTCAAAGGTCAGGACATAGGAGTGGAATCCATTCCATTGCCCTTACGCGTCGTAACTTACGTAAAAATGCTTTGATTGCGACAAAACTTTACCATGTCGTTTCGGAGATGTACTGAACAGGTTCTGGTGAATATCATCGAAATGGGATCAAAGGTTAGGGCACAGGAGCAAGATTTATTCCACAACCATTATCCTCATAACTTGAGTAATAACTTGAGTAATGATTCCTGGTATGTTGGAAAGCGTATCATAATCAATGCATTACATTATTTTACTAAATTGTTCACTTTTATAAGGAATTTTGCGTTAGTCCGAATATTTTACTATAGTTTGTATTTCTTTTTCAATTCGGTTATACGAAATTCCTTCATACGCTTTTTGGAATCATACGTTAAATTTTGAATTTCGGATTATAAAAAATACATGAGTCTTTAGTTCTTTTAATACGTAACCCGGTATGGCAGAATTTTGAGTCGAGATAGCGTTGCTATGTTTCTTCTTGCTGCAGCCAAATTTGGATCTTGATTTCAGCAGAGAAAGGTATGTTGTTTATTTTGGGTTTGGATGAAAAACTGGTTTCGCATTTCACGATTCATACACATAACCCTGTTTAAAAATTAATAAATCTCGAACGACACACTGTAGTTTCTGCATTTCGAGGCGTAGTAGAATAGAATTCTAGATGTATCATCAATATTCACTATTCCGGTTTCAAATGGATGCACTCATGATCCAAAAAAAAAAAAAACAAAAAAAAAAACAAAGCTGCTAATTCATGTGTTGCATATTGAAGCCCTTTTCTGAAATTCTTAGTAGCAATCTAGAATCAAAACTTTTATAAACAGATTGAGCTGCCAAAACAGAAATTTGATTTTCATAGGCTTTATGATTTCTGCAATGCGATAAAATGCGCTATAATATGGAGAAGAGTAAACTTATTTCGTACTACTAGAACGAAGAAGTTTAATTTAGCTGTCTAAGTACGATATGTCAAACTCACCAGGTTAAATTTGCAAAGTTAAAATGCTTCATTTACAATTAAAACGAATGTAAGTTAAAATACGTAAAAGCGAGATCTTTCAAGGCCGCCTACGGCCGCATCATCAGGCTTAGTGCCACAGTATAGAGCGCAAAGCAAGCAATAAATACACAAAGAAGCAATACCATGATGCAATAGTCACACGAGTCCTTGTTTCCCAATGGGATTAGTGGGAATTCTCAAATACATGAAAATTATGACAGGTGTTCAACTTCCGCTATGAGAAACGCGGATTCGATGAATAGCCTCCACGGGTGTGGAACAAAACCAGGAAAATCTATAATGCAGCTCGAATTACCAAATTTAATAATATGTAAGTTTTCAGATAAAAGTAATGAACGCCTGTTACTTGCTGACGCCAGAATCCATGAGTCCCAGTCAGCTGTATAGACCTTCCTAGTTTTGTACGACGCCCTTGGAAGCTATTCATCGAATCCGTGTTTCACATAGCGGAAGCTGAACACCTGTCATAACTTTCACGCATTTGAGAATTCCCACTGCTCACATTTGGCAACGAGGACTCATGTCACTATTGCATCATGGTATTGCTTCTTTGTGTATTTATTGCCTGCTTACGCTGTATACTGTGGCACTAATCCTGATGATGGGGCCATAGGCGGCCTCGAAAGATCTCGCTTTTACGTATTTTAACGTACCTTTGTTTCAATTGTAAATAAAGCATTTTAACTTTGCAAATTTAACTTGGTGAGTTTGACATATCGTACTTAGACAACTAAATTATACTTCTTCACGCTATAATTTGTCACATTTTATTTCCGCTGCTAATTTGACTTCAAGCAAATCATCATTATTCAAGAAAATCGTGTACTCCTTCAAATTTTTGCATTTAACATTTTGAAATTTTTTTTTTACGTTTTTTACATTAATACGTTTTTAAGACTATCCCCTAGGAAACCTTGTAACCGAAGTTCCACTGTGCTTGGTTAATGAACACTGTAAAATAAATCAGGCATCAATACCAGACCCGTGAAATGAATACCGAAATATCAGTATTGTCATTTTGGTACAGTATTGAATTCATTGTTGCTGCTCTCCATCTCTCCCGACCTCACTGGGCATCTAATCGTCCCTCGTTTGCAATTGGAAATCATTGCCATGCTGTATAATAAAAAACCTATATAAGAGGTTACGTTTGTCCCTAACGCTCTGACATCATTCAGTACTTGCAGCGCCAATTGCTTCTATCCGGTGGCTGAAATCGGAAATAAGCTCACCGCTATCGCACGATACGTAAACTTAAGGAGAAATACCGGAAAATAAAACAAAGTCAGGAAGACAAACGATTTCATCTGTGGCAACATGCACGTGCTCGAACAACTGTCTGCGACGTTTGTTCTGTTACGCAGGTGTTATGTCGTGTTTCATTTCATTTTCTTCGCATTGCAGAGTAATATGATTTTTTACATACTGTGGCCGTCATATCACGGGTAAAAATCTATTTACCTATATAATAGGCTTCTGTCATGGGAATATTACGAAAATTTTGTCTTTGATAACCTATCTTACAGACTGCCCATTAATAAATCAACCGTTTGTTATAGTTATGTATATGTATTTTACGATTCGCGTTACAAAAATTTCAGTCACATCTTTTTCATCCGTGCATGTCGCGGCCTATGAGTTAGTTCATCAATGCTAGCCTTCGTTATATCCAAAGAGCATAACTCAGGCTGGCACCAATGAGTCACTGTACGCTTTGTACAATGGCAATCATATCGTTTTATAAACCTAATGTCCACCCTGTTTGGAGTTTGTATTTTTGTAGCATATGTTTCATGTGTGTCTGATATTTCTAAGGCATATACTCTATACATCATTGTACCGTGCACTAAAGTTTGACATGAATACTTTCGTTTTTTCGCGTCCGAAAGTATTCAAAACCTGCGTGTTTTGTCAGGAATTTCCACCAGCGGCTTTCCTCGATCCATTAATGGAGCAGCATCTCTATTATTTAGACATTCATTTGGGAATACTCTATAGGCTAAGCGGCCAGCCCAGCACTTTGGATGTGAAAACACAAGTTTGTCCATGACGAGGATCGAACCCGTGACCCTTCACTACGGAGTAAGTTGCTCTCCCAACTAAGCTACACGGACGGAATGTATCGCTGCAGAATTGTCGTCTTGACACGTGCTTTACCTCCCTAGTACGTCACAGGGAGAGTACAGATCGCAGAGCGAACCACTGTAAACGGCTTTGATTTTTCATAGACCCATTAACAGAAATCTGAAAGAAAAGCTAATTTGGTGGGCGACAACGGGAATCGAACTCCTAACTTTCGCTTACGGTACAGACTCGAGTCTTTTAGTTCTTGAATTGTTCCATTTATGTATGGGACAAATCAAGAGCTAAAAGCTATAGGCTTTTAGTTCTTGAAAGGCTTAAGGACATAAGCTTTTAGTTTTTGAATTGTTCCCATTTTCGTGTTTCTAGAATTTATTTAAAAGCATATCACACATTCATGTTCATATTTATGCAGGTAACGTGCTGCGACTTCAGTTTGTGACGCAATAATGACGGACTGAATGATCATTTATTCCTGTGAGAGCGGACCGTTCAACATTCACGCTGAAGAGTCATTTTTTCTTGTGAATGAATCGTTCACGAAGGGTACATCACTATTGGAGAAGACGGTCTTCTCATTCGGAGAAATAATTGATTTTCATTCAGCGAGTTTAATTTATGAGGTTTAACAGAGCAAAGGCAAGGGCGTGGCCAAAGATCATTAAGCACAAAAAAACATTAAATTGGTAGAAAGTTCCGTCTGCGTGGAGACTAAGTCATCTTATCATCTGCCACACCACATGGTGTCTTACCAGATCTTCTGTGAGTAATGCGATGGAAGGAAATTTACGAGGAAAAATTCAGTCCCTCCTAACTTGTCAAATGCAGGGACTATAAACAATTAAACTATAATTTTGGTTCTGGGCATTAACTGTCAAGGTGGTTCCACCTAAAATCTCTGTCTTTTGTTCCCAATGGACCTTTTCATCGTAATATTTCCTTTGCAATAATGTATTCCCAAGGATGAAAATTTGCACATAGATAAAACTAACTTTAAGTTATGGCATGATATATTTAATACTTGCTAAAACATAACCATTGTTGTATTAAAAATCAATCGTTTTTCTTTTAATAATGTTCAGACTTGTTAATAGATGGCGCGACCTGTGCGTTTATGACGTCAGTAGACAAACAAATGTTGAATTGCTTAATTATGGTTGTGTGTTAGAAGGTATTAAGTTTCCCATGCTATAACTTAAAGTTAGTTTTATCGGTGTGCAAATTTTCACCCTTGGGAATACATTAATTGCGAAGAAAATATGTAACGAAGTTTTACCATTGGAAACATAAGGCAGAGATTTTAGGTGGAATCACCTTAATGCGAGAAACCCAGGCAATTTTGGAGGCCAACCAGCATCCCAGGACGCCCTCGGTGCCAACACCAGAGGCCTTCATAAGCCACATATTCTCTCTCCTAGGGGAAGAAGCGTCCGCTATCAGGGATTCTCGGGTCACTTCCCCAGGAAGAGAACATATAGAAGCGGGCCTAATAGAGATCCGCAGAGCTTGCGTCGCACAAACAAATGAGACTGCAGCCCTAGAAAGTAGACTGTCCGTTCTCCTGGAGTCGCGCTGCAAGGCCGACGTCAAAGTGACTTCCTATGCCGATGCGGCTAGGAAAGGGGCTAGTACGGCGAAAGGGCCTTCGTCCGCCCCAAGTGGGAAAAATAAAAATAAAAAGTCCGGGGACAGGAGACACGTGCTCCTGGTCTATCCCACTGTCGAGAGTACGTCATCAGAGGACGTGAAAAGGAACCTGAGAACTGCAGTGAATGCAACTAAACTGCAGATAGGGGTCAGGAGCATTCCGAACATTAGGAAAGATGGGGTTGCGGTGGAGTGGTCCCGTCTTGAGGATCTCTACCACATCGCCCAGGAGTTGAACAGCAATCCGTTAATCAAAGATTGCACGCTCCCCACAACCCCACGAAAGATACTTCCCCGGTTGATAGTTTACGGGGTCGATGGTCATCTCTCGGGCAAGGAGTTCAAGAAAGGGGTTCGTGGGCAGAACCCCGACCTCGACAACGGGTTTACAGCCCGTTTCTCCATCAAGGGTAAGGGAGGCAGGGTACACTGGGTGGCAGACGTGGAGCCCAAGGCCTCCAAACTCTTGAGGAGGCGGAAGACACTGAACTTGGGTTGGTCAGTGCTCCGCCTGAAAGAGTATTTGCGTGAAGTCAAGTGCTTCCGATGTAATGGCTTTGGTCATTTCCGGAGCAACTGTCCTGAGTCCGAAGATAGGTGTGGCAATCGCGGTGTAGTTGGCCACCAGCACCACTAGTGTGCAGCCACACCAAAGTGCAGCAACTGCTTAGCTGCAAATGCTAAGTTCCGCCTGAGGCTAAACGATGCACACTCTAGCTTCAGTAAGACGTGTTCAAGTCTTATTAGGGAACTTGAGCAACAAAAACGTCGGGTCAACTATGGTTGACAGATATTGGTACCCTCAGAGGTACGTCACTCTCGATTTTGAGTTTGTTGGTCTTTTGACCAACGTGTTTCTGATGACCCTGTCCCGGGGTCATCCCCATAGCACTGGCCCTAGTCCTGTGGACCATGTAAATAAATAAATTTGTGTGTTTAATGTGCTTCTGTGCTGAATGTTTGTGAGAGGGGTGCATGAGACCCTCAGCCTATCAAAGTGCTTGTACTTACTTTTTTTAATTAGATACCAAATAAAGGACTCTAGTCCCAAAAACTAGCTTTGGCGGACGATCTCCCGGCCACGAGATAAGAAAAATTATTGAATTTTTCTTTGCCCCGCACGCCCATGGCACGTCGCACACACGGGCTATGATCGAAGGGTGCAAGATACTGGTCCCGTGTGTGTGTGTGTGTGGGGGGGGGTCCCCACAGGTCCCTGGACCGATTCTGTCCAAGTGAAAGACTATGGCTTCCTGTGACTGGCGGGCTAGCTATCGCAGCGCCGTCAGGAATCTTACTAATTCCAAATTTGTGAGAGAGTTATACATTTACATGTGAAGTCTGCAAACTAGACGGTACAGGTACAGCCATCAGCCTAGTTTACCTTTCTTTACTAATTATGAAATTTTAAATTTTGATGAAAACTTTAGAGCCTATCAGTTATTATTTAACATAAGAACATGAACATAATTTCGTAAACTAACACTTAGTAATAATTATAATTACTTTGGTAAGCAACTAAAAATTATTTGCTAACAAATTAAAATATAAAATTTAATAGTAGAAAATTATTAATCAGACCACATGCGTAAATTTTATACGTGCAGCACGTTTGGCTTGACTACGCACTTTAGGTGAATTGGGATTCACTCAGGCTATAGCCTATACATATAGCTTTTTACACAATTCCCTGTTCTGTGGTTACCCTGTACATAAGAATGTACAATCGTGGCCACAAGTCCTGCACCAGTATACCGAAAGTCAAATATTTGATATTTGAAGTCAACTTATACAGCGTAATGGTAAAGTCAGGAATACATATTATACATTATTTTAAAGGAAATTGTATGCTGAATTTAAATATTTTTAAGGAATGTTATTACCTGTAATAGTAGTGAAGTTACAAGCAAAAGTACAGCGTCTAGTCATAAAAGCAACAAACAGTGGAATTTGTGAAATTAGTGTACAGTGCATTTAACGTAAAAATAGTGTACAGTACATTATTGGAACTTGCAGGAAACTTGAAATAACTGACAAACAAGCAAAATACGCTTTAATATTTAATTGGATAACCAAGGTTTCTTAGTAACAAAATGTACCTTCTTGGCATGATATGGAACTAATGAGCTTCTGTAGTTGTCCATTGGTGATAACACGGTTCCATACGGCCTTTACAGACTCAATTAAAGACTTTAATTAAATTTAATTGAGTCTGTAAGGGCCGTATGGCACCGTGTAATCATCAATCGACAACTAGAGAAGCTCATTAGTTCCATGCCAAGAAGGTGCACTTTGTTACTAAATAACTCTGGTTATCCAATTAAATATTAAAGCGTACTTTGCTTGTTGATCAGTTTTTTTAAATGCATTGTATACTAATTTAACAAATTCCACTATTTGTTGCTTTTTATGACTAGATGCTGCACTTTTGCTTTTAACTTCACTTCTATTACTGGAATGAACATTTTGTAAAAAATATTTGAATTCAGCAAATACTTTCCTTTAAAATGATGTATAATATATATTCCTGACTTTACCGTTACGCTGTGTAAGTTGACTTCAAACATCAAAATTTTGACTTTTAGTCTACTGGTGCAGGACTTTTGGCCAGGATTGTATATGCTGTATATTGTTTTTTAGCACGTCTTTTGTAAAAAAAGATCGTGCTTATGCTAGCGGTTTGTCCGTCCGTCCGCTTGTACCCACGATATCTGTGGAATTATTAGTTCGATTTGAAAAATTCTTTTTTCATTAGGAAGCTTGAAATATGAGAATTATGATCCTTTATTTCGTTTTCCACGATGTACAATTTCGCCGCTAGAGGGCGTAAATCCAGATAATGTCGAATTCAAAAATACGTTTTATTCCACATATTTGCTTCTAAACATCCGATTGAAAAAAAATTATTTTATCTTTCGATTCCATTTATGTCGAAGAGTATTTTAGATATAGTTATTTTTTCAAATTACGCATAGATTTTCCGCTAGGGGTAAATTTTTTACAAGTAAATTACATTTTCCTCGATAACTCTTCTTCTAAAACTCCCATTTGAAATATTGTTTCTTCCGCGGATACACCTCCTGATGTAAAATCTTTTGCATATAATTTCAAATTTTTGGTAAAGAATACTTTGGCCACCAGGGGGAGTGAGTGTTAATTTTTGCTTCTGATGTATTTGCCATTAAATCTGAGCTTCTAAAATATCGATTGAAAAATTCTTTCGTGAACTGATGCCACTCACATCGATAAAACTTTTCGAAATATTTTCTTCTTAAAATTTCCCAGTTTCTCCGCCAGGGAGCGTAGAAATATATCTTATTTTTGGCAATATCTCTACTTGTAGAAGTCCGATTTGAAAAATTCCTTCTTTGTTGGATAGGGTCGTCAATGTGACATGTTTTTCATATAATTTCAAAATTTTCAAATAATTCGTAGGCTTTTCGCTTGGGGGCGTAGAGGTCAATTGCGTTTCCCCTATATCTCTGCTTCTGTATCTCCGATTTAAAAAATTCTTTCTGCACCGGATACAGCTCCAGATGGAAAATCGTTTGCACATAATTTCTAATTTTAGTAAAACAATGGTTTGGCCACTAAGGGGCGTAAATCTTAATTTCCGCTTCTGATGTATTTGCAGCAAATATGAGCGTCTGAATTCTCGATTGAAAAAAACGTCGTTCGTAGACCGATACTACTCATGTCGACAAACCTTTAAGAAACATATTCTTCTGAAAATAATGCATGGTTTCTACGCCCGGGGGCGTAGATGTATATCTTATTTTTGTCAATAGCTCTGCTTCTAGGAGTCCGATTTGAAAAATTCCTTCTTTGTTGGATAGTGTTTCCAGTGTGACATGTTTTTCCTATACATTCAACAATTTCATGTAAATCATAGACTTTTCGCTAGGGGGCAGAAAGGTAAATTGCGTTTTCTGCGTTATTTCTGCTTCTGAAACTCCGATTTGAAAAATTCTTCCTGTATCGCCTACAAGCCCTGACGGAAAATATTTTTCATATAATTTCTAATGCTTGGTAAAGAATGGTTTGGCCACCAGGGGGCATAAGTGTTAATTTCGGTTTCTCATGTATTTGTAGCAAAATCTGGGCTCCTGAAAACTCGACTAAATTTTTTTTCTTGGACCGTTCCCGCTCATATGGAAAAAAACTTTTTGTGAATACTTTCTTCCTAAAGTAATGCATGGTTTTCCCACCAGGGAACGTAAAGTCACATCTTATTTTTGTCGCTATCTCTGTTTCTAAGAGTCCGATTTGAAAATTATTTCTGAGTTGGAGAGCGTTTCCGGTGCAAAATGTTTGTCATATAAATTCATGTTTTTCTTAACACACATGTCTGCAACCAGAGGGCGTAATTTCGCGATTCCGTTCACAGCAATATCTGAAGGATTAAAAACCCGATTGAAAAACTTCTTTCTTCCGTCAGATGCTATTGTTTTCCATACCGGTTCCATTGACTTTGAATAGCTTTGATAAATTTAATGTGCGTCAGAACGGATTCAAAAGACGTGCTTATTACATCCGAAAATTCAGTGTCATCTGTCTTGCTTTTCTTAATATTATATCTTATAAAATTAATATTTAAATGCAACATGGTCAAATGTAACCTCATAAAGAAAAATATATGATATGAAATGAAAATGGGAAAAATCGCAGAACATATTCACAATAAAAACAAAAACGTGAGAAACTACGAAACTTTGTTTTCGTATTTTTCTAGAATTGTGGTTTCTCGAAGTTGTTCATTATTAAATAGTGACTTACTCATTAACACACCCAAGACTTTTGAATAAATGAGATTTCGAAGCAAGGTACGTGTCAAACATTCATGATTTCTATTTGTCTTCATTCTTTTTCTCAATAGAAAGGAAACTACAGGCTCCTTAAAGTTCGGCAGGTGTTATTTTTATATTCTTGCTTTTTCTTCTTTTTTTTTTTTTATTTTTTTGTCTTGCAACCGCGTAATGGCTTCCGTCAGTCCTGTCACGTGGCTTAGGGACTTCATCAGGTAATAAAGGAACTCTCTGTTTATGTTATCCAAGCAGATATTTAGGAAAAGCACGGGAAAAAGAGAGAATCGAGAAGGAAGTCTTAAAAATGCCCTTGGAGCTGACGTGACCTGAATCCATTTCCAGCAAGCGAAGGGTTTTAACATTTACAATATTTACGACGCAACAAAGAACGATTCCTAAAAGAACAGTTGCCGCTGTAGAAAGAAAAAGGGATCGGAACTATCTGGGAATACTTCCAGCTGCTTTCTTCGAGAAGCATAAGGAAAAAAAAATTATTGTTATGCTGTAAGTAACAAAGCAGAAAGTAAAGAAAAGATCGAAGAACAAAAGCGTTCTCACCTTACTTGTCTATCTGTGAAGATTTTTGGCCGACTTCATCTTTTGCTTCAGCAGCTGATTTCGCATCTTCAACGGAGTTTTGTTTTTTAAATTTTAAATTTAGAGTGCTCTTGTACCATCGCAATTACAACTGAAACTGATTCGATTCGCCGTTTTTCTGTCTTAAAAAAAGTGTTTTATGAGAATAACATAAGTATGACTCGTCATTGGAATTACAACACAATGTATCGTCGTTGTCATGGCATCTATTTGATTCAAAAAATATTTATTAGAAACGTTGCCTCACGATTCCGTTATTTTTTTTGAACTATGTTTTTTTTTTTAGTTACGGTTCCTGTAATGAATACAGTATGCTCCATAAAAATATAAAAACTTTATTACACAGAAAGAAGAAAGGTACATCGTTGAAATTTAAGTAGAATACTATTGATTGTAAAGACAGAGGGAAAAAACCTCCGGGCTGGAAATGTGACGACGAATAGGTTAAACGAAGATGTGCACTATCTAGACAAAATTATTCGGACACCCCTAAGTAGGTAAATAAACGTGCATTTGCAGAACGAGACGCGAACTCACGGGGTATGCTGGGTACTGTAGACAAAAGGCGGAGACGATGCACCTGTCAGACCTCACCAGAAGCAATTGCACCACGCGGAGATAAACTGACGGACTTTTAAAGAGGCATGGTGACTGAATGCCGCCTGAGTACACAATCAGTGCATAGCATTTCCGCTCTTCTGGGATTACCAAAATTCACTGTAACTGATGCTTTTCACAGGTGGAAAGCAGATAGTGCCACTACAACAAAACAGCAATCTTGGAGGTTGCACGAACTGAGTGATCATGCCTAATGAAGCTACTGAGGAATATCAAGGCAGAACGCACGTCCTGCGCCACAGAATTGATCAGCCGCTACAGCCATTTGCATCAGAACAAACTTCGGTAACTGCATGACCACTGCTACCGCAATAAGTACGCTCCGCACATGCCTTACATCACTCCAGACAATACCAGACGACGACTACAGTGGTGCCTTGCTCGCCGTTCGTTGGCAACAGAAGAGTAGAGGATGGTCGTGTGGAGTGATAAATAGCGCCACTCACTCTTTCGTGCGGATGGACGTATCTACCTAGGGCGTTAGCCCAGAGAACACTATTAGACGGATTGCATTTACCCTACATTCAAGTTTGGAGGGGAATCTGTGATAGCGTCGGGACTCTGTATGCTGAGAAGGACTTGGCTCATCAGTTTTGGTGCTCGACATGGCCATCGAATACGAAGCCATTCTGAGCGATTACATACTACCTAACCTGTGGCAGTACTTCGGCGTAGATCACGGCCTGTTTCAGCAAGATCGACCGCATTGCCACACTGCAAAGTTTGTCCAGGCTTGGTTAGAAGAGCATGACGCCCATGTGTTGGATTAAATGGGCCGAAGTCGTAATCCAATATAAAGCATTTGTGAGACAAAGTGGGACGCCGAATCCTATCTCAAGTCTGTAAGACAGTGTTCCCACTCAAACGCCGCGTCAAAACAAAGAAATTTTCTAATTCAAGGTCAACATTAAAGCAAAGAAGTAAGAAGTATTTCAACTCAAGAACCACATAAGAGCAAAGAAGTAAGAAGTATTTCAACTCAAGAACCACATAAGAGCAAAGAGGTGTTCATAAACAGGAATGCTACTCGTCGTTTAGCATGGTGTAAAGAACACTTATCGTGAAACATAGATCAATGGAAACGTGTCCTATGGACTAATGAATGCAGATACAATATGAATCAGTCTGATGGCCGTGTGTGGGTATGGCGGCAGCCGGGGGATGCTATTTACCACAGTGTATTGTTCCTACGGTCAAGTATGGAACTGGTAGTTTACTCGTGTGGGAGTATTTTTCGTGGTATGGTCCCGGCCCATTGGTTATCGTGGACAAACCTGTTAACCAGCACGTCTACCTCGATATTCGGGAAACTTATGCCCTACCAACTCTGTGGTAATACTATGGAAACGAGATTTGTTGGTACCAGCAGGATAATGTACCGATACATAAAGCAAGGACTGTTACGGCGTGGTTTGACGATAATTCCGTATTGTGTGCGGACTGGCCAGCACAGAGCCCTGATCGCAATCCCGTATAGCACCGATGGGATGAATGAGAACGCCGTATAAGAATTTTGGAACCAAGGCCTACTAAGCAACAGTTAGCGGCAGCGTTATGCACTGAATGGAAGCGCATACCTATCGCTGTGTTCCAAAACCTTGAAACCTTGTCGGAAGTATGTCTCGAATGGTTAGTGCATGCATTAAGGCCAAGGGTGGACTGACACCGTACTAATGTATGTCAATAAATGCTATGTTGTGTTTCTCTTCTAGGTATCCGGTGACGTTTGCCAATATAGTGTGTATATATAATCATCATCATGGTCAACCATTATCAATCCACTGCTGGACGAAGGTCTCCCCAAGTTTCCGCCACAACGGTCTGTCTTGTGCCAGTCTCCTCTATGTCACTCCCGCATACTTTCGAATTTGATCCACCCATCTATATATATCATCATCATCATCATCATTGTCAACCATTATCAATCCACTGCTGGACGAAGGTCTCCCCAAGTTTCCTCCACAACGGTCGGTCTTGTGCCCGTCTCCTCCATGTCACTCCCGCATATTTACGAATTTCATCCACCCATCTCCCATGTGGTCTTTTTCTGGGTCTTTTCCTGTCCCTTGGAATCCAATCTAAAATTTCGGCTGTCCATCTATGGTCTGTCCTTCTGGCAGTATGCCCAGCCCATTGCCATTTCAGGGATTTAACTCTGATCATGATGTCTTCCACTCTCGTCATTTTTCGGATCCACGAGTTCCTCTTCTTATCTCTCCTGGTTATACCAAGCATGCACCTCTCCATGCTTCTTTGAGTTGTCTGCAGCCTTTGTATGTCTCTTTTAGTTAAGGTCCACGTCTCTGCACCATACGTAAGCACTGGAAGGATGCATTGATCAAACACTTTTCTTTTAAGACATAATGGCATATTGCTCTTGAAAATTATGCTGTTTCTTCCAAAAGCTCTCCAGGCAAGTTTTGTACGCCGATTAATTTCTTCATCAATGTGACCCTCACTTGATATCTGCTGTCCAAGATAAACATACGTATCTGTTATCTCCAGTTTTTCTCCATCAATCGATAAATCTTCATTTCTTGTAAAAGCATTGAACATCACTTTTGTCTTCTGAAAGTTCATTTTTAATCCCACTTCTTTACTCTTGTCAGCAAGTTCCTGGATCATACTCTGCAGCTCTGATGGGGTAGTTGCAAAAATGACTACGTCATCAGCAAAACGAAGGTGGGTTAGATAATCTCCATTAATCTTTATCCCTTTGTTTTCCCAGTTCAGTGATTGAAAGACATTTTCCAATGTGGCATTAAAGAGCTTCGGAGATATGGTGTCACCTTGTCTCACTCCCTTTCCAATTTTTATGTGTGTTGTATTTTCAAACAGCCGAATCTTTGCACTTGCATTTTCATAGATGTTATTAATAATGTTAATGTATGCATCTTCAATACCGCAGGATTTCAGAGCCGTGGTAACTGCTGATGGTTTCACCGAATCAAAGGCTTTTTCATAATCGATAAAAGCCATGCACAATGGAAGTTCATATTCCCTCGCTCTTTCAATTAGTTCTCTCAGTACGTGGATATGATCTATTGTGCTGTAGCCACTCCTGAATCCAGCTTGTTCTCTCGGTTGAGCCATGTCCAGTGTTACCTTCAAGCGGTGTGAAAGAACTTTAGTGAAGATTTTATAAACCACTGATAAGAGGCTGATAGGTCTGTAGTTCCTGAGATCCTCAATGTCACCTTTTTTATGTAGCAGGATCATTGTAGCATTGTTCCAATCCTCAGGATACTTCCCTTCATTAAGGCATCGAGTGAAAATTTGGGCGAGTACTGTTTCAATTTCTCCACTTGCTTCTTGTATGATGTCTATAGTAATTCCATCTTCTCCTGGAGCTTTCCCCGCTTCATGTTCTTGATTGCATGAGCAACTTCTGCTGGGAGGACTGGAAGAACTCTGGTACCTTTCATGATGTCTGGAGTACATGTATCATCCCTTTCATATAGTTTGGAATAGAAATCTTTCACTCTTGTCAAAATTTCGCCTCTATTTCTTGTTATAGAACCATCTTCTTTTCTCAGAGCCATAATCTGTTTTCTTCCCTTACTGAGGTGTCCCTTTGCTATCTTTAGGCTTTGGTTGTTTTCAATTGCTTTCCTCACTAGCTCACAGTTGAATTTCCTTACGTCTTCAGTGATACTTTTTCGTGCTGTCTTGCATAGCTCTATATATTCCACTTTGGAAGTCACATCTTCTTTAGTTGTCCTCATCTCTCTTCTTTTTTGCATCAACATTTTGGTTTTTCCTGATAATTTGTTTACATGCAACTTGTTCTTAGACCCAGCTAATTTTGTTGCTGTTTCCATAAGAGCTTTGGTTACTTTTCTGTTAACTTCAGAAATATCCACTTCTTCCGATGTTAGGCCTTCTAAAGCAGAGAATCTGTTCTTCAGTTCCAACTTGAAAGTATTATGGTGTTTTTTAAGGTTGGTTATGTCAATACATTTTGTTTGTCTTATGAGCTTGCCACGTTCGAGTTTAGTGTTGAGGTGCATCTTACATCTCACCAATCTATGGTCACTGCCTGTGTTGAACTTGTTTAGCACACTGCAGTCTTCGATGACGAATTTTTTGTTACACATAATAAAATCAATTTCACTTGTCGTCCCAGTTGGATGTCTCCATGTCCATTTCCTGTGTGGCTTTTTCTTGAAAAAGGAATTCAAGATGAAAAATCCTTCTGCCTCTGCAAACTCAACGAGAGTATTTCCACGCTGGTTTCTGTTGCCGTGACCGAATTTACCTACTGAAGTTTCATTCTGTTGCCGGTGCTCTATTTTTGCATTGAAATCTCCCATAATTATCTTCAAGTGCTGCTTACCTTTATTATTTAGATGACGAATTTCCTCATAAAATTCTTCAATTTCTTCTTCAGGATGACTTGTGGTGGGTGCATAAGTTTGAATAATCTGAGTCTGGTATCTTCTCGATAGTTGGATAACGAGTCGTGCAGCTCTGTCAGAGGAACTTTCAACTTCTACCACTTTATCCTTCAGTTTCTTGTTTATTATAAATCCAACACCACTAGTTCTGCCAGTATCTGTCCCACGATAATAGAAGAGATGTCCACTTTTCAGTTCAATGAGATCTTCTCCTTTTCTCCTTACCTCACTCAGCCCGACGATGTCCCACTTGATCCTTTGTAGTTCCTCTTCCAATTCAAGAAGCCTTGAATCAGAAGATAAGGAGCGTCCGTTGTAGGTAGCCAAGGTCAGCATCAAATGGCAGCCTAGTCCGGTCCTCCGGGGATTCTTAGCACCCTCTGCCTTCATGTCGCACTGGCCGCTGCCTTGGCCAGGTACATTCCAGCTGCCGGAGACTGAGGGCCAAGATTTAAGTTGTAGAGTCATTTTGGGGGTGTTTGGCCATAACTCACCACGCTGGCCAAGCGGGTTGGTGAGTGTGGGATAGCATTTCCTCTGATCCCGATGGTATAGTTATACCGCTATTTGCGGTCGTCAGAGCCCCTTTAGTGGGAACAGGATGCACCACGAGAAGGCGGGGTTGACATTTGTCAAGGAGAGGCTGTGATGTTACGCATCACCTGACCTTACATCCCTATATATATATATATATATATATATATATATACTATACTGATTTCATTGTCCCGTTCCGCCAATCTGTCTTGGCTCCACGGGGACTTATTGAGCACCTTGGATGTTATTTTGACATGTTGCGACAATTATCCTGCCTTGAGACGCCGGTTCGGACCCTGGCCACCCCAATGGCCCAGAGACCAGCCCGTGGTGACGTGCTGGCAGGCGACCTAGTATACCTTGTCTGGGTTCCCGCTCTGTCTGGCGGGATAGGTCGTTTCTTACTTTATCGTTGACTGGAAGATTCCTTGCCCTCGAACTTTTTTTGGGGAATAATTTCCTTTTATTTTCTTTTTCAAAACATCTACACACATGTATGCACTGTCCTCATGCTTAGGACTTACAACATCAAGAGATAGCAAAAAATTTATTTACAGAATATTTACATTGGTGGTCTCTTCGTCTGCTTTCCCACAGACTTCTACCTCATTCATCTTCCGAATCGCTTTCGGTGTGCACGTTCACCTCCTGCGTTTCGGTCCCCGTTTGATTGGGGAAGATGGTATGTTGCTGGAGGGTTAGCCTTTCAACCAAGGCTATTATCCCCTCCTGTTAACGGAAGATTGGATGAGCAGATCCAATCTTCGCGTTCTTTGCACACCTGGGATCAGTGTGTTTCTCCATTCGGCGAAGCCACTGCATTCAAGTACGCAGTGTTCTATGCTTGCCGTTCTCTTTCCACAGGGACAAGTGCAGTTCCTGATGGCAAATCTGCCTAGGTATTCAGGGCTGATGCCATGGCCACTGAGTACTTGATTCAGGAACTTATTTGTCTGTGCTCGTTTGGTCGAGACCTTCGGAAACACTCTGTGTGTCTTCCGCCCTGTCTCTCCCGTGTCCCATCTGACCTGCCATTCGGTCATGGTCCGACGTGCTAATGCTGCGCGAGTACACCTTCGCGGCGTTCTGCATTGCACGTCGACCGTCTCTTTCAGCGTGGCTGCCTTCGCCAGCTGATCTGCCCTTTCGTTTCCTAGGGTTCCGACATGGCTTCGTACCCAGTGGAAACTAACTGCCCCATCTCCCTCTGCCCTCAAGAGGGTTTTGATCCTCTGGACGATGGGGTTTCTTCCCCTGAATCTACTCAGAGCCTGCAGTGCTGCCTCACTGTCCGAGTAGAGTTTTATTCTTTCTTCACTACGCCTGGGGAGTGCCCAGGTGAGTGCCATCTCTATCGCCAGAAGTTCTGCCTGGAAGACAGAAGCGTTCTGCGATAATTTCACGCTTCCTGCAGTGGCTTCGTTCCCGTCCGAGAACGCACAGAAGCCTGCCCCCACTTGTCCCTTCATCTTTGAGCCGTCCGTGAACAGCTCATGCCCAACTCCCGTGGGTTTCTCCTTGTCCCACGGTGGGCAAATTTCCTCGGCAGGGTGGATCTGCCAGTCCACGCTTTCCATCTCCATGTCGGAGGCTCGATGCGGCGCACCGAGAAGGTAGGCGTCCTCGCCTGACCTTAGGCAGTGCATTGCTGCCTCCCTTTCCACTACTAGGTCTGCCGGCTCGCACCCCGCCAGCACTTGGAGTGCTAGGGTCGACGTTGTGCGAAAACAACCGGTTATCCCTAGTAGGGCCAACCTTTGGATTTGGTTTATCCCCTTCTTCATTCTGACTGTGGGAGTCCACCATGCTCCACTTGCATACGTCAGAATTCTTTCAATTCCTCTCTGATAGATGGCCTTCTTGGTTTTGCCCGTTAACCTCATGCCATTCAATCTATTGAGAATCACCGTGCACCTTGTTCTAAGGTGCCTCAGGTGTGGCAGCCCTGATAGACTCTGATCCAGGACCACACCCAAGTATTTCATTTTACGCACTGCCTTGATAGTGCACCCTTGGAATCTGCACTGGGGTGGTGTTTTCATTACTCCTCTCTTAGCCATTGCTAGCAGAGTGGTCTTCTCAGGAGCGAAGCACAGTTTGCTTTCTCTGCTCCAATTTTCCAGCACATCCAAGGCCCTATGTGCTTCTCTTTCGATCACGTGTCTCCCTGAGGCGGAGACCACGAGAACGAAATCGTCCGCATAGGCTTGAATCTCCACTGCGGGCCCCAGGTCTAGGTTCAGTGCTGAATCAGCAACTATATTCCACCAGAGCGGCCCGGAGTTGGATCCTTGCGGACACCCTCTATGGTACGAACGCGAGGATTGCCCATTCCCCGCTTCGAACTCGACTCTTCTATCAGACAGGTAGCTGCTGATCAGTTTGAACAGGTTCCTTGGACAGCCAAGTTCTTTAAGTCTGGTTAAAACCATTGGCCACCAGACACTGTTGAATGCCCCCTCACGTCTAGTGAGATGAAGCAGGTATGGAGCCCCTCCGCTTTGTTCCTCTCTGCCCTCTCTCGGAGGCTGCGAATTGCCTGCGTTGCGCAACGCCCCGGAAGGAAACCAAATTGGTTCCTGTTTAGCTTTCCCTGCTCCATGAGAAAGCCAAGCGCTCTGTTCGTTATGAGCTTATCCAGCACCTTGCTCCACGCCGAGAGGAGGCAGATGGGCCTATAGGCTGCGGGATCATTTTTGTTCTTTCCGGTCTTGTTGAAAAGAACTAGCACCGCTGTTTTCCACAAGTCTGGGAAGATTCCCCTCCCGAGGCATTCGTTTAGGAGCGCCACAAAATACCCGGGATTTGCATAGTAGATTTCTCTGACTATGCTGAGGTCGAACCCATCCTTGCCTGGTGATTTGCCCGTGTTTAGACTGGAGAGGGCATTCTCCACTTCGTCTCTCGTGAAGGGGGGTCCTCACCAGTGTCCGGCGGGATCCGACTTTCTTCCCTTATTTCTTTTTGTTGAGGGAGTCCCCTTCTCTCTCGTCTCCTTGGAAGTGGTAATCCAAGAGACTTTCTACGGTACTATCAAGAGTCTTTGATAGGCTACCGTCTGCCCTTTCTACCGCTGCCAGTTTTAGCGGTTCGGTTATGGATCCCCTCGAGATCTTATAGGGGATCCCGAAAGGGTCAGCCGGAGTTTGAAACTCACACAGTTTTCTCCAGTAGGAGATTTTCGAGAGATTCAGTTCTCTCCTGTATGCTGAACGAGCCTTTTTATGCACTTCTGTGCACTCCCTGTCTTGCGGAGTAGCTTTTGCTCTTTGCAGAGCTTTCCTACTCCGCCTAGCTCTCGCCCTTAGAGCTTTTAGTTTCTCCGACCACCAGGGGTGGGGGTCCTTGGCTCCCCTTTTATTTCCCCTACTACTCTCGCATAGCGTTGTTATTTGACTGGTAAGTTCTTCAAAGAGGGAGTTGAGGTCCGACACTTCTGCGGCCTCTTCTTCCCTCCTACCCCCAACAAGGTAGTTAACTTGGCTTTAAAAGCCCACCAGTCTAGATTCTTCATTAAGAACCTTTTGCGCTTGGGTCGGATGGGCTTTTCCGATCCCAAAACGAAAGATAGCGCTAGGTGGTCACTGCAGCTCTCGTCGTCCAGTACTTGCCAATCCTGGACAAGGCTGCGCTTAGAGACTCTGACGAGAGTCACGTCGATCCAAGAGGAGCCCCTCGCCCCTTGGAAGGTCGGGGTGCTCTCTGGATCGTTCAAGAAACTCAGGTCTGCCGCGTTGGCAAAGTCCACTAGTAGCTGGCCGCGTTCGTCCTCGTTCTGATTGCCCCAGAGAGGACTCTTCGCGTTGAAGTCGCCTGCTATTATTATCTCATGACTGGGGAATTCCCCTAATAGAGCCATTAGCTCATTCAGCGTTTCTCTCAAATTGCCTGCTGGAGAACTGTATACGTTCACCATTAAAAATTTCGCATCACCACATTCCACGCCCAGGGCGACCACGTTCTCGGAGCATTTTATCTCGAGAACCGCTAGGGTCGGGTCTTTCAAGACCGTGGCCACCCTGGGCTTTGCCACCCTAGGGTGGTAGATCCGGTAGGAGTTAGGAAAGCCCACCACTCTTCCCCCTGTTCGAATGGTTCCTGCAATAGCAGAATATGAGCTTTTTGCTCAGTGGCTGTCACCAGGGCCTGTGTTGTTGCTGCCCGTGTGTGGTGCAGATTGATTTGAAGCACCTTAACGCCTCTCTTTGGTTTATTATCCATAATGAGTGCGTTCTTTTAGCAGAGCCAGTTCTCTGACAAGGCTTGGGCATTCCTTGTCTAGACTCGAGTGGCCTACATCCACTCGACGCCTGAATCTCTTGTTGTTTGCCAAGCAGTTAGTGCAGACCGGGCTATTGCTGCACTCCTGGCGCTTGTGCCCGGTTTCCCCACACCGGGCACACCTATCCTGCTCTTCGGTGCACCTTGACCTAAAGTGCCCGAACCCGTTACACCTGTAGCAACGGACCTCCCTCAGATATTCCCTTACTGAGTGGACGGTCCATCCCACTCCGAGCTTGCCTCGCTTCATCACTTTTTTGAAGGTCAGTGGGTCCGCCTCTGCTACCCAGTGGCGTTTTCCACCCTTCACCTTCAATGAGAACTTGAGCTGGAGGCTGCTCTCCTCCAACTCTGGGTTCTGTTCCGCGAGACATTGCTCGACCTCTTACCTTGACAGGTTTCCGTCTATCCCGTAGACGATAAACCTTGGATTCCTTTTAGCTGGCAATCTGGACCGAAGGTTCTCCTTCGTCACTGCATTGCTCTTTAGCTCCGAATCCAGTTTCTCTATTTCTTTGGCGGAGGAGCATTCCACCATTACTCCTCCTCTATTGACCTTTCTAACTCCCTTAACCCCAATCTGGAGTTTGGCGGGGCAAATCTGAGTTTGCAGAACCGCCTTAACGTCTTCTGACGAGGGAGTACCCTTGTCTGTTGCGGGGTAAACGAGAAGCACGTGCCTCTTCTCGACCCTCTTGGCTACCACCTTCTTGGCTACTTCCTTCTTAGCCGTTTTTTGCTTACGGGCCGTGTTCCCCTTGCCGGGCTTCGCTCGAGCCGCTTCGGCATATGTTTTTGGAGCCGCGCTAGCGTGCTCACTTCTTTCCTGTAGTCTCCCTTGGATGAGACTCATTTCTATCACTTGCTTGGTGCAAGCTGCCTGTAGCGAGTTCGCTACCTTTCTTATCTTGGTTCTGGTGTTTACCAGAACCTTATTTGATGGATTCTCTAGAATCCTCTCCAACTCTTGAAAGAAGGAGTTGACTGCGCTTGCGAATTCCGACGGAATTTCTAAGCCGCAGTCTGCCTCAACGGGCTCACTGGTACCGGGGGTTGAAGTCCCCGCGTCCTCTGCCATCTCTCTACTCGGGTTGCTAACCGAGTGTAAGCCCTGGGACCTGTGTCCCTGGTCGGTCAGACTTACGTCGTTCGAAAGTCAGGTGCTCAGCGGTACCCTGGGGTTCTTCCGCTGTAACCTGCACCTGACCCTGGTTGAGTGCGGGATTTGGACTGATCCGTAGATCAGTGGGACCAGCACGGCGACGACGTACCCGCTCGTTTGTCAGAGTTGCGCACTGTGCTTTGACCGCAGCTTGGACTTTGCCCTGACAAGGACAGTTTCAAACTGACTGCACCAAAACACTTTTTTCAAATTAATGAAAAAAAAATTTTTCTTCCCTTAGTTTTGAAAAACGAAAGAGAAGAAAAATCAAAATTTTTTGAGGGGAGAAACAACTCCCCTCGCTCTGCTAACAGAGTCTATTGGAACAGCAGTCGATTTGATTCGCAATCAATCACACAGTACTCACTCAACCAGCCTCTGACAACGGCCGGTCGTATATATATATATATATATAATGTTTCTGGAGGGGTTTGTCCATAACTCACCGCGCTAGCCAAGCGGGTTAGTGAGTGTGGGATAGCATTTTCTCAAATCCCAATGGTATAGTTATACCACTAATAGCGGTATAACTATGCCATCAGGTTTAGAGGACTCTACAACTTAAATCTTGGCCCTCAGTCTCCGGCAGCTGGAATGTACCTGGCCAAGGCAGCGGCCAGTGCGACGTGAAGGCAGAGGGTGCTAAGAATCATCGGAGGACAGGACTAGGCTGTCATTTGATGCTGACCTTGGCTACGTATAATGGACGCTCCCTAACTTCTGATTCAAGGCTTCTTGAATTATAAGAGGAACTACAAAGGATCAAGTGGGACATCGTTGGTATAAGTTAGGTAAGGAGAAAAGGAGATCTCATTGAACTGAAAAGTGGACATCTCTTCTACTATCATGGAACAGATACTGGCAGAACTAGTGGCGTTGGGTTTAGAATAAACAAAAAAAAACTAAAGGATAAAGTTGTAGAAGTTGAAAGTTCCTCTGACAGAGCTGCACGACTCGTTATCCAGCTCTCAAGAAGATACCAGGCTCATATTATTCAAATTTATGCACCAACCACAAGTCATCCTGAAGAAGAAATTTAAGAATTTTATGAGGAAATTCGTCATCTAAATAACAAGTTTGTAAAATCATGCAATGCATTGATTATAATACGCTTTCCAACATACCAGAAATCATTACTCAAGTTATCACTCAAGTTATGAGAATAATGGCTGTGGAATAAATCTCGGTCCTGTGCCCTGACCCTTGATCTCATATCCATGATATTCAACAGAACCGGTTCGGTATACCTCCGAAATAACATGATAAAGTTTTGTACCTAAGTTATGATGCATAAAGGCTATGGAATAGATCCCACTCCTGTGTCCTAACCTTTGACCCCATTCCGCCCATTTTCAACAGAATTCGTCCCCAAGCAGGTCAGTACAACATACCAACATTTCATTCAAATCGAAACATTTTTACGTAAGTTATGACGCATAATGGCGATGGAAGTGATTCCGCTTCTATGTCTTGACCTTTGTCTCCATTTCACCCATTTTCAATAGGGTTTGTGGCCAGGTGGTCCCCTACGACATACTAAAATTTCATTGAAATCGAACCTTTTTTACGTTAGTTATGACGCATAATAGCAGTGGAATGAATCCGGCTCCTATGTACTGACTTTTCACCCCATTTCGTTCACTTTAAATAAGGTCCCTTCCCAGGTGATACCCTACCAGATACTAAAATTTCATCGAAATCGAACGATTGTTACGCGAGTTATCGTGCGGACGGACATACGCACACAACGCGTGACGTAATGAAGCAGATGGGAATCGCGACCATCTGCTGGCAAGAGTATGACGGCATAAAACTTTAATAGGATCCACACACAACGCGTGACGTAAAGAGACAGATGGTGTGACCGCGCCCCAATATTCTCAAACGCGAGATTGTGACGTCATAAGATTTCTAAGCATTGGAAACATTAATGGAACGACGCCATGACACTAAAAACGTTATAATTCGGGGTGGTTATTTAACCCACTAAACGAATTCTCCTAAAGTTGAGATCAAGCTAAATCGATTTCTAGTACCAGAAAACGGTAGGTTAACGACTTTCATCAAAATTCTTAGAGCCGTTTTCAAAATAAAATGTACATACATACATACAAGAATTGCTACTTTAAGGTGGACGTCAAGTAGTTTTGCTTCCTATACTTCCAATGGAAAAACTTCTGTACACATTTTCTTCACAATTAATGCGTTCCCAAGAATGAAAATTTTAACATCGATTAAAATAGCTTCATTTCATAACTGATTTAAAAAAAAATCACTAAATTCTTTTCACACCGCTTGAAGGTAACACTGGACATGGCTCAACCGAGAGAACAAGCTGGATTCAGGAGTGGCCACAGCACTATAGATTATATCCACGCACTGAGAGAACTAATTGAAAAAGCGAGGGAACATGAACTTCCATTGTGCATGGCTTTTATCAATTATGAAAAGGCCTTTGATTCAGTAAAACCATCAGCAGTTACAATGGCTTTGAAATCGTGCGGTATTGAAGATGCATACCTTAATATTATTAACAACATCTATGAAAATTCAAGTGCAAAGATTCGGCTGTTTGAGAATACAGCACACATAAAAAGTAGAAAGGGGGTTAGACAAGGTGAAACCATATCTCCCAAGCTCTTTAATGCTACAATGGAAAATGTCTTTCAATCACTGAACTGGGAAAACAAAGAAATAAAGATTAATGGAGATTATCTAACTCACCTTCGTTTTGCTGATGAGGTAGTCATTTTTGCAACTGTCCCATCAGAGCTGCAGAGTATGATCCAGGAACTTGCTGACAAGAGTAAATAAGTGGGATTAAAAATTATCTTTCAGAAGACCAAAGTGATGTACAATGCTTTTACAAAAAATGAAGATTTATCGATTGATGGGGAAAAGCTAGAAATAACCAATGCCTACATTTATCTTGGAAAGCAGATATCTAGTGAGGGTCACATTGATGAAGACATTAAACGGCGTATAAAACTTGCCTGGAGAGTTTTTGAAATAAACAGTATAATTTTCAAGAGCAGTATGCCATTATGTCTTAAAAGAAAAGTGTTTGATCAATGCATCTTTCCAGTGCTTACGTATGGTGCAGAGACGTGGACCTTAACTAAAAGAGACATACAAAGACTACATATAACCCAAAGAAGAATGGAGAGATGCATACTTGGTGTAACCAGATGAGATAAGAACAGGAATTTGTGGATAAGGAAAATGACAGGAATGGACGACATTATGACCAGAGTGAAATCACTGAAATGGCAATGGGCTGGACATGTTACCAGAAGAACGGATCACCGATGGACAACCGAAATTTTAAACTGGAATCCAAGGGGCAGGAAAAGACCCAGAAGAAGACCACATGTGAGATGGGTGGATGAAATTCGAAAGTATGCGAGAGTAACATGGAGGAGACTGGCACAAGACAGACCGTTGTGGAAGAAACTTGGGGAGACTTTCGTCCAGCAGTGGATTGATAATGGTTGACAATGATGACGATGAGATGTATACCAATGGGTTCGTCCAATTCAAGTATTTTGACGATCCTTTATTTGTACTATTATGAGGATAAATATAGTATTAATACTGAAATCAACTCACGTACGGCAGGTATTCAGGTATATTGACGACATCATTGTTTTGAACTGGGCTAATTTTCATACTGAAGGAGCTCGAATTTATCCAGAAGAACTCTCATTGGAGCGCAATGAGACGGAAAATAAGTCCATCATCTATCTGGACATTACTGTTATATTACAAGAGGACTTAATCTGCACAAATATCTATGATAAACGAAGAGATTTCGATTTTGACAGTATTTTTTTAACTGATTGGCACTCTAATATTTCTTGTAGTGTCTTTAGAGGTATTATTATCAATCAATTTTTCAGATGTCTAACCATTTGTAATAGATATGATTTTCAATTGTCTGCCATTACTTGGTTATTCAAAACACTTCTTTCAAAAGACTATCCATTTCGTTTCCTTAAAAAATATTTTCAGCAGTTACTTCAACATGCATATATTAATCGGCTTCTGTCTAAATACATATATATTTCAGACTTAACTAACTCCAAATCCTACAATATTAATAGATTAGCCTGCTAAGTGCTACTCGGTGGATCTCTTGTAGCCATTCCCATTAACATTCAAGTACCCGCCCCTTTTTCACACAGCTTCCCCTATATTTTTCAGTTCAACACACTTCTAACTTTAATCGTCTGTATTTCCAAAATTTACGCAGTTCTATTTATTTTTTTCCTAAATACCAAATAAATTACAGTCGAATCGCTATAGTGCGGAAAAATTTACTCTAGTACAGCTAAATATAATGTAAAAAAGTGTTTTGGATTAGAACAATATTTTCCTTTCTCGCGTGACCATCAAAATTATAGGAATTCAAAAAATTTAGACCTTTGGAGAGATTCGTTCTAAGAACCAAATTCTTACGCAAGTGCGTGGAGAACTCACTTGCGTCTGAGAACCGTCGACCTGGATTTTGATTAACACGCCATATGTTGGTGGCTGTGGCAAACAAAATAAAATCTGTATTTGATAAAGCATGTATCCCTACAGTACCTGAGTGTAGAATACTGCAGCTTATTAAGGCCTACCATGATAAATATTACAAGCTGGGGAGTGTGATAACCGGAACAAAAGCAAAACAAACTTTCAAAACACGTTTAACAATTTTAAAAATTAATATAAGGCACTTTTTAATGTTGCTGCTCTGAGACGCTGAATTGCGTTTGCAACAAAAAACGTGACTCTTGTATTTGTCCAATTTTAATCACATGTACCTGTGAGAAATCGGAAAATGTCCCTTCGCGATTGAACTGAAATTCGTATATCTCCAAAGACAGCACAAGATAGGAAGGATTGAACCAATAGATATTCAGGAAACCCCAAAAATTAAAAAGTGGAAGCAAAAAAAAAAAAAAAAAAAAACAGAATGTAACTTCCACTGCATGTCAATCGCTGCCACTACTAGCTCTGAGTTTCCTTCTAGTGGACAGATTACAACTGAACACTATTGGCGGACGCATTGCGTAAACATCAAAGTTCTCAATTAACTCATATGTAAATTTTCTTACGGTTTCTTTTTTTTTGATTGGAGGTTTAATGACCACCGTGAGCAACTCAATGGGCTATAAGCAGTCGCCCGTCCCTAATTTAGGGTCACTGGTTCCAGGGAAGGGAGAGAGCCAGTGCCGTAAGACAAACACAACATCCATGCCTGAACGGGATTCGAACCCGGACCCCTTACGGACGAATGCTCAGAGGCCAGCGCCTTAGACCACTGCGCCACCGGGGCGGCTCTTATGGTTTCACTCACGAAGAAAGAACTGCGTGCGCGCATCATCATCAAGAAAAACATCTGTGATCCACTAATGACTCAGACTTTTTCTCAGCTTTGCAGTTTGCACTTCTTCTAAATAAAGGCGTGTGTGTGCAGCAGGGATGTGAACAGAAAGGTATCGCAACAAATCAAGTGAAGCTGTTGCCTTTACAAATGTATTAGCGAAGAGTCATTATTTTGTACCTGGACAATTAATGCCAGGATTTACACACTCACCTATATGTCATCATTATCATTACTGCTATATATTATACACTATCTGCCAACAAGTAATTGGATATCCCTGCAATCGACGGTATCTGCGGTCCTGATACGTGTCATGGCTGCCGCCGTTAAATATCGCGTGGGAAACAACAATGCAACCAGTCGCATGCAAGGTGCCACGCAGTTCGGAGCTCTATGATTTCGAGAAAGGTGTAATCGTCGGGTATCACAGAAATGGCCGATCCATACGTGACATATACTGTGAGTTGAAGTACCCAAAATCGACAGTGGCCTACGTGATTGGCAAGTGGAAGATGAGAGGTGACGGTCGGAATGTGCCCCGACCCGGCAGACCCACAAAACTGGTAGTTAGATACCGACTTGTGCTGGCCAGAGAAATTCGGAAGAACCGCACCAAATCGATGGGCCACATCCGCGAGGAGTTTCAACAGGCATCCGGGAGTGTTCTTTCGATGAATACGATCCGTAAGGAAGCCCATCTGCTCGGTTATCATGGACGTGCGGCCGCCCACAAGCCTTTGATCACTAAGTAAAAATATCGCTGCTAGGCTAACGTGGTGTAAAGAACGTCGACAGTGGACCGTTGAACAGTGGAAACAGGTTCTCTGGGCGACGAATCAAGTTTCACCCTCTACCGTTCGGATAGCAGGGTCTTCTGCCTGGAGAACGCCTGTGAAGTTCGGCGGCGGTGGAATTATGCTATGGGGGTGTTTCTCCTAGTATGGCACGGGACCCTTGGTCGGAATTCCTGGTAGACTCAACGCCGAGACCTACTGCACCATTTTGGATGACCATGCGCTTCCTACGTTGAGGCAGTTTTACAGGGTGGACCCATGTTACTTTCAGAATGACAATGCCACCTGTCATGTTGCGAGATCCACCATGGCTTGATATGATGACAATGGGGTTAATCGAATGGACTGGACTGCGCAGAACCAGGACCTTAACCCTATCGAGCATCTCTGGGACGAGTTGGAGCGTCGACTTAAGGGGTGCCCCCCCGTCCGAAATCGGTGAAGGAACTGACCTGTCTTCTCCAAGCCGAGTGGAAGAAAATACCGCTAGCCGTCTTACAACGTCTGGCTGAGAGTATGCCCCGGAGGGTCGCAGCTGTAATCGCCACTCGTGGAGGCTCCAGCAACTATTGAAGGTGAATAAGCTACTTGTTGGTAGATTGTGTATGTGCTTTCTTATTATCAACAATAGTTTGTCATCGTATATTAAAGTATTACTTTTCGCTTATCAGGTGAGTTCTGATTTATGCACTTGTATTCCCTGAATAATTCCCTTAAAAATTAGAATGGCTTATGCATCTATCTGAGACTATTTTCGCTGTTACCTATTGCACTATCTAGCGAGTGGAAAATTGCACGATCGTGTTGAGTCCCGTTTACAAGCTCGAGGACATGAGGAAAAGTCACTGTCATCAACCTCCTGCTGTGTGCACTGAACAAAACACACCTCGAACTGAAACAGATGATTTTCCAGAGGTTCTTTACAGAAGAACAATTTTGTCTAAATTTGTGGAATTTCTATAATTTTGATCGTCATGCGCGAACAGAAAATTTGGTCTTATTTAAAAAAAAACTGTTTTGCATTGTCTTTAGATACATCAGGGGCAACTTTTCCGCCCTATATCGATTCAATCAAAAACATTTCGGTTTTTTCGACCAACCGTAGTACGTAAGCAACCTCTGCTTAAGGTGTTCATGGGATGGTAGAATTCTTGATGTTGTCTCACACAGGCAATCTCACAGCTTGCATTTTCTTTCTCTATCAACAACATTCTGGAGCAGTAGTCCACACGCCCACGTGACATCGACCAAAATTAGCTACGCAGAGCCGTTTTGACCTTTGTCTGCCTCACCTATCACGTAATTGATTTGCAACTGCAAACATTTACATAATACAACTGTCGACACATATCCACCAATACGCATGGCGCCCCACGAATTACTTCCTGTTGCGCCATTTTCTTTGTTAGATATTGTATTTTAAAGCACTTGGTAAAGATGGAACATAGTCAAGATTTGTTCTGCATTGTGTTTAATATCAAATTTTTAGAAACACCGGCATTTTAAAAATATGATTTTTGTTCAGTCTTCTCATCTTTTTTATATTGTTTGTAAGCTTTCATTTACACTAGTGAAGTATTCATGTTGATAAAATCATAAAAACTGTGTTCTGATTCACACGAAAAAACAAGTTTATGTTGGTGTATTTTTATATGTAGCATAAGGTTTATTTGAATTACAAATAGAATAGATCCGTTTAAAACGGGGCCTTAAATTATTAGATATTTCATTTGTTTGCATGGTCTGGTTAGCTAAGTACTTTAAATACCTCAGTAGTCCCGTATCCAGAAATGTACATGTCATCATCATCGTCAACCATTATCAATCCACTGCTGGACGAAGGTCTCCCCAAGTTTCCTCCACAACGGTCTGTCTTGTGCCAGTCTCCTCCATGTCACTCCCGCATACTTTCGAATTTCATCCACCCATCTCACATGTGGTCTTTTTCTGGGTCTTTTCCTGTCTCTTGGAATCCAATCTAAAATTTCGACAGTCCATCGATGGTCTGTCCTTCTGGCAGTGTGTCCAGCCCATTGCCATTTCAGGGATTTAACTCTGATCATGATGTCTTCCACTCTTGTCATTTTTCGGATTCACGAGTTCCTCTTCTTATCTCTCTTGGTTACACCAAGCATGCACCTCTCCATGCTACTTTGAGTTGTCTGCAGCTTTTGTATGTCTCTTTTAGTTAAGGTCTACGTTTCTGCACCATACGTAAGCACTGGAAGGATGCATTGATCAAACACTTTTCTTTTAAGACATAATGGCATATTGCTCTTGAAAATTATGCTGTTTCTTTCAAAAGCTCTCCAGGCAAGTTTTGTACGCCGATTAATTTCTTCATCAATGTGACCCTCACTTGATATCTGCTGTCCAAGATAAACGTACGTGTCTGTTATCTCCAGCTTTTCTCCATCAATCGATAAATCTTCATTTCTTGTAAAAGCATTGAACATCATTTTTGTCTTCTGAAAGTTCATTTTTAATCCTACTTCTTTACTCTTGTCAGCAAGTTCCTGGATCATACTCTGCAGCTCTGATGGGGTAGTTGCAAAAATAACTACGTCATCAACAAAACGAAGGTGTGTTAGATAATCTCAAATTAATCTTTATCCCTTTGTTTTCCGAGTTCAGTGATAGACAAACATTTTCCAGTGCGGCTTTAAAGAGTTTGGGAGACATGGTGTCACCTTGTCTCACTCCATTTCCAATTTTTATATGTGCTGTATTCTCAAATAGCCGATGCTTTGCACATGCATTGTCATAGATATAATTAATAATATTAATGTACGCATCTTCAATACCGTAGGATTTCAGAGCCATTGTAACTGCTGATGGTTTCACCGAATCAAAGGCGTTTTCATAATCGATAAAAGCCATGCACAATGGAAGTTCATATTCCCTCGCTCTTTCAATTAGTTCTCTCAGTACGTGGATATGATCTATTGTGCTGTGGCCACTCCTGAATTCAGCTTGTTCTCTCGGTTGAGCAATGTTCAGTGTTACCTTCAAGCGGTGTGAAAGAACTTTAGTGAAGATTTTATAAACCATTGATAGGAGGCTGATAGGGATATAGTTCCTGAGATCCTCAATGTCACCTTTTTTATGTAGCAGGATCATTGTAGCTTTGTTCCAATCCTCAGGAATTTTCCCTTCATTAAGGCATCGAGTGAAAATTTGGGCCAGTACTGTTTCGATTTCTCCACTTGCTTCTTGTATGATGTCTACAGTAATTCCATCTTCTCCTGGAGATTTCCCCCGCTTCATGTTCTTGATTGCATGTGCAACTTCTGCTGGGAGGACTGGAAGAGCTCTGGTACTGGTAACTTTCATGATGTCTGGAGTACATGTATCATCCCTTTCATGCAATTTGGAGTAGAAATCTTTCACTCTTGTCAAAAGTTCGCCTCTATTTCTTGTTACAGAACCATCTTCTTTTTTCAGTGCCATAATCTGTTTTCTTCCCTTACTGAGATGTCCCTTTCTATCTTTAGGCTTTGGTTGATTTCAATTGCTTTCCTCACTAGTTCACAGTTGAATTTCCTTAGGTCTTCAGTGATACGTTTCCGTACTGTCTTGAATAGCTCTATATATTCCACTTTGGTAGTCACATCATTAGTTGTCTTTATCTCTCTTCTTGTTTGCATCAACATTTTGGTTTTTCCTGATAATTTGTTCACATGCAACTTGTTCTTAGACCCAGCTAATTTTGTTGCGGTTTCCATAAGAGCTTTAGTTACTTTTCTGTTAACTTCAAAAATATCCACTTCTTCCGATGTTAGGCCTTCTAAAGCAGAGAATCTGTTCTTGAGTTCCAACTTGAAGGTATTATGGTGCTTTTTAAGGTTGGTTATGTCAATACATTTTGTTTGTCTTATGAGTTTGCCACGTTCGAGTTTAGTGTTGTAGTGCATCTTACATCTCACCAATCTATGGTCACTACCTGTGTTGAACTTGTTTAGCACACTACAGTCTTTTATGACGAATTTTTTGTTACACATAATAAAATTAATTGCACTTGTCGTCCCATTTGGGTGTCTCCATGTCCATTTCCTGTGTGGCTTTTTCTTGAAAAAGGAGTTCATGATGAAAAACCCTTCTGCCTCTGCAAACTCAACGAGAGTATTTCCACGATGGTTTCTGTTGCCGTGACCGAATTTACCTACTGAAGTTTCATTCTGTTGCCGTTGCCCTATTTTTGCATTGAAATCTCCCATAATTATCTTCAAGTGTTGCTTACCTTTATTATTTAGATGACGAATTTCCTCATAAAATTCTTCAATTTCTTCTTCAGGATGACTTGTGGTGGTTGCATAAGTTTGAATAATATGAGCCTTGTATCTTCTCGAGAGTTGAATAACGAGTCGTCGTGCAGCTCTGTCAGAGGAACTTTCAACTTCTACAACTTTATCCTTCAGTTTCTTGTTTATTATAAATCCAACACCACTAGTTCAGTCAGTGTCTGTACCACGACAGTAGAAGAGATATTCACCTTTCAGTTCAATGAGATCCTCTCCTTTTGTCCTTACCTCACTTAGCCCGACGCTGTCCCACGTGTTCCTTTGTAATTCCTCTCCCAATTCAAGAAGCCTTGAATCAGAAGATAGGGAGCGTCCATTATACGTAGCCAAGGTCAGCATCAGATGTCAGCCTAGTCCGGTTCTCCGGACTAGGCTGACATCTGGTGATTCTTAGCACCCTCTGTCTTCATGTTGCACTGGCTGCTGCCTTGGCCAGGTACATTCCAGCTGCCCGAGACTGAGGGCCAAGATTTAAGTTGTGGAGTCATTTTGGAGGGGTTTGGCCATAACTCACCACGGTGGCCAAGCGGGTTGGTGAGTGTGGGATAGCATTTCCTCTAATTCCGATGGTATAGTTATACCACTATTGGCGGTCGTCAGAGCCCCTTTAGTGGGAACAGGATGCACCACGGGAAGGCGGGGTTGACATTTGTCAGGAAGAGGCTGATATTACATTTATATATTACATTTTGTACAATTACAGGAAACGAAATTATAAGTCTCATGGATAGGTATGTTAGATTAACTCATTGAGACAGACAGCCAGCATACATGAAAATTACGTACAAGTGCAATTTAACTTATTGTATTTGTAGTTCAAAGAAGACATGTCCGGGTGACGTCGGGAAAGTTTTAGGTCTGCTTTGTATAAAGTGCATACATGTACACATACACACGTACGGGTCCGTGTTACAAAATCTTGACCCGATTCCATCTCTGGCCCTGGGAAAGGAGTTTCACTTTATAAAATACAACTCCGTTGTTTGGCTTACTTACACAATTTTGAGAATATATAGCGCAATCACGCGAACTGAAGAAGCAATTCCCTCCTGAACAAAAAAGCCAACAAATAGGGTGGGGACCTTTTCCAGGAACTTAATACACCTGTACCACATTAAAATCTCAATAGATATCATAGAGTAATAACTGCAGTTTTAGTAGCTCACTTGAAGCATGATGCTTTATTTTATTTATTTATTTATTTGTTTGTTTACTTATTTATTTATTTGGTTTATGGAGTGGGAAAATAAAATGCTTTGCTTTGTTTAAATCGGTAAAAATGATGTATGCATTCCTTTCTGACAACGGCTGGGGTCAGTGGATACTAGTACACTACATAGGTATCTCAAAATCTAAGGAGTGAATGATTCATTCAGAGAAGTTGTTTAATTGAAACTTCAACGTAGAGCTCAGATTTTCTCTCACAAATTCTGAGTGTTCCACAATACTCCAGAAGCACTTTCGTAAGATCCTCTGCATATCGTGTTCAGAGACAAAATATCTTATGAGTTTAATCGTATTACACTCATAGACTATCACTTCAAGTACGAGAAATGATAGAAAAACAGCATTTTTTCGCCATACATCGGCTGAGAGAGAAATTATACATTAATGCCACCAAACGAAAATAATGTGCAAATGGGAAATCGAAATCGTATAAATTCCTCTATCTTTAGAAAATACACGCACTGGGGAAAAATACAAACCTTTATTTATTATTGAGCAAGGCGACATTTGTCGCCATTGATAGCAAGCATGCGACGCGGCTTAGGTTCTATTAGGCTCTTGAGTTTGTTTTTGCCCAATGATAGCCATTCCTACAGTAATATAACGCGCAACTCTGTCAGTATTGACGGAAGACGATAACGACGCCGAACTGCTTTTTTCAGCATACCACCACGCATTTTCAGTCGGATAAGAACTGTGGAGGCCAGGAGGGATGATGGAGGTCCTCCTCATTTTCAGTCGGATAATAACTGTGGAGGCCAGGAGAGATGATGGAGGTCCTCCTCATTTTCAGTCGGATAAGAACTGTGGATTCCAGGAGAGATGATGGAGGTCCTCCTCATTTTCAGTCGGATAAGAACTGTGGAGGCCAAGAGAGATGATAGAGGTCCTCCTCATTTTCAGTCGGATAAGAACTGTGGAGACCACAAGAGATGATGGAGGTCCTCCTCATTTTTAGTCGGATAAGAACTGTGGTGGCCACAAGAGATGATGGAGGTCGTCCTCATTTTCAGTCGGATAATAACTGTGGAGGCCAGGAGAGATGATAGAGGTCTTCCTGATTTTCAGTCGGATAAGAACTGTGGAGGCCAGGACAGATGATGGGGGTCCTCCTCATTTTTAGTCGGATAAGAACTGTGGTGGCCACAAGAGATGATGGAGGTCCTCCTCATTTTCAGTCGGATAATAACTGTGGAGGTCAGGAGAGATGATGGAGGTCCTCCTCATTTTCAGTCGGATAAGAACTGCGTAGGCCAGGAGAGATGATGGAGATCCTCCTCATTTTTAGTCGGATAAGAACTGTGGAGACCACAAGAGATGTTGGAGGTCCTCCTCCTTTTCAGTCGGATAAGAACTGTGGAGGCCAGGAGAGATGATGGAGGTCCTCCTCATTTTCAGCCGGATAAGAACTGTGGAGGCCAGGAGAGAGGATGGAGGTCCTCCTCATTTTCAGTCAGATAATAACTGTGGAGGCCAGTAGAACTGTGGAGGTCAGGAGAGATGATGGAGGTCCTCCTCATTTTCAGTCGGATAAGAACTGTGGAGGCCAGGAGAGATGATGGAGGTCCTCTTCATTTCCAGTCGGATAAGAACTGTGGAGGCAAGGAGAGATGATGGAGGTCCTCCTCATTTCTAGTCGGATAAGAACTGTGGAGTCCACAAGAGATGGTGGAGAACCTCCTCATTTTTAGTCGGATAATAACTGTGAATGCCAGTAGAGCTGTGGAGGCCAGGAGAGATGATGGAGGTCCTCCTCATTTTCAGTCGGATAAGAACTGTGGATTGCAGGAGAGATGATGGAGGTCCTTCTCATTTTCAGTCGGATAATAACTGTGGAGGCCAGGAGAGATGATGGAGGACCTCCTGATTTTCAGTCGGATAAGAACTGTGGAGGCCAGGAGAGATGATGGAGGTCCTCCTCATTTTTAGTCGGATAAGAACTGTGGAGGCCACAAGAGATGATGGAGGTCCTCCTCATTTTCAGTCGGATAATAACTGTGAAGGCCAGGAGAGATGATGGAGGTCCTCCTCATTTTCAGTCGGATAAGAACTGCGTAGGCCAGGAGAGATGATGGAGATCCTCCTCATTTTTAGTCGGATAAGAACTGTGGAGACCACAAGAGATGTTGGAGGTCTCCTCATTTTCAGTCGGATAATAACTGTGGAGGCCAGGAGAGATGATGGAGGTCCTCCTCATTTTCAGTCGGATAAGAACTGTGGAGGCCAGGAGAGATGATGGAGGTCCTCATATCATTCGTATACGACTCTGGCACGATGTGGTGTCGTACAGTTATTTATAAAGATGCCACCAAATTTAGGAAAATATGTAACATTCAGTGGCGTACCTTGGGCCCAAGACATGGGCTCCCTCCCCCCGTACTGTTTTTTTTAATTGCGAAATTTTATTTTTAATTGTTAAGTATAAGAGAAGTAACTTATTTTTCTAAAATTTTAGGTACATGCTATTGTTAACATGATACCAAACAAATATGAAGATTAGGATTTGAACACTGTAACGTACCAGGAGATGTGACGTACCTGCCAGAAGGACGCACACGACATAGAGGCAGATAGGAATCAGAATTAAACGTCCGCGTAGCTCAATTGGTAGAGGGACTTATTCCGGAATGAGGGGATCCGGGTTCGAATCCTGGCGTGGACAGAAATGACGGAGAAATTTACTGCGTTATAATGGCACCCGAACTATCCGAATGACCCGACCGTTCAATATCTCGCAATTATGTGATGTTATTTCTACACCGCGAGATAGGAAAAATCAGAGAATCCCTTCTCCAGCACTTCGAAAAAAAAAAAAAAAAAAAAGAATTGACTGGGAGTTCTCAAGTGCACGTTCTACAGTGGATGGCTGCCTGCAACGATTCATGGTCACGGCTGACCCGTGGGCCATGCCCCGGCCCTCTTTGGGGGTGGAGTTGTGACGTACCTGCCAGCAGGACGCACACGACATAAAGGCAGATAGTAGTCAGAACAAACGTCCGCGTAGCTCAATTGGTAGAGTGACTTATTCCGGAATGAGGGGATCCGGGTTCGAATCCTGGCGTGGATAAAAATGACGGAGAAATTTACTTCGTTATAACACTTATTTGTACATGAAATCCATTGTTCTTCTGAATACTTTATTCGTATTTGAACTCCATTTTTCTTTCCTTTTGTGTGAACTTGAGTGTTATGTTTTCATAAAAAGTTTCTTCCGAGTACTTTTTCATATCCAAAAAGAATGTTTATCTCTATTGACAAAACAGCCAAGTTGCTCGAATGTACATGTCCTTGTGTGGCTCTAGGATACAGTATATCTTCCTACTTTTTAATGCAGAAAAACTTTGTTCGGCAGTTGCAGTTGTTGATTGAAAGTTTATTATTACGTCTGCTACTTTGTACACCTCACTAAACACTGTGTAATTTATTCAACTTTATGTAACAAGTAACATCTTTTACTGTTTTGTTTTTATATTCATCAAGGTAATAAAACAGCTTCAGTTCATTTTTTAGTTGAGCTGTATCAAAATTTGAAGCATAGAGTTCTTTAAGTTCTGACAGTAGATGTTCAGGGAAGCGTTTACGAAATTTATCAAAACAGTTTGAATCCAACAAAGTCACAAATTAAAGGTGAACATCCTCCAAATGCGGGGGTCAGTGAATAAACAAATACATCGCTATTTCCACGTTTTACCAACACACAGCAACCGAATAACAATTTTTCGGTTGCTGTGTGTTGTTAAAACGTGGAAAGAGCCGATGTATTTGTTTATTCACTGACGCCACGTATTTGGAATATTTCCACCTTGGATCTCGCCTTTTGCATTTAACTGCTGAAATTAATATATAGCCTGGGCCGTTAATGCCCACCGAATGGAGAAGTCTCAGTAGCTGAGCCCATCTTAGGGATTTATGATGTCAGAAGCTGACTGAAAAACACACATAACGCCGTGGATTATTGGCTACCGTAGTGTAAGGCTAACGTACTCGGCTGGATGTCGAGAGATCCGGGATTCATTTCCTTGGCGGTGACCGAATAACAATTTTTCGGTTTCTGTGTGTTGGTAAAACGTGGAAAGTGCGATGTATTTGTTTATTCATGCATTAAAGATATAATATGACTAATTTTAATGCATTGATACTTAACACAAATGAAACAACACTTGCGAAACACGTGCTATTACGGACGGGATCATGCGAGTGGCTAAGGTAGTCTAAGTCTCTTTTCTGAGCGAACTTTGCCCAAAGCAACGGCACATTCCCCTCCACCCCCCACCCCCCATTCGTGTTGTCATGGAAACGTTAGTAGGCGATCGTATGGAGGTCTTCGAATCAAAACAACGGTGACCCTAAAAGAGCTGGTGGGGTCACGCCGTTGGTCTTGTCTCGCCAGACTGAGTCAAAGAAGCGAATCCGCACGTGTTTTTTTCGCAGCGAAGTAATCGACATATCTTAATACCGTTAATTATTGACTTTTATTTGTGTCTATTTAATTGACTTATTTGTGCATTGACTAGTCTTTCTAGCCTCGAATATATGCCACTAGCAACATTCCAGAGTGCACTTAATCCGCTACAACAGTCAGATATTTCCTGGCTGTTATCTTACCTTCCAGTGGTATCAGCAGACCAAGTCGATACCAGCAGAACATCTGCCATAGCCTTGTGCAGGTGCTTGGATTGGGTTCACAAGAAATGCCTAGTCTTCTACTTCAAGAGATACCCGCTACACACATTCTTGGCTTGCCATAAGTACAAGACAGTACAGAGTTATTCAAAGTGATTCATCTGATTTCGAAAGACCATTATTCCATGCTTTAACCGTGTATGATCTTGGCGTACACCAAATAAAAGAGGAAATCTCTGAGTTTTAGTAGGTCACAGCGAGATGGCTCCACTGTCGCTGTGGCTTCGGAACAGTCTGTGAGAAAATGGTGACCATACAGCAGAAGGCTTTTTGTGTGCTGCAGTTTTCGAGATGTGAATCCATATTCACAGTGCAGCATTAGTTTCGTAAACCTCATGGAAATGATCCGTCGGGTGTTCAGAATATCCGTGGGTGGTATATCTGTAGTTCGAGGAAACAGCATGTTTGTGTAAAAGCAAGAGCAAAGGACGATCGCGCGTGTCTGAAGATGTGCAAAGAATCAGAGAGAATGTTTTACGCAGCCCGAGGAAGTCAACCAACCTCGCCAGTCGAGAAATGGGAAATCCTCTGACGACGGTTTGGCGTGCTTTGTGACGATGCTTGATTATGATGCCATGGAGGTTGCAACTGCTGCAGGCTCTAAGGCCATAGAGGTTGCAACTGTTGCCGGCTCTAAGGCTATAGAGGTTGCAACTGTTGCAGGCTCTAAGGACAGCGGAAACGTTAAAGCGACATAACTTTTGCCCACTCATGCAGGATGCTATGGAGAACGACGATTTTGCTTCTCGCATGGTGTTCAGTGATGAAGCAACTTTTGATTTAAGTGGCAAGTTGAACCGTACAACATTCGAGAATGGGACATGGAAAAATTCACATGCAAAGCGCGATTCATCTAAATGAACTTCGTCTGTGCCATCTCCCGAGCAAAGACTCGCGGCCCTTTCTTTTTCGTGGAAAACACAGGGACTGGTAACTCCTATTTGGATATGTTGCAGAACTGACAATTTCTACAACTGAACGAAGATTCCGGTGACTACATTTTCCAGCAAGATTAGATGCCGCATCATTGGATTGCGGTGTTCGTAGTTTCCTCAACGAAATGCTTCCTCGCCTGTGGATTGGTCGCAGTGGACACCATGACCTGGTGCTCGACAGCTAGTGGCCTAGGTCACCGAAGCTTACGCCGCGCAATTTCTTCTTTTCGGGAAACGTTAAGGATACTGTGGACGTGCAACCGTTATCCACAACCCCGGATGAACTTACAAACACATTAATACTGCGGAAAAGTCAGTGACAACGGACGTGCTGCATCGAGTATGAGAGGAAATAGACTATCGTCCTGACGTTGCTCATGCAATTAAGGAAAGTCACGCAGGGCACTTATAAGGTGAGAGACAAAACACGACAGTTTCTATTTTGGTTGCGAATTCTATTTTTATCAGTTCTACAGTTTCTATTATGGTCATCATTACTAACTTTGTATTTGTAAACTTCGAAAATATTGGTTGGAAAGGAAGTAATGTCTGATGACGCGGTACCTGAAGTAGAAGTCCCACCTACGGCGCACATTAGCCACTGAAATTGCTCAGCACACCGGCATGACATTAGCAGGTAGCGTGTGACCAGGCTTGAGTTGGTCGTCAGTGGCAGTTAGAAGGCGAAGAGTGGTGTATGTGCGCCGGCCAACATGGAAGTTGACAGTGCGCACATCCACCACTGCATGTTGTACGAGTTTCGTCGCGTTAGCACCACCGTAAGTGCTGTAAGAAATATTATCAGTGTGTGCCCCAATACCATATAACATTGTCAGTGCTGTCGTTGGTAAGAACGGTTTCGAGAGGGAAATTATGACCTTTCAGACTATTCCAAAGCTGGAAGACCCGCAACAGTGCATATGGACATGCTGAAGACCTTAGTGGAGACCGACCCACGTGTGACCACGCTTGAGTTGGCCAAACAACTCTGGACTACACAAACAAGCATTATTACGCACTTGCGTCAAGTTGGGAAGGTGTACAAGATGATACCCTATCAACTCACGTGACCAGGTTGAACCATTCTTGGACTATATTGTGAACGGTGACGAAAAAAGTGTTCCGTATGACTATGCACCCGGAAAAAGTGGTTGGACCCAAAACAGAAGCCCATGGCGACACCAAAAGCAGGCTTACACCAGCGTAAGGTCCCATTGTCTGTTTGGTGGGATATGCGGGGTGTCGTGTGTTTTGAGTTGCTGTCGGACAACACCACTATCACTGCCAATGTGTACTGCTGTCAGCTCCACGATTTGCAACGAATCGCGCACATCGAAACGACCAGCAGTACTGAACCGCAAGGGCGTCTTCCAACTGCAGGATGAAGCGAGTCCTCACACAACACAGGTGACCTGTCACAAGATCAGGGATCTGGGCTGGGAGGTGCTGCCATACGCAGCCTATTCCCTGGACATTGCCCCAAACGACTCCCTCCTTTTTCACAAGATCTGGGATAGTAAGTACTGCCATACGCAGCCTATTTCCTGGACATTGCCCCAAACGATTCCCACCTTTTTCCTAAGATCTAGGATGGGAGGTGCTGCCATACGCAGCCTATTCTCTGGACACCGCCCCAAACGACTCCCTCCTTTTTCACAAGATCTGGGATGTGAAGTGTTGCCATACGCAGCCTATTCCCTTAATATTGATCCAAACGACACCCGCCTTTTTCACAAGATCTGGGCTGGGAGGTGCTGCCATACGCAGCCTATTTCATGGACACTGCCCCAAACGACTCCCTCCTTTTTCACAAGATCTGGGAGGTGCTGCCATAGGCAGTCTATTCTCTGGACATTGCCCCAAACGACTCCCACCTTTTTCACAAGATCTGGGCTGGCAGGTGCTACCACACGCAGCCTATTCCCTAGACATTTAACCAAACAACTCCCTCCTTTTCCCCAAGATCTGGGCTGGGAGGTGCTGCCATACGCAGCCTATTCCATGGACATTGCCCCAAAAGACTCCGTCTTTTTTCACAAGATCTGGGCTGCGAGGTGCTGCCATAGGACGTCTATTCCCTGGACATTGCCCCAAACGACTCCTCCTTTTTCACAAGATCTCGGCTGGGAGGTGCTGCCATACGCAGCCTATTCCCTGGACATTGCCCCAAACGACTCCCTCCTTTTTCACAAGATCTGGGCTGGGAGGTGCTGCCATACGCAGCCTGTTCCCGTGATATTGCCCCAAACGACTCCCTCCATTTTTCACAAGATCTGGACTTGGAGGTGCTGCCATACGCAGCCTATTGCCTGCACATTGCCCCAAACGACACCCTCCTCTTTTACAAGATCTAGGCTGGGGGATGCTGCCATACGCAGCCTATTCCCTGTATATTGCCCCAAACGACACCCTCCTTTTTTACAAGATCTGGGCTCGGGGGTGCTGCCGTACGCAGCCTATTCCCTGCACATTGCCCCAAACGACTTCCTCCTTTTTCACAAGATCTGGGAGGTGCTGCCATAGGCAGTCTATTCTCTGGACATTGCCCCAAACGACTCGCACCTTTTTCACAAGATCTGGGCTGGCAGGTGCTACCACACGCAGCCTATTCCCTAGACATTTAACCAAACAACTCCCTCCTTTTTCCCAAGATCTGGGCTGGGAGGTGCTGCCATACGCAGCCTATTCCCTGGACATTGCCCCCAAACGACTCTGTCTTTTTTCGCAAGATCTGGGCTGCGAAGCGCAGCCATACGCAGCCTATTTCCTGGACTTTGCCCCAAACGACTCCCACCTTTTTCCTAAGATCTGGGATGGGAGGTGCTGCCATACGCAGCCTATTCCCTCGACACTGCCCCAAACGACTCCCTCCTTTTTCACAAGATCTGGGATGGGAAGTGTTGCCATACGCAGCCCATTCCCTTAATATTGCTCCAAACGACTCCCGCCTTTTTCACAAGATCTGGGTTGGAAAGTGCTGCCATACGCAGCCTATTCCCTGGACACTGCCCCAAACGACTCCCTCTTTTTTCACAAGATCTGGGAGGGGCTGCCGTAGGCAGCCTATTCTCTGGACATTGCCCCAAACGACTCCCACCTTTTTCACAGGATCTGGGCTGGGAGGTGCTACCACACGCAGCCTATTCCCTAGACATTTAACCAAACAACTCCCTCCTTTTCCCCAAGATCTGGGCTGCGAGGTGCTGCCATACGCAGCCTATTCCATGGACATTGCCCCAAAAGACTCCGTCTTTTTTCACAAGATATGGGCTGCGAGGTGCTGCCATACGACGTCTATTCCCTGGACATTGCCCCAAACGACTCCTTTTTCACAAGATCTGGGCTGGGAGGTGCTGTCATACGCAGCCTATTCCCTGGACATTGCCCCAAACGACTCCCTCCATTTTTCACAAGATCTGGGCTGGGAGGTGCTGCCATACGCAGCCTATTGCCTGCACATTGCCCCAAACGACACCCTCCGTTTTCACAAGATCTGGGCTGGGATGTGCTGCCATACGCAGCCTATTCCATGTACATTGCCCCAAACGACACCCTCCTTTTTTACAAGATCTGGGCTGGGGGGTGCTGCCATACGCAGCCTTTTCTCTGGACATTGCCCCAAACGACTCCCAACTTTTTCAGCCGTTGCGGCACTTCCTGGACGGACATCCGTTCACAAAACAGGGGCGATGTCAAACGCGCCCCTACTCACTTCTTTGCGTCAAAGCTGCGACGATTCTACAGTGGCGGTGTCCAACAGCTGCCGAGACGATGAGATCAGGTCGTGGCAGAAGATGGTGGCTACATTTGGGGCTGATTTGTACTTGTATATACGGTAATTAGCCCTCTTCTATTGCCTTGCACTAGCAGACATTACTTTCTTTCCAATTCATATACTCATTTGAAATAAGATTAATCTTTGTGACTCAACTGATCACATCATCTCTTTGAACCATCATCTTCCCAACCTTCTCGGCAGCACCGTAAGTGGATTTTTGTTTTGGATGAGGCAAGTGACTTCCGAATGGGCAGACGACCTTCGAGATTCAATTTCTTTAACTCTCTAAGCATTTTTCGCGTCGAAATAGGCTGCTACTGAACTTAGTTGAATTCAGATGTCAGTTGTTACACTCTGGAAGACCAGTTCTACTATACAATGCTTCTCGCAGCAAGATGCTGAAGATATTTAAAATTAACTTTCGGGCATCATTTATGTAATTCGGATGCGGACGTTTCGCTTGTCCTTCAGTCGCTAAACTCCATTAAAATGGTTGCTTATGAAAAATCAGTAATTTATTGTTTTGTTAAACAGCGCTTCCTCTAAACATAAGTCTAGGCCTTTTTCGAAAATCGATAGATTCTGGGGTTTCTCCACTTGAAGATGAATTATATCAGCCAAATAATTCGCATGCTTTTTACGAAGGAAAGAGCAAAATGCAATAAGCTCATACGACGGTAATATTTGCATACAATATACGTCGCAGCGTGTAGTGTTTTCACGCCTTCCAATCATAAGTTGAAGAAGCATATATGCTCCAGCTTTGTCCGTCTGTCCGTCCGTCCGCACGATAACTCGCGTAAAAATGGTTCGATGTCGATGAAATTTTAGTATGAGACAACCTGGGGAGGAACCCTATTGAAAATGGGAGAAATGGGGTCAAAGGTCAGGACATAGGACCGGGATCCATTCCATCGCCCTTATGCTTTATAACGTACGTAAAAATGCCTCGATTGTGACAAAATTTTATCATGTTGTTCTGGAGGTTTACTGAACCAGTATTGTTGAATATCAACAAAATGGGGTCAAAGGTCAAGGCACAGGAACGAGATTTATTCCACAGGTGTTATCGCCATAACTTGAAGAAAAATGCTTCTATTGTGACAAAACTTTATTCTTTTGTTCCGTAGGTATACTGAACCGGTTCTGTTGAATATCATCGAAATGAGGTGAAAGGTCAGATCACAGGAGTGAGATTTATTCCATAGCCAATATCATCATAACTTGAATAATAAGTTGAGTAATGATTCCTGGTATGTTGGAAAGCGTATCATAATCAGTGCATTGCATGATTTTACTAACTTGTTAATATTTTGACAGCAGTTATTTAAGTGATTAACTAAATAGCTAGCTAATGTTATCATATAGATGCTACGGGCAGATGGATGCCAAATTTATTATGCAAGTAGGCATGCCGCAGGAAAACCTGAAAATCACATCGCCCTGGAACGAGAATCGAACCCACATCTCCGGATTTTATGTTCGAGTATGCTACCGTTACACAACCCAGAACAAGGAACCTCCAAGCAACTGAGGGTATACGCGAACGTAAATCGGGAGATGTGGGTTCGGTCCCCACTCCAGGACGATGCAATTTTCAGGTTTTCTGAGGCATGTCTAATTTCATGATTAATTTGGCATCCATGTGCCCGTAAAATCTATTTGACTATCATTTATTTCTGAAGCGCTATTTTTTCAAAGCTAAGATGAAAAATCACATATGCTTCAAATTGCTAACGCCGGAGCGTTACATCTGAGACACAAAACACATCCTCAGTTGCTTAGTTCCTTGTTCTGGGTTGTGTAACAGTAACGTACTCGAAGGCAGGTTTACTTGCATGCCTAGTTAATGTTCATACATGATTGAGTCACATTATTGTGACCACCAGTTAATATCCAGAGTAACCGCCGTGTGCAGCGTGGACAGTAGCTAGACTGGCTGGAAGTGACTCATTGAGGTGCTGAAAGGTCCTCACAGGTATGTGGAGCCATGCTGATTGCAGTGCATCTCACAGCTGCTGGAGGGTGCGCGGTGGAGAATCCATAGAGAGAACAACACGATCGAGGTGGTCGCACAGATGCTCAATTAGGTTTAAGTTTGTGGAATTAATTTGGCCAGCAATGGCTGAAGAGTGTGTGTTATCCGATGTTTCTCGCCTTATACGCCAACGTCCATCCGTTCGATGAAGCAGAGAACGTGACTCGTCGGAGAAGGCAATCCTTTGCCAAACAGCGGAGGTCCAATTCAATTACTTCCGTGCAAATGTAAGCCTTTTCTGCAAATGCACCTTCGTTAGCATAAGTGCAGTGATCATCCGTCTGCATCAGAGCCTCATATGCAGCAGGGTTCGCTGAACTGTCGTTTTAGATACACTTTCGGTAGCCCCCTGGTTCATTCGGCCAGTGAGTTGCTCCACTGTAGCGTGTCGATCGGCCCTCACGCACCTTCGAATGCGATGTACATATCTAACATCAATGGCACGTGGTGCTCCTCAGTTTCCACGACGCTTATTCGCAATGGTGCCATTTCTCCAATCACGAGACACTTTAACCACAGCAACGCCCGAACAGTTCGTAAACTACGCTGTTTCAGAAATACTGCCACCTTTAGCCCGAAAGCCGGTTATCATCACGTCTTGAAAATCTGATAAATCGCTCCTTTTGTCCATGACAGCAACGAGTAATTTTTTTCAGAATGCTTACAGCAGACCTTATATACCCTCCAAGCCATCTCACGGCTCGTGGCTTGTTCCATTGGCTACGCGCTGTTGACATCAAAAGTAGGAGGTGGTCACAATAATGTGACTCGACTGTGTAGATAATTTCGTTGAACATATGAGGTGCAAGAATTTAATTTATGAAATGCAGCTGCTGAAAAAAAGGACGGGTTACCTGTACACCAGCAGCAGCTACTGTCACCTTCGAAGCAATCTCCTTCCGCAGCTATGCCTTTAGTTAGACGCTGTTGCCATGGCTGGAAACATACCTGGAGTTCTATTTCTGGAATACTCTTTGAGTTCCGTTGTCGCGTTAAACTGGATGTCAGAAATGTCTAAAAATCTTTGTCCTTTCATGAAAGCTTTTTTCTTGGGGAGGGGGAAGAACCAGAAATCACAAGGTGCTTAGTCGGGTGAATAAGATGCGTGATCCATTTTGGTAATTGCTTTCCTAGCCAAGAAGTGGAGAACACATGAGCGCATCATGGCTTGTAGCATTGTCAGGCCACAGTTGTCAATTCAGTTTTCAGCTATTTTCCTTCGAACAGAATTACGTAACCTTTTCAACACCTGTGAAATCCCAAATTTATCCGTGACGGGGATTGAACCGGCAACCGCTCACTCCGGAGTAAGTTGCTCTCCAAACTAAGCTACACGGACGGAATGTATCACTGCAGCTTTGTCGTTTTGTAACGTGCTTTACTTCTGTAATACGTCACATCAACTCCCTCTTTTTTTTTTTTTTTATTTGAAGCGGAGTAGAAATTTTTATTAATTCCAGACGATGTGTGGAACAAACATCACACATTTTTCGAAGAACCGAACGGCCAGTAGATCCGTTATTACGTTCTTGCGCCAATGGGAAAACACAAGTGCCTCTCCGGTGGAGCAATTGTCTAAGCGATGGCTTCCGACCATTCGTCGGAAAGGGGTCTGGGTTCGAATCCCGCTGAGGCATGGATGTTGTGTTTGTCTTACGGCACTGGCTCTCTCCCTTTCCTGGAACCAGTGGCTTTAAATTAGGGACGGGCGACTGCTGTTAGCCAATTGAGTTGCTCACGGTGGTCGTTAAACCTCCAATAAAAAAAAGCACAAGTTTATCCGTAACATGATTGAAATCGCGCCCCCTCACTCTAGAGTAAGCTGCTCTTCCAACTAAGCTACACCGACGGAATGTATGGCTGCAGATTTGTCGTCTTGACTCGTGCTTTACCTCTGTAGTACGTAGGTCGTCAGAATAGCAATTTTGGTTGACCTTTTGTCCCTGCCCGATGAATTCGTGACAAACTGTCCCCTTGTGATCAAAAAGACATACAAGTCAGGTCTTAAACTGCAAGCGTGACATGCGTGCTTTTTTTGGGCTCTAATGCCACTCAAAGACACTTTACGTTTTCATAGCATCCTTACCGTACGCCACTTTCAATAGCTGCAAAGTTTTAGTAGCACTTTTACCAATCTTCTCACAGACTTTGATGTTAATGCGCTACTCTAAATTTCTATCACTCATTTCTACCTCAAAACTCACACACAGACTTGCATTGCTTTTGCAACTTTTCAATCACGAATGGCTCTACTGGTCTGCAGTTAAAGTATGCACTACTTGAAACAAGCCCAGACACGCATCTAAAGGCACGTGATTCTGCCCCCTAGGCACAAGGGCGACACTACGTTACAAACTTTCGCAACATCAAAGCTCTACAGTCTACTTGAATCTCTCTACATCTCCATTAATCTGCATTCAACGCCGTCATTTTATTTTCTTTGTCTCACTGTCAGCGTTTGCAAAGTGTACAAGCCATTCAGGGAAGTAATGTGGCGTTCAGTTAGAAAATCTTTAACAAGAAGAAGTAACGAAACTTCATAAGAAAGCAAAAAATTAAGAGGAAGGTCAAATAGAGGCTTACATCAAAGACGTTTGTTTTCTGGTAGCTGTCGTGTTATATAGGTTCTTAATTTTTTTGCCGTGTGGTGTACTACAGACGTGAATCACGTGTCTAGACGACAAATATGCAACGATATATTCTGTCCGTGTAGGTCAGTTGGTTAGAACAACTGGCTCCGGAGTGAGGAGGCGGAATTTCGTCACCGACAAATTCCTGTGTTCACGTTGGCGCCTGAGCATAAAAAAGTATCTACTGGCCGTTGGGTTCTTCGAAAGATGTGTGATTTTTTTCCACACATCATCTGTTATTAATGAAAAATTCTTTGTTCACTTCAAAATAGAAAAATAAAAAAATACAGATGACGTGACATACTACAGAGGGGAATCACGTATCAAGGCGGCAAATCTGCAGTGGTACATTCTGTCGGTGTAGCTTCGTCGGCTGGAACAATCACTGCAAAACGAGGAGACACGACTCCGATCTCGTCACCGACAAATTTGAGTTTTCATAGCTGGTGTGTGCTTTCTTGCCCGACTCCTATACACACAAGTGTCGAGATGAGCATTGTGTGTATTACTGTCATCCATATAGATGACTATGCAACTAAAAATTGCAATGCTTCTCTCTGTCCAATCTAAAAACAGTTTAATTTCATTTGTCTCATTTTGTTGGCGCAGTGGAAACAGCCAATCGACAGAGCGCATAAGTGTATCACTTTGATTTGTTGTCATAGCAACAAAAACCGATTTTTCACAGCTTCTGATTTGACGCCATTTCATCCAAATCATTCTGACATGATACCAGAGATGCGTCACGTCACAGGATTAAAATCATTTCAGCAGTTCTTTGGAGACAGGAAAACGTTACGTCAGGAATTTTGGTTCTATTGGGCGTCAAGCTTGTGAAAAGTTGCGTAAAGTGTACGGTTATAATGCTCTACAAGAACGTCAGTGCCAGCGGTGGTTCGCAAAATTCCGTGCTGGTGATTTTGACCTCAACGATGCTCCTCCGTCCGGGAGGCCAACCGAGGTTGATGACGACCAAATCAAGGCATTGATCGAGTCAAACCCACGTTACACGACACGAGATATTGCAGACACATTGCACATCCATCATTCAAGCATTCCCGACCACCTGAAGAAGCTGGGATACGTAAGCAAGCTCGGTGTGTGAGTTTCTCATGAACTCAAAGAAGCTCAATTGACGGCTCGTATAAGCATCTGCGATATGCTCATTAAATGTGAGGAAAACGATCCTTTTATGAAGCAACTGATAACTGGTGACGAAAAGTGGATTGTGTACGGTTCTACGTCAATTCGTCGCGTGCGTCAATTCGTCGACTGCGTCAATTCGTCGACTGCGACGATTCGTCGCGCGTCAATTCGTCGCCTACGTCAATTCGTCGCGCGTCAATTCGTCGACTGCGTCAATTCGTCGCGCGTTAATTCGTCGCGCGTCAATTCGTCGACTGCGTCAATTCGTCGCGGACAAATTCGTCGACTACGTCAATTCGTCGACTACGTCAATTCGTCGCGTTTACAGATTTTGGTTACATACAAAACGAATTCAGGAAAACGTACGATTTCGAACGTCTTGCTCCCTGATCAAATTTATAAAATTTGGACACGCAGACAGGATAGGAATATTACGTTTTTCTTTGGCACTAAAAATATTAGACGGTAAACGGTTTTTGGAACGGGGCAGGGCCCGGTTGGTCAGAGCCCCCCATATACAAAATTTTCGTAAAATCTACAGTTTTCAATTCAGAACCACCAAATCTGGTATACTATCTCGTGGTATTCTAACTTAGACTGTAGACGGTTTTGGGAAGCGGTTGCAGAGAGGAGGGGGGGTTACAGCCCCCCCTACAGAATTGCCGTAAGATATAGTTTTCAATTTAGAACTACCAAATTTGGTATATTATCTCAGGGTACTCTAACTTAGACGGTTTTTGGAAAGGGTCAGGGGCCCGGTTGGTCAGAGCCCCCACACTACATTTCAAAATTGCCTTTATTCTTCAGTAAAATAACATTTCTATGTACATGACAATGGAATTCTGCCAATAAATACAGCGGTATATACATCAGCTGGAAAGTTCCAGTGAAACGTAAAACAAAATATTGTTAAAATCATAAAAAAAAAATTATTTCGCCACGTAGGGTGAAGGAGAAGCAGACAATAAAGCACGAGCGATACAAACGAAAATGTTTACCTACAGTATTGTAGACAGGGCAAGACATGATTCTATACTATGCACAAATTCCAATTAAGCATTACTACCATACTAAAGATTAAACATTAGGTACTAATTCACAGAAATGCATCAGTGATGCTACATTCAAAATTTACAACATATGTACAGAAGTATTCAGTGACAAGGGGAAATAACGCTAAATGTACTCAGAAGGGCATCTTGTTACATTATATTATACACACAGTGACTAAGATTTTAAAAAATATTCAACATAATGAAGGGGACATTGCGTGGGCAGTAAACTGTGCAGAAGGAAGAATTATATACAACAACATAAAACCCAACATTATCGAAGAGAACATGGGAAACATGGTGAGCTATCTTCAATGGCACATTAAAACAGAAAAATCACAAATAGCAAAGCACCAAAATTAATACGTAAAAACATGATTTGTTACAGTGAACGTGGGCGACAACAAAAATCCCACTTATAGGTTGAGATGTAACTGCAAATTGTGGATATGGAACCACCCAGCCGATTGGGCCCAAGTGGATTGAAAAACGCTATCGGTGTTTGTTGAGGCAGCACGAGAGTGCTCCATTTGGAGGCGAGTGGTTAACCGTGCTAGGAAGCGTCTCCGAATGATAGCACTTGCCTCCTGAGGAGGTGGAATAAGAGCGGGGAAGCGTTGTTGAAGATGGAAAGCATAGACAGTGAACTTCACAAGAAGAAAAATATAACGGCACACAGGAGGCAAGTGAGTAGGTGGATGCTTAGTTTGGAGTAGCCAAGCATATGCAAGAAATGGTAACGATCGAGCACAAATTCGATCAGCAAAACGAAATGCTGTGTTTAGGACTGGCAGGAGAACGGGGCAGAATAGGTATTGATGTTGGACGTCGCTGACTTCAGGGCAAAAGGAGCACTGCGGAGAGGTGAGAAGGGTCATGCGAAACAGTACTGATGGGGCGGGGAGACGAAGGTGAAGAAATTGCCAATGGACATTGAGTTCAAGAGGGGAGGAAAGGGCAGAGGTAGATGCTGTCCAGATGGCGGGGAGAAGAGAAGGAGGAGCAGAATGAACAGAAAGTGGAAGTGCGGGAGGGGAAAGAAGAAGCCAATAAAGAGAAGAGGAGGAGAGAGAAGTAACTAGAACCGGGGAGCTACGAATGAGGAGAAAGAACGGTAGGGAAAGAGGAGCAGAGGGGACCGAGAAGAGACCATCAGGTGAAGCGAGGAGTGGAAAGAGGCTCCAAATCGCTGTGCGAAGAAGAAGATATTCGTTAGCAAGAGTAATGGTTGGAGATAGAAACAGGGAAGAAAGAGGTCTCCAGGTTAGATCAGAAGTTACGAGAGAACGGACAGTTATCACACCAGAGCGGATCCAATGAGGAAAGTAAAAGTAAGGGAGGTTAGGAGGGTGAATAAGAGAAGAGAAGAAGAGAGGTTCATCTAGGAGATCAAGAGTTGAAGAAGGAAATGAACGGAGAAGAGGAAGCGAACGAAAGAGAGAAAGGCCCTCTCGCAGGACAGGAGGGAGGTGGGACGGGAGAAGAGAGTATGCATCCATCTTCAGAAACAGTAGGAAGGTGAAAGATGGGTCACGGAAAGAAGCTAGAACATTCAAGGTAGTGGTAAGGGACGGAACAGTTGAAGTGGCAAGGCGAATGAAATGAATAATGCGATGTGTTTTATAAAGGAAAGCTGGATCGGGAAGCTGGATGCCACCCAAAGAGGCTGGCAGATGAAGCGTGGCAGGTTTAACCCAGTGATGTGAAGACCAGATGACGGAAGTTGAGAGGCGAGTGATGGTCATCATTTGTGACACGGGCACAACCGTCGACATCCAAGAGTATTCGCATAGAGAGACAGTTTTCAATTCAGAACCACCAAATCAGGTATCCTATCTCATAGTACTCTAACTTAGACAGTTGTCTGTTTTTGGAACGGGTCAAGGCCCGGGGAGTCAGAGCCCCCCCTCCCCCCATACATACAAAGTTTTCGTAAAATCTAGTTTTCATTTCAGAACCATCAAATTTGGTATCATGAAACTAACTTAGACGCTAGACGGTTTTTGGAAAAGGTTGGAGCCCGCGGGGTCGGACCCCCCCTCTTATAAAAAATTTCGTAAAATCTACAGTTTTCATCTTAGAACCACCAAATTTGGTATACTATCTTATGGTACTCTAACTTAGTCGGCAGCCCGTTTTCGGAACGGGTCAAGGCCCGGGGGTCAGAATCTACAGTTTTCAATTTAGAACCACCAAATTTGGTATACTATCTCATGGTACTCTAACTTAGACGCTAGACGGTTTTTGAAAGGGGTTGAAGCCCGGGGGTCAGACCCCCCTTGAAAAAAACTTTTTCGTAAAATCTACAGTTTTCAATTTAGAACCACCAAATTTGGTATACTATCTCATGGTACTCTAACTTAGACGCTAGACGGTTTTTGAAAGGGGTTGGAGCCCGCGGGGTCGCCCCCCATCATAAAAATTTCGTAAAATCTACAGTTTTCATCTTAGAACCACCAAATTTGGTATACTATCTTATGGTACTCTAACTTAGACTGCAGACCGTTTTTGGAACGGGTCAAGGCCCGGGGGTCAGAGCCCCACACATACAAAATTTTCTTAAAAACTACAGTTTTCAATTCAGAACCACCTAATCTGGTATACTATCTCATGGTACTCTAACTTAGACGCCAGACGGTTTTTGGAAGGGGTTGGAGCCGGGGGGTCAGACTCCCCCCGAATAAAAACTTTTTCGTAAAATCTACAGTTTTCAATTTAGAACCACCAAATTTGGTATACTATCTCATGGTACTCTAACTTAGACGCTAGACGGTTTTTGGAAGGGGTTGGAGCCCGGGGGTCAGACACCCCCGAATAAATTTGTTTTGTAAAATCTACAGTTTTCAATTTAGAACCACCAACTTTGGTATACTATCTCATGGTACTCTAACTTAGACAGTAGACCGTTTTTGGAACGGATCAAGGCCCGGGGGTCAGAGCCCCCACATACAAAATTTTCGTAAAAACTGCAGTTTTCAATTCAGAACCACCAAATCTGGCATACTATCGCATGGTACTCTAACTTAGACGCTCGACGATTTTTTGAAGGGGTTGCAGCCCGGGGGTAAGGGCCCCCTCATAAAAATTCGCAAAATCTACAGTTTTCAATTTAGAACCACCAAGTTTGGTATACTATCTCATGGTACTCTAACTTAGACGCTAGACTGTCTTTGGAAGGGGTTGGAGCCCGCGGGGTCGGAGCCCCCCCATTAAAAATTTCGTAAAATCGACAGTTTTCATCTTAGAACCACCAAATTTGGTATACTATCTTATGGTACTCTAACTTAGACAGCAGACCGTTTTTGGAACGGGTCAAGACCCGGGGGTGAGAGCCCCCCCCACATACAAAATTTTCTTAAAAACTACAGTTTTCAATTCAGAACCACCTAATCTGGTATACTATCTCATGGTACTCTAACTTAGACGCTAGACGGTTTTTGGAAGGGGTTGGAGCCCGGGGTCAGACCCCCCCCCGAATAAACAGTTTTTCGTAAAATCTACAGTTTTCAATTTAGAACCACCAAATTTGGCATACTATCTCATGGTACTCTAACTTAGACGCTAGACGGTTTTTGGAAGGGGCCGGAACCCCGGGGTGAGAGCCCCTCCCCCTCCTCATAAAAATTTCGTAAAATCTACAGTTTTCAATTTAGGACAACCAGATTTGGTATACTACTTATGGTTATCTAACTTAGACGGTAGACGGTTTTTGGAAGGGGTCGGGGCCCGGGTCAAGGTAGCCCCATGCAAAATTTTCGTAAAAAGTTCCGTTTTTTACTCTTAAGAATGCCCTATTTACGTTCTAAGGCGCTCTTTGGCCCTTTGAGGGCCTTGCACCATAAACCATCAACCAACCAACCAACTAACTAACCTACGGTCTAAGTTAGGGACTGTAGATAACAATAAAGTGCAAAAATATGCGTTTAATGGTGTATTAAAAACACAAATCTATATAGTTTAGCTTTCACTACCAACGAACGGCTTATCAGAAAGAAATATAATGTAATGTAAACAGAGAGTTCCAGATATTCAAAATTCAAAACGGTAAGAAAAAGATGATCAATGCCAATGTGAAGTCGTATGCATGCGACATCACATAGGTACATTGCATTTCTGTGTCGCGGGATTCACAGAAGCACACGCCAGATGTACGGCAGTTCTATAGATGTCTCCTAGAAGGTAAGTATTCCCATTCCTTTTTCTTTCTTTTTTGTTTCGCAAAATTAAATTAACTAAATCAAAAAATTTAAAATAAGTACTGGAAAATTGCAGGAATATCTTTTTCATTCATTAACTTTCACCCGCTGAACTTGGTGATTCCACAAATAGTAATATTTACCTGGCAAATAACTGGTATCCCTGCTAGTACAAATTATATTAATGATTTATTTGCGTCCAGTTCAATCTAGTATGTCCATAAGAGCGTTAGGGGCCGTATGAAAAATACATTTCAACGTGTGCCGCTACGGCGGCGGAGTGATCTAGGCGCTGGCTTCTGACCACTTGTCGAGAAGGATCCTGGTTCAAATCCCGGTGAATCATGGACGTTGTGCTTGACTTCTGGCACTGGCTGTCCCCCTTCCCAGGAACCAGTGGCCCAAAATTGGGAATGTCCGACTGCTTATAGCCCACTGAATTGATCACGGTGGTCGTTAACCGCCCCCCCCCCCAAAGATTGCGACGTGTCCATTGCTATTTGTTGTGGACCGTACAAAAAGTATGTTTTTGATATCAAGGTGTCCAGTTCCATGTAGGCTGGCCATAAAATGTTAGGAGACCGTACAAAATTGCACTTTTGTTTTTACCTTGTCAGCGCTTCGGTATATGGTTGAAGTATACGTATATATAGTTGGGCCATTTCAGCACGTAGTTTGGTTTATATAGAAAATCAAGATAATGTTACATTTTTAGTCAGCTACAACACATTAATCCCGAAGGCTATTTGTTGAAATCTTTAATCCGCCGTGCTCATATTCACAACGTTAACATAACATGTCAAGTTATTAATGTTGCAGTTTTACCCTGTCACAAAACTTTAGTTACAAGACCTTAGGCGTAAACTTGTTTTAGGAATTTTTAGTCCGACGTATTCATAAGGTTTCGATAACATGCCAAGGTTATGGTACTGCGTTTTGACTGAGGCACAAAAATTAATAAACAGGCCTTAAGCCCTTTTATCAGTTTTCAATCAACCGTGCTCATATACATAAAATTTTCAGAGAAAGTCAAGTTTACTGTGTTGCGCATTTACTCGAGTACAAAACTATAAACAGCCATTAACTTTCACCCGCTGAACTTGGTGATTCCTCAATTCATCCATTAACAAGTCTTTTAAGTGATTGTATGCTATGGTCATATTGATAATGTTTGATGACAAGTCAGGTTAATGATGTTGCACTTATTAAAGACTTAAAAAGGTGTAGAGGCTAGTAATTATTATTTGAAGTCTAAATAAAAGCTCATTTTTAACATGACTCGTCATGAAATCCTTGTGAATATGGCATTTATTTTATTTTGTACATTTTACAAAGCGTATGCACTTTTTTTTTGGCATTTGTTTTAATTTTGTGTTGTACTTGTTACATAGCGTTTCGCATTTTTGTAATGCTTGTGACTTGTGATTGCATTTTGAATTTTTATTTGTTTCACATTTTGGATTGCATTTTGAATTTTTATATGTTTCACATTTTGGATTACTTTTTGACATTTTATGTTTTTGACATGCTATTTTGAAAATTTTGTCTTTTTTAATTTTGCGTTGGTTTTACATTCTTGCATCTTCGGCGGAATTACATTCTTGAAAAATTCAAATACAAGTTAGTAAAAGGTATAATTCAATTAGTGAGAAATACCAGCACATTTTAGTAAAGGGTAGAATTATATGAAATTCCTCTTAAAATGTCCAGCATGTTAACATTGTCTCTGTGCACCAAAGAAGTTCGAATTCCTTTTTATCTTGCCAGCGTTTCTCTTCTGGGTGGATTTGTTGGAATCTGTGCTATCACTCTTTCGATTTTAGCCATAGTTGTTCTCTGCTCTTTCGCAATTTCACTGATTATTTCGTACAGTCACAGTTTTTTCTCTCCCAGAATTGTATTCCAGCGTCTGTCTAATCTTTCAAGTTCGTTTTGTGTTCTGGGAAAGCCAAATAAATTGTTTTCACTAACTGACCAAATTGTTGGCGGGAACAGCGGAGGGCTTGTGCTTGGATTGTTTCTTCTGCTTCCACAAAATTTTCCAAGAACATAATTTTCCTCAAACCACTGAACTACAGAATCTGCATATTCTAGTAAAATTGATTTCACAAAATGAAATGCCCAAAACATTAAAAAAACTGCAACCACACGAAACAAAATACCCAAAACATGGTAAGAAATTCTGTTGAAAGCACAATGAAGGTATACGATAGGAGAAATATATGTTTTTAAAACTTAATACAAGTGTCAAAACTGAAATAAAAAGAAAGAAAAAAGAAATATTCCAAATTTCATTGTTACTTTAGATATTTTGACCTGTTGACATTTCGTAAATTGTACTTGCACTCGGTCAAAAAATATTACTTACAAGGACTCTTTAGTAACTTTTAATCGCTGTGGTCGTATTTATAAGGTTTGCATAACAAATCAAGTTAATAATGTTGCGCTTTCACTTAGGCACCAAATGCTAATTATTGGCCGCTAGGCCTAGGCCTTTTAAATAATTTTTGATAAGCGTAACACTCTTAAATTGATTTGTCATGCAAACCTCATATAATCACAGCATTATAAAAATTACTGTAAATGCATATGCCTAGGTCTCGGGCGTAGCTATTAATGCTTTGTGCTCGAGTAACATTTAAACAGAATTCATTTTATTTTCTATGAAAACTACATAAATATCAGCTCGGAGGACTGAAAACTATCAAAAATCTCTAGGCCTAGGGTCTGCTTAATAGTTCCAACCTCAGAAAAGCGCATTGCAAAAATCTTGGACTTCTATGAAAACATTATGAAAATTAGCACGGCACACTGAAAATTGCTAAACAATCCCAGTCCTAGGGTTTTCTAATTATTGTTTTGTACCTGACTAAAAGTGTAACATTATCTTTAGTTCTTACTAGCAGGGGTACCCGGTATTTCCCAGGTAAATATTACTATTTCTAAAATCACCAAGTTCAGCGGGTGAAAGTTAATGAATGAAAAAGCTATTTCCGTAAATTTCCAGGAAACTTATTTTAAATATTAATGATTTAGTTAATTTAATTATACGAAGCAAAAAAGAATTTACATTATTTACAGTACATTGTATTTCTGCCTGATAAGGCAACCGTTGGTGGTGAAAGCTAACGTTTATTAATTTGTGTTTTTAATACATCATGAACCGGATATTTTTTCACTTTATTGTTATCTACGGCCTCTAACCTAGACCGTAGGTGCGGTAATGGAGTGCTGTATTGGGATGCAGTTCTTAAGAGTAAAAATTGTAATTTTTACGAAAATTTTGAATGGGCCCCCTTCACACCGGGCACCGACCCTTTCCGTCTGCGGTCTAAGTTACAATACAATGAGGGAGGGTACTAAATTTGGTCGTTCTAAATTTCGAAACTGTAGGTTTTACAAAAATTGGCATGGGGGGGAGGGCTCTGAACCCCTGTCTCCAACCGTTTCCAAAAATCGCCTGCATTCTCAGTTAGAGTACCATGACATAGTATACCAAATTTGGTGGTTTTAAATTGAAAACTGTAGATTTTACAAAAAAATTTTATGGGGAGGGCTCTGACCCCGTGCCTGACCCGTTCCCAAAACGGTCTACCATCTAAGTTAGAGTACCTTGAGATAGTATACCAAATTTGGTTGTTCCAAATTGAAAACTGTAGATTTTACGAAAATTTTGTATGGGGGGAACGATCTAACCCCGGGCCCCAACCCGTTCCGAAAATCGTCTACGGTCTAAGTTAGAGTACCATGATATGGTATACCAAATTTGGTGGTTCTAAATTGAAAACTATAGATTTCAAGAAATTCTATATGGGGGGGGGGGGGGGCTCTGAACCCCGGGCTCCGACCCTTTCCAAAAAACCATCTACCGTCTAAGTTAGAGAACCATGAGATAATATACCAAATTTGGTCGTTCTAAATTGAAAACTAGTTTTTACGAAAAATTTTTATGGGGGGGGGGCTCTTACCCCGTGCCCGACCCGTTCCAAAAACCCTCTACCGTCTAAGTCAGAGTACCATAAGATAGTATACCAAATTTGGTGGTACTAAGTTTAAAACGGTATATTTTACGAAAATTCTTTGGGGGGAGGGGAGGGGTGCTCTTACCGCCCGGGCCCCGATCCGTTCCAAAAACCGTCTCCCGTCTAAGTTACAGTTTCATGATACCAAATTTGGTGGTTCTAATGTGAAAACTATAGATTTTACGAAAATTTTGTATGTGGGGGCTCTTACCCCTCGCGCCTTGACTTATTCCAAAAACCGTCTAGCGTCTAAGTTAGAGTACCATGAGATAGTATACCAAATTTGGTGGTTCTAACTTGAAAACTGTAGATTTTACGAAAATTTTGTCGGGGAGGGCATTCTAACCCCCGGGCCCCGACCCGTTCCAAAAACCGTCTCCCGCTAAGTTAGAGTTTCATGACACAAAATTTGGTGGTTCTGAATTGAAAAATAAAAATTTTTAGAAAATTTTGTATGTGGGAGGGGTCTCACCCCCGGGCCTTGATCCGTTCCAAAAACCTTCTACCGTCTAAGTTAGAGTACCATGAGATAGTATACAAAATTTGGTGGTTCTAAATTGAAAACTATAGATTTTACGAAAGTTTGTGTGTAGGGGGGGTAACCACCCTTGCCCCGACCCGTTCTGAAAGCCGTCTACCGTTTAATTTAGAACACCATTATATAGTATACCCAATTTGGTAGCTCTAAATTGAAAACTTTAGTTTTTACAAAAAAAATTTATGTGCCGGGGGTCTCTGACCCCGTGCCCGACCCGTTCCAAAAACCGTCTACCGTCTAAGTTAGAGTACCATGAGAGAGTATGCCAAATTTGGTGGTTCTAAATTGAAAACTGTAGATTTTACGCGGCATTTTATGGGAGGGGGGCTCTTACTCCCGGGCTCCAACCCCTTCCAAAAACCGTCTAGCGTCTAATTTAGAGTTTCATGATACCAAATTTGATGGTTCTGAAATGAAAACTAGATTTTACGAAAATTTTGTATGTGGGGGGCTGTGACCCTCCGGGCCTTGACCCGTTCCAAAAACGGTCTGCAGTCTAAGTTAGAGTACCATAAGATAGTATACCAAATTTGGTGGTTCTAAGATGAAAACTGTAGATTTTACGAAATTTTTATGAGGGGGGCCCGACCCCGCGGGCTCCAACCCCTTTCAAAAACCGTCTAGCGTCTAAGTTAGAGTACCATGAGATAGTATACCAAATTTGGTGGTTCTAAATTGAAAACTGTAGATTTCAGGAAAAAGTTTTTATTCGGGGAGTCTGACCCCCGGGCTCCAACCCTTTCCAAAAACCGTCTAGCGTCTAAGTTAGAGTACCATAAGATATTGTATACCAGATAAAGTGGTTCTGAATTGAAAACTGTAGTTTTTAAGAAAATTTTGTATGTGGGGGCCTCTGACCCCCGGGCCTTGACCCGTTCCAAAAACGGTCTGCCGACTAAGTTAGAGTACCATAAGATAGTATACCAAATTTGGTGGTTCTACGATGAAAACTGTAGATTTTACGAATTTTTTTATGAGAGGGGGGGCTCCGACCCCGTGGGCTCCAACCCCTTCCAAAAACCGTCTAGCGTCTAATTTAGAGTTTCATGATACCAAATTTGATGGTTCTGAAATGAAAACTAGATTTTACGAACATTTTGTATGTGGGGGGCTCTGACCCCCGGGCCTTGACCCGTTCCAAAAACGGTCTGCCGTCTAAGTTAGAGTACCATAAGATAGTATACCAAATTTGGTGGTTCTAAGATGAAAACTGTAGATTTTACGAAATTTTTATAAGGGGGGGCGACCCCGCGGGCTCCAACCTCTTCCAAAAACCGTCTAGCGTCTAAGTTAGAGTACCATGAGATAGTATACCAAATTTGGTGGTTCTAAATTGAAAACTGTAGATTTTAAGAAAAAGTTTTTATTCGGGGGAAGTCTGACCCCCGGCTCCAACCCCTTCAAAAAATCGTCGAGCGTCTAAGTTAGAGTACCATGCGATAGTATGCCAGATTTGGTGGTTCTGAATTGAAAACTGCAGTTTTTACGAAAATTTTGTATGTGGGGGCTCTGACCCCCGGGCCTTGATGCGTTCCAAAAACGGTCTACTGTCTAAGTTAGAGTACCATGAGATAGTATACCAAAGTTGGTGGTTCTAAATTGAAAACTGTAGATTTTACAAAACAAATTTATTCGGGGGGTGTCTGACCCCCGGGCTCCAACCCCTTCCAAAAACCGTCTAGCGTCTAAGTTAGAGTACCATGAGATAGTATACCAAATTTGGTGGTTCTAAATTGAAAACTGTAGATTTTACGAAAAAGTTTTTATTCGGGGGAGTCTGACCCCCCCGGCTCCAACCCCTTCCAAAAACCGTCTAGCGTCTAAGTTAGAGTACCATGAGATAGTATACCAGATTAGGTGGTTCTGAATTGAAAACTGTAGTTTTTAAGAAAATTTTGTATGTGTGGGGCTCTGACCCCCGGGCCTTGACCCGTTCCAAAAACGGTCTGCAGTCTAAGTTAGAGTACCATAAGATAGTATACCAAATTTGGTGGTTCTAAGATGAAAACTGTAGATTTTACGAAATTTTTATGAGGGGGGGCCGACCCTGCGGGCTCCAACCCCTTTCAGAAACCGTCTAGCGTCTAAGTTCGAGTACCATGAGATAGTATACCAAATTTGGTGGTTCTAAATTGAAAACTGTAGATTTTACGAAAAAGTTTTTTTTTTGGGGGGTCTGACCCCCGGGCTCCAACCCCTTTCAAAAACCGTCTAGCGTCTAAGTTAGAGTACCATAAGATAGTATACCAAATTTGGTGGTTCTAAGATGAAAACTGTAGATTTTACGAAATTTTTTATGAGAGGGGGGTCCGACCCCGCGGGCTCCAACTCCTTCCAAAAACCGTCTAGCGTCTAAGTTAGAGTTTCATGATACGAAATTTGATGGTTCTGAAATGAAAACTAGATTTTACGAAAATTTTGTATGTATGGGGGGAGGGGGGGGCTACGACTCCCCGGGCCTTGACCCGTTCCAAAAACCGACAACCGTCTAAGTTAGAGTACTATGAGATAGGATACCTGATTTGGTGGTTCTGAATTGAAAACCATTAGCTTCTCCTCTTCTCTCCTCTCTTCCTCAGGTCCCCTCTACTTTATCTACTTCTTTACTCTCTCCTTTCTCTCTTCGCGAACTCCGCGAGGCGTTCGCTACTCTCAATCCTCATGCCGCTCCTGGACCTGACGGCCTTCCTCTGTCCTTTTATCGTGCTTTTCTACCGTGCCTTCTGCCTTTTCTGTCTGCGTGTTTCTCGTCTGCTTTTTCCTCTCCTGCGTTACCGCCCGACTTTACTTTGGCACACACCATCCTCCTTCCTAAGAAGGGTGACCTCTTGGATCTTGGAAACTGGCGCCCTATCTCCATCCTAAACACTGACTATAAGTTCTATACAAAACTCTTATCCCGTCGCCTTAATTCTGTTCTCTCTTTCGTTATTTCTCCTGACCAGACATACACTGTGCCTGGTCGGACTATTTCCACTAACGTTTCTCTTCTCCTTCATCTTCACTTCCTCGCTCGCTCTTTTTGTGAACCTCTTGCCTTCCTCAATCTGGATCAAAAGTCCGCTTTTGATAACGTTTCTCATTTTTATCTCTCTGTTGTCCTTTCACAATTTGGCTTTCCTCCTACCTTTTCTTCCGCACTCTTGGCCCTTTATCAGGGAGCTAGTTTCCATGTTCGAGCGGCCACATTTCTAACCGCTCCAATTCCGTTTAAGCGAGGCATCCGGCAAGGATGTCCGCTCTCCGGCCAGCTATTCGCTCTCGCTTTTGAGCCTTTCCTGTTAGCAGCCCGAAGATCACTCCTGGATGTCCTACCGCCGACAGTGGCTAGTACTCGTCATCATCGAATAATTTTCACCGCCTATGCTGATGATGTGACCTTTTGCGTCCGGGATGAATCTCAATTTGATCGCCTGTATTCTGTATATCAACAGTATGTTGCATTATCTGGAGCAGCGCTGAATGCCACTAAAAGTACTGGCTTATGGTGCGGGGCATGGGCTGCCCGCACTGATGCTCCTTGGGGTGCGCAGTGGACAGCCACTACACAGAAGATCCTCGGTGCGTATGTCGGATTGCCCTTGGCTTCTGCATCTGCCACCTGGACTGCTCTTCTTCCCCGGATACAACGGACTGCTGCCTACTGGAGTAAGGCCCGCCCTTTCACATCGTTCCGTCAACGAGCAGCCGTTGTTCGTCGACAACTTATCTCTCTATGCGAATACTCTTGGATGTCGACGGTTGTGCCCGTGTCACAAATGATGACCATCACTCGCCTCTCAACTTCCGTCATCTGGTCTTCACATCACTGGGTTAAACCTGCCACGCTTCATCTGCCAGCCTCTTTGGGTGGCATCCAGCTTCCTAATCCAGCTTTCCTTTATAAAACTCATCGCATTATTCATTTCATTCGCCTTGCCACTTCAACTGTTCCGTCCCTTACCACTACCTTGAATGTTCTAGCTTCTTTCCGTGACCCATCTTTCACCTTCCTACTGTTTCTGAAGATGGATGCATACTCTCTTCTCCCGTCCCACCTCCCTCCTGTCCTGCGAGAGGGCCTTTCTCTCTTTCGTTCGCTTCCTCTTCTCCGTTCATTTCCTTCTTCAACTCTTGATCTCCTAGATGAACCTCTCTTCTTCTCTTCTCTTATTCACCCTCCTAACCTCCCTTACTTTTACTTTCCTCATTGGATCCGCTCTGGTGTGATAACTGTCCGTTCTCTCGTAACTTCTGATCTAACCTGGAGACCTCTTTCTTCCCTGCTTCTATCTCCAACCATTACTCTTGCTAACGAATATCTTCTTCTTCGCACAGCGCTTTGGAGCCTCTTTCCACTCCTCGCTTCACCTGATGGTCTCTTCTCGGTCCCCTCTGCTCCTCTTTCCCTACCGTTCTTTCTCCTCATTCGTAGCTCCCGGTTCTAGTTACTTTCTCCTCCTCTTCTCTTTATTGGCTTCTTCTTTCCCCTCCCGCACTTCCACTTTCTGTTCATTCTGCTCCTCCTTCTCTTCTCCCCGCCATCTGGACAGCATCTACCTCTCCCTTTCCTCCCCTCTTGAACTCAATGTCCATTGGCAATTTCTTCACCTTCGTCTCCCAGCCCCATCAGTACTGTTTCGCATGACCCTTCTCACCTCTCCGCAGTGCTCCTTTTGCCCTGAAGTCAGCGACGTCCAACATCAATACCTATTCTGCCCCGTTCTCCTGCCAGTCCTAAACACAGCATTTCGTCTTGCTGATCGAATTTGTGCTCGATCGTTACCATTTCTTGCATATGCTTGGCTACTCCAAACAAAGCATCCACCTACTCACTTGCCTCCTGTGTGCCGTTATATTTTTCTTCTTGTGAAGTTCACTGTCTATGCTTTCCATCTTCAACAACGCTTCCCCGCTCTTATTCCACCTCCTCAGGAGGCAAGTGCTATCATTCGGAGACGCTTCCTAGCACGGTTAACCACTCGCCTCCAAATGGAGCACTCTCGTGCTGCCTCAACAAACACCGATAGCGTTTTTCAATCCACTTGGGCCCAATCGGCTGGGTGGTTCCATATCCACAATTTGCAGTTACATCTCAACCTATAAGTGGGATTTTTGTTGTCGCCCACGTTCACTGTAACAAATCATGTTTTTACGTATTAATTTTGGTGCTTCGCTATTTGTGATTTTTCTGTTTTAATATGCCATTGAAGATAGCTCAATATGTTTCCCATGTTCTCTTCGATAATGTTGGGTTTTATGTTGTTGTATATAATTCTTCCTTCTGCACAGTTTACTGCCCACGCAATGTCCCCTTCATTATGTTGAATATTTTTTAAAATATTAGTCACTGTGTGTATAATTTAATGCAACAAGATGCCCTTCTGAGTACATTTAGCGTTATTTCCCCTTGTCACTGAATACTTCTGTACATATGTTGTAAATTTTGAATGTAGCATCACTGTTGCATTTCTGTGAATTAGTACCTAATGTTTAATCTTTAGTATGGTAGTAATGCTTAATTGGAATTTGTGCATAGTATAGAATCATGTCTTGCCCTGTCTACAATACTGTAGGTAAACATTTTCGTTTGTATCGCTCGTGCTTTATTGTCTGCCTCTCCTTCGCCCTACGTGGCGAAATATTTTTTTTATGATTTTAACAATATTTTGTTTTACGTTTCACTGGAACTTTCCAGCTGATGTATATACCGCTGTATTTATTGGCAGAATTCCATTGTCATGTACATAGAAATGTTATTTTACTGAAGAATAAAGGCAATTTTGAAATGTAGTGTGGGGGCTCTGACCAACCGGGCCCCTGACCCGTTCCAAAAACCGTCTACCGTCTAAGTTAGAGCGCTATGAGATAATATACCAAATTTGGTAGTTCTAAATTGAAAACTATATCTTACGGCAATTCTGTAGGGGGGCTGTAACCCCCCTCCTCTCTGCAACCGCTTCCCAAAACCGTCTACAGTCTAAGTTAGAATACCACGAGATAGTATACCAGATTTGGTGGTTCTGAATTGAAAACTGTAGATTTTACGAAAATTTTGTATAGGGGGGCTCTGACCAACCGGGCCCAGCCCCGTTCCAAAAACCGTTTACCGTCTAATATTTTTAGTGCCAAAGAAAAACGTAATATTCCTATCCTGTCTGCGTGTCCAAATTTTATAAATTTGATCAGGGAGCAAGACGTTCGAAATCGTACGTTTTCCTGAATTCGTTTTGTATGTAACCAAAATCTGTAAACGCGACGAATTGACGTAGTCGACGAATTGACGTCCGCGACGAATTGACGCGTCGACGAATCGTCGTGGTCGACGAATTGACGCGCGACGAATCGTCGTGGTCGACGAATTAACGCGCGACGAATTGACGCATGCGACGAATTGACGCGCGACGAATTGTCGTAGTCGACGAATTGACGCGCGACGAATTGACGCAGGCGACGAATTGACGTAGTCGACGAATTGACGCACGCGACGAATTGTCGGGACACCATTGTGTACAACAATGTGCTGCGCAAACGGTCTTGGTCCCGACGTACTGCTTCGCCTCCAAAGACATCCAAAGCAGACATTCATCAGCGGAAGGTTCTGGTGTCAGTGTGGTGGGATTTTAAAGGTGTCGTGTTTTTCGGGCTCCTACCACGGAACCAAACAATCAGCTCGAATGTGTACTGTCGGCAATTGGACAGTTTGAACGAATCCATCATCCAGAAACGTCCAGAGCTCGTTCATCATAAAGGTGTTGTGTTCCATCACGACAACAGGAGACCACACACAAGTTTGATCACCCGCCAAAAATTATTGGAGCTTGGGTGGGATGTGCTGCCACACCCAGCATACTTGCCTGACCTTGCGCAGTCGAACTTTCACTTGCTTCGCTCTCTTCAACAGTCCTTGCGTGGTATAACGTTCAATTCAGATGAGGCTGTAAATCAGCACCTTGTACAGTTTTTCGCCACGAAAGACAGGTCCTTCTATGAACGAAACAATCTGCAGCTCACTGAAAGATGACAAAAGGTTATCGAACAAAACGGGCATTATATCATTGACTGATCTTTTTTCTTTCTATCAATAAATGACCTTTGCAAAACATGGTTAAAATACCTCATGACTTTTCCGACAACCCAATACTTTGCTGTTCATAGACGACATACAGAATTTTTCATTTAGAATCCCATTGTATGAAATTCTCCTTTGCAACCTAAAGTGATTATTTTAGATTGTCAAACCAATTTTTTTCTCATTTGAGTCCAAAAAGTGAGAGTTCCAATAGAGTAAGTAACAGTGCGTTATTCTTATTTTTTTTTATTGGATGTTTAACGACCACCGTGAGCAACTCATTGGGCTATAAGCAGTCGCCCGTCCCTAATTTAGGGTCACTGGTTCCAGGGAAGGGAGAGAGCCAGTGCAGTAAGACAAAACACAACATCCAATCCTCACGGGATTTGAACCCGGACCCCTTTCGGACGAATGATCTGAGGCCATCGCTTAGACCACTGCGCCACCGGGGCGGCTTATTCTTATTTCATGCGTATGCCTGAGAAATATGATTTGGTAACTTTCGTTTTCTTTAAACCACGAAATTCTCAGAATATAATAATTCTTTTTCTCAGAATATAACCAAGCGTTCTTTTATTTATATTTGTAGAAGAAATGAAAAAAAAAAAAAAAAAAAAAAGAAGAAAAAAAAAAGAAATTAAGAAATAGTGTTTGTGCTTCTGAGCAAGAACTACCACAAAATTTTCACATTTGCAACTGCGTAATTCTAAGCTTCCGAAAATGCTTTTACTATTTCAACACTTTTCTTGCTTTCTAAGTATTTCGTAAAAAAAAAAAAAAAAAAAAAAAAGGAATAACAACGCGGAAAAATATTGCCACTGGCTACTGTTATTTATTTTCGATATTTCATCAGCTGCCTATAGAAACATCTGATGTGCGGCGAACGAGCACTGGGAAAATGAGACGTTGTTGTGTTACCGATACATTTAAGAGTAAGAACTGTCAGCCCTCCGTTGAATACGTGTAGAAGTACATTTTTATCTGATTGTGCTTTGCTGTGAACTTTAGCGGAACTTGCTATGAAGTGGTATGTCAAGGTAAGTGCTCCTGCGCAGTAAATTTTGTCCTGGAGTTAAGTAAATACGCTGTAAAGTAAAATGGCGCAGACATGAATTAGCACAAAACATGTTAACCCAAAAGAGCACGTAAGAGATGCAGTGAGCACTGATGGTGTGTACAGGACATTAAAAATGCATCTCAGGTTTGGACAATTAAGTACTCAATAAATAAATTATTTAAAAATTACTCTACATATCTTATTTTGCCCTGTCGTTATTGACAGGTTTTCACCTAGTTGGAAAATAATTTTACAAAACCATCCATCCAAAAACAAAGGTATCGGAAAAAATATACTTACTGCAACCATAGGGGAAAATTATACATCAGGAAAAGCTGGAAGCGTGTGGAAAATCCTAGTTGTGTTTATCTGTATCCGATAAGGAAAAGAACGCGGAACTAACTGCTGAAGAAGGAAGTGAAAACCCTTTATTTTTGTTTTAGCAAACTCAATGGATTGAGTGCTTCTGGAAAATGAAGAGAACCGCTGCCGTATAACGGCCAACAGAGTATGCCTGGGACACTCGAGATTAGAGCCCAGTTTTAAGAAGCAGAAGATTGAAGAAACAGAAACCAAGCATGATGTCCGCAGTCAAACATAAGAAAGGACGAATGATGCTGTAACGTAATAACATTTGTTTTTCTTTAAAGACATTTTGTGAGGTACAAACGAGGCTAAACTATGATGTGCTTAAATCATCTGTTTTGGATTTCCACTATATTGAGTTTTCTAAGAATACCAAACAAAGGAAACAGTTCAGCTATAGGAATTTAGAAAATAATAAAGGAACCTACACACGTTTCGTTAAATGCATTCCAGACGATCGTTAAATTGCGAATGCAGTTGAGAAAAGACGAACACGACATTCATACGCACTTTACACTTTGATCACAGAATCCTGGGAGGTTAATGCTCCGGAACCTATCTTATCGTCTGCCTTGCAAAAATGCGGTTTCGACTATAAATAACTGTAGTGGTTGCACAGTATCGTCTTATCTATGGAACGAATACAACATATGCATGCGTATGTCCCGCAATCTGCACAACATAAGTTATTTAGCAAATGACTGGTGGTACTTTAGAAATAAAAGTTTGTGAATCCCAACACACATTTGTAATTTCTTTAACAGAATTAAGAGCGAGAGTTATCTTTTTCTCCTTGAAACTCCTCTGTATGATCACTAAAGCTGTACATTTTTATATCCACTATCTATTCTTAAAGTAAAAGCATATTTATAGTGTGGAAGAAATATCCTTCTCATAATACGTGGAAAATACGTCATCGTAATTAACACAGCAATCGGACATCTCTCAACTGACTATATTTTTACTGTTCTCACGTAGTATCAATCACTCAGAAAACTTGAAATTTTTTTTTTTTTTTTTTTTTTTTTGGTTGGAGGTTTAACGACCACCGTGAGCAACTCAATGGGCTATAAGCAGTCGCCCGTCCCTAATTTAGGGTCACTGGTTCCAGGCAAGGGAGAGAGCCAGTGCCGTAAGACAAACACAACATCCATGCCTGACCGGGATTCGAACCCGGACCCCTTACGGACGAATGATCAGAGGCCAGCTCCTTAGACCACTTCGCCACCGGGGCGGCCTTGAAAATTTCATCGCCCTGGAGCGAGAATCGAACTCGCATCTCCCGATTACCATGACGTATTTTTAATGTATTATGAAATGGATATTTGCCGCCCCGGTGGCGCAGTGGTCTAAGCGATGGCCTCTGATCATTCGTCCGAACGGGGTCTGGGTTCGAATCCCGGTCAGGCATGGATGTTGTGTTTGTCTTGCGGCACTGGCTCTCTCCCTTCCCTGGAACTAGTGACCCTAAATTAGGGACGGGCGACTGCTTATATCCCATTGAGTTGCTCACGGTGGTCGTTAAACCTCCAATCAAAAAAAAAAAAAAAAAATAAAAAAAATGGATATTTCTTTCACATTGTATACCTGAACGACTGGTGATATGTTCAACAACGCTAGATGGCAGCACAGTTTGCTTCGATTAAGAACGCGGTCAGAGAATATTCCGATGCTCTTAATACTCAGATACTTGGGACTTCTTCGTCCTGGGTGGTGTCACGGTTACCATGCACGAACGGTAATCGGGAGATGCGAGTTCGATTCCCGCTCCAGGGCGATGAAATTTTCAAGTTTTCTGAGTGATTGATATTACGTGAGAACAGTAAAAACACAGTCAATTCAGAGATGTCCGATTGCTGTGTTAATTACCATGAAAAGCATATTTTTCAGTGACAGCGAAAAGCGTCAAAATATTTCGGTAAAGAAGATAGACCGGAAGAAATAACCTCTGATGTTTTCGGCGAACTGTGTGTGTGCGTAGCAACCAGCTCTAACGCTTCTGAAAAGTCTCCTCCGCCCCAGATTTGAGTCAACTGGCTACAGGGAAGGAAAAAGCCCAGTGCCCTGGGAAAGGCACGCGGATTAGGCCTTTTCAAGGACCCAAACTCAAGCCCAGATTGTACGACTTCCCAAATAAACTACGTCGCTGAACGCTCAGCCAACACAGCAGCAATCTCAGTTTCACCCATGAAAAATTTTAGCAATATTGTTATTATTAGGGACAATGCTAGTGAAACGGTTATAGAGAATTCCCACATCAAAGACTGGACCCAAAAGGAAAGAGAGGGCGAACGAATAACAAACATCATGCTAGCGTATACTCAGCGCGCTGATAGGCCTTGAGGTGAATGCAATATACGACAACAGACTCACAAAATGCCATTTGGAGCTCGATCAGCAGAACACAGTTACAACAACCGCAACCTAAATTTTAAAACAATATTCTCTACAGCATGCTCGAGTGCAAATGCCAAACTAAAGTGTATACATACATACATACATATCATTAAGCTGTTCTCTGAGATTCAGAGGTTATCTCCAGTGCTGAGTTTGGGCTCAATTTTAAGAGCCCGAGCCGATCCTAGCCAGAAGTATTTCATCACGCGCCCGCCCGAGCCCAACCTAGCCCGAAGTATGTCAGCCCGAGAGCGCCCGAGCCCGTCCGAGCCCGAAATCAGCCAGTCCGAGCCCTCCAGAGCCCTTCCTAGCCTGAAGTATGTCAGTCCGATCCCGCCCGAGCCCGTCCTAGCCCGAAATAAGTCAGTCCGAGCACGCCCGAGCCCTTCCTAGCCCGAAATAAGTCAGTCCGAGCCCTCCCGAGCCCTTCCTATCCCGAAGTATGTAAGTCCGAGCCCGCCCGAGCCCTTTCTATCCCGAAGTATGTAAGTCCGAGCCCGCCCGAGCCCTTCCTATCCCGAAGTATGTCAGTCCGAGCCCGCCCGAGCTCGTCCTTGCCCAAAATAAGTTAGTCCGAGCCCTCCCGAGCCCTTCCTAGCCCGAAATAAGTTAGTCCGAGCCCGCCCGAGCCCGTCCTAGCCCGAAATAAGTTATTCCGAGCCCGCCCGAGCCCTTCCTATCCCGAAGTATGTAAGTTCGAGCCCGCCCGAGCCCTTCCTAGCCCGAAGTATGTCAGTCCGAGCCCGCCCGAGCCCGACTTTTATATTGCAAAATAAAGCCTGGTCACGAACGAGCGCGAAAACTATGATTAGCCTGTTTAGGCATTAAAAAACATATCCTCTTCTAGACTTCCACTCTTTACTCCCGGTGCAATTAATCAATGCCTTTATCAACTACGGAGTGGGGAAGGGATGAATATATATATATATATATATATATATATATATTGACCATTCATATCTTCCTGAAATGTTTCGGGGGCTGGGCATCAGGACAAATCGGGAAGCACAACAATCTATGTCGTACGTTACTCAATAGAATTAGCAGGGAGCTGCCCCGTTGAGGTAGGGAGCAATAATTCATCAGGTTGCTATCTACTATCTGTAGTTCTTAAAGAAACTGTTGCTTCACAGAAATTCAGTAATTCATGGCCTATGGTATTTGTTATGCAAGCCTTGAATGAATAGGCCTGCAGAGTTCCCACTCCCCATCTAGACCCAGTTGCCGAAGAATTCTATTTAACAACTAAAAGTGTCAGAAAAAGTCCCGTTTGCTAAATCATACAAAATCACATTAAAAAAATGAAGACATTTTTGGCCTTTTGTCAGAGCCCCAACCCGCCCGAGTCCAATCTGCAGTAAGTACGTATTATGCAGCCCGAGCCCGGTTTGGTACCGGGCTCGACTTCGGGCTCTCAGGCTCGGGATCGGCCCGTCTCAGCACTGGTTAGCTCCTCAAAAAGGTCATCTGCCAGGTACCCAATTTAACTGATAGAACTAGAATTTACTTACTGTTGAGGTATCAAAATGTCTCCATTTACAACGATCTCGGCACACCACTCGAGCTTCATTAACATCCATCACACGCCGCACACAAGAACTTTTGTACTTCATGCTCATAATTTTTTTCTCAAGCAGATATTCCTGAATCTGCTCTTCCCATGATTTTCTTGACCTTTCTCTACCTTTCTTTTTTGAAAAAAATTCCTTTAGTAAGCATCTCATCTCTGATTCTTTCAACATGGCCAAACTACCTAAGAATATTAGTTTCCACCTTACTAACACCATTTTGCCACACATTACACGTCTGCAACATATCTTCAGTCATCGCCTGATCAGCGCGTGTTTTACCCCCCCCCGGTAAGTAACGCATCTCCCAAGCACACAAACGACTCCTATATCTTTTCAGCAGAACCCAGGTTTCACTACCGTACATCAGAGTAGAAGGGAATAAAACAGCTTTTGACACATAACACGAAAAGTCTTACATATATCACAAAATAACTTATATCTCTGATGTGGTTAGAGAGATATACACTATATGACCAAAAGTATTGGGACATACCTTTTTCGTATTGAATTTGCCCTCATGCATCACAGACACTGCGCATACAGGTATAAAAAAGAGACAGGTAACCACACAAACATCACATACAAGCGTGAACAGTAGAATGGGTCACACGGCAGAGCTTAGCGAGTTCCACGTGGCATGGTCATAGGATGCTATCTGAGCATTAAATCAGTTCCGGAAATTCCTCCCGTACTGTAGCTTCCGTGATTTACTGTAGACGATGTTATTGTGAAGTGGAGATATCTAGAAGTAACAACAGTGCAACGCAACCTGGTAAGCCACATAAAACGACAGTACAAGACTTCCAAAGAGGGTGGTGCTTCAAAATCGCCTGTCCTCTATTGCAACACTCACTACTGAATACCAAAATGCCTCTGTAAGAAATACCAGAACCATAACAATTAGTTGAGAGCTGAAGAAATGGGTTTCCATGGCCAACCACCAGCACGCATGTGGTATTCGCTGCCTTACATGAGGTGCCCGAACGCGACTGGCACACCTGAACCTGAGCATCAGAAAATGCTGCTTTCCCACTCTCAGCTTTGTTCTAAGTCGTAATTTAAAGGGGATTATTGCCACCAGTGCCGCCCCGGTGGCGCAGTGGTCTAAGCGATGGCCTCTGATCATTCGTCCGAACTGGGTCCGGGTTCGAATCCCGGTGAGGCATGGATGTTGTGTTTGCTTTACGGCACTGGCTCTCTCCCTTCCCTGGAACCAGTGACCTTAAATTAGGGACGGGCGACTGCTTATAGTCTATTGAGTTGCTCACGGTGGTCGTTAAAAATCCAATAAAAAAAAAATTATTGGCACCAATTTTTTCTGACTGATTACCAGCTAAAAGAGTTATAAATAATAGCGACGAGCCTAAGAATGAAAAGTGACGATATTTGATTCACTTCTTTCTACCCAGTGGCATGATGTCCATGTCATGGGGACTAGCCATTCCCCTTAATACGAGGGTTATACTAAAAGTAATGTAAAAGTGGGCATAACTTTTTTATTAACAGACCGAGGCCTTTCAAATTGCACATGTTGGTAGAGCAACTCTTCCTCTACAGTAACCATTTTTTTTTTCATTGCAGGTAAATAATGGATTCCAAGCAGAAGCAACGTGCCGGCATTGAGTTCTTGAAGAAGGAAGGGTGCAGGCTGTCCGACATCCACAGAAGGGCACAGAATGTTTACGGAGATGACACCATTGAGTAAAACTTAGATATACTGAATGGTGTCATCAACCTGAGTAAAATTTAAATACCATATTCGTCTCACACACATCATTCTTTACTTGGAATCAGAAGCCCTGAACTCGGGACTTGTGGGCTTCTCCAGGATATAAATTTGTTGTTAGGGGGGGGTACTTTAGGAAAAATATTCAATGTACTGAAGCTAACCAGATTTTAAAAGCTTAAGACACCTTCTGCGGTGATACATTACAGAGCTGAAGAAAATCCATCGGTAGTATTGCATCTTCCATTGATTTTTTAAGGCTTTTAAGAAAAAATTGAATTACAAAAAATTTCGAAATTTTGAAAGCTTCAGATACTTTCTTATATCTTGTCTTTTCGTCATGAGATTTTAGAAGTGATGTAGAAGAGCCTTAGCGAGGCTTAGCGACGCTAATGCACTTTTTCTCTAGGCTTAGCGACGCTAAGGCACTTTTTCTCTAGGCTTAGCGACGCTAAGGCACTTTTTCTCTAGGCTTAGCGACGCTAAGGCACTTTTTCTCTAGGCTTAGCGACGCTAAGGCACTTTTTCTCTAGGCTTAGCGACGCTAAGGCACTTTTTCTCTAGGCTTAGCGACGCAAAGGCACTTTTTCTCTAGGCTTAGCAACGCTAAGGCACTTTTTCTCTAGGCTTAGCGACGCTAAGGCACTTTTTCTCTAGGCTTAGCGACGCTAAGGCACTTTTTCTCTAGGCTTAGCGACGCTAAGGCACTTTTTCTCTAGGCTTAGCGACGCTAAGGCACTTTTCGTGGTTATTTGGAAAGAAAAGCAAGGCAAAGGAATGTTTTAGATCAGCGGTCGCCAACCGGTGGTCCACGAGAAAATTTTGGTGGTCCGCAAAAAAATCTGGACATTACTACATTATTTGCATTTTTTAAGTTTTATTAATAATAAAACAAAAATAATATTCTAAGAAATCCTTATATTCTGAAATCTGAATGACAAGTTTCGCCTTTATATCGCACTAAATTCACGAAATGTACTAGACTCTAATACAGGGCTCGTGAAAGCTTCATTTCGTTCAGTTTCCAACAGTCACCCAGCTCCGCGAATACCGATTCTCATCGGATTGTTTTATTTTATTTGTGTATTGTATGTAACTGTGAATTGTCTTTAACTGTTATATTTAATGGTATCAAATAGTTTGACTTTAATAACTATCATTTCTTGTTTGGTTTCAGATTCGAATGCAATAAACCCATAATGAGTGAAAAAAAAGCAAAGGAATATTTTGCATTTCTTTAATAATACAAAGGATAATAGTAACAATAGTAATATGTGTACTTCACTTAACCGTGAGCTGATCAATGATTCAGAGCTTCCATAGTCCTCGTCAGGCACCGTTAGGAAGAACATTCGAACTGGAGGCGGAGAGAAGAAAAAACTCAAAGTATCAAGAAAATATGATTCAACTACTTGAAATTTGGATTTGTTCAAGAACCTGGTAGTGAGATGCATCCACGGCCGCTTTGTGTTGTGTGTTCCGAGAGTTTATCCAATGATGCCATGAAACCTTTGAAACTCGAAAGACACTTGAAATCAAAACACCCGGATTTAGCAAAGAAACCACTTGAATATTTTCAAAGAATGCGTGAAAATATGCAAAAGCAAGTAATTGCTTTAACAAAAAATTACTGTTGAAGATAAGTCTTTATTAATAGCTTCTTATATGATAGCACTTCAGATCGCCAAAAATAAAAAGCCGTATACGATTGGAGAAGAATTAATTAAGCCTTGCATGTTACAAGCTTGTGAAGAGGTTTTGGGAAAGCAGGTTGTCCGGAAACTGAGAGTAATTCCTATGTCCACTAACACTGTCAAGCGCAGAATTGAAGACATGGCTGAAGATATTGAAAACCAAGTTATAAAAATGATGAAAAATTCACCATTTTATTCAATTCAACTTGACGAATCAACGGACGTAAGTAACAAGGCACTTCTCCTTTGTTTTGTGAGGGTTGAATGTGAAGGAGAGTTACAGGAAGAACTACTTTGTTCGCTCAACTTGCTGGGTAGAACAACTAGCGCTGAGATTTTTAAAGCACCTAGTAGTTATTTCCTGGAACACGGAATTGATTGGAAAAAATGTAATGGAATATGTGCAAACATGACTGAACATCTTTCAGGAATTGTTGCAAAGGTGAAAAATGTTGTCACCCAAACATTTTGTCTACACACTGCATTATACAATGAAGAGCAACTGAATTAGAGATACCTGTCTAGTAACATATAGCACCACCTTTCTCCCTGATGACGGCGGCGATTCGTCTCGGCATGGACTCGACAAGACACCGGAAGCGTTGGGAAGCCATACGGATCCACGACCCCTGAACAAGCTCCACAGTTCACGAAGATTTCATGGAGGGGGTCAGAGCCTAGAACATCTCTCTCGACGGCATCCCAGATGTGCTCGATGGGATTGCGGTCAGGAGATCTAGCTGGCCAAGGACGCGAGGTCACGTCGGTGCAGTGTTCATCGAACCATTCGAATACAATTTGGGAGCGATGGCACGGTGCATTGTCTTGTTGCAGGAGGATGAGGTCCCCAGTGGGATTTTGAAGACGCACAAACGGGAGCAAATGGTTATCCAGGAAATCCCGATAAGGTTGACCTGTGAGGGACGATGTCACACGTACCAGGGGTCCCATTGCAGTACACATAAACAATACCCAGATGAGAATGCAACCCCCACCAGCTTGAAGAGTACCCTGCTGGCAAGAAGGATCCATCGCTTTATGTGGTTTGTTCCGTACTCGTATCCTGCCATCCGCATGTACCAACGTGAATCTCGACTCATCAGCCCAGGCAACATTTTTCCACATGTCTAGGGTCCAGCGGCGATGTTCTTGCGCCCATGCTAATCTTTGCACCCTGTGATGTGCGGTCAGCAGCGGTACCCTCGTTGGACGATGACTTTTGTACCCCATAGCCAGGAGATGGTTCTGGATGGTGTGGCTGCTTACACGTTTTTGTGCACCAACGTTAAATTGCCAAGTGATTTCTTGCACTGTGGCCCGTGCATCCGCTGTTACAATGCGAGAAATAGCCGACAATGACCTCGCTCATCCACACACTGCTGTCCACGGCAGTTGGCCATTGAGGGGATGGTTTTACCGGATTCGATGTACGCACGGTGCACCCGTGACACAGTGGCACGTGAAAATCCCAGTGCCTGCACGGCTTCCGAGATGGAGTGACCCAATCGTCGGACCCCGACAATTTGCCCACGATCAAATGCGCTTAGATCCTTCGTCTTACCCATACTGCTTCCGACTCTTACTGATTCCCGTCGCATTACTCCTTATATTGTCGGATCGCTGCATACGTCATGTCGTTTTCGTTTACAGGGCCGTCCACAGCGCCATATTTGCCTAACGCCAGCTGTCTCTAATTCAATTGCTCTTAAGTGTATGAGAGAGAAGGATGTCAACCGGCAGGTGGTAACCATTGTTCAACAGCACTTACAATCACTCACAGAATCTTTTGTTCGTTATTACCCAAAGAAAGAATATCCCAGACATGGCAATTTGTGGATAAAAGATCCATTTGCAGCAAACATTGAAGATAGCAATTCAAGCATGAATGAAAAAGAAAGCCTCATCGATTTATCATTTGACGACAGTCTCAAAGCTAAATTCCAGTCGTCCTTATCGATACCTCATTTTTGGCTCTCCATAAAAAGTGAATACCCGTTGCTGAGTGAAAAAGCAATGAAAATTTTGATTCAGTTTTCTACAACATATTTGTGCGAAAAGACATTTTCATCTGACACAGCAATTAAAATTCGGTACCCGTCTCGGCTTGAAATAAATACGGCTCTCCGTCTTGCAGTAACGTTATTGGAGCCAAAAATGCATAAACTTCTTTGAAACAAGCAGGGACAAATATCCCACTAAAAATGTGTGATACTTAAATAAGCTTTAATTATTTTGTAATAATTAAACTAACTTTAATAACTTTGTTACAATTAAACAACCTTTAAAAAATTTGTTATGATTAAATAAGCATTTATAATTTTGTTATATTTAAATGAGCATTTATACTTTTGTTATATTAAATAGGTGCATTTCATATTAATAAAATGGAAGTTCTCTGATCATTATTTTACAAATGTATTTATTTAAAAAAAGATTCATATTAGGAGTCCGCGGGATATAAAATTATGAATTTAGTGGTCCGTGAAATCCGAAAGGTTAGCAACCGCTGTTTCATATGATCATGCATGTGAAAAGAACACTGACGTATGTGAAAGCATATTCGTAGCTTAACAGGACGTTCGTATTGCAAGGACAAAAATAAACTGTGGGATCACGCAGTTCACACATGTAGACAAAGCGACACGTGGCCGCTACGGTGTCGTAGGCTACCCCGCATTCCTCTTGGTAACCCTGTTTCGAGTCCCAGTCGAGGCATAGGTAGTGTACTTGTCTTGCAACACTGCTTTTCCCCTTTCTCCGGAGCCAGTGACCCCTAAATTAGGGACCAATGGCTGCCTATATCCCTTAGAATTCCTCATAGTGGTCGTTAACTCCACTTCCCAAAATTTACAGGTGTTTTATAGTTGAAAAGGGCATTTCAGGTGAACGCGCCACCAGCTCCAACAAAATTAATCCTCTGAGCTCATTCTGTGATTCCTCATGAGTAACGTAAAAGGGTGCTCATGGGGTTCAAGTGGTCAGAGGCACTGGTTTCTGGCCAGTCGCTCGAGATGGGCTCGAGCTCCGGGCGAGGCCTGGGCTGTGTGCCTGCTCCGCGGCGCTGGCAATTCCCGGAACCATTGCTCCAAATGAAGGTTCGGAAACGATGGCTCTAGATGATGGCGGGGTCATTATACCCGGAAAGAAACAACAAGTTAGTAAAATCATGCAATGCATTGATTATGATACGCTTTCCAACATACCAGAAATCATTACTCAAGTTATGATGATAATGGCTGTGGAATAAATCTCGGTCCTGTGCCTTGACTTTTGACCCCATTTCGATGATATTAAACAGAATTAGTTCAGTATATGTCTCCGGAACCACATACTAAAGTTTTGTCTCAATCGAACCATTTTTACGTAAGTCATGACGCATAAGGACAATGGACTGGATCCCGTTGCTATGCCCTGATCTTTGACCCCATTTCGCCCATTTTCACCAGAGTTCGTCCCCAGGTAGTCCCCTACCACATACTAAACGTTCATCGAAATCCGACCATTTTTACGCGAGTTATCGTGCCGACGGATAGACAAACAGACGGACAAAGCTGGAGTACATACGCTTCTTCAACCTACGGTTGGAAAGCGTAAAAAAGCAACACAAAAGATATCAGCCACTCCCACCCCATAATCTTAACATATAAGTTACACGTATCTGTGTGACTAACGCATATTATTCACACTGAATATTTGGATCCGTACAGAATGATAAACCAGTATATCTAAAGGGAAATTTAACATTCTTAGAATCTGAAACCTACGTAGTTTTTATCTTTTATTGAAAATTGCTCCAATCAAACGATTTTAATAAAAGTTAATAAAATAATATATTCACTATCTACCAACAAGTAATTGGACACCTGTCATAGCAACGGAAAACTAAGTTTATTCACCTTCAATAGTTGGTGGAACCTCCACCAGCGTCGATTACAGATGCGATCCTCCGGGGCATACTCTCAACCAGGCGTTGTACGACGGCTAGCGGTATTTTCTTCCACTCGGCTTGGAGAAGAAAGGTCAGTTCCTTCACCAATTTTGGACGGTGGGGCACCCCTTAAGTCGACAATCCAACTCGTCCCAGAGGTGCTCGATAGGGTTAAGGTCCGGGCTCTGCGCAGGCCAGTCCATTCGATTAACCCCATTGTCACCAAGCCAAGCCATGGTGAACCACGAAACATGACAGGTGGCATTGTCATCCTGAAAGTAACATGGTCCACACTGTAAAACTGCCACAACGTAGGAAGCGCGTGGTCATCCAAAATGGTGCTGTAGGTCTCGGCGTTGAGTCTACCAGGAATTGCGACCAAGGGTCCCGTGCCATACCAGGAGAAACACCCCCATAGCATAATTCCACCGCCGCCGAACTTCACAGTTTGCACAATACATTCCGGCAGGAGGCGTTCTCCAGGCAGACGCCAAACCCAGACCCTGCCATCCGAACGGTAGAGGGTGAACCTTGATTCGTCGCTCCAGAGAACCTGTTTCCACTGTCGACGTTCTTTGCACCACGTTAGCCGAGCAGCGCTATTGGACTTGATGATCAAAGGCTTGTGGGTGGCAGCACGTCCATGATAACCGAGCAGATGGGCTTCCTTACGGATGGTATTCATCTAAAGAACACTCCCGGTTGCCTGTTGAAACTCCTCGCGGATGTGGCCCATCGATTTGGTGCGGTTCTTCCGAATTTCTCTGGCCAGCACCCGTCGGTCTCTAACTCCCAGTTTTGTGGGTCTGCCGGGTTTGGGCACATTCCGACAGTCACCTCTCATCTTTCACTTGCCAATCACGTATGCCACTGTCGATTTTGGGTACTTCAACTAGCTGGATATGTCACGTATGGATCGGCCATTTCTGTGATACCCGACGATTACACCTTTCTCGAAATCAGAGAGCTCCGAACTGCGTGGCATCTTGCATGCGACTGGTTGCGTTGTTGTTTCCCACACGATATTTAACGTCGGCGGCCGTGACGTGAATCAGGACCGCAGATATCATCGTTTGCAGAGGTGACCACTTACTTGTTGGTAGATAGTGTATATTTAAAATACAAGGCCGTTGCTTTTACATTTCCCGCCAGCCCCACCCACTGGAGCGATTTTCAAGATTTCTTTTAAATGAAAGCAACTGACCCACAGATTTGTCATTGCCAAAAGTTTTATTGTCATAAGCATTTTTTTATTATGTTACCATGGCATTTTCTTTGCACAATACGGAGTAAGCGGAACGATACACGGGAAATCGAGAACTACTTGAAAGCGTTCTGATTCAGTACTACTAGCCAAAAATAATTAAAAATGAACAAAATAGCCCATGTTCACCGGAAAGAAATAAGCTTCCCAACGATGAAATAATTATCCAAATCGGTTCAGTAGTTTTCGAGATTACCTCAAACACACAAAGTTTCTCTCTTTGTACAGTATATTAGTATAGATTATATAATGATACCAAAAAAAAAAAACTGGCCAAATAAAACACATTTTTAACCCCACTGTATAGTTATCTAGACATGATATCATTTAGGGTCACTGAAAGAATACTTCAATGCTCCAATGTAAGCCTTTCAACGACGGGTAAGCACATGTTTATATAATAATGAGGAACGTCATCGTTAAATTCGTATTGGAGTAGTTGGAAAAATCAAAAATAATTTGGAATATTACGTAACTTTTGTTGTTGGTGACCCATCTTATACACCGCCCATTAATAATTCAACCGTTTATTATAGTTATGTATTTTATTACGATTCGTGTTATATGACAAGAAAAATAATTCAGTCACAGCTTTTTCAACCGTGCATGGCAAGGGATTACGGACTAGTTAGTAATAAAACTTCAGTAAAAATACTAACTGATTAAAACAACAAATCAAATTCTAAATTGCTTTTCAAAATTTTAAGGTCCGTTCTGTTTATTTCACCTAACCTGTTCACCGCTAAGGCACTTTCTTTTTTAGAACCACATCACTGGATTTTAGGAAGAAGAAGCCAGTAGAAGTTCTGCATTATCTGCAGAATTTATAACTGAGCCAATGTGGCCACGACACAGAAACAGCAGAAAAAGCAATTTAATTCAATTAAGTTTGACACAAAGGTAGCAAAGCGGACTTAAACATGTGCAAAAGTACGCCAGTTGAAATGAATCCGGCGAGAATGTATAAATGGTTACGTAACACAGGAGGCTTCTGCAGGAAGAAATTTTTAAGACGAAAACCTTAATTATGCGGCCTAAGAAAAGCTATTAAGGGTGAGTTATTTCATCACAGGAACAAACGGTAGTAAATTTCGCAATTGAAACTGGAAAGAAAGGAGAACTGAGATATCCAATAAGTCATAAACTAATAAGTAGAAGCGTTTTCTCTTTTTTTGATATTTTAATCAGCAAGACAGACACAACGAAATGAGTAATACTTTTAGTGTCCTTTCATTCTTTCATAACAATAAGGCAAGCCTTCGGACTGAGTCGTCGTTGGTCACGATACCATCGCCGTTAGACAGTTTAAAAAGCTGATTTTACGAAAGGGGAATTTGGTTTACTTGATTGTTAAGCAGGAGATCCAACTTCTAGAGAAACGGCTCAATTTCACATTTTCCTAGTGTAACCAATCAAAGAGTAAATTAAATTATTTTGGCAACTCAATTATTAGGAATTTGAAACTGTTTCGATTATACGCATCAATTCGCTGCCAGCTATAATTCGTCACCTACGTCAATACGTCGCGGATAAATTCGTCGCGTTTCCTTCCCAAAGTTTAGTTACATGCAAATACCATGCAAGAAATCATATGATTTGGGTTGCCTTTCCTTCCGTCTTTCTCTCCTGCGAGGACGGTACTGAAGTTTAGAAATGCTGATCTGCTCATTTTTTCTCTTGGACGGAAAGAACTGCATAAATTTCAGACATAACTCTTTCCGTCCTTTCTCTCGTCAGTTTATCTGTTCTTCTGTCCGCAGAATTTATATTTCTACTTCTAACAGCCAACGAAGCAATTCATTCGGTGAATGATAGATGTAAGAATACGTACATTATTGGTGTCTATTTTTACGGCTGTCCATCCGGAGAAACTATATCTCCCCATCTTATGATTAGATTGAAGGAATTTCTTTTTGTGACTGATTAATACAGAAGGCAAGATTATTGATGTATGTACTTCTGTTTATCCATCTGTCTGTCTTTCTGAAGAAACGACACCTCCGCATCGAAATGTCCATTAGTAAAATTCCGTCTTTGCCCTGAAGGAGAAAGCATGAGCTTATTTAAGAAATCTCCCCTTTCATACAACAATTCCTGAGTTTGTCTTCGTCTGTCTGTCCTTCCGAAGAATCTGTGTCTTTGTTTCAATAAAGGTCGGATTGATAAATTTCTTTCTCTGCGTGATGACTGATAACGTCAGCTTGAAATTTCAGTAATCTCTTCGTCGTTCTGTTCGTCCATTATCACTTTGTCTGTCTGTTGGTTTTCCCTCAGCAGGAATTCTGTCCGTGCGTTTGACCGGCAGATCGAAAAATTCGTTCAGTGATTTAGAGAGACAAACCCAACCACGGGCCTTCCCCCCCCTCCTTTCTGACAGAAGAAATTATTTCGCTGAGCAACAGATGGAAACGTGAGCGTAAGATTATCATGACCATACGATTTCAGATCTCTCCGTCCTTACGGCCGTCTTTCTGTCTGTCCGTACGTTGGCAGAGTGACGCCGGATAATAAACATTCTTCAGAAATTTATGAAATTAAATTAAGAGGGAAATGTCGGATAAAAAAATTATTTCTTTGTTCTTAAAGAGAAACATGCCCATAAGATTTCAGAAATCTCTTCTTAAGTTAGTTCAAAATGCTTTTCGTTCTGTTCGTCCGAAAAATCGTATCTACTTTTCCTAAGATCATATTAAAAATAAATCTTTCTGTCGTTGATAGGAGTGGGCACACACAAAACGAATTTCTTCGATGTGCCCGTCAGAAGTAGAGATAGAATCTCTACGAACGGGCAGACAAACTGATGAATGGAGGAACGGAAATATTTCTGAAACTTTAAACTTTTTACTATTGTGCAGTAAAATTATTTATTGAATTTATTACTACAATAGAAGCAGAGATATCGTTTCAATTGAAGGACGGGCAGACTGAGTAAAGGAGGAATGGAAATATTGATAATAACTTGCTTGTGTCTCTCTCTACAAATCACTGAACGATTTTTTTTGCGATCTGGACGACAGACACAAGGACAAAATTTCTGCCTACGGACGAACTGACAGACAGACAAATTGTCGAATAGTCGGACAGAAGAACGGCAAGATTATTAATTCACGCTCACGCTGTACCCTAACACTCAGAGAAATTATTTTATCAATCCGACTTTTTTAAAACGAAGATTCTTCGGACGGACAGACAGACAGTGGATGGAAAGAGAGATTTCTTAAATCTTACGCTCATGTTTCCTTCTTACGGGCAGAGATGAATTTTTCGTAATAAACATTTCGAAGCGGAACTATGGTTTCTAAAGCCGGACAGACAAGCGGATGAGCCAAAGAACAGACATCGACAATCTTGCCTCACTAAATTGATCAATCACAGAAAGAACTTCTTCAACCTCATCATAAGATGGGGGTGATATAGTTTCTGTGAACGTAAGGACAGAAAGATGGGCGTAAGGATAGACACCGATAATCTTGTGCGCATGCCTGCATCTATTATTCACAGCATGAATCCCTCCGCTGGCTATCAGAGGCAGGAATATAATATCTGTTACAGAAAAACAGAGAAAGTGACGAGAGAAAGGTTGGAAAGAATGATGTCTGAAATCTTACACAGTTCTTTTCGTCGATCAGAAAGAAAAATCAGCAGATCCACATTTTGAAGCTTAAGTACCGTTCTATCAGGAGAGAAAGACGGAAGGAAAGACAACCCAAATTATATGCTTTCCTGCTTGCGATTGTATGTAACTAAACTTTGGGTACGCGACGAATTTGTCAGCGACGTATTGACATAGACGACTAACTGACAAAGGCGAAGAACTGGGGCTGGCGATGAATTGGTGTGAGAACGGAGAGGACATGAGAGAAATAGATCTAAACGCACTTCTTGAAATCGCAAACCCCAATTTTTATTTTCTTCAACACAAGCACAGAGTGAATGAACTTCCTTAATTAAAATGCTTGCTTGACAGAGAAAACAATTCGTTCTTCTTTTGTTTTAGAATCCCTTTGCATGTCTCCCACTCCGCACACACAAGAACACAAGGGTACCTGATTTTATTCTACTTTCATGCCATTTAGTGAAACAAAATTCGAGCTTTTTTGACCCAAGCTGCATTGTTTCCTATAAATGGCTCTGCAAACGTTGCCTCGAAAGCTGTGTTTAAAACGTCTACGTCCTGTTGCAGTTGAATCTGAATTACGATTATGTTGTCGCCTTCGGCGCCACACAGCGAACTAAGCCTGTCTGAGTGGTACCATTTCAGTTGAGGAGGTATGTTTTCTTGCCCTGAAACCCAATCAGAGCCGGTAAATTAATTAAGAAAATACTTAATCGGCTTGTTTTGCCACGACCATTAGATCTCAAAATAATCGGGCATAAGACATAACAATATATATAGCCATATGAGCTTGGGCGCTTGTGGCCATTCACTAAAAACGAGCCTCGATGAAAACAAAAAGTTAATAAACAAAGACATCGCTCTTTTCAAGTTTAGCAACACACATCAACCGAACAATTGTTATTCGGTTACCGCTGGGGAATTGAATCCCAGATCTCTCGACATCTTGCCGAGCGCGTTAGCCTTTCACCACGGTGGACAACAATCCACGGCGCAATGTGTATTTTTCTGTCAGCTTCTGACATCATAAATCCCTAAGATGGGCTCAGCTACTGAGACGTCTCCATCTGGTGGGTATTAACGACACTGGCTATATATTAATTATACATTTGCTATATATTAATTACCTTTGCTTATTCAATGACGCCACGTATTTGGAGGATTTTCACTTTGGTTCTCGCCCTTTGGATTTAAACGCTATAATTAACATATAGCCAGTGCCGTTAATGTCTACCAGATGGAGACTCAGTAGCTGAGCACATCTTACGGATTTATGATGCCAGAAGCTGACATAAAAACACACATAGCGCCGTGGATTGTTGGCCACCGTGGTGAAATGGCTAACGCGCTCGGCTAGATATCGAGAGATCTGGTTTTCGTATCCCCAGCGGTTACCGAATAAAAGTTTTTCGGTTTCTGTGTGTTGGTAAAACGTGGAAAGAGCGATGTCTTTGTTTATTCACTGACACCACGTATTTGGAGGATTTTCACTATGGATCTCGCGCTTTGGATTTAACTGTTATAATCAATACACTGCTGGCCACCCAAAATGCAACACCAAGAAGGACACGAGATAGCAAAGCCAGATTTACTGTACACATAACAACATATACAGAGATGAAACGATTGAGCTTATAGGGCCGTGCGACTTGCGGAACACGTAGACATCGATAGTTCGTGTGGGCCCCATGGCTGGTAATAACGGCCGCTACACGCCGCGGCATCGAACGAAAGAGGCTTCTGCTGTGGGCTTGGGGTATGACGGTCCAGGCTGCTTCCACACGTTGCCACAGTTCATCAGGCGTAGCCGCGGGTGGTGCTTGCCGGACCACTCGGTTGCCGATCAGCAACCAGACGTGTTCGATGGGCGACATATCGGTAGAACAAGCGGGCCACGGCAGCAGTAACACTTGGTGTGCCGTGAAGAAATGTTGCACGATGCGTGCTACACGCGGGCAAGCATTGTCCTGTTGAAACGTGGACGCTGGCGGGTCCTGCAGGTAAGGGAGGACTACAGGCTCCAAAATGTCGGAGATGTAGCGCTGGCTGTTGAGTGTACCGGCGGTGCGTAGCAGAGGGGTGCGGGTCTCAGATCCAATCAATCGCGCCCCAAACCGTAACGACAGACGACAGATTGGTATGGCGATGCATAATGCAGGCGTCATACAGTCTCTCGCCGCGGTGCCGTCACACGCGGATCCGACCATCGTGGTGTTGCAGGCAGAAGCGGGATACGTCGGAGAAGACAATGTCGTGCCATTCCGTACTCCAGGTGCGGCGTTCAACGGCCCACCGCCGCCGCACTCGCCGGTGGTGTAACGTCAATGGTGATCAGAGCAATGGGCGCCGTACGACAAGTCCCCGCTCCAGCAGACGACGTCGAACGGTACGTGTTGACACAGGTTGTTGCGCAACACACCCTAATTCCTGCGCTAACGTTCGTGATGTGGCGGTGCAAGCCGTCAATGCCCGCCGCACAACATGCCGGTCCTCTCGTTTGGTGGTGTGCCGCGGCTGCAGCAATCGCTCACGTTGGTCCGTCCGTCCCTCCTGCACCCACCGAATTCATACTCGCCTCACTGTGGCTGGATGTCGTCCCACACGGGCACCGATGTCTCGGTACGATAAACCGCTGTCGCCATAAGCCCATATTCGTCCTCTATCGAACTCCGAAACGTGCTGGAATGATTGCCGTATTCTGCGACGAGGCATCAGGAATTCCCCAGCGGTAACCGAATAACAATATTTCGGTTGCTGAGTGTTGCTAAACGTGGAAAGAGTTATGTCTTTGTTTTTTCACTGACGCCACGCATTTGGAGGATTTTTACAAAAAAGATAATTTAAAATACAATTATCATAAATAATAGCAAAAGTTTTACTATGAAAAATTACAAATGCAAAAAGTTATATGCATAGCAGTATCTTGTAAAAAATAGTTTATGATAATGAAAATACCTGATTCCTACTCTTAGGACACGTTATAAAAATTAATAAGTTCCTCACAAAAATTAAATAAACCTGCCTTTTCGACGCTTTAACGTTTTACAGATTGACCAATAACATCCTCAAACTCTGTTACTTTGCGCACAACATACAGATATACTAGATCATCCAAAAATTCTGTTTCCTTCTCTGTGATGCGTATAACCACGCACTGTCCACTAATTGTTTAGGGTGACCTCCCGCTGAGACACCACTAATTATTTAGGTTGACCTCCCTCTCAGAAACCATTAATTTTTTCGGTTGACCACCCTCTCAGACAACACTAATTGTTTAGGTTGTCCTCCCGCTCAGACACCACTAATTGTGTAGGTTGACCTCGCGCTCAGACACCATTGATTGTTTAGATTGACCTCCTGCTCAGACAGCACTAATCGTTTAGATTGCCCTCCCGCTGAGACAGCACTAATTGTTTAGATTGCCCTCCCGCTGAGACACCATTGATTGTTTAGATTGACCTCCTGCTCAGACGCCACTAATTGTTTAGGGTGACATCACGCTTAGACACCACTAATCGCTTAGATTGACCTCCCGCTGAGACAGCACTAACTGTTTAGATTGACCTCCCGCTCTCACATTACTGATTGTTAGATTGACTTCCTGCTCCGACAGCACTAATTGTTTAGGTTGAAATTCCGCTTAGACACCACTAATCGCTTAGGTTGACCTCCCGCACAGACACCACGGATTGTTTAAATTGACCTCCCGCTCAGACACCAGTGATTGTTTAGGTTGACCTTCCGCTCAAAGCTTGAGCATGCACTAAAAAAGGCACTCTTATCATGAAGTGCAAAATATTAGGGTTATGCAAAAGTTTCCGCCGCCCCGGTAGCAGGCGCTGTAGAGGTCTAGCCGGCCGGCGATCCTTGCTGTCAGTTCGTACATGAAGCCAAGGATGGCGGTCGATAAAATTCATTTGTGGCACTGTTTGTTATTCATGTTTAATTTAGGGGAAAGTGCGAGTGAAGCATACGGTTCAATATATCAGGTGTATTGCGAAACTGTTATGGGTGAGCGGACGTGTTGAGAACGGTTTTCCAGGTTTAAGAAAGGTGTGTAAGCTTGGAAGACAAGCCACGTGCAGGTAGACAGCAGGAACTCGCAGACCAGGAGCTGGAATCGCTGTTGCAAGAGGATGCCACATAATCGACAGCGCCACTGGCGAAATGTTTGAAAGTGTCTGAATCGACGGGCTTCTACAGGCCTTGGGGAAGATCCAGAAGATTGGTAAGTGGGTTCCGCATAATTTTACGGAGCGTAATATTGGTCAACGGTTGAGCATCTGCATGTCGTTTCTGAAGAGGTTTCAAGGGAAGAATTTCTTGTGAAAGGTTGTCACCAGGGAAGAAAAAGTGGGTTTATTGCGACAACCCCGTACGCAAGCGAACCTGGGTCGACCCAGGCCAGCCATCAATATCCGCTGCAAAACAAGATATCCATGGGGAAAAGGTGCTTTTGTATCTGTGGTGAGATATGCACGGAGTTCTGTACTTTCCACTGTTGAAACCGGGCGAAACAATAACTGAACAACGATATAACGATCAGTTGATGAAACTGAGCGCAGCAATCGAGTAAAAACGACCATGGATAGGTAAAGGGCACCGCCCAGTCATTCAATGCCACACCATATGTCGGTGCCACCACGAAATCAACCCTTTAACAGTTACACTGGGAGGTTTTACCGCACCTAGCTTACTCCCCGGACATTGCACCCTCAGACTTTCATCTGTTTTGCTCTATGCAACATGCTGTACCCCAACAACGGTTCACCACAGTCCCAGAGGTGGAAAATTTCGTCATTGTGTCTTCAGCTCAAAACCCGAGTCCTTCTATCTCAGGGGCATTCATTTGTTGCCTGAAAAATGGCAAAAAGTCATTGATGCTAACGGCCAATATTTCGTTGAGTAAATGTGTACTTGTTTCCTGATTGTTCCTGTCTCCTTTCTCCTTAAAACGGCGGAAACTTTTGCTTATCCCTATTATACGCTCTCTCGTGGTATCCGTAGTAAGCTTGGTTCGACATTCAAGAAAAGTATTGGCATTCTTTCCCATGGCCTTGTGACCGAAAAACCTGCGGTCAATATCTGGAAAAAATAAAATCAGTTCATGACGCCGCTAAAATGCAAGATTCAAGCATATAAAAATAATGGAAATATTCAAATATGCAGAAACTTTGTTTTAAACTTTACAGTTACTAATTATTATTTATTTAACTATCTTAAACACAGCCCGGCGCCTTTGTTTGTTGACGCCTAAGGCAGTGGCCTCACTGACTACACCTAGTTACCACCTCGATTAGTAGGGAATGTGTTTGGTAATGTCATAATAGAGACAACTTTGAAATCTACCGGGATATGCAGCGAATCTTGCGGGAAGATTGCGTTCAGACACGGCAGCTATCTTTGCTGACCACCGTAGACTCTTGGACCTTTAATAAGAGTCCCGTCTGCAAATTGCGTTTGTAACAGTAACTTAGGAAACACAGCCATGATGGAATCCATTTTTGCCTTTTAAACGTAGCACAAATAAGTATAATACACTAATACCAAAGGCAGCGTGTATCATCAAATGCATGTGAGCTGATTATGAAATCTTAAGTTGAAAAGTAGCTTTATATTCTCTAGTTGACTCACTGTTTAACCTGTTATCAGGGTAATAACATTTAATAACTGTTTGGTATTAGCCCAGGGTCCCCTTAGATAATGTATTTCAGCTAGCATTTGTACTAAGCTTCAAAACAAGTGGTATTACATTTCTGTATCTCCCTTAGTTCTGGAGATAGCCCTTTGTGTCAGCGCATTTGCATAGACTGCCCCCTTAGTTTTCTCATTTGGGCTCTCACTCCTTTTGCTGCTGCACAACTGCTTGGAACAAGTTGTGCCATCAAAGTAACATCGCAGATTGAGGCAATCAGCTCCAAGCAGTTTTGCAGCATCAAAACAAGTCACAGCCCAAATCAGGAAACCATGGGGTCAGTTTATGCAAAAGAATTGATACCAAAGGCTATGTCCTGAACTAAGGGAGATACAGAAACGTAATACCCCTTGTTTTAAAGCTTTGGAGAAGTGCGGAAATAAATTGTCGGAATGGACCCTGGGCTAAAAGCAAAAAAGTTATTAAATATTATTGCCACAACAACAGGTAAAATAGTGAGGCAACTAGTGAAAACAAGGCTACTGCTGAAATTAAACTTTTTATAAAGTAATGTCAGCACTTGGAAGCTGAGAACACATAACGTATGGACAGCTATTTATTCAAGCACCAGGGCCCATTTTAGTAATTTCCGTAATACCCATTTTTCTGAATTGAATAAATAAATAGATATGTGCACTTTAGGCTTACAACCGTAATTTGTAGACGGGCTCCTTCGGAGTTCCCGAGTCGACTGTCATCGGAGAATGAAGCTGTCAGCTCTAAAATATATTTTGTCATCGGAGAATGGAGCTGCAGAACAAAACTATTTTGAGGAATTTGCAGTTTTACGTCGTGTTTATCACGCATATTAACAACCTCTGTGAATTACATGGTTTCCAGTTGCAAGCTTTGATTTGTTCTAGCCATATCGTTTCTTCAGTCACAGTACTCAGCAATCTCATTGATTTGTGACGTGGCCAGCTGCTTAGAAAAATCTATACATAGTATAAAATAAATTCCTCTGTAGGCGTCTGTCCGTTTGTTCCGGCTAATCTCGAGAATCGCTGGACGGATTTTGTTGCGGTTTTCACCATTCCATAGAGCATTTGTCGAGGAAGGTGTAGGTGTATGAAACATTAATCTATGACAAAAGGGAGGCGAGCAGTAGCGATTTTAGTGAGAAGTCAAATAAAAAACCGCAGTTCTCATTCTTTCGTGGCTTCCGCTGCATAAACAACGATGCGCGGCGACCAGTTTACGGAACGTTTTTGCTCATTGGGAAAAAGACGCGAGGCTGCCGGTCTGACAGCTTGTAAGGCCACAGACTAAATGCGTAGTTACAACGGACGCTGAAAGAATTGGTTTATCTGCGCTCACACAGACTGAATGCATAGTTACATCGGACGCTTAGTCAGTAAGTTAACTGACTAAATGCGTATTTGATTTCGTCCACACGTATGTATCTCTTTGAGTATCTCCTTAATTAACATTTAAATATTGTATTAACATTATGCTGAGACGAAAATCGAATATAGGTCGTAGTACATCGGACGCTAAAAGAATTTGTTTATGCCATCATAATGAAACTTTCTAAAAAACAGAATCTCGATTGGCAAATGACAAAGAATGGCTTTACAAAGAGAAAGACAGTCGCCTGTTGAACGTAATAATCGTCTCACTTTAGATTCGCCATAAATTTTAAATTTGCTACCGTGCGAAGAACCATATTATGGAATAGAATTCAGGGTGTCTATAAACGAAGTATACAACTTCAGTATGCTATTAAAGAACTACAATAGAAAAAAACTTACTTTAAACGTCAAGAAATGTGTCAAGGGTTACAGTTTGTTAAGTCAGATGGCAGATGGCGCCAGGTGTCTCATGTAATGAAAAATCTAGATCTTTGGAAAACCATTTTCCAGGGCATTGGATTGGACGTGGGGGTCCGACGGCTTGACCACCCGTTTTTCTGATATTACCCCATGCGATTTTTTTCTTTGGGACTTTATTAAGAACATTGTGTACAAGAAAAAGGTTACATTTATCACCGAGCTCAGAGAACGCATTACTGCAGCCTCCCTTCTTGTTACACCTGACATTTTTGTAGCGTACGTAGGTGGAACTGGACAATCGTTTAGATATCCTGCGAGCAACCAACGAAGCACACGTGGAGACCTAGTGACATTTAAAAAAATCACAGTTGTCATGTGTTTTGACATTAAAAGTAAGTTATTAGTTATTGTATTTTTTCCCAATAGCATACTGAAGTTGTATACTTCATTTATAGACACTCTGTATAATGCCGAAAGTCAAATCGAGTGAACGCTTCCGTCTGCAGCGACACGTCGTAACCTCAAAACAAAATGTTTACTCCCACCGGAAAAGGGATACTCTAGGTGTGTGCAAAAGTTCTACCCGTTTTTCATGAAGAAAATTCTAAGTAAAAAAATTTAAGTAAGAAGTTCAATAACAGATGGCGCATGTAATGGCCAAAATGCTTCGTGGAGTATTTTACAAAATGGCACCAAGTATGCAAGTGCATCTCATTCGTAAACAAGTCATACAAGGGGTAACTTATCAAGCAATAAGGATCACAGAAGGCACTATCTGTTTTATGAGTTCGACAAAAGCAACAATGCAGATGAAGCCTGCCGCAATATTTGTGATGTGTATGGAGATGGAGAGAGAGAGAGAGAGAGAGAGAGAGAGAGAGAGAGAGAGAGAGAGAGAGAGAGAGAGAGAGAGAGAGAGAGAGAGAGAGAATGCAGCAGACGAAAGGGCATGTCGCTATTGGTTTCGGAAATTTCGTGAAAGAGATAGAAGTTGAAGAAATCAACCATGTTCTGGACGTCCTTCAGAGGTTTCTGAAGAGGATCTTAACTAAGCCATATCAAATGACCAACATCTAACTACTGAAGAATTATCAGAAAGGTTTTCTGTACGCACATTAATAGCAGAAAGAATGCATTTGGTTGGGTGTGTCACAAAGTTCAATTACCCAGCAAAAACACAAGTGTTGGGAAACTGCTGGCCACCAGCTGGCAATGATGGGTCACTGCTGGCTGAAATCTGCCGCTCACGGCCCAGTAACGGTCCGTTGGTGGCAGCGCCATTAGTTGGCAGCCATTGATAGCCCTGCATCATCGCCGTGAAGTGCGGGCCTCCAAGCAAGTGCCACTAGTGGCCCGTAGCTGGCAACCGATGCAACCCCAACAGTAGGTGAAAGCCATGGGATTGCGCATGCGCAGAAGCAACACGTCCTGTGTCTCTCGTGGTACCAGTTACTTGAAGACGACGCTATTACCATCGTGTTATTTTAGTGGATGTTAATTAACAAAAAAGTCATATGTAGAGAGGCGAATTAATTTGCTAATGAAACGCCACGTTGACGAAGATATCCGATTAAGACATGAAATGCTAGATTACAACTATGAAATACACCCACTCTATTCCCATGAATAACAAGAAATAATTTCTGTGTAATCTTTCGTCTTAACATACAGTAAACCGCTTGAAACAACAGTCCTGTAAAACATTAAAAAAAGTTTGTTGAAAAAAAAAAAAAGAATTATACGCTTACAAAATTTATCAATTATTTGAAAAAAAAGAAAAGCTATGTGTATATAATGTACTCATCCATGGGTTGAATGCACAAGACTGAAGGAATTCGCTTCTAAAAATAACGAGAAGTAAAATAAAATATCTTTCCTCTTTAAAACAAATGTAGTTTTGCACAGCGGAAAGGAAAGATACAAAGTTAAAAATGTTACAGAATGTGACAGGAACGGGTAAATATATTATTTCAACAATCTCTTTTCAAGACGACTAGGACAGCACAAAACTTTGGAAAGCGCTTTTAAGTTGGTACACTCTTTGAAAATGAGTGAAGTTCCCTTAAGGTAAAAAGAAAAAAAGAACTATCGTTACGTTGAAAAAATAAACTTATGAATTATATGAAACTGACATTTATGAAAAATACCTCGCAATATTTTAAAATTACAGAGATAACCATTCGATTACACATTCCGCAGGACAGAAACTCAGCTTCAAGCTAACTCTCGAGCGTGGCATATCTGTCCAGTTGGTAGAACGCGTGCTTCCCACGCAGACAGTCCTTTGTTCCTTTCCAGCCAGATCCAAACGGGCGTTTTTTCGGTCTGTTGAAAAAATTTCCCCAGCTCAGCGCCATAATACAGAAGTAGTTTCGTAAAGGGAAAAAAATTGTAGCTTTGGGAAACTGCAGTTATACTTGGTTTCTTTTATGGCTATACTACTAGGAAATCGGCGGACGAGATTCAGCAAGCCATCAGTTATGTCACGTGATTGCCGGCTGCCACTGCCGGGAATCTAGCGGATCACATTAGGCTAGCCATCATTTATGGCACGTGCTCGCAGGGCCGCTGAAGGGCCACTTGTGGCAGCTAAAGCCTCTGATGGATAACTGATCGCCCTGTTGTGGCATATGACAACTGATGGGGGTGCCAACTGTTGGCCAGCTGCTGGCCTGAACTGCTTGCCTTTCTGTTGGCCGCCCGGACATTTTATTAACGGTTCGGCAGCGGCAACATAGTACTGGGCCAGCAAGATTGTTTTTGCTTGGTAGTAGTTACCACATGATCTATCCGCAAGAAATTGATCGGACAAAATGACCACCTGTATTTCTTTGCTTGCGCGTCGCAGAAATGAAATTTTCTTGAAACAATTAGTTAGGGGCGATGAAAAGTGGGACCTATACAGAAATTAACAAGCGTTAAAGAACTATACCTAGTTGGAGGGCCTGCTCCTTTGACTTCAAGAGGACGGCTGCATCCGAGAAAGGTATTGTTAAGTTTATGGTGGGATGTGAAGGTTGTAATCCACTGGGAGCAGCTTGTACCTAACCAAACCATAAATGCTGATCTGTATTGCCAACAGTCGGAAAGGCTGAGAGAAAAATTGAAATCGAAACGTCCAGCGCTGGTTAATGTCAAAATCGTCATCTTGCAACATGCCAGCGCAAGACACCATACAGCTTTAGCCACTCAAAGAAAATTACTCGACATTGGATCGGAAGTGTTACCTCACCTCCCGTACGTCCCCGGCCTTGCACCTTCGGATCAGCACCTTTTGCAATCTCGTCCGAACAACTTCGCTAGAAAAACCTTCGATGAATTTGAAGATGTCGAAACCGCATTACAAGATTTCTTTTACTCAAAAACGGAGGAATTCCACAGAGGGGGAATTCAGTTTCATTGCCGTGTACAGTAAGATGACAAAAGACTAATAGTAGTAATTGTAATTAAATTTCTAATAATAACGTAATGGAACGGGAATGTTTATTTTATGAAATGTAATATCATGTAAATACTTGGAATCTAACAAAATATGTATTCTATTCCGTTTATAGGCGTAAAATTAAAAAAACATTCGCAAACTTTCACTGCCAACAGGCAGCTTCTTCAGGCCGCTGAATATAAACAGTTAACAGAAACGGATTAAGAATAAATGCAATCTGTTTCTGTTAACTGTTTATATTTAGCAACCTGAAGAAGCTGCCCGTTGGCAGTGAAAGATTGCGAATGTTTTGTGAATTTTAAACCTATAAACGGAAAAAAATACATATTTTGTTATTACACGTGGCGTATAACCCGCAATCCCATTTGTACCCACTTAGAATCTTTTAATTGTTGAATATTAATATTATGTAAATAATTAAGAACTCTGCAGTTTAAGAATATGTTTGAAAAGTGTAAGCGTAAAACCTGTAATCTCTAGAAATAATTAGTTCAACGGCTAACTTCCTGGAGATGGACAACTCACCGGACATCTTATGTAATTATGTTATGTTTGTGTGTGCTGAAAAACAGAAGATTGTTTTTTCTTTTAGAGCCATCCAGCAGGATGTACTTCCGTTCTGAGTAAGGGGCTTTCTTCGGGCTAGCGGTATTTGGCGGTGGAGATTTGGAGGCTGAAAAAAAGAGCATTTTTGTCGTGGATTCAGACGTGCGGTCTTTTGCTAGAGGAAAGTATTGAGAAGGAGTTGTGGAAGACAATAGGAGAGAAGGGCGGTTGAAGGTGGAAGCTGAAGGATTTTGGGCAGAAGGCGACTTAACGAAAGAGCGAGAGGTTGAGAGATTTGAGAAAGGAGGATTTTAAGAAGCGAAGCGTTGTCTCTAGGTACGAGCGATAAGAAGGAATGTAACTAGGAGTTAAGGCATGGGCTGGAGGTCTAATCGCACGGTGACCCAGAGTTAGCATTAATGAAGCAATTCAACGAAAATAAAGAAATTCATATGGCACCTAATCGCTTTAATTGATTGATTTATTATTCTCTATTGATGATCACAGTGCTCAATTAACCTTGCAATCTTCTGATTAAAACCTATTTCGTTAATTTAAGAAAGAGTTACAACAGTACTGTGATAAGATCATAGACAATAATGACAATTATGTAAAAGAATCAAGATGTTATTTATTCAAAAAAGTTATCTGTCTTCTCTGCTAAAAAAAGGGTAGAACTTTTGCACACGCCTAATACTACATTACTCCAGAGATGTGCGAAATCTGTAAAAGCTTGTGAGCGTTCCCAAGGAACACAGCATTTGTCTAGCAAGAAGCATATCGTCGATGTTTCGAGTGTGACACCAATAAAAGCCCTTCTAGAAGACTAGCTCCATCCTCGTATTCCGACCTTTCAAAGTATTTCGTGTATTATTCAGATTAATGTAAAGCATATGTAACGTACCAGCAGATGTGACGTACCTGCCAGAAGGACGCACACGACATAAAGGCAGATAGGAATCAGAATAAAACGTCTGCGTAGCTCAGTTGGTAGAGCGCCTTGTTCCGGAATAAGCGGACTCGGGTTCGAGCCCCGGCGCGGATAAAAATGACGGAGAAATTCACTTCGTTATACATATGTTTCAGCGAAAGTTAATCCGGTATTCAGAAAGTTTCATATCAAGTTGCGAACATTGATATCTGTGACGAATCAACCTTAGGAAAAAATTACCTTCTAAAGTATTATGAAGAAACATTGCTATTTATGTTCATGTGTAAAAGGGAAAAACATTGTGTGATTATTGATTAAACTACCAGTTCCAGTGGCAGAAAAATCGGAAACGTCGTAGTATGTTTGTGTGTGCTGAAAAATGACGAAACACTTTCCAAACTTTTTTGCTAGTGTGCAGAGACATTTACATAGTAAACCATGTTACAGTTGCTAGATTATTTTATGAATCTACGCACATGCTGTGGCCGAATTGTGTGAAGTATGACAATGCATTACTCTTGCTTCATGCTTTGCACACAGGTTAGGTGAAAATACCCGAACCTTTCATTCGAACGTGGACAAGTTAATATCGAACGGGAAAAACGTGTTTGTTAAATCATCAATAAGGATCGATCTTTTCAAAAAGAAGACTCCTGATCTAACACAATATATCCCCTATACCCATAGTTGTACCTAGAAGAATACCGTGGTATACTATGCAAATAAGTTTGAAGGATTTAGTTTTGCTGTCAATGAAATGGATGCTTCTTCAGTTTAGATTATTCATCATTTAATGAAATATACTACAGTGAAAAGAGACTTGGCATGCATACCTGCTAATTTAGGTTTCACGACAAAAAAATCAACAACAACGTAGTGTCTCAAACATTTAAAGAAATGTAGGATATTAAAGAAAAACTTAACACACTTTCGAGATCAAAAATAGAAGTCCTAAGAAACAAATCCATATGTCTGTTGGATAAAAAAAAAAAAATAGTGGATTTAGAACTATGTGTAAAGTTGCTCAAGAGAGTTTTAGAAGGCCAACTTGTACGAGAAACTGACTGCTCAAGTATTAGTGACATCACTCTCCTAAAATATGCGAGGTTAACTTCATGTGATGCGGAACGATCATTTCCTCGATATCGGTCAGTTCCAAGAGATATAGATTTGCGATGGAAAAATCTAAAGATGGCATTTGTCGTCCACTGCAACTCCAAAGAAAGTTTTCCATCAAAAGTATAACTGCAATTAAAGATAATCTAAGTATTAATATTAGTTTTCTATCATAGAAAATAACTAATTGCATTATCGTTGAAGAAACATATTTTTGTTTTTAGCTTTACAAATATTTTTGAAGTTATTAGCACACAGAAATAATAAATATCGTTCTGTTTTTTAAAAATCCGTTCGAATTATATAACTATGATTTTTGAATATTTTTTTATTAGAGGTTTAACGACCACCGTGAGCAACTCAGTGGGATATAGGCAATCGCCCGTCCCTAATTATGATCGCTGGTTCCAGGGAAGGGAGAGGGCGGTAAGGCCAACACAACATCCATGCTTCACCGGGATAAGAACCCGGACCCATCTTGGACGAATTATCAGAAGCCATCGCTTAGACCACTGTGCCCTGAGTCGGCTTTTTGAATTTGAAAACTACTTTGTGCCTATTGTATACTTTTGACGTCGAATATTTTGAAAATTATGCTGTTCAAAAATATATTAAGACAGGATGACATTGAAGAGGGGTGCCTAAGTTGAAGAACTGTGTGGTTTTTGTTACTGAGCAAATCAGTGACTCAATTATTAAGAACATGAAAATTTCTGTCACACTGAACGGGTGCATAAGGACTTTGGAAAAAGTACCTTGAATAAAATCCGTATGTAAAAACAAAGAGTGGTTCTCTAATATCAAAGCATTAATACGTGGATTAATTTCCAACCAAACAGATAAACTTCGTAAAAAACCCTGCTGCTTCGTCAATCGATGCGTCAACCTTCGACCACGTGACGCGTGTTTGGTTGCTTGGTAACGAGAAGAACGGGAAGTCTCAGTCAGCAGTCCCGAGAGAAGAACCGGCTGGGCGCAGAGCGAGAGGGACGGTTGCATAAAGAGGGAGTTTGGTGATCCAACGTGGACCACACATTTTCCCGTAGAAGGAGCAGCGCGCAGCATCCGCCCGACCGAAACCATATTAAGCACAGAAATCTCGCACTGACGCTCACGTATCTAACTAGACCAATCTCCATTACTGGTATTGGCCGCAGGAGGAATAAGGATATTTTTTCTCGTTCCTTCGAATCACTACCAGAATTGTACTCTAACAATCGGTAAGTTCTCATCATCATTTTGTGTTCTTTGTGCGAAGCATAAAAGTTCGAAAACTTTTAGAGCATAGGACGCTTTTACTGCAGATGCGAATGAGCCTTATGGAAACGAGAAATCTTAAAACCAAATTCCTATATTTATAAACAAACATAATTATGTTTTGCCATGCAACTGAAAATAAGAGGAAGGGCTCGTTTCATATTTTTCATTCACCTTATCGTAAAAAAGATCTTTATTCAACTTTAGCAGATTTTAATTTCATCTTATATCCTGAATTTTTTTTACTTAAGTCTCGGTGGAAATAATTTTGGAATACGAATTAAGTCGATTATTGCTTGCATTGAAAAAAAAATCTTTGTCGTTTGTATTGGAACGTGAACTTTCTCGGAGCCTGTACGCTTTTCCATCTCTCCTCACTGCTTAGAAAATTTTTGTGAGAAAAAAAAATTATGCAGGGCCCCCAACTAAGACACTTTGCGGCCCGGGGCCCAGGAAAACAATGAGGCTCCCATTGAAATAAAATCATAGGTGTAAAATAAATTTCATAGGTGTCAGCGAAAAACACTTCCAATTTTAAAAAGTATCAGAAGAAAGTGTACAATTTGCTATTGGTCATTTCATCACCTAGAGTAATATTTGCTTATGCAAAAATTTGTTAGTTGAAATAGGAAATCTAGATTTCTATACAACTCCCTCCAGAAAAAAAGATATAAAAAAAAGTATTCATTAAATATAAAAAAAATAACGCAACTTTTTTTAATGAATATTTCTTTTAATGAAATATTCATTAAAAAAAGTTACGTGGTATGCTCAATTAGTCTAAAGCAAGCAACCCACTCTTTCTAGCTGCAAAAGTGGCTGTGCTTCTAGCAGTATTAACAAGGTTTGACTAAGACACCAGGACGGGAGCCCTGGGTAAGGAATACGGCAAAGCTACCATCGAAACAAAATCTTTTACTAATACATAGTGCTGGAGACATCACGTGATACATAATGCACTCTATATATATACATACATACTCATATTTCATTTTATTTTACCTTTGCATCAAACGAGGGAGATGTTTTATATTTCACTTTTTATAGCAAATTTGATTGCGCAATAGTGAAAAGTCGTTGATTGATAGATTAATAGTCTACGAATTTGTAGTAATAATTTTCAATAACCTTAGAATTTGTAATAAATTCTAAAGCGAAATTGATTGTGTTCTTGTAGTGAGGCAGCAATTTCAGAGAACGGTAAAAAAGGTTTTGTGAAAATTGAAATTGTTCCGGTAATGAAACCATTAGAGATTGACCAGTAAGGAGGTGCAACAAAACCTCACATTAAATATTTTTTTTAAATAATAATAATAATAATAATAATAATGATCCTCGGAAAACTGGAGGCAGAGGGCTACTACAAATACAACAGGTAGTAGAGGAATAAAAAAGAAGCCTGAATGATTACGCCCATAGAAGCAGAGGAAAGCTACTTCAGGCAGGGAATAATGAAAATATCTTAAAAACAACAGAAAGCAAAGCTGAATACAAGAGAAAGTAGTTTGAAAGCAGATTAGATGGCCGGAAGAACAAGCCACTGCATGGACAGTTTCTAAAGAATATTGATGGGAAAAGTGACAACAGCTTGACTTGGGCATGGCTGAAATTGGGTTCGATCAAGAAAGAAACGGAAGGTCTGATTTTTGCTGCACAAGAACAGGCATTGCAGACAAATGTTATGAAGGCTAACATCCAGAAAGTCTGTGATAATCCAGAGTGTCGATTTTGTCAAAAAAAAGATGAAACTGTGTCTCATCTTGTATGTGAATGTAGCAAAATTGCACAAACAGATTACAAAGCTAGGCATGATAGGGTTGCAAAATTGATTCACTGGTCATTATGCAGAAAGCACAACCTGCCAGCATCGAAAAACTCATGGGAACATCAGGTTGAGAAAGTCATAGAAAATGATCAAGTCAAGATCTTGTGAGATTTTCGAATTCAAACCGATCGACACATAGAACATAATACACCAGACATAACAGTCACAGAAAATCGGAAAGTCTGGATAATTGGACCCCTGGAGATGCCAGAGTCGACGAAAAAGGACTGGAAAAAATGACTAAATATAGAGACATGGCTATAGAAGTTACCCGCTCATGGACTAAACACACAACAGCAGTCCCCCATTGTCATCGGGGAACTTGGAACAATGTCAAAGAAGTTTATGAATCATTTTGAAAAACTGCAGCTTTCTGATATGCCACTTACAGAACTGCAGAAGACAGCTTTACTTGGGACATCATACATTTTACGCTAGGTCTCCGGTGGAAACTCGTATCAGCTCAAGAACACCAGTCAATGATAATTTTTTTGTTTACTTTGTTTGTCATAGGCTGTGTTGCGTATATTTCGAATAAAGAAGATAAAAATAATAATAATAATAATAATAATAATAGCAATAATAATAATAACATCATCATCATCATTGTCAACCATTATCAATCCACTGCTGGACGAAGGTATCCCCAAGTTTCTTCCACAACGGTCTGTCTTGTGCCAGTCTCCTTCATGTTACTCCCGCATACTTTCGAATTTCATCCACTCATCTCACATGTAATCTTCTTCTGGGTCTTTTCCTGTCCCTTGGAATCCAGTCTAAAATTTTGGCTGTCCATCGGCGGTCTGTACTTCTGGCGATATGTTCAGCCCATTGCCATTTCAGGGATCTCTGATCATGATGACTTCCACTCTTGTCATTTTTCCGATCTACGAGTTCCTCTTCTTATCTCTCCTGGTTACACCAAGCATGCATGCTTCTTTGAGTTGCCTGCAGGCTTTGCATGTCTCTTTTAGTTAGGGTCCACGTCTCTGCACCATACGTAAGCACTGGAAAGATGCATTGATTAAACACTTTTCTTTTAAGGAATAATGGCATATTGCTCTTGAAAATTATACTGTTTCTTCCAAAAGCTCTCCAGGCAAGTTTTATACGCTGATTAATTTCTTCAACAATGTGACCCTAATCCAGGCAAGTTTTATACGCTGATTAATTTCTTCATTAATGTGACCCTAATGTAGGTATTGATTATCTCCAGCTTTTCCCCATCAATCGGTAAATCTTCATTTTTTGTAAAAGCATTGTACATCACTTTTGTTTTCTGAAAGTTCATTTTTAATCCCACTTCTTTACTCTTGTCAGCAAATTCCTGGGTGCAGCTCTGATGGGGTACTTGCAAAATGACAACGTCATCAGCAAAACGAAGGTGAGTTAGATAATAATAATAATAATAATAATAATAATAACAATAAGGACAACAACACATAATGAAAATTGCAGAGGATGACACCTGTAGAATGTGGAGAACAACCAACGAAACCACAGAATACTTTTTAAAAGCTGCTCTCTTTTTGCTTCAAAACAATACCTTAACAGACACAACCTGGTAGCCAAGATCCTATATCAAGAGCTTGGCGTTAAATATGGGCTTATCCAAGGCTATATTATACTTTATTACAAGTACCAACCAGAACCTATTCTTCCAAATCAGAATTGCATCATGTACTGGGACAAACCTATCATCACATACAAGACCATTGACCACTATCTACCTGATATTGTAATTGTAGACAAAAAGCTGAAAAACACACAACTGATAGATGTAGCGATTCCACCTACAAAGTACATCCAAAGAACAGCACCTAAGGAAATCTCGAAATATGAGAAACAGCGAATGAAAACCCATATGACCTGAAGACAAATCATAACACAGATCATACCAGCTGTCATTTCGGCAACCGCAGTAGCACCAAATAACATTCTGAAAAAATTCAAAGAATTAGGATTGCCACAGAGACTGCTTCACCCAATCCAAAAGGTAGCATTCTGTAAACCTGCCATATCACTAGTAAACTGTCGTCAAACTCACAGGCCTAGGCCGAGAAAGTCGACGATAAGAGAAATAATGATGAGAATAATAGGAATAATGATAAGAATAATAGGAATAATGATGATGAAAAGAAGTCCAACAATGATTATCAGGTCATTTTAGAAACAATTAAAAAAAGGGGGCCGATGTTAAACAGAGGGCCCAAGACTCGGGACTTGCGGTCTGGTACGGTTATCAGTACCTAAATATATGGAATTTTTCGAAAGGTGAATCAATGAAACAGCTCCCAGTAAAAAAAAAGTCAGCCAAAAGTTCAGTTCAAGAAAATGACATTTTGATGCCTAATCGCCGATTTAAAATGATTTAATAATTATGAGCAGAAGAACACAAAATACCTGGGATAGATAGTATTCTCTTTGAAATGAATTGAAAATTAAAGTGGTGTGCTACTCAAAATAAATGTCCTGTAAACAAATGTAACTTTCGAGACATTATTTATATCAGCTTAGCGTCGTAGAGAATCAAATGCCGAAGTGAATGTGCGGTGATGTCAGAAAGCATAGATCAAATCAAGAGTGAAAAAATATAACAGTTAATGCGACAAATATTTCAATGAAGATCCAAGAAACAAGATTGCGTTGGTATGGGCATATGCGGAATATGAAGTTATGAACATAGACTTACCCGGAACTCTTAATAATTATAGGAAAACCCAGGATGAGGTGGTCGGACAGCTTAATTAATGAAACAAAGAATAGGAGTTTAAAAAGAGAGATGACACTGCACTAGCTCGAACTGTGTAGACGAAAAAAATCCTTAACAGCTACCACATCTAACAGTGAAACTAATTGCGACGCGGAAGATAAACTACAAAATAGATAAATTAATTAATAAATAAATAAATAATAAAAACTGCTTTGAATCAAAGGTATAGTTTCGAAAAAAAGTGACTGTTAAGGGATTGTATAATAAAAACACAATTTACTTACCGGACTTCAAAGAAATGAAAGGTTAAATATATGACATTAAGCGTTGTTTTTAATTAGTCTTTCATCAACACCAAGTGAAACAAACAAAAAAATTAAAATTCATTATAAGTTGTTTAACTGATCGACGTCAGTTGAGCTTAGCAAAAAAATTATTGTTCTAAAGGATGAAGATTCCTGATATACAAAAAATTACGCAAAAGTTTCACTTCTAAAACGAGAATAAAACAAACTCTCTTTAAGAATCGGAGCTTAAAATTTACAATCCTATTTTGAATTCTCTAAAGTGTCTTTTTTTTTTTGAAAAGAGTGCATTTCTTTTTCTGTAACATTACTGATTTGAACTTTTTTTTCTAACTTTTTGAGGTGAAATGATCTGTTTTCTTTTCTAAGTACAGAATGAACATAAATTTTCATTTCCATTCTTGTTGAATGTACTACGACCTTTTGTTTGGGAAGTCCGGTGTTGTAGTGTTCGGCTTTTTGTTTTTTGCAAGGGAGTATGTGGATAGAGAAAGCAGAATTTTGTCGATGAACAGTTTAAACGAAGGCCAAAGACCCCAGTCACTACAAAACTGTTTGGCTTCCGGTTATAACAAAGTAAATTTCTCCGTCATTTTTATCCGCGCCAGGATTCGAACCCGGGTAAACTCATTCCGGAATAAGTTGCTCTACCAATTAAGCTACGCGGACGTTTTTTTATTCTGATTCCTATCTGCCTTTATGTTGTGTGCGTCCTTCTGGCAGGTACGTCACATCTCCTGGTACGTTACATCATCTCCCCCTTATTTTTATTTTTTTCGTCGAAGTGCTGGAGAAGGGATTCTCTTATTTTTCCTATCTCGCGGTGTGGAAATAACATCACACCATTGCGAGATTTTGAACGGTCGGGTCATCCGGATAGTTCGGGCGCCATTATAACGAAGTAAATTTCTCCGTCATTTTTATCCGCGCCGGGGCTCGAACCCGGGTCCCATCATTCCGGAATAAGTTGCTCTACCAATTGAGCTACGCGGACGTTTTATTCTGATTCCTATCTGCCTTTATGTTGTGTGCGTACTTCGGGCAAGTACGTCACATCTCCTGGTACGTTACACGGTAATCGACTGGTAAGGATTCGTGTTATCCTGTAAAGTCCCGACAAATATCAGGGTTTTGATCCTACTTAAGGCATTAATGCTATATTTTGTTTCCTTGATTCAAGTTCTCTTACTCACCTGGGGCGAATTACTCTAAATGAGGGATAGGCCATTGCTCCTAGCCTTCCATGTTCATGGGAAGCTTTTAACTACTAATTAATACTTCAACGGCTATCACAATACTTCAACGGCTATCACATAGGTCTGAAACCAGTCGTTAGTAGTGATATTCAGAGTATTTAGCATTGTACTTTCGTTGATTTTAGCATTGGCTTTCCCTTCTGGGTTGTTTGATGGAACGTTTGTAGTGGTCAAAGACTATATCACCGAGTTGACGCAATTAAATTACACTTATATCATTGATGAAGCATTCCGACCTGATGTCACTCATCATCCGAGTTGGATATGGGTTCGAGTCTAGGACAAGAGCTTGTTTGTGTTACGGAGCTCCCTAATTCAGCGGCCTAGAACCAGTGGCCTTAAACCAGTGACGTGTGACTTCTTATAGCCTTACTTACATGCTGACGAAGGTCGTAAAAATTTGAAAAGAAAACAAAAGAACACCCTTTTAAATGATGTGTAGAAATTTTCGTAAACAAGGACTGCCAATGAAATTTATATTACCAAATAAAACTGACCGTTTCCTCCAGCTCTCTTTCTTTGGAAGCTGTTGCTCGAGTTTTTAACTTAAAATTTTTAAAATTTTAGGGTATTGTTGAGACACTGCCTGAATGACATGTTAAGGAGAAAATCAGGGTTCTTAACCCTTTAAGATACCTAATATGCCTTACTGAAAGGCGCCCAAATTTTCTGCGCTCCCTAAAACAGAAATATTCACATAGCGGCAGTGATTAACGAAATCTAGAGCAAAATATTTCCTTTCCTCCCTATCTTCTTAATATCAGCAACAATAAACCTATTAATCGTGATAAGCGCTCCTTTTTGTGCTTCTTTATTGTGTGCCCCATGACCCTGAATTAAGCTGCCCTTCATGAGGAAGGGCTAGTTCCTCTGACTCGAACAAAATGCCACTGGGTACATACAAGTGATTCAATAACCTTCTCGTTTCTTAGGTTCCTTGCCATTGTTATAGCCATTTAACAGATAATAATCCGTCAGAATAGATTAGAGCCAATATTCTTTTCTAAATAACCCATTTGAATGACAAAGTTAAAATGATACCAACGCTTAGACGGCGAATATATTCGTTCGAGCTGATTTTAGTTTATTCCACTAACCCCGAGTTAAATCGTTTTAGCCGTTTAAAAGGTTAATGTAAAATAGATGTAAGTTGGTTTCGTAAAATGAATTAAGCTGCCCTTGTTGTGAGCAGTGTTTGTAAATCAGTCGCGCAGGATCGCTGAACATGTTATTTTAGCAGAGGAGATAGATGACTTTGTTCTGTTAATTGTGAACTGCCACTAGGACGTAATTGTAGAACGTGTTGTTTCTGAGATTAATGCCACTTCTTCTTGTGTTAAAGCCACATCTTGATACTCGTTTCAAGCATTCCTGCATCCAGCGGAATTACTGTCTCTAACTGCGCTCAGACACAGAATCCTCCAAGGTCCAGACTGGTATTTAGGCATGTACGACGGACTGCTCTTTCTGTTGAACATAGAGGTATCTCCTTGAAAAATATAAATGACATTCGGACTGGATGTATGACCCTTAATTCATATGAAATCCTTTTGTACCTGTAGATATTTTGCGCGGTTCAATATTCAAACAGATTCTTAAATATAATTTGGAACAGTGCCAGCATATTCTACCTCACCGATAGCGCACCACCATGAGCAACTCTGAAGGATATCGGAAGTCGCCTGTCCTAGACTTAGGGTTACTGGTTCCAATGAAAGACAGAACCACCACCGCAAAATAAGCATACCATTCATGTTTTATTGAAACTCGAACTCCGGATAAAATAGAACGAATGTTCAGAAGCCAATGCTTCAGAGCATTGGCTTCTGACTCCGGGTCGCCCCGGGGTTTTAGGCATGAACCATTGGAACCAGTATTGGAACAAAAACTACCGCGTTCCACATTAATGTTTTGGAGAAGCATGAATGTCCTTCGTTGTGGCAATCTGATGAAAGGGATCTTACATTTTCTGACATTATGATGTGTCATGCCACACAACAAGGACAATAATTGCGTATCAATTTAATGGCATATTCCCAGTTGTCATACCTGAGCACCAATTTCAATCACAGAGGACATCTCTTTGATGAACGGGAGAGCAAGATCAGGACATGGTCAAATCGGCATTCTTCGATTGAAGAGCTCATGGCAAATATTTAAAAGAGGAGAGAAATAAATAACAGCATACTATCAGAAGTAAATTAAAGGAAGTTGCACTGAAAAGGTCATCAAGTCTCAAACGGCTGTCTCTGTGGCAGTGTAGTCCGAGGTGCTGACTCCTGATCGTTCTTTCGATATGTGTCTGTTTTCGAGTTCCGGGAGAGACGTGTAGAGTGCCTGTCTGACGGTGCTGAACCTATTCCATTCGTGGAACCAGTGGTACAAAACTACGGACGAGCGGCTGTTTATAACGCTTAGAGTTGCTCATGGTGGTCGTTAAACTCTGATACAAAAAGAAGTTCAAAGAAACGGGGTACACACGATTTTAGTACATAGATACATATCCCTAAGTTTTTTCTGAGATTCAGGGATTAGCTCTTCAAAGAAAGTTCATCTGCCAGAATAAAGTTTGAAACTGATTGAACTAAATTTTGCTCACTGTTGATGTATCAAACGCCTCTATCTGTTGATCAGCGATTTTGGCACATAACTCGAGCTTCAATGACATCCCTGACTCATTGGCATTTTCTCATGCAGACATGCCTGAATCTGTTCATTTCATGATTTCCTTCGTCTACCTCTACCTTTCTTTCATGTCACTTAGAGTACATCTCAATACTGATTCTTTCAACATGGCAAGACCACCTAAGAATATTAGTCTCCACCTTACTATCAATTGTCTGCTTCACATTTGACCATTTGCAACACATCTTCGTTCCTCACATTATCAGAACGTGTCTTTCCATACACCTCCCCCATGTAGGTAACGCGTCTCTCCAGCACACGACTCCTATGTCTCCTCTGCAGTATCCAGGTTTCAGTGCTGTACATCAGAGTTGGAACAATTATACTTTCGTACAGTGCCATTCTGGTCTCTTTTGTGAACTCATCATTCAGGTGAAATTCTCCTAAAGCAGCAATGACTTTCAATGATGAATTCACTTGCCTACTAATTTTACCATCTATTCTTTTTTCTCTGTCGAACATGCTTCCTTAAAATACAAATGCATTTAGAGCGATCGTGCATTCAGTACTAAGAGTTCCTCGCTCAAATACCATAATTTTGGTTTCCCCTTTATTTATACTCATTTTGAGTTTTCATACAAACTCAGTACATTCGGGACAACACACTCTACAACTGACTTTTGCTCTCTCACAACAGGACTGTGTCATCGGCGTACAGCAATCTGCACACAAGGATATTAACAATACATTTATATTTTGGCATCACTCCTGAAGGCATCAATAAATATGTTAAACAGTCAGGATAAAATTGCGCAAGCTTGTCTGACTCCTGCATCAATCGCAAACCATTTCAATAGAACACCATTCAATGATGCACATGATCTATCGCTTACACCCTTCTAATATCATAAGATTCCCAATTATACCATATTTATTCAAGACCTTTCAAAGAAATATCCTGTTTACTGGATCATAAGCTTTCTCTAAATCTATGAAAGAAGCAAAAATGTTCTTACCAACAGACAGGTACTTTTCGATCATCTGCGTAAAGAAAAACTTTAGTTTGTGCAGCATTTACCAGGCAAAAAGTCCCTCACGTGATTTACGATATTAGATTCATCCAATAAAGCTATGGTTTTGTTTTTCACAGCAAGTATCCCATGATCCTCGGAAAGGAAGCGCATATGTGAATGTCAGATAAGTAAATTTAAATTTTATACGAATGAGGGCCACGGATAACGACTTAGGACTAAGCTACTCGAGTAGGTTTCACGCTTTTGTGCAATACTTTGGTACCACAAGGGCAACATAAATAACTGTTTCAATCAGTCAGAATACTAAAATTGTTAATTAAATGCTTACTGGAGGAAGTTCAGTGATGAAGGACGATATGAATGAACTATAAAATGTCAGTTGGTTTCCCAACCAATCGCCGGATCAACGAGTTTTAAGTATCTTAGTTTTCAATGGAAAAACACTGTTGGCTTGCTGGGTTATTATATTTATCTGGTGCAAGTGTCTCAGTGGGCAGAAGGGCACCGTGGGAGTTTCGTCCAAGTGCAATCCAAAGATAAGACAGAGAAATTATTACATCAAATTCCAAGGCACTGGATCGAACCGATGGGAATACTTTTTAAATTTTCAATTGCAGTCCAATATTAGTGAAATTCTGCTTCTTAAAAATTAGCAACGGGCTATGCTTAAACTCTCTTGTCGTATTCTGCTCAAGGTTGGAAACTCTCTTTAGATTCAGGCAGATCGAGCAGATTAGGAGCATGTCAAAAACGCTACCAGAAGATTTCCTCTGATGATTATGTTATTAACCATTACGTCTTGCTTTCCATTATACACAAAGCATCGCATGTTACATAACAAACTATTTTAAATAAATCAGTTTGCGTAACATCCTAAAAAATACAGATTCATTAATAAGTAGGGACTGTACAACAATAATACTCAAAATAGTACAAGTACACTAATAACCCGAAATCTCTTGCCGTAGAATAGAAATAAAACTTTTCAAGATTTCGCACATCAAGCAGATGGCTTTTTCAAGGAAGATAGACAGCTAACTGCAAACTGGATAATAGAACGTTTCAACAATTTGAACGCGGGGACTTGACTAAACACAAAACGAATAGGCACAAACGTGATAATTCGAAGAAACGAGGTCACGTTGGTTGAGCACGTGGTACTATGGTAGAAAACGCAGCATTATTTGAAGAATTGGTTCCCAATACGTGGCAACTCCAGAGAAACGCTATCATTCCAAGCCTCGCTGCTGGTCAAAATTTCCATGGTTTCGCGAATGACAGTAGATTTGGGTGTATAGTACGAAGCTAATTTCTTTACATCACTCCACATAGGATCGGCGGACTTGAACTTGACTTCTATTGATAGGGCAGTGGTTATGGCAGTACCACTGCCCTATTCTTCAGAAATATCTGGAGGACATATATAAATGTCACTTTCAGCAGAAAGGCATATTTTGATTGATTCCCATGTAGTTACATTTTCAGAAAATTTTAAAATTGCATCGTCTTATGCGGGAATCAAACCCGCATTTCCGTTGCAGCATGCTACGGTTGTACCGCACAGGTCAAGGGAGTTCCAAGCAACTGAAACTAAGCAGTTCTAGTCTCAATACCTGGAAAACAATGAATGCGACCCCATTCCACCGATAATGCCATTTGGCGGTCCCGGTGGGGCAGTGGTATAAGCGCTGACTTCTGATCATACGTCCGCGATGGATTCGAATATCGGTGAGGCATGGATGGTGTACATGTCTTGCGATACTGGTTCTCTCCCTTTTCTGGAACCAGTGGCCCTAAATTAGTGACGGACGACTAATTATAGCTCATTGAGATGCTAACGATGGTCGTTAAACCTCCAATTATTAAAAAATGACATTTGTGTATGATTTCAATGTGTTTGTGAAGACCTATTTCTTTAAAGGGGTTTGTTTCCCATTTACTTATTTTTTAACTGTTTTTTTTTTTGATTGGAGGTTTAACGACCACCGTGAGCAACTCAATGGGCTATAAGCAGTCGCCTGTCCCTAATTTAGGGTCACTGGTTCCACGGAAGGGAAGAGCCAGTGCCGTAAGACAAACACAACATCCATGCCTGACCAGGATTCGAACCCGGAACCCTTACGGACGAATGATCAGAGGCCAGCGCTTTAGACCGCTGCGCCACCGGGGCGGCTAACTGGGGGTTTAACGACTACAATGAGGAACTCAGTGGGCTATAAGCAGTCGCTTGTCTCCCTAATTTAGGGTCACTGACTCCAGGGAAGGGAGAGAGAGCCAGTGCCGTAAGACAAGCACAACATCTATGTTTCACCGAGATTCGAACCCGGACCTATCTAGGACGAAAGATTAGATGCATAGGCGTGGTGCTGGGGGGGGGCACAGGGCGGCACGTGCCCCCAAACTTAAAAAGTCGAAAGAGTAATAACTAGTCGTTAACCTTTTAGATGTTATAAAGTGTGAAATGCAGCCAAGGGAACAACTCTACGCAATAGCGAGCAATGTTGATTGGTTTCCAGCAGTCATTCCATGCACAAGAGCATGCAGTCATCCGAGGATAGTTTTGATCATTAAATAACTGCCTCAGGTGCTTTGAAAGGCTTCCTTTTTTTCACCCTCATAAAGATGAATCAAGGCAAGCCTCGCACACCTCGTAGCTTTGATATATTAGGCATGTAAAAAACCTAAGTTATGGTACTAATGGCAATTAAATGGGGGCGGCCCAATTGTTTCTACCATGTCCTTTCGAGTACCAGAACTTGTGGCATAAATCCGTACCTTGACGAGAAATGTGTCGTTGATGCTAAAAGGAAGCACCGGATTGCTTCGCCTACAGCTAATCTGAATGGTATTCGGATTTGTAAGAAACACCTGCTTAATTTCAGTTGCTTCGAACTTCGTGGTTCTAAATAGTGTAAGGGTAGCGTGCTCGAACGGAAACCGGGAGGTCAGGTTCGATTTCCGCTCCTGGGTGATGCAATTTTCAAGTTTTCCGAAGAGATCTCTACCTGGGGGAACAATAATAATACGAAAGCTCTGTGATGATACCAACACTTATCTTAACATTCTGCAGAACATATAGTTCATTCGAACACCAAAACATCTAATTCATGCACAAGGATAAACGAGAGTAAATGAACACAAACTGCATGTTTCCTTCGTTTTCACCTCAACGGTTTTCGATCCGATTAAAATCAGCGGAAGACAAAAACAGAGAGATTGATAACAATTCTTCTATTATTTCCTTAAAACAACCACAAATGATTCAAGACTGCAGCACTTTATCATGGTAAAGGATAACTTCAGCTCAAGTCTCAAGTATGTCGCGTCTAACTTTCTGAAGGAGAGAAGCTAATACTGTACAACCTCCATTAACGGACACCTCCGAACAGCGGTAACTCCCAAACAACTGCAAGTTTTGCTCGGTACGGAAGAGTTGCTGTAGGATTGACATTAGGAATAACCTCTGTACATGGAAGTAGGACAGACGGATACCTTATCCTTTAGGATTCTACGAGTCAGAAAGTTAGTTGCACTGCTTGATAAAACAACACAGGATCGAAATTACAGAAATATGTTATATGTACCAGAAAGTTCCATACAAAAGTTACTTCTCGACGTAATCACCTAGGTTATTGAAGCATTTGTCGAGGCGTGGCACAAGTTTTTCTATGCCTTCTGCGAAGAAATTGCGTCCAACGTCCGATAACCATTGCTGGGCTGCAGCTTTCACCTCGTCATCCGAGTGATATCGTCGCTTTGCAAGTTCTTGTTTCATGGGACCGAAGATGTGGAAGTCACATGGCGCAAGATCTGGACTATCCACACCTCCCACCTAAACTTTTTCAGAAGGTCCTTCGTTAGGTTCGCCGCATGCGGTCTTCCCTTGTGGTAATCGTCCTCGATATCAGTACGTCCGTTCTCGAACAAGATGCACCACTATGCGATAGCTTGACGCGATATTGCTTTCTCCCCGTATACTTCGTTCAACTGCCGAACAATTTCAGTTCAGTTACACCCTTTTGCCCACAAAAAACGAATCACTGCACGCCGTTCCAATTTGGAAGCCACCTGCAGCTGCAGAGGCATGTTCACGACTCGTTAGCGAGCGAACTAAAACTACTGCGTAGAAGCAACTGCGGTACGTGCTGCAGGCAAATGCTAGCAGTGTTGCCACGAAGTGTCAACAAAATATCATTTTACCGAGATGTTTTACGGAGGAGTGCAACTAACGTTTTGACTGCTCCTCGTGCTTAACTACTTCGGTACTTAAGCGGGTGAGAAAGATGGGAGCAAACAATGTTGCTAAATGAACTGTGTCCTCGTGCAGAATGGGTTGCATTACGTTGGGCACAATGCCATGCATTAATGAAAAGAAAGGAGTTATAGTTTAGTTTGATGCGTGACGGTTGTTGCCTGTGGCGAACTCTAGATCCCGTTATAATGAATAAAGTCCTCCGCTGGACGTGTAGTGCAGGGAAGCTTACGTTAAGTCACTTTAGGGTTATTGGAAGGTTACTTGACGTAGCTAAAGTGTACCTAATCTTCAAAGTGCTAGAGTTTGTTTTGGTAAGACCCGCACGTGCAATAAATTCATTGAATATGGAACTTCTCTTTACTCAGCGTTCCTCATTATCTTGAATATCAGTACTATAACTTCGGTTTTAGTACATTAGTACCTTGAAGGCTCCTTATTAGAGCGGTAAACACAATATACCCTGGACTTAATGGAGACACTTAATGAAAGAGACTTAACGGCCAGACAGAGGTCTGACAATAATATGAACTGAGAAAACGTACTCACTTAAAACCTTTTATTGGAGAGTATCATCAAACACACACTCAACAAATCACACGACTACTGAATATCCGAACTTTCGTAGAATCGCATAACAATAATTAAGAAGAACCTATCACATAAAACGAAGCTTCCTTGGTATAGTTGAGCGCGCCTATACATATAGCATACCACCACGTCATGACTTACACTCGTTGCCACATATCATTCAGTGGGAGAAATAACATCTCGTTAAGTGAGAAGATAATTTGCATAGCAAAATAAAATAACAAGAGATAGTAAAATCAAAAGGAACTGAATGTAGAGTATACGTTACACCGTGTATGTTCCATTCCCACATAGAGGGGCAGGCGGGTGTGAATGCGGGTGACTGGAATATTGCAGTTTGTGGCAGTGTTTCTTGGTTTGGTCTTGGTCTCTGTGGGTTATGATCCTGCTTTCGCTTGTGGGCCGCCTAACTGTACAGTTACACTTGACTGCCTCTAAAATTGTCCCGTTTTTTCTTTCTATAAGGTACCTTAGCCCAAATCTCCTAGCTTTCCTTTTCAAGTGCTGTTTAAGACTAGGAGTCAGACACTACCCTCCTAAAATCCTCTACACCATGATTAATTACAAAAGTGTAGCTGTAGATCATCCAATTCTAGTAAAGAATAGGTGTTCATAACGAGAAGAACTCTTGCATTTAAACTCTAAATTACTGGTAAAAATATTTGGATGCAAACAATTAGTTACGTTTACTGATATAAATCTGGGCATTTTACCACTCCCCAGGTTTCTGTAGGCTAACATTATGCAGTCCACATTCTGATCTTTCCATCGCTACAAGCGCTGACTGCATAAATCAGTATCTAATTCCGCACTGACTTGCGGGATTTTCTGAACCAAATACAACTGCTAAACAATATTAGGCCTAACCTCCCAACAGCGATCACTTTTCCCCGGTCCGAGCGATAATCGCTATTCAGTGTTTTCACTGTACTATGGGTTTGCAGGGTTAGAACTATATAAGACTTCACCAATTAGAGGCAAATGGAATAAGGTGCGATTGATTGGACGACACGAACCGTTTAAAGTTCTTTGGTATGTAATTTCTACAATCTTTCCACCATCGGAATTATTGTAATAAGATGTATGGGAGAGAGAGATAGGGATAAAAGTATGTTAAGTCAACATACTTATAGAATAAGCGTAGAATAAGATGCTTTTGTTATGGGAAATATTTACACACAAGTTTAACTTCAAATTAACTTACTTGTCCCTTGGTCACTCGGATTGTTCAAATTCTTTCTTGCTTGTTGGTAACCCCTGCAAATCTCTGTTAGTACTGAATTATTACTGACAGAGTAATAATAAGTCCATACTTACCGATTCCGTTCTTTATTGTAACAGTTAGTACGTTGAAACAGCCTCAACAAACATGTCCTCCTCATTAGCAAGAAGAAGAGACTTCACAATACTCAGTGTTTCATGGTTTAGTATATCAATATGAATAAGAATTTTCGTTCAGCAGATAGCTTTAGCAATATGGATCTCAACACATAATATTGAATTCAACTCTGGATAAAACCTGGCCACACAGAGTTGCTCTGCTCAGCATCTAATATAATTGGCCTTCTTACATCTGCTGATCTGAACATTGTAATCAGCTCCCACCTTAGAACACACAATACCTTCTATTTAGGTGGGATTGCACTTTGATCCACTGTCAGGCTGCCAGTGGATTTTGTGGCGTTAAATCAGAAAATATTTAATCAGGATAAACCAAATTTATATGAGAACACAGAACTCCAAAGGAAGGTTAAATGAGAGGTATGAGTCATATAATTTAAAAATTGCATTCGGTTCAATATGCTGCTTAGAGTTCGTATTCATATTGATATAATGAAGCACTGAAAACACGTGTCCGCCAGATGCTGAGCAAACATATCTCTCTTCTACTTGATGATATGGTCCATATCTTTCTTGCAGTAGTTGCATCCGACAACATTTACTCCGATATGTTGATGATTTCTATGTTCGTTGAATGAGTTTATCTAAGACACTTTGTCCCTTGATCCTCCCTGGGATGTAATGACCTTAGTTACAAAACCCCTGTGATTTATAGCTCTAATTTAATCTCCAGTTTTGAATTTCTATTTCTTATGTAAATTATGTTACTCCTCCGATAGGTTTTCCTTCTGAACGGCACGTCACTTCCAGGAATTCCCTGACCCTTTTTGGCGACAATTAGTAGTGAGTAAAAAATAAATAAATAAACAAACGACGTTGGTGACGATTGAAGATTCGATGATCGTATTTTGCTATCATAATGATCGATACGTCGAAACAATTTTTTCTATGAGACTGATATTGTGATAACAATGAATTTCTGTAAAGTGTTCAAAGAGGAATTGTGATTACAAGCGAGTGTAATTCGACAACAACAGAGAAAATAAATCGTTGAACGTTATATCTTGATATTTGTTACTTGCCAATACACGAGATCGTTAGTGATACCGTAAGGGTGGTGCCTAATATTTAATAGTATTTCAACACAAGTCTAAAACATCGAAACCTCAGTTATTCGGCTTCTGAAGATGAAGTTTCATCTAAAGTCTGTTAGATTTCTTTAAAGTTGCACTTTGATCTGCCGTTACTGCATTTTCAGAATTATGCGGACTTATAACACAGTTTCTTCGGTCGTTACGGTTGTATACCCGAGGTCTTAAGGTGTTACATTTCTATTCTTTCAGGTGTTCATCACAACGAGGGTGAATCAAAAATTAAGGTCAATGCTCTCGTTACGTTGGCAACCAGAGTTGCGGCAGATTGCTATTTAGGGAGGGAAGGGCACGTGACGCCTCGTGACACACGTAGCGGATGCAATCGCTGATCTTCTAACCATTGTTACCCAGCAGTTGTAAGGACGTAAACATGACCGCTCTTTCGTCGGAATGATCTATCGTCGAGTAGCAAAGTGTAGTGAGATTTTTGTGGGCTGAGAGTGCGCAACCCGTTGAAATTCATCGTAGGTGCTTGTGCAATATGGGGAGGACAGGTGAATGAGCCAGAGACATATATACAAATGGATAGAGAAGTTTCAAGCCGGTAGAACGAATGCGTTTGATGAAGCTCGATCGGGCCGTCCATAAACCTCTCGCACAAAGGATCATCTGGATTGCATCGATGCGCTCATTAAAGAAGATCGCCGGGTTACTCTGTCTGAGATCGCCCAAAAGGTAAACATTAGCTATGGTTCTGCATTCTCAATAGTGCATGACGATCTCGGATATCATAGAGTTTGTTCAATATCGATGCCACGGCAGTTGTCAGATGCGCAAAAGCAGCAGCACCTGGAACTTGGCAGAAGTTTTTGTATGAGCCAGATCCTAGTATTCTGGAAAGGATTGTCACTGGAGACGAAACATGGGTCTATCATCAAGACCCCGAGAGCAAAAGGCAAGCACGTAGTAGAAACATCCGAGATTCCCATGCAAAAAGAAGTTCAAAGTTGTCTCTTCAGCCCGAAAATTAATGCATGCTGACTGTCTTTTTTGACATGAAAGAACTCATCGTGGAACACTATCAAGCACAGGATGACTCAATTAACAGTCGATTATATTGTGACTTGCTGAAAGACAAATTGAAACCAGCAATGTTATCCAAAAACGTGATATTGCTGTACGACAACGCTCGTCCACATACGGCAGTGGTAACTCAACAAACGATGAACAAGTTGAAGTTTGAGGTGTTACTACACCCTGCTTACAGCTCCGACCTGGCGCGGTGCGACTTTCATGTCTTCGGGCCTCTGAAAGACGCTTTGCGAGGCCGCCATTTTAAAAGTGATGTCCAGGTACAAGAAGCGGTGCATTCGTGGCTGCAGGAACAGCCGAAAACATTCTTCTCTGCAGGAATCCAGAAGCTTGTAGACAGATATCAAATATGCGTTGAACGACAGTGGGGACTATGTTGAGAAAAAAGGTAATTTTTATCTGTGTGCCTCTGAGTTTCTTTATATGCGACAACATTGATCTTACTTTTTGATTTACCTTCGTAATTGGGAGGGCAGTGAATATTCTTCGAAATCGCCGAAGCGTGTTCTGAAGTCAATCGATTAACTGCTGGGCTTTATGAGACCATGAAAGCTTTCATTAAAAGGAAAAGCAAACAGCTAACATAACTGATCTGCTGTTATTGATGAATAACAGAAAAAGAGAAGAAGAAAAAGGAATCTAAAAGAAAGAAATAAGATGGCAGTTCTCTGCTTTATGTAACGAACGTGAATGAGTGGATATTGTTCAGAGCAACAGGACTATTTTATGTGAAATAGTATACTTTCCATGCATTGCATATACGACAAATCTATTAGATATTTCGAAGTAGAAAAGATATGTGTAGCCAGACATATTCGTAACTATGACTACAGAAAACAGTTATATAATATTCAATTTTTTTTAGCAGTAGCAGTACTTGATGGAATCTGAGTTTTATGGATGTTGTGTCTGATACTCTTCATAAAATATGAATAATAATATAAGAAGGTCACCTGTCCGCTGTTAAATAATTCAATCGTGAAAACATGGAGACTTGGAAACAGGATGTCGTCAGCTGTCGGAGTGTTGGTGTAAGATTTCCCTCGTAGTAGCGAATCATTTTAACGCAGTTTTCAGTTGTAGCATTTCAATGTACGTAGATTAATGATAGATTTAACATAGGAGTGAGCATCTGTGCATTTTAAAAACTGAATGGGAAATTCACATGCGCATACAAAGAGCCCGAATTCGAATCCCAAGAAGAAGTTGAGTTCATCAGGCTGAATACTGAGAGGGAACAGCAAAATAATTCGCTCTCTGAAAAGGAGCTGATGAACCAAACTGACGCTCTCAATCCTTTCAGGAGTTTGTCACTGATACCGTCTTCCGAGATGCTCATTCAGGTTCTGCAGATCTTTGAAATAAGTTCCTAGAATATTTAAGGGACGGATCATGAATGAATATGTGCATAACAGGTGCGTGCTCTAAACGCCATATTTCTTTTCTTATATTTTTTTCAGCATTAAATATTCCAGTTTTCTCATCTTTCTGTTATTTCGGGAAGAGGTTTCCTAGCGGGGTCCCAGCAAAAACAGTCTTGCTGGGCCATCACTGCCAGCAATGGCCCAGCACTATGTTGCCGCTGCCGAACCATCAATAAAATGTCTGGGTGGCCAACAGAAGGGCCAACAGTTGGCATCCCCATCGGTTGTCATATGCCACAACAGGACCATCAGTTATCCATCACAGGCAGTAGCAAGTGCCATAAATGATGGCTAGCCTAATGTGGTTCGCTAGTTTGCCGGTAGTGGCAGCCGGCAACCACGTGACGTAACTGATGGCTTGCCGAATCTTGTCCGCCAATTTCCAAGTGGTAGTCATAAAAAAAATCAAGAATAACCGCAGTTTCACAAAGCTACAATTTTTTTCACCTTACGAAACTTCTGAAGTGTAACACTACGCTGGGGAAATTTTCTCAACAGACCGAGAAAACGCCTGTTTGGATCTGGGTGGAAACGGACGAGGGCTGTCGAGTTGGGAGGCGAGCTATCTGCCGACGGGACTAATTTGCCACGCACGAGCGTGTGCTTGAAGCTGTCTTTTCCCTGCTGAATGTGTAATCGAATGGTTCTCTCTTGCATTTTACAATATTGTGAGGCATATTTCATAAAAGTCAGTTTCATATAATTCATATATATATATATATGCGTTATTTTAAGAAGAAAGTATTCTTGAAAGGTTTCCCGTTGTGAGTAGCATGGGTGCACGAAATAATTTTTTCAATCGAGTTTTTAGGAGCCCAGATTTTGCTGCAAATACATCAGAAGCAGAAATCAACGCTTACTCCCCCTTTTGGCCAAATCACTCTTTTCGAAATATTAGAAACTATATGCAAAACATTTCCCATACAGAAAGAATTTTTCAAATCGGAGTTTTAGAAGCAGAGATGTCGGGGAAAACGCAATTTACCTTAACGCCCCTTAGCGGGAAGTCTATGAATTACTTTTAAATTTTGAAATTATATGATAAACATTTCGCAGCGGAAACGCTATCCAACAAAGAAGGAATTTTTCGAATCGGATTTTAGAAGCAAAGATATTCACAAAAATAAGATATACGTCTACGCACCCTGGCGGTGACACCACGCATTATTTTAAGGAAACATTCCGAAAAGGTTTATCGACGTGAGTGATATGGGTCCACGAATGAATTTTCAAACGAGAGTTTAGAGGTTCAGATTTTCCCGCAAATACATCAGAAGCAGAAATTAACACTTACGCCCCTGGTAGCCAAACCATTTTTTACCAAAAATTAGAAATTATATGCAAAAAATTTCCCATCTAGAGCTGTATCCGGTACAGAAAGAATTTTTCAAATCGGAGTTTTAGAAGCAGAGATATTGGAGGAAATGTAATTTCCTTCTTACTTTTGCGCCCCTAGTGGAAGATTTATGCGTAACTTAAAAACGTTACCACACCTAAAATAGTTTTCGGCATGAATGGAATCGAAATATAAAAGAGTTTTTTCAATCGGATGTTGGAAGCAAACACGTATATTTCCTATACAGAAAGAATGTGTTTTGAATACGATATTATTTGCAAAATTGTGCAACCTAAAAAAAAAAAAAAACGAAAAGAAGGATCATCATTCCCACATTTCAGGCTTTCCAATGCAAAAAGGGATTTTTCAAATCGGAAGCGGACGGACCGACGAACAAACCGGTAGCATAAACATGATCTTTTTCACAAAAGACGTGCAAAAATTTACTGTAAAGCCTTCTTAGGAAAGTAGAGGCTGCGAAACCCTCAAAGAGTAGGTCAATTCGATATTAATAACTTTCCGATTACAGGAAATTTGTGACTAAGCAAGTTTTCGGATAATTTTGATCAGATGTATTAAGCGCACAGATATGAAAGAAAACTGCATATTTGTATGCACTCAGCATGCAGGAAAATTGCATATTTTTTCAAGAATCAAAATGTGTTTCATAGTCAAGGATGTTTTTCAATTAGTTGTTTAGAATTTGAGGCTCTGTTGCGAATTGATTCCTACACTGACGCCTCGTAGCAATGGAACTATGTACTTTGATGAAAAGTAGTAAATATACGCAAAATATTCTTCATATTGGAAGCTACAAGACGGGAAAAGAATTTAATAAATACGACATTTAGAAGCAGAGATAGCAAGAAAACAGGAGAAACACGTATGCCTCTGGCCGGAAAACTGCGCACTAATGCAACTAATGTTCTTAATGTTCACCATAAATAATGCTATCCAGTGCAAAAGAAATGTTTTGAATATTATTTTAAAAACAGGGATACTACGGCTAATAGAAAAATAGAGTTACGCCACCAAGGAACACTACTGTGAATTTAAAAATACTGAACAATATATCAAATACGGTAAGACATCTGATATAAAAAAATCGTATCGAACAATTAGAAGTAGTGGTAGAAAGATAAATATATACAATTTTACGAATACTAGTGAGAAAAATGTATATTATTGCGAGCAGAAAATATGCGCAAAATGTTTCTCGTAATGAGTGCTATCTGATAGAAAAAATTATTTTTTAAAAGAAAATCTTCACATTTTAAATTTTAAATCCTTATTACACTGAATAGTTCTCCAATTAAAAAAACGCGTGGAACTAGTGTTAAGAAGGAGAAAGAGGTGTGAAAAAGATCACATTTTGCGTTGCATAATAAAAAAATGTAACTGTGCGTTAATAATGAAATATTTATTTACATTGAAAATATATGTGTAGTTTTCTGTTCCGTATTTTTCAGTTTTCTTTTTTTCGCCGGTCCAGTTGCTCCACTTTTTCACTTCTATTCGTACCTTCTTTTTCCCCAAGCAACAACGTTACGCTTGACATATTTCAGCCAGACTTAAATCGAAAGTTCCGGTCATGGCGTCAAGGATTTCTCTTCGTCTCCAGTGACTGCTCAATTACATTCCAGTGAATAACACGTTTAAACTTTGCAGCACGAGTGGATAGTGTTCGGTTGCGAAAACTGCAGGAATTGACTTTTCCGCCACGAAGACTCTGACATCAGTTCCAAGTGATGTTCCTTTCTCTAGTTTTATTAAGATTGACGGAACGCTAAATTTTTTTCTTTAAAGATAACAAACCACCGCAGTTTCACGAGTTAACTCTTTCCAAACCGGATTTGCTCCCCCAAACCCGAGAGACAGTGACGAGTTATTCCAAACCTTTGCATTGCGCAAAAATAAAGAAACACGCCAGACTGATAAACATTTCAATTTAAAAGGAATATACACTAAAGTAGCAATTTTTAGGAACATCCAATAGCAATCAGACACGTGACATCCTCACTTACGCATGCATCTATGGAGCTGAAACGGCTTTGTAAACAGTTCACTGCAAAGGATTCAGACATTTATGATGCTCGGTTAGCGGCAATACAAGAAAGACTCGTAATCAGCGGCATAGAGGCATCCAAGTTCCGTACGTCCCTGAAAGTTTCGTCCACAACAATCCAAAGTGCAGCAAATGATGATTTGTCGCCCCGGTGGCGGAGTGGCAAATCATCATTTGCCACTCCGCCACCGGGAGGCAATAATTTCCGGTTCGAATCCCGGTCAGGCATGGATATTGTGTTTGTCTTACGGCACTGGCTCTCTCCCTTCCCTGGAACCAGTGACCCTAAATTAGGGACAGGCGACTGCTTACAGCTCATTGAGTTGCTCACGGTGGTCGTTAAAACCTCCAATAAAAAAATGATGATTTTTGCGTACTATGCCCAGGGTGTTGTGGTCTCTGATCGAGTGCTGGTAGGGCAAAATGTCAACGCACAATATTATCGTGACTTTCTGAGGACAAAGTTGAGACCGGAAATTCATCGTCGCCCCGGTGGCGCAGTGGTCTAAGCGATGGCTTCTGATCATTCGTCCGAAAAAGAATCCCGGTGAGGCATGGATGTTGTATTTGTGTTACGGCGCTAGCTCTCTCCCTTTCCTGGAAGCAGTGGCTCTAAATTAGGGACGGACGACTGCTTATAGCCCATTGAGTTTTTCACGGTGGCCGTTAAATCTCCAATAAAAAAAATGTCAAAATCGCGCCAACTTGTTAGAAGCGGGAGCGATCTTGCTGCATGACATCGCATAGTGTTATTTTGCAACGTCGGTACGGGGACTTTTGTCGAAATACGGCTGGGAAACTTTATCTCACCCACCATACAGCCCTGATCTCAGTCCACCTGACTTTGATCTTTTCCCAAAGTTAAAAAATCGGCTCCGTGGCATCAGCTACGAATCGCTGGACGAACTGTCATTGGACGTGACCCGAGTAATACGACAGCTGAACAAAGATGGCGTACTACGGGGCATCCAGGACCTACTTCACCGCTGGCAAGCTGTTATTAGCAGCGGAGGGAAGTACATTGAACGGCAATAAAGTAAGTTTTCTCCGTTACTTTTTCTCAAAAATGGATAGTGTGCAGAACTTTATTTAGGAGACCCGTATGTGCTTGGACGCTGGCTTAAACGATTTTGAAAATAAGCAGTTAGCGTTCGGCAAACCTCGTCTGTGCAAGAACAAATGCATCAAGGATGAAGAGCAAGTGGTGCACTGACAGCAAATTATAGAGTCTGCGGTCTTCCTGTGGGCAAAAGCGACTGGTTCAGTGCTTGAAAAATATCTGAAAAGTTACATGTCCAGCTGGGCATGCGCATAAATTATTTACCTGCCCAGGTAGTAAAAGCTGAATTCCCAGGGAAAGTTATCTTTCAAGATAACAAATCAGAACCCTCATTTTTTTAAAGTTAAAAATATGAAGTTGTTTTTATATGTTTTGCATTTCTGTTTTAAGGGTCTGTATTCAAAATGTCCAACGCACAAAAGGGTGTACCTCAAGTTTTAAGATGCTGATGATGAAATTGGTATGAAATAGTATGATGACAAAATTGGTAATTGAGAAATTTAGTGATTCTGCCGTGTTCCTTTTGCTTCAGTTTTCGCTCTTTGTCACTGAACACCAGCGGCTATTTCCATCAGAAGTATGCACCCTTTTTGCCGACTATAAACAACATTTCAAGCAAAACTACTTATGGTCCCTATTTTTGTATCTAGGGCATAATATAATTAAATAAATGGTTTTCTTCTGTAATTAGCACTCCGTAAAAATAACACTATTTCCGGTGATTAGCATTGAAATGAAACACGACATGCGATGAATGCCCGCGTCTCGCGGTTTGCGCCCGATATGCTAACCACTACACCACCCAGAACGACCACGTTTCAAGTTTCCCAGTAATTTGAATTAAACACGTCACAGGAATCGCAAGTCGAAGCAACGGCATTGATATTTGACGAATCTGGATGAATGGAATTTATTATCACCGGTCATTTCCCGGAGAAGCAGATAAACCATGAAATACGGGATTACGCCAGTATATAATACAAATTTGAAGTTGTGATTCCGTCTATTGTGGTAAATTATGACAGGAGTGGTAAGGAGAAATTATTAGCAATAATAATTAGTGGTAAGCAATACAAGAGGAATTATGACAAGAGTGGTAAGGAGTAGTTATTAGTAATAGTAATTAGTGGTAGGGAATACAAGAGTAATTATGACAAGGGAGGTTTTCGGATATTATTTGACTTCTTACCACTCTTGTCATAATTTACACCAATAGACGGAGTCAGAACTTCAAATTTGCATTGTATACTAGTGTAACCCGGTATTTCATGGTTAAAACTTTTTTTAAATCTAGTTACCCAGGACGGGCAACTAGACTTTTAATTCACCTGCGCATGCCAATAATTTAAATTCCCCGGGCATCTCGGGCTTGGTGTTTTTCAAGTCCTGCTGGTTGTTATTCGAGATCACCGGCCGCTGGAGAGGATAGTTCATGAAAACCAACGGGCTCCATTGCGACAAGTAACCGCCAAGTGCAACAGCAATATCAAGAGGAGAATTTCAGCATATACAGCTCGTCGCACAGTGACGCGAATGGGCTATAATATCAGACGTCCCCCTTCGTGCACCACTGGTCTGTGTTATAAACCGACACATTCTTCTGCAGTGGGCACAGGCGTACCAAAACTGGACTCTTGAGTACTGAATAAAGATGGTCTGATCTTTAAGTCACGCTTCCAGTTAGCACACATTGACAGACGGGACAGAATACGGCGTACACAGCACGAATCGATGGTTCCTAGCTGCCCATCGTTAATTGTACCAGCTGATAGAGGAAGTGTAATTATCTGAAGTGTGTTTTTTCATAAAGAACAATTGGTTACTTAATACCTCTGGAATAGCACTTGGATGCTACGAGGTACACTATATTGACAAAAGTCACCGGACACCCCTTCAGAAGCAAATGAACGGATCAGCTGCAAACAGTATAAAAATCAGACTGCAGCTGACCACGATCATATCGCACTGTGAGGCTGAGTGAAAATGTCGCGGCGGGAGCGAACTGACTTTGAGAAAGGAAAGATTGTTGGGTGTTATATTAGTGGGTTGTCTATAAAAGAAACCGAGAGGCGTTTAAACATACCCACGTCAACTTTTTAGATGTACTGAATAAATGGAAGACACATGGCGCGCCTGAAGCAGTAAAACGCACCGGCAGACCAAAGAAAATCAGTGAAAGAGGACGTCTGAGCCTCAGGAGAGTCATCACAGCTAATCGACGGAGTACTGCACAAGACCTCAGTGTGCAGGTGAGTAAAAATGCTGGAACCTCGGTATGTACACGTACCATTCGCAGAGAACTTCATTCCATGGGTTATCGTGGTCGTGCGGCTACTCATAAGCCTTTCATCTCCACCCGGAATGCTACTGGTCGTTTAGCATAGCGTAAAAAAGGAACATTCATCGTGAACCGTAGATGAATGGAAACGGGGCCTATGAACTGATGAATCAAGATACACGATCCATCAGTCTGGTGGCCGTGTGTGGGTATGGCAGCAGCCGGGGTAAACTCTATTTACCACAGTGTACCGTTCCTACGGTCAAGTTTGGAGCTGTCAGTGTACTCTTGTGGGGGTGTCTTTCGTGAAATGGTCCCGGACCATTGGTTATCGTGGATAAACCTGTTAACCAGCACGTCCACCTCGATATTCTGGACAATTATGGCCTACCAACTCTGTGGCACTACTATGGAACCGAGCTGTGTTAGTATCAGCAGGGTAATGCACCGAGACATAAAGCAAGGACTGTTACGGCGTGGTTTGACGATAATTCCGTTTTGTGTGCGGACTGGCCAGCACAGAGCCCTGATCGTAATCCCGTAGAGCACCGATGGGATAAATGAAGACGCCGTATAAGAATTTTAGAACCAAGGCCTACTACTAAGCAATGGTTAGTGGCCGCATTGTGTACTGAATGGAAGCGCATACCTATCGCTGTGTTACAAAACCTTGTCGGAAGCATGTCTCGAAGGGTCAGTGCATGTATTAAGGCCAAAGGTGGGCCGACACCGTACTAATGTATGTCAATAAATACTATGTTGTGTTTCCCTTACAGGTGTCCGGTGGCTTTTGTCTATATAGTGTATTTGCATTTTGGTCTTGGTTGACAAGGTCTCTGATGAGAAATGCTAAAATCTATAACTATATGTAATTGCTGCTTGCATTTAGTGTTGAATATCTCTGCTTAGTTTATATTCTGAAGTTATTATTTGTCATATTCGAATGACGTGTGTAACATTTTTAAATCGGATGTCGTTGATTTGAAAGTATTTATCTCTACAATGTTCCAGATACTTGACAAGTCTTTGATATTCTCCTTTCTGTGATAATTTCTAAGCCAAGTATTTCAGCTTCCGTTTTGTGCCCATAATGTATTCTTATCATCCTTAGCATTTTGCCTGTCTTTGTTTCGGATCTAACTACCACCATGGGCCATTCTAAGGGATATAAGCACTTCCCTGTCCTTAATTTAGGGCCACTGGTTGCATGAAAGAGACAGCGCCAGATCCAACAAATAAGCATACCGCCCGTACTTTATGTGTGACTCAAACCTCATCTCGTAAGAATAATAAAAGTTAAGCCACCGGGCTGCGCTCAACGTTTTCTCCAACCAAACTGATTTAATTTATACGTCCAAATATAATTGCTTTACTTTCATGCTTTACAGCTTCTCCGAACTTCTAAATATGAAAGTAAAATTGAAAGAATAGCGGAAAGAGTTGACTTAATACTGTATAGATTGCAAAAGTTTCTGCTCTAACTCTATTGAGCCTTCGTACCACTACTTTCATTAGCGCACATCTTAACTATATTCATTAGCTCCTGGCATTTCAAACTTCTTTAGTGTCCACCATGGACTATCTCTGGTAATTCTATCATAGGACTTTTACGAGTCAACGAAAAGATTATGTAATCGTCCACGAACCAACACATGATCTTTTAATGATTCGTAAAGTCAATAAAAACATTATTTATTGGTTTGTTGAACTCGCCTCTTGTTTCCAAATCTTTTTGTCTCACAAACATTTGATCTGTTGCTCGGGAAAGCTGTCTGGTATTCACCACGATTCCTCCCGGCATACGGTTAGGAGTATAATAAGTAGTATTTTGTAGTATGAAGTTAGTAGAGGAATTCCCATGCTGTTTTTGCATCTTTCCTGCCTGTTTTTATTTTTTGTGTCTGCGTTTAGCTATCGCTATGAGTAACTCTCTGGGTTATAAGAAGTCACCTGTCCCTCGTTCGGGGTAGCTGCCATGGAGCAACGCCATGGAGCTATCGGGCCCCGTATGCCTCACCTTGGAACTCGGGCCCGGGTTCAGTTCGGATGATTAGTAAGATATCTACGACGTTGACCATTCGATACTGGGCTGTGTTTTTGTCTCTCTTCTTGTACATTGGAATAATTAATGTTTCTTTCCAATCTAATGGGACACCTTATTTCTTCCAGGCAGGGCTTCAAAAATGCATTCGTCTGGGACGAGTGGAAAGTTTTAATTGACGAGTAAGAAATTCAGCAGAGTAGTTTAAATTCAATCGGTAATTATTTATACGTTATTTTGCCTATTATTGGATACGTAAAGCTATTAGTTCCTTAAGTTATTTTAATTCGCAGAAATAATGAGTAATTGTGCGCCAGCATAGAAATCCGGTTTCTCCGCGAAAGGAATTGGACAGCGAACCCGTGAATCAAAGCATTCGAGTACAGTGATTAACAAGGAAAATGAGGCAAGAAGCTGTAAGCCCATTAGAATGATTTCTCCGAACGCTGTGTGAAAAGAGAGGCAGTGCAAGAGTAACATGCGCCTCGCGAGCTGCCACTTAGCCAGTTGCTGTCGTAGGTCAAAGGGAAAATACGGGAATTCATGTTTCGTCGGAGCTATTAGGAAAGTTCTAAAACATTGAATGATTCTTGCATCATCTACCCCACAAGCAGAAAATTGAGTTTGGCTATTATGCAATGTTTATTCGTTTAAATCAGGTTAGCGATAAAATAGTATTCGAGAGATGTGTATTACTTTTTAACAAATAAAACTTTAAAACACGAAACAAAATCGACAGCCCTGCGGGGCTATCGATTTTCAGCTGGCGTGTAAGATATTTGCTGACTATTGAACCATCATGAAACTTTTCAAGGCCTGCTCCCAGGTTAGACAGATAGCGTTGTGCATTAACTACTCTGCACTATTTTGCCACCATACTCGCCGAGTTTACTAACAAACCGTAGAGTCCAGATGATTTGTCATATTTGATTTATTTTATATTTTGTTTTATTTCATTTAATTAGTGCTTTGGATCTTGATCCCAGGTATGGTACGATCAACATTTATTGAAAAGACACACATTGGAGTTTCTTCACAATTTAAAAGTAGATTGTATTCTCTCTTCTCAATCTCCATACCATCTGCTAAAATGTTTCCAGCCACACTGGTGGCGCAGTGGTCTAAGTGCTGGCTTATGATCATTCGTCCGTGAAGGATCGGGGTTCGAATCCCAGTGAGACATGGATGTTGTGTTTGTCTTACGGCACTGACTCTTTCCTGGAACCAGTGGGCCTAAATTAGGAACGGGCGACTGCTTATAGCCCATTGCGTTGCTCACGGTGGTCAGGTGTTAAACTTCGATTAAAAAGAAAATGTTTCCATTTTTATTACTGATTGCACATTTTGCCTCCCCGCAGCGCTGGCTCCTGAGTATTTCTTCATGTTGGGTCGAATCCCGGATGAAGCATAGGGAATAGGATTTTACTTTTAGCACCCCAAAAGTAAAATCCTATTCTTCTCCTTCCTGGCACGAGAACACGTAAAAAACTACAAATGACGCGGCCTACCTCTCCAATCTTTCTCGAGGTAGACCGTAAGATAGTACACTGAAGAGCAATTGAATTAGAGATACCTGTCTAGTAACGTGTAGCACCACCTTTTGCCCTTATGACGGCGGCGATTCGTCTCGGCATGGACTCTTTACTGTAGAAAAGAATGGACTCTTTACTTAGAAATCTTTACTGTAGAAATGGACTCTTTACTTAGAAATCTTTACTGTAGAAAAAGCCATACGGATCCACGACCCTTGAACAAGCTCCCACAGTTCACGAAGATTTGATGGAGGGTGTCAGAGCCTCGAACATCTCTCTCAATGGCATCCCAGATGTGCTAGATGGGATTGAGGTTAGGTGACCTAGCTGGCCAAGGAAGCGAGGTCACGTCGATGGAGTGTTCATCCAACCATTCGGATACAATTCGGGAGCGATGGCACGGTGCATTTTCTTGTTGTGGGATGAGGTCTCCAGTGGGATGTTGAAGACGCACAAACTGGAGCAAATGGTTGTCTAGGATATCCCGGTAACGTTGACCTGTGGGGGACAATGCCACACGTACCAGGGGTCCCATTTCAGTCCTCGTAAACAGTCCGTAGACGAGAATGCCACCCCCACCAGCTTGAAGAGTTCCCTGCTGGCAAGAAGGATCTATCGCTTCATGTGGTTTTCACCGTACTCGTATCCTGCCATCCGCATGTACCAACGTGAATCTCGACCCATTAGTCCAGGCAACATTTTTCTACATGTCTAAGGTCCAGTGGCGATGTTCTCGCGCCCATGCTAATCTTTGCACCCTGTGATGTGTGGTCAACAGCGGTACCTTCGTGGGACGATGACTTCTGTACCCCATAGCGAGAAGATGGTTCTGGATGGTGTGTCTGCTTACACGTTTTTGTGCACCAGCGTTAAATTGCCGAGGGATTTCTTGCACTGTGGCCCGTCTATCCGCTGTTACAATGCGAGCTAGCCGACGATGCTCATCCACACGCTCTTGTTGTTCACGGCAGTTGGCCCTTGGAGGGATAGTTTTACCGGATTCGATGTACTCACAGTGCACCCGTGACACCGTAGCTCGTGAAAATCCCAGTGCCTGCATGAGACTTCCGAGATGGAGTGACCCATTCGTCGGGCCCCGACAATTTGCCCACGATCAAATGCGCTTAGATCCTTCGTCTTACCCATACTGCTTCTGACTCTTACTGATTCCCGTCGCATCACTCCTTATATTGTAGGATCGCTGCATACGTCATGTCATTTCCGTTTACAGGGCCGCCCACAGCGCCACATTTGCATAACGCCAGCTGTCTCTAATTCAATTGCTCTTCAGTGTTTAAGCAAACAAAAACTACCGCTCAGGCTGAGAATGAATCGGTGTAACCAAGGGATTAGAAGGAATAACTCCTTGTTACACCAACTCATATTATTTTTCCCTGCGGCATTGGCTTTCTCCCGTCCCTGAAACCATCGGCCCCAAATTAGGGACAGGAGGCAAGACATAGCCCATATAATTGAATACGGTGGTCGTTAATCTCTGAAAAATGCATATCAAGATCTTTGATCTCTTTTCGGATGTTTAATTTCTAGGAAGAAATTCCTCTTATTATTTAGTGAAAACTTTGTCTTTGTTAATATACTAATAGCAGGAATTCAGTTTAAGGCCTCAAGACAGAGTTGTGGAACAGACACAAAATCTTTCTTGAGAAATGTAGAAATTAGAAATCTTTAATGTAGAAATTAATGTAGAAATCTTTCTTGAGAAATAAGAAATCTTTACTGTAGAAATTAATGTAAAAATCTTTCTTGAGAAATTAGAAATCTTTACTGTAGAAATTAATGTAGAAATCTTTCTTGAAAAATTAAAAATCTTTAATGTAGAAATTAATGTAGAAATCTTTCTTGAGAAATTAGAAATCTTTAATGTAGAAATTAGAAATCTTTAGAATTTAGAAATTAGAAATCTTTAGAATTTAGTAATTAGAGTTTAATTAATTATAATTAGAATGAGTTGCTAAAATTCAAATGCTTGTAGACCTATAAGTGCTAAAATTATAGGTCTACAAGCCACTATAAGTGCTATTTAAAGTGCTATTCTATAAGTGCTATTCAAGCCACCTATAAGTGCTATTCAAATGCTAAAATTCAAATGAGTTGTTATAATTCTAATTAGAATTAGAATTTTAGAATTCTAATACTTTCTTTTTAAATAATGCAGTTATAATTTTAGAATTCGTGTGACATAGATCCTTTAGATTTTAGAAATTATAAATCTTTAAAGTAGAAATTAATATAGAAATCTTTCTTGAGAAATGTAGAAATGATAGCAGAAATGCCTCTTATTATTTAGTGAAAACTTTATCTTTGTTAATATAGTAGACGAAATAATTATGGCTCTTCATATTTTTGACATATAAATAGACGTGAAGGACAATCCCTGTGTTATACACCCCACGGTCATATGCATATTCGAAATGCATTCATTGGTGTCCATGAAGGTAGTCTGCGCGTGCTTGACGAAAGCTGATCGTTGAAATCAGCCTAAAAAACGTGAATCAATTATGGTCCTACTCAGCTGAACATTTAATGATACGAGTGCTCTTCGGGGTTAACAGGTGTTAGTGATTTGTGCTAATAATTGTCAAAACAGGAGTTTTTCAGTGATGGGATCGAAGTCGTGTTCCCTCGCTCCGAAGTGAAATGCTCTAACCGACTAAGCTACACTGATAGAATGTATCGCTGCAGCTTTGTCGTCTTGACACGTAGCCCTTAGGAAAATATAAGGGCAGTTTGAAAACACCTCTGTAGTACGTCACATAGTCCGAAAACAGAATTTACGAAATGACTTGCTGGAAAGCCGCCCTGTGGCGCAGTGGTCTAAGCGATGGCTTATGATCATTAGTCCCTGAAGGGCCTGGGTTCGAATCCCGGTGAAGCATGGATGTTGTCTTACGACACTGGTTCTCTCCCTTCCCTGGAACCAGTGATCCTAAATTAGGGAAGGCCCATTGAGTTCCTCACGGTGGTCGTTAAACCTTTAAAAAAAAAAAGACTTGCTGAAAGTGCTGGGTTTAAAACAAATAAACATGCTGTCCGGCTCTTGATTGTCTTATATCGAACGAGGGAAAATCGATGTCTTAAGAGCACAAACTGATATGAATACTACAGATATTGCCCGAGCTATTAATAGGAGCTCAGCAGTTGTCAAAAATCACCTGAAAGATCCAGGTGGGTACGCTAAAAGGAAGAGCACCAGCAGATCATCTAGAGTTTCGAATCTAGAACTTTATCATCTGAGGAGCAAAGCATCAAACAAAACTGTAACGGCTCAACAACTGCGTCACGAATTCGATTTGCCAGTTACTGTTCGGCGAACACAACATTTGCTGAATCAATCAGAACTTCGTTCGAGAAAATTCGACAGGAAATCAATGCTGTCTTCAGTCCACAAAGCCAGTCGAAAACAATTCGCTCGCAACCGTATAAGTTGGAGCTCTGAGTAACGAAAGGTTATTTTTTCCGGCGAGAAAAAATCTGATCTAGATGACCCGCGCGGATGGTATGCGCAGTTATTGGAAGGATGACAAACAAGATTCATGCATTCACTCGACATCACGTAGGTGGTTCGGTAATGATATGGGGTGCACTTGTCTGGAAGAAGAAAAGCGATATTACATTCGTGAATGGGAAAATGAACACTACTGGTTACAAACAAATGTTAAGCAAACAGTTTCCTCAAAACGGGTCTAAAATAATCGAAAGAAATTGGTTGTTTCAGCAGGACAACTACAAAAATTCATGTGTCGAAAGCGTCCCAGATTTCGCTTCAGTCGAAAAAAATAAAATTGCTCCGACTTTCCAGGCAAAATCACCTGATCTAAACATAATAGAGAATATATGGCATATGCTGGCAAGGAAGGTGTATGAAAGTGGTCGTCATTTCTTGGATAAGGACAGTTTGAAAACAGTTATTCTTGAATCATGGAATTCTATCGATGAAGTACACTACATTGACAAAAGTCACCGGACACTCCTTCAAAAGCAATTGAACAGATCCGCTGCGTTGCTAAGACGCGCGTTACAGCTGCAAACGGTATAAAAACAAGCCTGCAGCTGACTGCGATCATATCGCACTGTCAGGTTGAGTGAAAATGTCGCGGTGGGAGAGAACTGACTTTGAGAAAGGTGATTGTTGGGCATTATATTAATGGGTTGTCCATCAGAGAAACCGAGAGGCATTTAAACATACCTAAGTCAACTGTTTTGGATGTATTGAATAAGTGGAAGACACAAGCCGTGCCTGAAGGAGCAAAAAGTACCGGCAGACCAAAGAAAATAAGTGAAAGAGTACGTCGAAGCCTCAGGAGAGTCGTTACAGCTAATCGACGAAGTACTGCACAAGACCTCTCTGTGCAGGTGAGTAAAAATGCTGGAACCTCGGTATGTACACGTACCATTCGCAGAGAACTTCATTTCATTGGTTACCGCGGTCGTGCGGCTGCTCATATGCCTTTCATCTCCACTCGGAATGCTACTCGTCGTTTAGCATGGTGTAAAGAATATTTATCGTGGACCATAGATCAATGGAAACGTGTCCTTTGGACTGATGAATTCAGATCCACCAGTCTGATGGCCGTGTGTGAGTATGGTGGCTTCCGGGGGAACTCTATTTACCACAGTGCACTGTTTCTACGGTCACGTTTGGAGCTGGCAGGGTAGTCCTGTAGGGGTGCTTTTCGTATTACGGTCATGCTCATTGGGTATCGTGGACAAACCTGTTAACCAGCACTTCTACCTCGATATTCTGGACAATTATGTCCTACCAACTCTGTGGCAATACTATGAATCGAGCCTTGTTGGTACCAGGAGGATAATGCACCGAGCCATAAAGCAAGAACTGTTACGGCGTGGTTTGACGATAATTCCGTATCGTGTGTGGACTGACCAGCACAGAGCCCTGATCTTAATCCCATAAAGCCCCTATGGGATGAATTAGAGCGCAGCATAAGAAGTTTGGAAGCAAGGCGTACTACTAAGTAACAGTTAGCGGCAACATTATGTACTGAATGGAAGCGCATACCTGTCGCTGTGTTCCAAAACCTTTTCGAAGGCATGTCTGGAAAGGTCAGTGCATACATTAAGGCCAAAGGTGGACCGACACCTTACTAATGTATGTCAATAAATGCTATTTTGTGTTTCTCTTCTAGGTGTCCGGTGACATTTGTCAGTATAGTGTATATTCAGGACTTGTTACACAGCTTACTTCGTCGAATGGAAGTATACTACAATGCGAAAGGTGGGTGGACAGAATATTAAAAATCTCCAGTTTCTAAAACGGACACATGAATTAAAAGCCTACAGGACCGTAATTATTTCACATGTTCTTTATCACTTGAACGTGTACAAAGCCTGTACAAGTATGTTTCTGAGCATAAGAACAGTTTATCTTTCTAGTACGTAATTTAAAGTACAATTTGCTTAATGGAATCAATTTTCTTTATATAGTAATGATTTAGTTTTTGTTTTTGCTGAATAAATGACACGTGGGCCATAATTATTTGTCTCACTGTACCTTCGTTTATATAGCCTAATAAACTAATTAGTTCTTTGCTATTCAAATTGCTAATACCTTTTTTTATGTAGCCTAATTTGCTAATTAATTAGTCTCTTGCTTTTCAAAAATTTTTCTTTGTTAATACTTTATTTTACGTAGCCTAATGAATTTGCTGCATTGCTTCCTACTTTTGCTAATTCTTGGAACACTTTGAGCATCACACGAATTCCGAAGGTATTTTTCTCTCACATTTCGTTTTTTTCTCCTAGCGTCTTGTCACATTTATCGTTGAACTATTTACTTTGGGGACGTTAACATAAATATTCATAAATATGACTTACGTCAGTTTGTAAAAAGTTTAAACGTTACGATATGAACACATAAGTTTCGTAACGAGATAACTTTAAACCGACAAACTAATTAAGAAGATAAGTGTTCATGGAAGGTGGGCTTAGCCCTTAAAATGTTTCGTTGATCGCAATGCTTGGATGTTTTGTAGAATGCAAAAAATCGTAAAATTCAAAAATGAAAACAAAACTGCGCTGTTGCAGCAAACGCTAATCACTACTGGCTCTCTTGAGTCATTCAAAAAGCAATTCATAACGGCTTCTCGACAAAAAGAGAAAACAATGACCGGGGATTAGCGTTAAATGCAAGAGCCATCGCGTTGGACGGATTAATGATGATAGTTTCGAAATACCTCTCAACTGCCAAAACGAACTTGTAAGCCGCCATTAATTGATTTGATGCATTATTTTTAATGCCCATATCATGACATGTTTTCGTAACCACTCACTGTAATGCCTAGAAAAGCTTTTTATTGTTTAGTCAATTTTAAACTTTTAAATTGTTTGGTTCGGAGAATCTGAAAAATACCGTAAGAAAGAAAACTGATGCGACCTTATTAGAAATTCTAAGCATTGTGGATTACGTTTTTACTTTATAAAAAATAAAGAGGTTTATTTTTGTACAAATGAAAAGGTCACCCACACGTGCACAGAGATTAACAGAAGGAAAAGTCAGTGTTTCTGTTGCAAATGTAATCTTTTTAAGTAATTTTATTACGTTAAAATCAAAAGCTTCAGGAATGTCGAAATTATCCGAAAAGCGGCTTGCAGTGAAGACTTTTAATCTGTATTAGTCCCTTAACAATATCCAAAAATAAATCAACGCTCTTACATATATTAAAATCTTGCTTTGAAACTTTATTTTTTATATTCCTTGTGTACTCATACTCATCAAATAAAACGAACTGAATGATCGGTATCGCGTCAGTCCGTTGACTACATCAGTTCGACGCCTATGGGATTTGCAGCTTTTAGTTAAACACCAAGCGAACTATTCCTGATATTTCTGTACTTCTGTTTTTGTCTCATATGTAATATGCTTCGCTGTCTGCAGAAATGATAACTCTGCTTCTAGAAATGAGATTGATAAAAATATTTATGCTTTTCATGTCAGATACCTGTCCTATTCATCTCGAAATCTATCAAAACACTTAAATAGAGCAAACGTAAGTTCTCTCAGATGCAGAAAGAATGTCTCCGATCCGATCATCAAAAGAGGACATGTCTTCTCTTCCAACAGTCATGCAGACAGAATGAATGGAGGGTAAAAAGAAGGCCAGATGTCATATAACATTGATCACGTGCTTACTTCTCCCAGGTATATAGCTTGTCCCAAAACAATTGAGAATGTTTTTATAAAAAAATGTGCAACACTGAGTTCGACCTTGACACGAGTCTAGAAAAAACGGTAGTAGTCGTAGTAACCATAACAACCGGCCACACCTGCTTATTATGCATGCGTTGTCGATAGTGCACAGTTTAATAAGCGTTCTTTCATGAACCTCTAACAAGTGTTTTTGCGTTGTGAATTTTCGACAAAGTGGATCTGAAAGACGAACAAAAATTCGACATTAAATTTTGCGGCCGACATACTTCTTATATCGGAGAGATTCCGCCTTATGCAAGAGGTTTATAAAGATGAATATCAAGGAAAATCAACAATTTACGGGAGCATAAAGGTCCTGAGTCGGCGGCCTTAATCGTGTATCTAGGAAGATCTTCAACGAGTCTTACAGAGGTAAACATCAATACAATAAGTGTTATCATCCAGGAAGACAGGCATCTATTAATTAGAAATGTCCGACAAGCTATGTCCGGGTTCAGACCGCGAGTGAGGCATAGGTGGTTTGTTTTTCCTCGAGCACTGGAACCAGTGACCTTAAATTTGAACGAGTGACTATTTATAGCCGTTAGAGTTGTTCACGGTGGTCGTTCAACCCCGAAACAACAACAAAGTACCTGAGAAACCGACATAGAATTGATGCATTACCGGTGGACGTCTTAGATTTTTCCGAAAGAGTAAATAAACGCAAAGGGTTCCGTTAGTAGCAAAAAGGTCCCGAAAGTACTGCTTATGGGATCTTTTTGTTTCTTGAGGGCGGCGGTGGTAACGACCTCTGTGAAATTCTAACAATACAAGGAGTCATCCTTTTCCAAATTTAGGGCTAGTGTTTACTGTGGTTCGCCGGCAGGAGGATCGCACCAGCCAGGGATCATCGGGGACTCCATACCAAGTCACGTGTCGTACAACTAGACAGAAGCCCGCGTCTCTGACCACTAGCCACCTAAAGATGAAATTTTCTGCTGGTATAACTAGTTATTTCGACAAAGTGAAGATGAAACTTATAAGCCAGCTTATTTGTTTGTTTTGGGGTTTAACGGCCATCATGAACTTGCAGTCGCCCGTCCCTAATTTAGGGTTACTGCTTTTGAAGAAACAAATTGAAGGAAAGTATTTAACAAACAAGAAATCACAAAAATGAAAGCAAAAACATTCTACATGAACCTGTACAAAAGTGAAGAATGAAAGAAAATTTCAGAATCAACAGAAAAATGGATTATTACAATACCACTGATATACCTCCATTAGAAATTTTCGAAATAGAAAATGCATTGAAACAAATGAAGAACAATAAAACTGCAGGAGAGGATGGCCTAATAATAGAGATGATTAGGGAAGATGGGGATACTGTAAAACAAAAATTGAAAATCATCTTGAATAAACGCTTGAAAAAGGAGAAACACCCCAAATGTGGAATAACACAAACATTTTTTACTGCATAAAAAAGGCAGTAAATTAAAACTAAAAAAACTATAGACCTATTAGCTTGCTATCACACATTTTTAAGCTTTTCACTAGAATTATAACTAATAAATTAGAAACAAGACTTAATACAATACAATACAATACAAGCTGATTTCAGAAAAAATTCCAGTACAATGGATCATATTCAGTCAATAAGCTTTCTTGTTGAAACATGCAATGAATACAAACTTCCTCTTCATATAACTTTCATAGATTAAAAAACAACAACTTTTGATTGTGTATAAAAACATCATCAATAACAGATGCTCTTAGAGATTATGGCATCAAAAATCAATATATTGACATAAAATATATTTATGAAAATCCTACAGTAAGTATCATACTCAATGAAATAAGCGAAGCAATTTATATTAATCAAAGAATAAGGCAAGGAAAATCAAGGAGCAAGGAGACATCAAGGAGCAAGGAGACATTTCTCCTAAACTCTTCACATTAACAATGAAATATATGATACGTAATTCAGAATGGTCCAATAAAGGATTCAACATTAATAGACTTAAATTTAATAACCTAAGATTTGCTCATGACATTCTTATTATTGCAAACAATATGGAGGATTTAAAAGAAATGATAGAAGATTTAATAACTAAATCGACAGAAATTGGATTAAGCATTAACTCTGAGAAAACTAAAATAATGACAAACCGAAAAGGATACGAGAAAAGAGACAGTATTATTAAGGTAAACAATAAAGACATTGAAATAGTAGATGAGTATGCATACTTAGGAAAATTGAAAACAATGAAGAAACAAGGAGTTGTAAAAAATGAAAAGAAGAATAGGAATGGGATGGTCAGCTTTTAAAAAAAGGAAGAGATTTTTAAATAGTAAAATAAATCCTGATAACAGAGAAAGACTCTGTAACGTATATTCTATTTTAACTTTCCTTTTGAGTTTCTTTTTCTATGTAAATTTGAGTTCGTTCTCTTAGACATTTTCAAACCTTAACGTTATGTCTTTTCCCTCAAACGAGAATGATGTTCGCAACACATTGAGGTCGGAACAAGAGTGACGTATGTGTAGCCAGATAAGAACAATAGATTAAAAGGCAATGCAGCGGTTGCTTTGGGGGATTGAAATTATTGATGATAAACGTCTTGTTATACTGTGATTGGATGTTAAATCACTGATACTGTATTGAGTACGCCAATAAAGCGGATGCGCGTTATAACGAAGTAAATTTCTCCGTCATTTTTATCCGCCCCAGGATTCGAACCCGGGTCCACTCATTCCGGAATAAGTTGCTCTACCAATTGAGCTACGCGGACGTTTTATTCTGATTCCTATCTGCCTTTATGTCGTGTGCGTCCTTCTGGCAGGTACGTCACATCTCCTGGTACGTTACAGCGTGTAGAGTACAAACCATGAGGGCAAAATAAACGTATTTGTAAGTACTACAATTGACTTCTTTCTTGTAATGCGTATGGTACCTTCTAATATTACATTGACTTTACCACACATAACGTAATAACTGACGTAAGGACTAAGTTACAGCGGAAAGACAAATTACGTTATAACTCTTCAACCAATGTACGTATATTGCATGTTAAGATATATGGAGCAGAAACTTGGCCAATCAAAAAAGAAATAATAGATAAAATGCAGAAAACAGAGATAAAAATGGAAAGTGTTCAGACTCAAAGATGAAATCAACAAGAAAGATGACACCGAATATTCTGGTGTAATAAGCACGTCTTTTGAATCCGTTCTGACGCAAATTAAATTTATCAAAGCTATTCAAAGTCAATGGAACCGGTATGCAAAACAATTGATCTGACGAAAGAAAGAAGATTTTCAATCGGGTTTTTAATCCCTCAGATATTACTGTAAACGGAATCGTGAGCTTACGAACACTTAGAAACAGAGATATCGACAAAAATAAGATGTGACTTTACGTTCCCTAGTGGGAAAACCATGCATTATTTTAGGAAGAAAGTATTCTCAAAAGGTTTATCCATATAAGCGGTATCGGTCCAAGAAAAAAATTAGTCGAGTTTTCAGGAGCCCAGATTTTGCAACAAATACTTCAGAAGCAGAAATTAACACTTATGACCCCTGGTGGCAAAACCATTTTTTAACAAACATTAGAAAATATCTGAAAAGAAAGAAATTATGTATCTCGACATGAGTAGTATCGGTCAACAAAGGACTTTTTTTCAATCGAGATTTTTGAAGCTCATATTTTACTGCAAATACAACAGAAGCGGAAATTAAGACTTACGCCACCTGGTGGCCAAGCCATTTCTTACAAAAATTAGAAATATGTGCAAAGGATTTCCCACAAGGAGCTGTATGTGGTGCAGAAAGAATTTTTCAAATCGGAGATTTAGAAGCAGAGATATAGGGAAACGCAATTTACATTTACGCCCCCTAGCGTAAATGTAAATTGCGTAAAATTTTCAAGTCTATGAATTACTTGAAAATTTTTAAATTATATAAACCACATGTCACACTAGAAACACTATCCGACAAAGAAGGAATTTTTCGAATCGGACTCCTAGAAGTAGATATATTGACAAAAATAAGATATACATCTACGCCCCCTGGCGCAGAAACCATGCACTATTTTAAGAAGAAAATGTTTCTAAAAGGTTTGTCGACATGCCTAGTATCGGTCAACAAACGACGTTATTTTCAATCGAGAATTTAGGAGCTCATATTTTGCTGTAAATACAACAGAAGCGGAAATTAAGATTTACGCCCCCTGGTGGCAAAACTATTTTTTTACAAAAATTAGAAATTATGTGCAAACGATTTCCCATCAGGAGCTGTATCCGGCGCAGAAAGAATTTTTCAAATCGGAGTTTTAGAAGCAGAGATATAGGGGGAAATGCAATTTACCGCTACGCCCCCTAGCGGAAAGTCTATGAATTACTTGAAAATTTTGAAATTTTAATGAAAAACATGTCACACGGAAAACACTATCCAACAAAGAAGGAATTTTTCAAATCGGTCTGCTAGAAGTAGAGATATTGACAGAAATAAGATGTACATCTACGCCCCTGGCGGAGAAACTGTGCAGTATTTCAAAAAGAAAATATTCCGAAAAGGTTTACGATGTGAGTGGCATCAGTCCACGAAATAATTTTTTCAATCGATATTTTAGAAGCTCCGATTTTTTGGCAAATACATCAGAAGCAAAAATTAACACTTACGCCCCCTGATGGCCAAAGTATTCTTTACCAAAAATTTCAAATTATATGCAAAAGATTTTCCCTCAGGAGATGTATCCGCTGAAGAAAATATTTTTCAAATCGGAGTTTAAGAAGAAGAGTTATCGGGAAAAATGTAATTTATTTTTACGCCCCCTAGCGGAAAATCTGTGCGTAATTTGAAAAAGTAACTATATCTAAAATACACTTCGACATAAATGGAATCGAAAGATAAAGAAAATTTTTCAATCGGATGTTTAGAAGCAAATATGTGGAATAAAACGTATTTTTGAATTCGACATCATCTGCATTTACGCCCTCTACCGGCGAAATTGCACATCGTAAAAAAAAACAAACGAAATAAAGGATCATCTTTTGCATATTTCAAGCTTTCGAATGCAAAAAGAATTTTTCAAATCGTACTAATAGTTGCAGAGATATCGTGGGTACAGACGGACGGACACACCGATGACAGAAGCACGATCTTTTTTTACAAAAGACGTGCTAAAAATGAGGAAATACGAGCTAAAACAAAACTTTTAGATATTGGAGAAAACATACTTCGAAAGAAATGTAAATGGGCAGGACACATTGCAAGGCTTAAACAATAGATGACAAAAGTTATACTGGAGTGGCAGCCATATGAAGGGAAAAGATTAGCTGGAAGACCTGAAAGAAGATGGTCAGATGATATAAGGAAATCAATTGAAATTCTATGGCACCAACAAGCTCAGGATACAAATAGATGGAAAGAATCGGGAGATACCTATAGCCAGAAGTGGCTATAAAAAGGGTTAAAAGAAAGAAATTCCAATATGAAGACGCAGAGCAAACGCCGTAGAACAAGCACACCACCCATATCACATCCGCGACTGGAATCCATGCGCAGCTGCAATAACTAAACAGAAACTAGCGTCTCTGATAACTCGACCGCAGGATCAGCCAATACTGGTTGGTGTCTTTCGTTTTTGTGGAATAATCGTATATCTGAAGAGGTTCAAGAAATCTGAGTCATTTCAGAACTTGATATAGGTGATAAGGTATAAATTGTTTTTATGTTTGTTTCGATTTTGGGAAGGAATTTTTTTCCCCAATTTTTGTAACTCCAAACTACTGCTTGCTGCTACTCTAGTGATTAAAGCAAAGGGATTTATTAAAGGCTGACAAACACAAACAAGTAGTACGAGGTCTGTCCGATAAGTATCGGGATTTTTATTCCTATCGATACAAAACCGTGTGTATAAACGTATGCGTGAAACTATTACGACTACTTTCAGTGAAAGGGCCGTAAAAGCGGAGCGTCTTGATACTGATGTTAGGTGGCGCTGTCGATCAAAAACAATGGCGGTTACGTTAAGCGTTCAGTACAAGCAGCGAGCAGTAGTGAAATTTTTAACGAAAGAAGGCGTAAAGGCAGTGGACATTACGAGAATACTGCGGACGGTGTATGGTAATGCGGCTATGTCTCGTTCCAGTTTTTATGAATGGGTTACGAAGTTCAAAGCCTTGAAGATAAGGCACTGTCAGGTAGGCCTAACACCGTGATGACTGTTGAAACGATTGACGACTTGATTAAAGGTGACAGACACATTCGTGTTCAGGATATTACCATGGAAGTGGATATCGGTAAAGATTTTGTTGGACGAATTATTCATGAACATCTCAACTATAGGAAGATCTGTGCCAGATGGGTACCCCGAATGCTTACAGCGGTGCATAAACGCCAAAGGCTAGACATTAGCAATGGACTGGTACATCACTACAATGAGGTGTGTGACGCAATCCTGGGATGCATAATCACAGGCGATGAAACGTGGATTTATCAGTACGAACCGGAGACAAAACGGCAAAGTATGCAATAGCGTCAACCGAATTCGCCTCTATGAAATAAGTTCAAAGTTGGTTCGTCGGCGTCCAAGGTCATGACTACTGTCTTCTGGGACAAACACTTATCCTTCTGGCTGAGTACTTCGCAAAAATGAAACAACAAATGCGAAGGCCTATGTGAAGACACTGAGAACATTTGAGCAGCATATCCGGACCAAATGGCGAACATTGAAAAACAATCAACTGTTGCTTCAGCATGATAACGCTGTCCCGCATGCTGCTTAACCAGTGCAAGCAGAAATCGCAATACAAAGGTGGACCGTTCTTCCGTACCCCGCTTACAGTCCGGGCTTGGTACCTTCCGATTTTCATGTTTTCAGACCCTTGAAGGATAGTCTTCGTGGCCACCACTATGAGACCATGGACGATCTTCGAGCGTATGTCAGTCAATGGATTTGCAACACCCGTGCTGAAGTCTTCGCTGCCGTAATGAATCGACTTGTTGATCGGTGGAGGAAATGTATTGCGATTAACGGAGAATACGTGTAAAAAGTGACTTTGACTGTTTGTACCACTGTATTACATATGTATGATATTTACGCATCCTGTATTTTTTTTTATTTTTCTCCTGTAATTGATAGGAATAAAATTCCGGATACTTATCGGATACCCCGCTTATATAGCTCTTTTCGACATCAATTAATCCAATTGCAATTAAGTGCGATTCAGAAAAACGGGTGGTTCTGTAAAAGCATGCTAATTTAAAACTCCAGACCTCAAATTAATTGATTTTTACTTGAGAAAAGGGTTGTGTGCTAGTTAAACTCCATGGCGAGGCGAACTTAATTAGTATGTTTGAATTCTTAGGCTAGGTATCGCTCGCAGTTTTGCATAGGTTGGCCACACCCACAGCATTCGCCTATTTTGACCCTGACTATTTTCAACGCTTTTGTTTTGAGAAAGAACGGGAAACAGGCTTTCGCAGTAGGCACGAAAACCGCTGAGTAAAGTGATATTTTTATATCGTCGATATGGTCTTTTGTTGATTATCCGAGGGAAGTGCACGCGACAGTGAAGATTTCTGTTGTATTGGATGACGTCTGTGTATTTCTGTAACATCGAGCTGTTCGAAAACACCACACCTGACTTTCTTGTGATACCTCTGTGAGTTAATGAGTTGATGCTGTTAAATTCTATATACGGCACTATTAGTCCCACAGTCTACCAAACTTAACAGGCTTTACCATATGTTTAGCCGTAATTCTCAATACATGCTCATTTACATTATGTTCGCATTACTAAATTTCTGAGCTCTTCATTAGTAGCACTGTTTAGCTTCCTGAGCAAAACATAGAGCTCATCATATGTACATCCTGCTCTCCTACATACGCACAATCACTGTTCCTAAATACACAGAAGTTCCAGAAAAACTGGTACAGACGAGCTTATGCAAAATACATAGCAACGTCACCTATGCGCGTACTCGGTTGCGTCCGCCAGTGCGTATATAAAGCGATAGACATCCTTGTCAGCTGTCAGAGCTGTTTTCGGCATGAGAATGACAAAAAATAACGATTTAAGCGATTATCAACGCGGTGTCATAGTTGGCGCTCGTGAGATGGGCCACAGTATTTCGGAGGTAGAAACGAAGTTCGGATTTTCACGGACGACCATTGCGAGGATGTACCGAGATGGAAAGATTCGTGTGTGGCGCAAACCCCATGAAGCCATGGATCCCGCCTGTCAACAGGGAACTGTATCTGTTGTTGGGGGGTCCGTAATGGTATGGTGTGTGTTTAGCTGGGCTTCACTGGGACCCCTGGTAGGTCTATAAACGTCTGCGATCGGCCAACGCTATGCGCGCATCCTTTCTGATGAGGTACACCCGTTCATGTCCTGCATTCATGCTGATGGGTTGGACCTATTCCAACAAGACAATGCACCTCCACACAAGTGTCGGGACGCCACATTATGGTTAGAGGAGCATTCATCTGAGTTTTGGGTGTTGCCATTCCGACCCAAATCCCCAGTTCTGAACGTGATAGAACGCATTTGGAATGCCATGCAACGCGCTATCGAACACAGGAATTCGAGACCTCGGAATACACCCGAATTGCGGAACGCTTTGCAGGAAGTACGGCGTGCATTGCCTACAGCATATTTCCAGAAGCTAGTGGAGTCCATGCCACGTCGTATTTTTGCAGTCTTGCGCTCCCGTGGGGGACCTACGAAGTATTAGACTGGCGTATTAGTTTTTCTGGCACTTCAGTATATATTTTTCTACGCAACAGAATTTCTGTCCGATCACAAAGGCAATATGTTTGAGCCAGTAAGTTTCTTAATCCGTTATTCGTCAGTCACTCTTTTGAGTGTCGAGAAACATTGCCCTGTGTCGAGAAAATATATAAACTGCCCTTCGTGTGGATATAACGTCTTATGGTCATGTATAGTTTAATATTTTTTTATAACTATTTCTAATACAACCTCCTTTCTACTTCGAAATTTATCTGCCAGCATGAGCAACTCCAAGAACTATGAGGAGTCGCCCCGCCCCTAATTTTGGAAAACTTGCTGCAGGAAATAGAGTGCGCAAGCGATCAAAGACAAGCACACCATCCATGCCTCATCCGGGCACCACTCGGACCTAAGTCTCTGATCACTCGGCCGCCGAGGAGACCATATTATCTTCATAAATCCTTTGTGAATGTAGGGACCCTCAAATATTTCGCAGCACGATGAATAGATTAGTGAAGTACAATGTACAATGCGTGTTCAATAACAAATGATTCCGTGGTAGTGTTTCGCGCATGACTTGTTGCCTAGCAACCAGTCCGAAGCTAAACGTTTCTCATGGCTTGCTGCATAGCAACCGGTCAGACGGCAAACGATTTTCACGACTTGTTGCCTAGCAACCAGTCAGACGGCAAACGTTTTTCATGACTTGTTTCCTAGCAATAGGTCAGACGGCTAACGATTTTTACGACTTGTTACCTAGCAATCAGTCAGACGGCAAACGTTTTTCATACTTGTTGCCTAGCAACCAGTCAGACGGCAAACGATTCTTCGTGCCATTAGCTTCATTTTCCTGCGTAACAGAACTCCGTACATCCATTTGTTCGTATTTGATAATGCTTAAAATGGATGCTTCTTTTTCATCTTTGTAGATATGGGTGTCAAACAACAATCAGGTAGGGTTTTAACTCATGAAAATGCACCTCCCAAAGAAATTCACGCTCGATTGGTGGCAGTTTATGGTTCTGGAATTTTCGATGTACTTACTGTTCATCGTCGGGTAAGAAAATCAAAGGACAGTGGAAGAATGTTGGCCGTAAAGGATCATCCGCGGAGTGGGAGGCCCGTAATCGCAACTTGCTCTTTGAATAGGCAAAAAGTAGATGAGCTTATTACGGAAAATCCAAGAATAACCCTGAGAGCCATAGCAGGCAAACTGAACATTAGTTTAGGTAATGTCAGTGACATTGTTAATGTTTTAGGATACAACGATGTGTGTGCTCGTTGGGTATCGATCACCTAACGACTGAAATGAAGAAGTGAAGACTTGAGACACGCCAAAGGTTGCTTGCTCGCTCGCTATGGAAAATATAGAAGTGATTTTCTTCAAAGCATTGCAACAGGTGATAAGTGTTGGGTTCCCCATTATGACACAGAAATGAAAAATCAATCGCTGGAATACCGACACCCATCTTAAACCATACGTAAACATAGTGCAAAGCATTGCAACGTCGCATCATTACCATACGGTGGTGCACAATTGCATCATGTTTTTGTGTATTTCATGCATCCTACAACGGTTTACCTTTTTCCCAAAAAAGTGGTGCAGCTAATGTGTAGCACCACTTTTTAGTGCAACCTATTACAAAATGTTTGACAGTGAGATTACTGATGGGTGCGCAGTGCAGCAGGGTTTCCCAAACTTTTGAGGATTTGCAATCAATCATCCAAAGGTCCGGCTACCAAACTATTCCTTCTCCCCCTGTCTTCGGAAAACAAACTTTACGTATAAACATTTAGTGAGAAATTCTAGAATTTATCAATCTTAATCATTTATTTATTTATCAGAAATGATTATTTGAAATATCCCATCATCATTTAAAAGCAATCTTCAAGCATTTCTTTGCATAAAGAAACATTGCAAATTTTAGTCGACATTACAATAGAAAATCAAAGAATTTTTATGAAAATGACTGCTATTTTACACATTAGCCAAACGTTCAATGTATGTTTTAGCTGAAGTCAGTTCCAGTATCAAATTATTCTCAACCTTAAGTCCATTTCAGAACTTGTTTTTTTTTAGATCACTAAAAATAAAATACCTGTTCACATAATTAGTAAATGGCACCAAACTTTCATTGCACTATCGTACAGTTTTGCGTATTCTGATCTATGTTTTAACCAAAATATTTCAAACTAACTGTGGTAAATGAATCATATATGAGTTCAATCAACATATCTTCCTCACTGGAAGGTAGGGCCTTTTAAGGGTTTTCTTCTATGTATGAATTTTTTATCCACTGCAGTTTTTATTCTTCCTGGGATGCCTTGTCTTGTGCTTCCTTTGTACAATCCGTGCCAAAACTCCCCTATCCCTATCCGACATCCTCGTACGGAACACGCAATTTGTATGTTTGGAGGCAACGCCGCCGTGACATTTTTGATAGGTAGTCGTAATCTTCGATACAGTCCCCCGTGTTGCACCTACTATTTCTGCCGTTCTAGTTATTAAAGCTCCTGCAAGACAAGCACGATCATCAAAAGAGGATATATGTCACTGAGATCTGACATTGTCGACAACTACTCCACAACAGCTGTTTGACCTGCGGCTGTGGCACTGCTACATGATTGCCGACATCGTATTGCAGTCCTTTATGTACTTTATATCGCGGGTGACGTCATCCCTATTATTTTCATACGGTGCATTGCGTGTACTGCAGTCGTGCTTCCATAATCTTATAAACATCTGTATATACCCTTTGTAAAGGTCTAAATCCTTTGCAGTGAGCTGTTTATAATGCCAACCGAATTCGGAGTTCCTCATGAAATTCTTAACGCACGCTGCTTTCTAGGTTTACAGGATTTGCTTTTATAACAGCTTTAGGATGAACACGAAGGCATAAACCAGGGTCATTAAGCTTTATTCAGAAACTAAGGTAGTAGGTCATTACGTAATATGAATTTACGCTTAGGAGCTAGTAATTAAACACTTGCTAATCCAGTTTTCATTGTGCATGTAAGATAGACAATACACGAAGTGACAGCTCACTTCCTTCATCCTTTGATTAACTTGAAAATTTGCGATGTGAAATAAATACGTGAAAAGCTGTTGAAAATGTGGGATCATCTGGAAAATGCGAATTAAGAAAAATACTCAAGCTTTACTGGAAGTTGGCGTGATGTGCATACTGTTGAATTTTGTCAATACTGAAGATCTGGAGAAATAAAAATAAAATGACCTCTTATTAAATATCTATTTATTACCATTGACAAAATATTGCTCAGTAGGCAAGTGAGGATAGCACGTGACTGATTGCTGTTGGGTGTTCCTAATAATTAGCTACTTGAGTGTAGAAGAAAGAAAGCTGAGCACTGAAATATCCTGGAAGAGAAGATCAAATACCAGAAACTGAAATGTTTAAATAGCAAGAGTTATGATTGAACTTAACAAAAGCTTGTTACGCTCGTTCTAAGAAGGAAGGGTCATCATCATTATAACATTTACTGACTATAAAGCACTAGGGATTTTAAGTACCATTCCTCTAAGATGTTCGTTGTCTATGTCCTTAACAGCTTGGTGGTGAATAAATTCTAGCAGAGTTGTATGTACTGCTGGATTTAGTATTTAAATTCACATATTTAGAAGACATAATCACTAAGGAAAACGTGTAGTATGTGTTGAGAGGAGTTCTTCAGATAATAGTTGCGGTTTAATATCTAGAATAACATCATATTTTGTATGTAGAGGGAATTTTGTTATGCATAAGAATTGTTTCCTCGACTGTAAAAGATTTGAGAGAGATTATAAATGCTCTCCTAGAGTATGCTTCATGCATTAGTTTGTCAAGTGTTACGATTCGCGTATTGTTCCGTAATTTTTCGCTTAACAACGGTCCCAGCAAACAAGGTAAATTAGAAGCAACACAGGCAGCATTCGGAGTTCCTCATGGAATTCTTAACGAACGCTGCTTTCCAGGTTTACAGGATTTGCTTTTATAACAGCTTTAGGGTGAACACGAAGGCATAAACCAGGGTCATTAAGCTTTATTCAGAAGCTACGGTGGTAGGTCATTACGTAATATGAATTTACGCTTAGGAGCTAGTAATTAAACACTTGCTAATCCAGTTTTCATTGTGCATGTAAAAGAGACAATACACGAAGTGACAGCCCACTTCCTTCATTCTTTGATTAACATGAACATTTGCGCTGTTAAATAAATACGTGAAAAGCTGTGGAAAATGTGAATTAAGAAAAGTACTCAAGCTTTACTGGAAGTGGGCGTGATGTGCATACTTTCGAATTTTGTCAATACTGAAGATCTGGAGAAATCAAAATAAAATTACCTCTTATTAAATATATATTTATTTATTTGTAAGTACATCACTACAGACAGTAAATTTAGTTACATAGATTACTATAGCATTATTGCGTTTTAAAAAGTAATCATTACAGTCTTTCAAAACACAAGCTTTACGAAAAAAATCACAAAAGCGAGTTATGAAGTCTATACATTTTGCATAACGGAGAATATGCCCGGGTTCGATCCTGCCAAACGGCAGAGCAAATCCATACTTTATATTTCGTTAATGGTACACGCAACACGCGGAAATCTAATCGGTTTAAAATTAGAACGTAATCGATCTCTCCATTGATGGTACCATAGAGAGACTTAAGTCGGAAAGCCTTCCTTCTCGGAAGTAAAGAGCTTCATCTTGAAAAATGACAGAAGGTTAGCTGTCTGGATATCTCGGTATATATGCCAGTAGATCTGTAAAACATAGGGACGTTGCCTAGGACAAGCGAGGGTGGGCTTTAAGCCTACCCTGCAGCCCACCCAGCCAAGATGCGCCATATTAAATTTTTTTCTAACTTTAAAATATAATCTGTACTTTGCCAAGAAATAATGACTCCCGTGTTCTTCATCGTATGGACCTACGTATTTCCCCCGTAGGAAGTACGTTTTTCTTGACCGTAGAAAAGTTATCCGAAGAGCATCCGGAGAGCCATGAAAAAAAAATCAGTTGTTCTCCACTCTTCCAAATCTTCAATATAAGCTTTTTACAAATTAGTATGATCAAGGGCGAATGAAGATGACGAATAGGAATTCTCTGAGGTCATAAATAATCGCTCTGCTGTTGTTAGAGCTCATTAGTAATTGCTCTGCTGCTGTTAGAGCCCATTAGTAATTGCTCTGCTGTTGTTAGAGCTCATTAGCAATTGCTCTGCTGTTGTTAGAGCTCATTAGTAATTGCTCTGCTGTTGTTAGAGCTCATTAGTAATTGCTCTGCTGTTGGTAGAGCTCATTAGTAATTGCCCCTGCTGTTGTTAGAGCTCATTAGCAATTGCTCTGCTGTTGTTAGAGCTCATTAGCAATTGCTCTGCTGTTGTTAGAGCAAATTAGTAATTGTCTGCTGATGTTAGAGCTCATTAGTAATGGCCCCTCCTGCTGTTAGAGCTCATTAGTAATTGCTCTGCTGTTGTTAGAGCTCATTAGTAATTGCTCTGCTGTTGTTAGAGCTCATTAGTAATTGCTCTGCTGTTGTTAGAGCTCATTAGTAATTGTTCTGCTGTTGTTAGAGCTCATTAGTAATTGTTCTGCTGTTGTTAGAGCTCATTAGTAATCGCTCTGCTGTTGTTAGAGCTCATTAGTAATTGCTCTGCTGTTGTTAGAGCTCATTAGTAATTGTCTGCTGTTGTTAGAGCTCATTGGTAATTGCCCCTGCTGTTGTTAGAGCTCATTAATGATTGCTCTGCTGTTGTTAGAGCTCATTAATGATTGCTCTGCTGTTGTTAGAGCTCATAAGTCATCCCTCTGCTGTTGTTACAGCTCATAAGTCATCCCTCTGCTGTTGTTACAGCTCATTAGTAATTGCTCTGCTGTTGTTAGAGCTCATTAGTAATTGTTCTGCTGTTGTTAGAGCTCATTAGTAATCGCTCTGCTGTTGTTAGAGCTCATTAGTAATTGTTCTGCTGTTGTTAGAGCTCATTAGTAATCGCTCTGCTGTTGTTGGAGCTCATTAGTAATTGCTCCGCTGTTGTTAGAGCTCATAAGTAATCGCTCTGCTGTTGTTAGAGCTCATTAGTAATTTCTCTGCTGTTGTTAGAGCTCATTAGTAATTGTTCTGCTGTTGTTGGAGCTCATTAGTAATCGTTCCGCTGTTGTTAGAGCTCATTAATAATTGCTCTGTTGTTGTTAGATCTCATTAGTAATCGCTCTGCTGCTGTTAGAGCTCATTAGTAATTGGTCTGCTGTTGTTAGAGCTCATAAGTTATCGCTCTGCTGTTGTTAGAGCTCATTAGTAATTGCTCTGCTGTTGTGAGAGCTCATTAGTAATTGCTCTGCTGTTGTGAGAGCTCATTAGTAATTGCTCTGCTGTTGTGAGAGCTTATTAGTAATTGCCCTGCTGTTTGTTTGAGCTACTAAGTAGGGGTTCTCAATGCAGAGTGTGGAGTCTAAAGCAATACCAACGCTCTTAAGCCTGTGTTACATGGATATATTATTTTAAAGCATTTTGCTATTAATTCATTTCTCCAAGCAAGGAATTTTCTAGCCGCAGGTTCGAAAGCGTTATCTGTGGCAGCAAACAGTAATTGGACTCGTAAAGGCGAGGTTCACAGGGAATAGTTCTTTTGTGTGGAGGGTCGTTTCAGAAAACTCTAACGGCCTAATCGTTTTATTGGCATACGTCGAAGTCATGGGTATTGTCATCCACAGGGCGAACGAGACTGCCTAATTATTTATTACATCAGTGGCGTCGTAGACCTTGGAACCAAGGAGCAGGCACAGAAGGTCAAGGGAAGTAGTCTGGAGGGGCGATAACTTAGGGAATGATGCAGGAACGGAGAGACGTCATCGACAGCGAATCGGAATAAGAGTGAAAAAAATGGCTTCCGTCCAAATCCGGAAGCGCGAGAGGTGATAAGAAAATGAGTTGAAATTAGGTAGAACGTGTAGATGACTAGTAGAAAGTAAAGCAATCATAATTAATTCAGTAATTGACATAATTCCAGGACATACCCAATAAGCGAATTAAATATTAATAAAGGAGTAATTCATTCACTAACACAAAAGATCTTGATGATTTCGTGAATGGTTTCGCTTATTCTTTTATACTATCTGCAAAGAGCTGTTATCAGGCACAAACACGACTGTATTCCATCATAAACCGAACCCGTTAGCACCTGCCTTAGGGCAATGAGGGAGGAGAACATGGCTGACGACTGCTTTGGAAAAAGTGAGTGCAAGACAAGGCCGCTGGCTTGAAAGAAAGAAGTTAAAGAGGGGACAGGTATGGTCTTCGTGCCTTTATTCCCTCAACCGTAATCCACGAAAACATTTTCTTTAAGACCTTTCTCCTAGGCATGAAATTTTGTTTTACTGAAAATTCGTTTATTGGTGTAAATATGACATGAATGGTAAGTCAGATATTAATAATATCCGAAAATTTGAAAATTTCATCGTCTTGGAGCGGGAATCGGATCCGCATCTCTCGGCTAGCGCCTGAGTATGCTAACCACTACACCACCCAGAACTTCCAAGTTTCAAGTTTCCGATTAATTTGAATAAAACCATCACAGGATTCGCTAGTCGAATATCACAGATTCACTATATATGAATGCCAGTTGAATGAGAGAATGTAGCGTTAAGTTCGAAAAATGCTTAAGTTGAATAAACCCAAATTTACGTAAAACAACTAACTGAATTAAGGAAGTATCTATGGCAACAGTTATGAGCCGTCGCAGACAATTCTGGTTTTGTTATTGCGCAGTTGTTTAAGGTACGCGTGCATTTCGTCATGCATGTATGGAGGTGAGTGATTCAAGTTTAAGAAGTGAAATGCGTTGTGCGATTTCGTTTGGGTAAAATGGCTCCAGAAACAGTTGATTTCATGAAGAAAGCTTACAAAGATAAATGTTTGGGTGAGTCAACGATTTTTAGATGGCACCATGATTTCAAAAAAGGGCGTTTGTCGGCAGAACTCGCTCCTAGGCCTGGTCGACCTGAAAGTGTTGTTACGGAACGTATCGTTAACACTGTTTGGGCAATCCTGCAAGAAGATCGACGAATGACGTGTGAAGACATAGCGGCGACAACTAATACTTCGAAAACGTCGGCATTCCGCATTCTACGCGACAAATTACTGCTGCATCGTGTGTGTTCCAGATTTGTACCTCATCACCTGACGAGGAAACAATTCTCAGCCAGAGTTTAGGTGTGTCATGAGTGGAAGCAAATGATTGCAAAGGATCCAGACTTTCTAAACACAGTAATAACTGCCGATGAAACATGGGTCTACTGTTTCGACCCGCTCACGAAGAGCGCAACGAGTGTTTGGAAACACACAGTTTCGCCTTCTCCGAAATAAGGTCTACCAAACCAAATCATCTGGGAAGGTGATGATGATAATTATCTTTGATCATAAAGGCTTAGTCTACTAGTATGCCGTTCCCGCACAAATTACTCTCAATGCTGAGTATTGCATCTGTTTTGAAGTGTCTGCGAGGACACATATCGATTAACCTTTGAACGACCATAACGCCCAGTACGCTCGCACATAGAAACGACCATAGCCGCCCGGAACGCCTGCACAGAGTAAGTCAGATCTCCTACCTTTTTTTGCACGAAATAAGAGGAATCAGCTGGAGTCACCCTCAGTCACTATTGTCATTGATAAACAAAGAAGTGAAACAACAGACAGTATCGGGCGTTGTGCTATTTAGAGCGGTACATGATTTTTAGGGCGTGGTCGTTAAAGGAATAAGAGATCGGAACTGGTGGGCAAGTGGACCCTACACCATGATAACGCCCGCCCACATGTGGCTGCTTGTGTTCAATAGTTTCATACGAAATGCAGTATTGAAATCATGCCACAGCCTGCCTACCGTCCTGACTTCGCCCCGTGCGATTTCTGGTTGTTTCGAACAATGAAGGAGAAGTTCCGTGGCGTAACATTCAACACAGGTGCTGACGTTATTCAAGCTGTAAAAGGGTCGCTAAAGCAGATTTCACAAAATATTTACACCACATGCTTTGAAAAGTGGACTGAACGATGGGACCGTTGCATACCATCCGTGGGAAGATACTTAGAAAAAGAATAACATATATTTTGCTGCACCTATATTTCTTCATTTTGGGGGATTTTACTCTGAATTTTTATGGAACGGCCGTTATAAAAATAAAATTTATATCAGATCATACGTTACATCTTGATAAAACAATAACAAACGTTATTCTCAAATTTTTTCGCTTGACAAAGTTCTTCAAACGAATTCAAGCTGGTACAATTCCACCAGACGGATGTGTCTTTTTAGCTATTGCTGTTTTCTTGCTTATGAATTTATGTCCCCTAAGAGCTATACGCAGCCGCCCATCCCAAATGTAAGGCCACTCACTCTAGGTAAGGTATGCCAGCTCTGTGGGATGGTCCATCACCCAGGCTTCATCCCGGACTTCGACCCCTAATTACGTGGAGGAATGGTAAAATAATTATGCAATAGATTTATGCACATTAGGGATTCCCAAGGGGAACTGTATCAGTGAAACAGAAAACGAAAAACAATTTTTTTCGGGAATACATTGTTTTCCTGAGTTATTCACAATATAGAATCGAAAGGAATCAAAATGAGTATGTTAAAGCTGGCATAGTGTCAGATATTTCACTCATTAGTGTCCATTGAAATTCTGATATTAGGAATATATCTTACTGACATTTATGATCGTCTTAAATTATTGAAATGATTTGCACAGTATTCTTTTTCAAGGGAAACAACCAAGGATGGGAGATTCGAATTCTCGAATCCCTCGAATCTTGGAAAAGATTCGAGATTCGAAAACTCGAATCTTGGTGTTTTTTCGTCATTCGAATCTTTCGAATCTTAACCTAAAAAACTGGACATTTGGTGCTTGTTCTAGAGCTATATTTGTTCGAATTTTTGTCAGCGTGACGAGTTCTGACAATAGAAAACAATCGAAGGAGATCGTCAACAGTGTGTACACTGCTATTTGAAATAGCTCGTTACTTCCAAAAACTGAGGAAACTCTCTAAAAAGTTCTTAATCTCACCACCAGCGACAGTATGTCAGAAAGAATATTCAGCACATCAGGTGTCATAGCTAATAAAAAACTAGACCCAGAGCAAGTTCGAATGCTAGTGTTTTTAAATAAAAATCTCCATTAAAGGTTTCTGATTTTTTTACATTGCCCTGAAAGAGTTCAGTGTTTTTATTAACTCTTAAAACAAACATGTTTTTGATTTTTCTTAATTTTCTGGAAAGAATTTACTCAATTTAATGTTTCATATCTAGTGCTTATCTACATTAACTCTTGAAATTATTTTCTCCACCTCTACACTTTGTTTTATTTAAAAAGGTTTTGGAACTTTTGTTATTAAAGAAAAATGTCAAAAGTGTGAATTATTACTCAAATATGTTTTTGTCAAATTATGTTCAGAAAATAGAAATGAACCTCAAACGCATGAGTTATATACTTCATTTAGTAAATATAAATTATAAATTTGATATGTATCTTCTTAATAAGTACGGGTATATTTTTTGAAAACTGTATTTTTTTATTTTTTTTCATGAAACACAGATTTAAAATTTTGCTTCAATTAAAAACTTTTATTTTTTAATAGAAGTCTTTTCTTTCCCTTTTTGCCTTATAATTATTCTTATATGAAGGATTTGAGAGATTCGAGATTCGGGTGATTCGAGAACCTTTTAGGATTCGAATTCGGATTCGAGAAAATATAGGATTCGTCCCAGCTCTAGAAACAACTAATTTCGCAAAACCTGATATTTTGTTCCATATGCAAAATTTATGCCGTCCCGGTGCCCGAGTGTTACGAAGCACTGGCTTCTAATCATACGTCCGAGATTGGCCCGGGTCCGAATCTGGCTTCTAATCATACGTCCGAGATTGGCCCGGGTCCGAATCTGGCTTCTAATCATACGTCCGAGATTGGCCCGGGTCCGAATCTCGGATGAGGCATAGATGGTGCACTTGTCCTACTGCACTGGCTTTCTCCCTTCCTGGAACCAGTGTCTCCAAATTAGGGACGGGAGAATGCGTATAGCTTATTGAGTTATCGGGAGAATGGCTATAGCTTATTGAGTCATCGGGAGAATGCCTATAGCTTATTGAGTCATCGGGAGAATGCCTATAGCTTATTGAGTTGTTCACCGTGGTTGGTCTTTAAAACGCCAAAAAAAATAAAATTAAATAGTGAAAAACCTTAAATACTAATTGTGAAGTATGTGTGTATTAGAAGTCGCACTCGCGTTGCAACATCTTGTATCTCTGTGAGCTTCCACATTTCTTAATATTTTCGATTTACTGCGATGCACACTACTTCACATCGTCTCAAGCTATAGTTACGTATATTGCAAATGCAATACATTTTAATTTATTTGAAGCAAGATTTTTCGTACTCTAATTTTGGAATATCAATGTCCGTATGAATAAGATATGATTTAGATACGTAAAATTCATCGTAAATCTCTAAAGTTGGTGGAATTAGCTTTGAATGCAAACCCGAGCAGTGACTTTTCTCTCTCCGCATCAGAGCCGAATCTAACCATTCAGGTAGCTGGGGAATCACGGGAATTTTTTGAAAATAGTGTGCAGCAAATTCGTCGGTAAGTGTGGGTCTTGTAGCAAAATTTCCGTTTTTAAAAGTTCTGTTTTTCACGCTTTCCAAACGTACGTAGGTTGAAGAAGCGTATATGCTCCAGCTTGGTCCGTCTGCCTATCTGCCTTTCTGTCCGTCCGTCCACACGAATAACTCGCGTAAAAATGGTTCGATTTCGTTGAAATATTAGTATGTGGTAGGGGACCACCTGGAGACCAAACCTTTCGCAAATGGACAAAATGGGGTCAAAGGTCAGGACATAGGAGCGGGATCCATTCCATTGTCCTTATGCGCCATAACTTACCTAAAATGCTTCGATTGCAACAAAACCTCATCATGTTGTTCCGGAGGTACACTGAACCAGTTCTGTGCAATATCATCAAAATGGGGTCAAACGTCAGGGCACAGGAGCGAGGTTTATTCCACAGCCATTATCCTCATAACTTGACTAAAAATGCTTGTATTGCGACAAACCTTTAGTATGTTGTTCCGGAGGTATACTGAACCACTTCTGTTTAGTATCATCGAAATGAGGTCAAGGGTCAGGGCACAGGAGCGAGATTTATTCTACAGTCATTATCCTCATAATTTGAGTAATGGTTTCTGGTATGTTGGAAAGCGTATCATAATCAATGCATTGCGTGATTTTACTAACTTTTTCTTATTTTCCGTATTTTTACAGATTTTCGGTTTTCAGTAATTATGTTATTTCAGAAAAGTTCGTTTCAAGTTTTTCCGTATTTATACAGTAATTTCGTAAAATCGAAGATGCTGAATTTTTCAGCCCTTACGTCAGAGAATCCTTTCGCGTCGTTCGGTGGGTTCGAACTCAGGTCCATTGGGTTCGGTTTACACAAGTTGCGCATCGTAACCACTGAGCCAAAAGGTCTTAGGAACTGCACTCACGTTCAAGGTAAAACAAATCTCTCGATGACGATTTTTTTTTCATTAATGCCAGTGGTTAAGTCATTTTATTTTCCCTTGGAAGTTATTATTTTTTGAACACGTTTGTAATAATTTTATTTTTTCTGTAGGAGTACTTATTACAAATTAAGTATTTTTCTCGTGTTATGTCAAAGCAACAGAATGCTTTGAAACTTGAGATCTTTTTCCCAACTGAAAATAACTTTCAATTATCTTTAAGAAATGGTGAAATGTACTGTTTTATTGTATTACTTCACTAGGCTTCAAAATATGAAATTTATTCTTGACTGTTATAATTGCTTTTGTCGTAAGCAGTCCACACAGGTATGGTACAATCACCTATACAATAATTTAGATACCCGCTTTTTTTTACAGTAATACGATATATAATAGCTGGTACACAAAATAAGGGAAAGAAGAAATATGCTGTGCCACAATAATCAAAATTCACGAGATATGCTATCAACAATATCTGATCTCGCTGCAGAATTTCAAAATCAGTTCCTTTGACAGACGATTGAAATTTAACAGTTAATCAAACCTCGCGCATTCCCGAGAATCTCTCCTGTTACTGGAATGTTCTCGTCATATGGATACGGAAAAAGTGAGAACGGAGTTTTTCCGTTAATGTACGAAAAGAATTGGGAAATGTTTCTGAAAATTCAGCATTATCCACTAACACATCCTAAAAATTGGTATTTACCGTCAATATAAGAAAGGAATTGCGGAAAGATTTCTGAAAATACAGAACTTTCCTGGCGTACGAAAAATCCGTGGAATTCAGTTTTCGTTCCGTTATTTCAAGGAAAAGTTTGTTTCAGAAAAATTTGTTTCGTTAATTCACGAAAGGAATCACGGAAGGTGAATTTCAGAAAAGCAGTTTTACAGTGTAATATAATTGCCTTTTTTTAATACTGGGCATTGCTATTGCTCGAAGAATAAATTACATCCCTTTTTTTTGGCGTTGTTTTTACTTTCTCATAAGTTTCTCGACCAGGTTCAAATGTGTATTAAAACTTTTTTCACGACTAATATTTTAACTCTTTGTTTGTTATTTGATGATTCCTGTAACGTACAAATATCATTTGCCCTGGAAACGTTTGGGATTCCGAGATTTAACTTCTCTTGGAATCTTGAACTGAAAAAAACAAAACAAAAAAACAAACAAAACATCTTGGAACTATTGTAAACCTTCCTTGCTGATTGATAAACGTATTCAGGAGAGGTCGCAGTTCTCCAGTTTGACGAGGAACAGGGTCTCGAGGGACAAAGCCTATGCTATGCATAATTGAATATCCTCTTATTGACCAGGAAAGTCGGCGCGCAGTTCTTGTCCAGTTAGTGTTTGTATCTTCAAGTGAGAATGGCAATGCTAACAACTACCAGGCTACAGCAAGATTTGCATGTCGTGTAAAAAGTAAAGAGCAGCAACACCTAAGTAATGAACTATAGCGATGCATTGTTACAATCTTTGGGGTCTAGTGCATCTAATTCTTGAAAAATAGCAAACGTTTCTTTTTATAAACAGAGGTTTCAGATAAAGAACCAAACAAATCCTCTTTGATGTAGTAGAAGATTCACGTTAGGCGCTGACGTATCGCGCCCGCAGAAGTTCTTTCATTAAATTGTAGAAAGGACTGTTGCTTCCTTCAGTTTAATGGAAGACTTTTGCCAGCTGGGTAAAAGTTTTGTATAATTGGACTTCGTACAAACTTTTCAATGTTAAAACTTACTGTTTTAACCACAGATTTTGCCATAAACTGTTAAAACAAAAAAGGCAAGTGCATCTAAAAATATTCCCCCTATTTAGATTGTGTGTGATAATTTGTTTGTCTGCCTGTCCATAAACCTTCCCGTGTTTTGGACATATTTTCGCTTTTAGAGAGCTAATTGAAATTATTATCATTAAACGAAATATGATAAAGAATACCTATATATTTTACAGCAAGTTGGCATACATTTTGTACTTACCATGCTACGTAGGTGAGTCAAAATGTTATTTGCACTGCTTGATAAAAAAAAAGGATCGAAATTACAGAAAAATGTTATATGTACCTGAAAGTTCCATTCAAAAGTTACTTCTTGACGTAATCACCTAGTTTATTGAAACATTTGTCGAGGCGTGGCACAAGATTTTCTATGCCTTCTGCGAAAAAATTCCGTCCAACGTCCGAACACCACTGCTGGGTTGCAGCTTTCACCTCGTCATCCGAGTGATATCGTCGCTTTGCAAGTTACTGTTTCATGGGACCGAAGACGTGAAAGTCACATGGCGCAAGATCTGGGCTACAAGGGGGGGCGTTACACACCTCCCACCTAAACTTTTTCAGAAGGTCCCTCGTTAGGTTCGCCGCATGCGGTCGCGCATTGTCATGCAGGAGCACAATGCCTTTTGAAGGTTTACCTGGCCGTCGATTTTTAAGTGAATTGCGCAATCTCTTCAGGGTTTCACAATAAGACGATGCTGTAATCGTGGTACCCTTCGGCATGAATTCGGTATGCACCACACTTTCTCAGTCGAAAAACAGCGTCAGCATCACCTTCCCCGCAGATGAAACTGTTCGGCACTTTTTTCGAGTGTTGCCTTTCGAGAGAGCTGCGTTTCATTTCAGGTGAGAAATGATGCACCCACGTTTCGTCTCCGGGCACAATTTTGTCCAAAAACTCATTTCCTTCCTGTTGAAAACGCTTCAAGAATGCAAAGGCACTTCAAAACGATTCCCTTTGTGTTCTTCAGTCAATAGACGAGGCACCCATTGAGCACAAACTTTACGGAATTCAAGATGCTGCACAATAATCGTATGCACACTTACATGTGAAATATCTAGTTCTTTTGCGATTTCACCTTCTATTACTCGTCTGTTTGCAAGAATGAGTTCATTCACGCGCGCAACGTTCTCAGCCGCTGCCGAAGTTGACGGTCTTTCCTTGTGGTAATCGTCCTCGATATCAGTACGTCCGTTCTCGAACAAGATGCACCATTTTGCGATAGCTTAACGTGATATTGGGTTCTCCCCGTACACTTCGTTCAACTGCCGAAAAAGTTCAGTGCAGTTACACCCTTTTGTCCACAAAAAACGAATCACTGCAAGCAGTTCCAATTTGGATGCAACCAGCAGCTGCTGAGGCATGTCACGACTCGTTAGCGAGCGAACTAAAACTACTGCGTAGAAGCAACTGCGGCACGTACTGCAGATAAATGCCAGCAGTGTTGCCATAAAGTGTCAACAAAATATTCTTTTACCGAAATGTTTTACGGAGGAGTGCAACTAACTTTTTGACTTCCCCTTAATTCCGCCTTCAGACAATGGGAGGAAACTTCGCTGGAATTAAATTTTCTATGTATCTTCAAGTTTGTGCTGAGATTGCTTTCCCTCACGTGTAAAAATAAGCGGGTTTGTCAGATACAACTATTTCAGGAAGATGGATTGAAAAATTGCATCCGTTTCTACTGAATGAACAAGACCTTTCAGTTTTTCTTTCATAAGACTTTACTGTTGCCTATATTTAAAGCGCAGTAAAACCTCGAAAATCAGGCATTCTACTAGATCGTTCAGGAAGAAAGTAAACACTTTCAACTTATTACAGTTCCTGTAATACGAAAGCAATGTGTAGTATTTGGCAACAGTGTTTTTCCCAGTCAGTTAATATGTAACCGTAACTGGGGCAGCCATGTTGTATGGCAGAATGTAGGGTATTGAATTCGTTGTACGGTACCGATGTTGTTCCTAATTTAGTATTTGTGCAGTAATAAATGTGTTTAGTATATCCTGTCTTGGGTTGGATTAATCATAAGGATATCACATATGGCAACGAGGATGGGATGGTGAGTAATTACTTCTTCTCGTGTACTTCTCTCGCATTTTGCAAACGTGAGCAAGCTAGGTTTAATCTGCCGGTTAAGTGTTTTTGATGAGAAGAATGATGACTTTAAACTTTACATTGCACAATTAGAGCAGTATTTTATCGCTAACGATGTTACAGAAGAAAAAAGGTGTCAGTATTAATTTCTGTGATTGGATCAAAACCGTATAAGTCGTTACGAAATTTGCTCTTGCCTAGGTTACCAAGTCAGTGTGCGTACAAGGAGGAGGTACTTACACAGACGTTCGGAGACCATTACAAACCTAAACCTATTGTCATTGCAGAGAGATTTAGATTCCATCGCAGGAATCCAAATTCTAATGAATCTACTTCGGATTATTTGGTGTAATTAAGGCGTTTAGCCACAACATGTGAGTTTAGAGCTTTTCTAGAAGAGGCCATACATGATCGTTTTGTATGCGGTTTGACTAGGGAAATGACGCAGAAACATTTGCTTGCAAAAAATGATTTAAAACACTCAGAGGTTGCAGAAGTTGAATTGGCAATGGAGGTTGCTGACCATGATGCAACAAGCATGAAAACGTTTACCCCAGTGGTAAATAAGGTTCAAAAGAAATCTCACTTTTCTTCAAAGAATGCTGCTAAGAATAAGCCTCCTGGTGGCAAGCCCTCTAAATGCTTTATATGTTGTGAATTTCATGACCGAACGAAATGTAAATATAAAAATGCTAAGTGTCATTTCTGTTCGAAAACTGGACATATTGCACCAGTTTGTTTAGCTAAGGCTAACAAAGCAAAACCTGCATCAGCAAATATGGTTGAAGTTGATGATTTTACACTTAATGACTTAGAATTATTTAAAGTTAATGCTGCTAAATACACTAACCGAAAATGCAATTTCACTGTTCCTGTTCAAATTGGTGACAAATTTATCGAGAAGGAACTTGATACTGCTGCTGATGTATCCATTGTTTCGGAGCAGTGGATGAAAATTAATTTACCACATGTTGAAGTTCCACCTACATCTATGTTGCTGAATGAAGTAGTTCCACCTAAATCTATGTTGCTGAATACATCTATGTTGCTGCTGAAAGATTATGATCAGGGTTTGATCGATGTTGTTTGAGAAGTGTCTCTATCCGTCACTTATAAGTCACAATGTTGCAAATTAACCATTGTTGTTGTGAAAGGAAATAGACCATCCTTATTTGGAAAGAATTGGTTGGCACATTTTAATCTTCAATGGCAAAGTTTTTTCGCCTTAAATTCTCAACCAAAAGGAAACTTCTCTAATGTGGAGTCTATAAAACGGTTTTACGCTGATCTTTTTCAGGAAGGCACATCACCAATCTGACATTTCAAGGCTTCCTTTAAAATAAACAAAGAATTTTCTCCGATTTCCTGTAAAGCTATGCATGTCCCCTTATTCGTTGAAAGCTGCTGTGGCTTATGATATTTTGCAAAAAAAGAAAAAGAAAAGAAAAGTGGAGTGTGGCATTTTGTTGAACAATCATCATGGCCAACACCTGTTGTGGCAATACCAAAGAAATATGGTACTGTCAGGTTGTGTGGTGATTTTAAGATCACTGCAAACAAATTCATGGATCCGAATCAGTATCCCCTACCAACACAGCAGGATTTGTTTGCTACTCTTAGTGGTTGCAAGTAATTTACGAAGTTAGATTTGTCACAAGTGTACCAGCAAATTGAGTTTGATGAAGCATCACAGGAATTGCTTACATTAAACACTCATATGGGTTTAGTTCGTTCCTCCAGACTTTTATATGACATCAACTCTGCTTCTGCTATCTTTCGATCAATTATGGCACAAATGTTTCAAGGTTTACCATTAGTCATGTTTCTACGATGATATTTTGATTTCTTTAACCACTAAAGAAAAGCATTTTTCCTTACTGGAGGAAGTTTTACAGAGATTTCGCAAGTTTAATGTGCATCGTAATCTTAGTAAATGCAAGTTTTTAGAAACTAGCGTACAGTTTTTGGGACATATTACTGATGAGCATGGTGTGCACCCTACACAGGAGAAAACTGAGGCTATACAACAAATGAAAACACCTAATAATGTCACAGAGCTTAAGGCTTATTTTGGGTTTATTAAACTATTATTCGAAATTCATAAAGAATTCCTCTACCTTACTTGCTCTTTTGCACAGTCTTTTGGTCAATGGTACACCGTGGATGCGGTCAGAGGAATGTAAGCACATATTTCAACTTTGTAAATCTCTTATTACTTCAGATGCAGTTCTTACACATAATGATGAGAAGCTACCTTTACAGCTGTCGTGTGAAGCTTTACCGGTTGGATTGGGTGCTGTTCTCTCACATATCATTTATGGCACCGAGCAACCCGTTGCTTATGCTTCAAGAACACTCACCAAAACAGAAAGCCATTATTTTAACGACCTTGAAACGGATGAAATGTGATGTAGCTAAGAAAGCTCATCTGCGCATGCGCAAGCTAAAATCTGATCTCAAGAGAGAAAGAAAATCTGAATTACAAGTGTGTTAGGGAGGGGGGATTGGTCTAAGATTTAAACTTTTGGTCTAGGATATCTACAGGTTACACTCAGTCCTGTTATACACCATTTTAAAGCTCTCCTCAATGACAGCCAAATTTCGCTACGACCCACTGTTTGGAGATATTTCAGAAAATCAACCTAGGTGGCTCACCGACTATTTCCGTTACCCATTTCCGTTACACAGAAATGATTTACTTGGAATTAACTTTACTACTGTCTGTAAAAGTGCGTAGCATAAAAAATAAAATTGTGAAGTTAAAAGATTAACAGAGCAGTTTGGTTTTCATTTTTAACGTGATTGGTTTAATTTTCGTTATATGCCATTTTATGGTTTCAAACCTGCAAAGGGCGGTAAAACTGAACCAGTGATTTTGAGGGTGGCTATGAACAAAATCTAAGTACACGTTTAAAAACTTACATTAATCCAGTACTCTAATAAGGAACAATCTCTTACGTGATGCAGTACATTTTTGCAGCACGCAAGTTATCGGCCGCCCCGTTGGCGCAGTAGTCTAAGGCGCTGGCCTATGATCATTCGTCCGTAAGGGGTCCGGGTTCGAATCCCGGTTAGGCATGGATGTTGTGTTTGTCTTACGGCACTGGCTCTCTCCCTTCCCTGGAACCAGTGACCCTAAATTAGGGACGGGCGACTGCTTATAGCCCATTGAGTTGCTCACGGTGGTCGTTAAAATTCCAATCAAAAAAAAAAGTTATCGAAAAAGTTTTTTTAATTAATTACCTGAAAAGTGAGCAATTTTGTTTTTTAACAGTTTTCTCAAAAATAACAAGAATGTGACTAAGACTGTTTCAATTACCCAAATTACTACCGAAAGAGTAAATATTAAACGCCATTCTCGTAAACAACGTTATTTAGTACATTCAGTTACTTCGATTTTGTAAATAAATTACGTAGAATGTAAAATTTCGACATAACCACAGCACCACAAATAATAATTCGTGAACCGTCATTAACTAATGAGGTAGAAACAAAAAAAAACCCAACCTTACTGATTACACAAACTGCAAATTCACATCAGCTGATTCTAAGTAAAACTCTGTGCATAGTGTTGCTAATTGCACACCCTTCTTTTTGAGAATACGAGGTAAAACTTTAATGATGCAAATATTTAATCTTAAAAAGAAATTTTTCAACACTTCAAATTTGGGCATTTACCAAGAGTAATTTATGTAAACCTAAAAACAAGAAAGTATAAGACCTTAAAATCAGGTTTTTATAGGCATAAACGGGATCACATAGAATCTGCCTTCATTTCACTCACCAACGGCCGGCTTTTTCAAGGCATTGAAATGCGTCATGCCCCTTTCAAAGTCCCTGAAACCACGAGTCCTTCACATTGTGCAGCTACAGGGGCTTATCGAAATATTGGAAACCCTTACTGTTTGGGAGAAACGTTTTATTAATGAACTGTAGGCCCACCTGGAACTTTCAGAACAGAATCAGTTAGACTTAGAATAGACTTATACAAGTCATGCACATACGACAATGGAATTTGGGACCATTCATCCTGTAAAATGTTCGCATGTTCAACTGTGCCAGTGATGTTGGAGGTGGAAAGTGTGATCTGACCTTGTACCCCTGATATCCCCACAAATCTTCAATAATATTCAGCTCTGGAGATTGAGGTGGCCAGGGTAGCTCCGGTACCTCATTCTGATGCTATGCTAACCAGAACTTGAGACGTTTCGCCCAACGCATAGGTGCATTATCTGCTTGAAACCAGGGTGGCCATTAGCGAACAACGCCTTCAGCCCTGGGTGTAGGTGGTCCCCAAGAATGGATTCGTACATTGAAGATATGACACAACCCTGTAGAATAACCAGTAGCCCATAGAAATACCATGATATGACACCCAACAGCATGAGGTGTCCACTTCCATGCTTCACAGTCAGGGTGGTACGCTTCTGCAGCATTTCGCCTGATGTACAATCTACCGGTGGTGGAAACAATATGAAGCACGATTCGTCAGACCAGATGACACATTGCCAGTCTTTAGCATCTCAGTTTTTGTGCGCTTTACAAAAACTGACACGTTTTGTGGCATTCTTGTTGGTAACCAGAAGTTTCTGGATTTCAGAACGGTTATGAATACCAGCACGATGGAGTTCCCAACGAACTGCTATGAAGGATATGAGATCATTCTGACCGGTGTTCAGCTCTGATGCTATTTGTGGTGCCGTGGTCTTGTGATTCCATTGTACAAACCGTGCCAAAGTTAACCTAACCCCTATCGGGCATCTACGTATGGCGTACATAATTTGCATATCTGGATGCAATGTCGTGTCCTTTTTGAAAGGTAGTCATAATCTTTGATATATTTCCTCTTGTTGCACTTACTATTTTTGCCGTTCTAATTAGTGAAGCTCCTGCAAGATAAGTGTGCTAATGATGATGCTTTTCTTAGTTCACTGAGATCTGACACTGTCGAAAATTACTACACAACAGCTGCTTCACTTGCGATTACGTCACTGCTAGGTGATAGCTCATATCGTACTGCATCCTTTTAGATGCCTCACATTGCGGGTGACGTAGTCCCTGTGATATGCATACGGCCCATTGCGTGCACTTCGGTCGAAGTCGGTGTTTCCATTATTTTGATATACCCCTCTATTCTTAAATACAATACGGAGCCTTCTGGTAATTGGAGTCTTTGGAAAAGACCACATTTGCCTTACTCTAGATACGACCCGGCTCTCAAGACTATTCTGAGTTTACCTGAATCTATTCCTCGTCGAATACCAAGCAATTCTTTCGGGCCGCGGATGGCCTAGTGGCCAACGCACGTGACTGCCACGGAGAAACCTCAGGCTTGGTACCAGGTAGGTACGAACGCTCGAACCCCTAAATATCCGCCGTGCGTCGGATGGGCACGTTAAGCCGTCAGACCTCGGGTACTGGCTCCCCGGAAATAAATAAGGGCATCTTCCTCCCCTTTTCTACCTTCCTTTCGAGTCACTTTCCTATCAGGCACTCTAACCTAATTCTACTAGCTTCCTATTTCCAAGGGTTGCTTAAGGCCTGGTTTCAGACACTCTCTTCCTAAAATCCTCTACATCTGATTTGATCTCAGTTTTAAAAGCAAAGGGGGGCGCTACAACCTATTAAAGCCCACCTGTAACTTTTTTTACTGGTGTACTTATTGTTATATATTCCCTGTTCTCGTAAATGTACTTTTGCTCTTAAAGGTAGAACCGGCAATGTTTTTTTACGATATAACTACTAAAGGCTTTCCGTGTACCTTCCATTATTGCATACTGGTATGTACAATTCCTCTGCTTAACGCAGAAGCATATGCCTATATACGTATACACTACGTATGGCGTACACAATTTGCATATTTGGATGCACAGTGTTAAAAATAGGTACTTAGAAATAAACAAAATGTACTCGTTTTTGAGTACAATCTGGACTTATAATAGCTCCGAGTATTTGTGTCGCATTTTTGAGTACATACAGGGACTCAATTGTGAGTATATCGGGTATTTCTAATTTAAAAGACATGTATTCATTTTTGAGTACATATAATTCAAATATATGCACTAAAAAAATTCATATATTTCAAATGTATGTGCTCTAACTTCATTCAGTTTCTGCGCCCTTTCGGGCAGGGCACAGAAACTGAAGGAAGTTAGAGCGAATCTAGAGCTCCTGACAGGATAGTTTGTAAGTGAGAGAGAGAGAGAGAGAGAGAGAGCGAGCCCACTTGATGGCGCCTCCGTACAAGCGAAAGAATTTGCACGTAGAAGGCAGAGAAAAATTAAGGGGGCTTAGGAACTTTAACCGGAAGATTCCTACCCTAGGCCGTCCCTTAACGTGCTCGTCCGATGCACGGCGGATATTCAACGATTGTTAAAAATCCATGCCACCACTGAGAGCCCCCAGGTGCAAGCCTATCAGGCTAGGTTGAACCTGGGGTCCCACCATCAGTAGTCTGAACATTTAACCACTAAGCCATCCGCGGCTCGATTTCAAATTTGTATTTGTCCTTTTCTTGTAGGACTTCCGTCTACAGTGAGTAGAGTTTACGTCCCAGCCACCTACAGCGAGATCGCCTTTTGGGCAGGACACAGAAACGGAAGAAATGAGAGCAAGTCTACCTACTTTTGACAGAACAGTTTGTAGTGAAATTAGAGTACAGTAGATGGCGCCACCGTACAAGTACGATGTTGCACATAGAGGGGTGAGCGAATTTTAGGAGGGGGGGGGGGGCATAGGAAAGGATACCCATTTAACCAGTGGGTCCAGTCTGGGGGCCGACACTTAACGTGCTCGTCCGATGCACGGTAGATATTCAGCGATTGTTAGTAAATCACACCATCTCTGAAAGATCAGCCAAGACGCGAACCTGAGGACTTTGCATTGATAGTCTGACTCGCTAACCACTAAGCCATCCGCGGCTCGATTTCAAATTTGGAGTACGTGTACTCCATACATACTCATTTATTCATAGAATCAACTGGGAGTATATTATTCGATGGCACATCTGGGATAATAGATATACTCGTTGTCACATGCTATGCAAATGGACCGCACAATTTTATGAAAAATATAGTGATGAAGCGACAATATATTATTTATGAGATTGACACAATCATAAATAATATATTGTCGCTTCACAACACAAATATACTTTATGTATAATTCAATTACTTGTGGTCAGTGACTTTGTTGTACTAACTATGTATCACTTTACACATTTATTAAACAATTTCTCTTGAAATCTATAATAACTGAAATGAAGTAATATGAGATTATATTTATATTTATTGACGCATTTATTTTTAAGTACGTACGGCTGCTTATATTTGAGCATATCATGAACTCGATTACGAAACGATTGTACTTAAAAAAAAACGAGTAGGTTCAGGTTCTCATTTTTAAGTAGATTTTTTTTAACAGTGAAGGTTTATAACGATCTTTTTTTTTTCTTAAAAATCGGATAGAATTTTTTTGTATTAAGCAAAGCAATGGCTTCTCCAAACATTATCGCCGGAGGAACAAGATTCGAAATTTCATTTGCTTGGCCTACCCGAATTTTATGTGCACCATCTGGACAACCGACCAAAATCGCCTTACGTATGAAATTGCGATTTGGAAAAAAGAACTGAGAAAAAGAGAAACAATGCAGACATAATTTCTCAGTTTCTTCTCACCTGCATGCTGTTTCATAAGCCAAATGCTTACGAATAATCTTAAAAATAATCTTAATGTTTATAAATTAATCTTAAAGAATGGAAAATTCTCACACCCTAAAGCGCATAATTTAAATGCATTCCATTGCATTATTTGCGCAGTTTGTTTTGACATCCCGTCAGTAAGTTTGGCCATAAGGTTATCTTGATAAAGAAATTCTAAACCCATGAGAACATTCTCTTGGGCTAATATGGAGTCACGATCTCGGTTTTGGATGCATCGTTAAAAGAAAAAAGTCAAACTTTTTCACAGATTTTCTAATTTCCTAGGTGTAAAGTTTTCTCATTAGGTGAAGTGCATACTGATTCGTTTTTGTCAGAATATATAAGTTTCTAAAAGACCGAGTAGAAATATTTTCTTTAAATCATATAAAGACGATAATCATGCTTTAAATGCTCCAGCTTTTTTCAGTATAGAATTTTATTCCACTAAGTTGACTTCCGACGTATCGTTCATATTTTTTTTTTCAGAAATCCTTAACGACCTCCTTTTCCACCGGTTCTTTTTCACTTGTAATAGGTAAGTACAGCTTTAGTTCCTCAATACATTATATTCGACACAAATGTTTTATTATAGACAAGTCGAAAAATATTTACAAGATGCATGGAAATTAATGGAAAATTTTATTTTTTCATTGTAGAAAAATCGCTTTCCAGTAAAACATTTTTTTATGAAATCATCGTATAATTGTTGCCGCGCAAATCGGCCGTTGAATTCTGTGCGCAATTCCAGCACGGCAAGAAAGTTTCATTTCCACATGCTTTCTGAATTTTCAGATGAGCAATTCGTCTTTTCTACCTGGCAAGTGACATAATAGTATGTTTGTACCACTCTGAAGAATATCACATATTAGCTAGCCTTTGTAGAGGACAAACTTGTGGTGTGTAGGAGGGGTGTAAATTAATTAATTCACGGGTCAGATCATTATGAGTACTCCTGTTTTGAAGAGTGGTCGCGTTCCGCAACACGTACACTGTTGTCTAAACCTTAAGGCTGAGATACACTTTGATAAATCAAAATCGAAAAGAAGTGTCTTAGATGGTATCGGTGGTAACGGAAAAAGTAAAATACAAGTTAATAAAATCATGCAATGCATTGATTATTATACGCTTTCTAACATACCAGAAATCATTACTCAAACTATTGCTCAAGTTATGAGGATAATGGCTGTGGAATACATTTCGCTCCTGTGTCCTGAACTTTAATCCCATTTCGATGATATTAAACAGAATTGGTTCAGTATACTTCCGGAACAACATGATAAAGTTTTGTCGCAATCAAAGCATTTTTAGGTAAGTTATGACGCATAAGGGCAATGGAATGGATCCCGCTTCTATGTCCGGACCTTTGACCAGATTTCGCCCATTTTCAATACGTTTCGTTCCGAGGTGATTCTCTACCACATACTAAATTTCATCGAAGTCGAACCATTTTTACGTAAATTATGACGCATAAAAGCAATGGATTGAATCCCGCTCCTATGTCCTGACCTTTGACCCCATTTCGTCCGTTTTTGACAGGATTTTTTCCAAGTTGGTCATCTACCACATACTAAAATGTCATCGAAGTCGAGCCATTTTTACGCAAGTTATGACGCATAAGGGCAATGGAATGGATCCCTCTCCTATGTCCTGACCTTTGACCCCATTTCGTTCATTTTCAATAAGGTTCGTCTCCAGGTGGTCCCCTACCAGATGTTAAAATTTCTTCGAAATCGAACCCTTTTTACGCGAGTTATCGTGCGGACGGACGGACAGACGGACAAAGCTGGAACATATACGTTTCTCCAACCTACGGTTGGAAAGCATAAAAAACGTACGGAACCAAAAACCATGAGTAATGTGTAACAGAGGAAAAAAACCCCAGAACAAAACGTTACGAAGGAGGTATAAGCCCACCTGTCGCCTTATGACACTCTGTGAAAACGCAAGTTTGCCCTGGTCTCATCATTCCGGAGTAAGTCGCTCTCCAAACTGAACTACGCGAACTGAATGTTTCGCTGCAGATTTGTCGTCTTGACACATGTTTTCAATTCTGTAGTGCGTCACAACTCTTCCATCAGCACTGCAACAACAGAAAGAAGTGCCAAGTAGGGGGGGGTATGCCTATACCGCACCACAGTGCACATTTGTCACTTATGTGTCATGTTTAGTACCAAGTGGTTTAGGATCTCTTGAGATAACATATTGTCCCACTCCTGCTGGAGATCTCTGATAAGTAGTGGAATGATAGCCACATTGACGTTGCAGGCAGACGGATGCCAAATTAATCAAGCTAGTTTAAATGTCTCGGAAAACTTTACATCGTCCTGGAACAGAAATCGAACCCGCGTCACCCGATTTACGTTCGAGTGTGTTACCGTTACACCACCCAGAACAAGGAGCCTCTAAGCCCTGGGTTCCCAGCCGGTGAGACGCGCTTCCCTTGCGAGGCGCGAGCAGATGCGCGCAATGTTATTCACTGTGCGTGGATGTAAACGGACACCCCTCCAAACACAATGTGATAGTCCTCCACATGCATATGGATCTGAATATAAGCATCTGCTTTTTTACGCTTTCCAACCGTAGGTTGAAGAAGCGTATATGCTCCAGCTTTGTCCGTCCGTCTGTCGGCACGATAACTCACGTAAAAATGGTTCCATTTCGATGAAATTTTAGTATGTGGTAGGGGACCGCCAGCAGACGAACCCTTTTGAAAATGGGTGAAGTGGGGTCAAAGGTCAGGACATAAGAGCGGAATTCATTCAATTGTCCTTATGCGTCATAACTCGCGTAAATATGGCTCGATTTTAATGAAAGTTTAGTATGTGGTATGGGACCACCTGGAAACTAACCGTATTGAAAATGGGTGAAGTGGGGTCAAAGGTCAGGACATAGGAGCGGGATGTATTCCATTGCCCTTATGCGGCATAAGGTGCGTAAAAATGGTTCGATTTCGATGAAATTTTAGTATGTGGTAGAGGACCACCTGGAGAGTAACCCTATTGAAAATGGGAAAAATGGAATCAAAGGATCGCGATCCATTCTATCGCCCTTATCCCATGGGCACTGTTAAGATGGACGTCAAGTAATTTTGCTTCCTATATTTCCAATGGAAAACCTTTTGTACACATTTCCTTCACAATTAGTGTGTTCCCAAGGATGGAAATTTGAACATCGATTAAAATAACTTCATACTATAACTTGGAATACTTAACATTTTGTAAAACATAAGCATAATTATATTAAAAAACAATAACGTTTCCTTTGGTGGTGTTGAAACAAAAAAAAGATGGCGCGATCTGTGCTTTGATGACGTCAGTGGACAAATAAATGTTAGATTGCATGATTACGGTTATGGTTTAGAAAATATTAAGTATTCCAAGTTATGAAATGAAGCAATTTTAATGGATGTTCAAATTTTCATCCTTGGGAACGCATTGTTTGTGACGAAAATGTGTACAGAAGATTTTCCATGGGAAGTATAGGAAGCAAAAATACTTGACGTCCACCTTAAAGTAGCAATTCTTGTATGTATGTATGTACATTTTATTTTGAAAACGGCTCTAAAGAATTTTGATGAAAGTCGTTAACCTACAGTTTTCTGGTACTAGAAATCGATTTAGCTTGATCTCGACTTTAGGAGAATTCGTTTAGTGGGTTAAATACCCACCCCGAATTATAACGTTTTTATTGGCATGGCGTCGTTCCATTAATGTTACCAATGCTTAGAAATCTTATGACATCACAATCTCGCGTTTGGAAATGTTAGCGCGCGGTCACGCCATCGGTCTCATTACGTCACGCGTTGTGTGTGGATCCTATTAAAGTTTTATGACATCACACTCTTGCGGCGAGCAGATGGTCGCGATTCCCATCTGCCTCATTACATCACGCGTTGCGTGCGTATGTCCGTCCGAACGATAACTCACGTAACAATCATTCGATTTCGATAAAATTTTAGTATCTGGTAGGGGATCACCTGGGAAGGAACCCTATTTAAAGTGAACGAAATGGGGTCACCTGGCGACAAACCCTATTGAAAATGGGTGAAATGGGGTCAAAGGTCACGACATAGGAGCGGAATCACTTCCATTGCCATTATGCGTCATAACTTACGTAAAAATACTTCGATTTGGATGAAATGTTGGTATGTTGTAGGGACGTTCCTGGGGACGAATCCTATTGAAAATTGGAAAAATGGGGTCAAAATTTAGAACACAGGAGCGGGATCTATTCCATAGCGCTTATGCATCATTACTTACGTAAAAATGCTTCGATTGCGACAAAATTTTATCATGTTATTTCGGAAGTATACCGAACCGGTTCTGTTGAATATCATCGAAATGGGATGAAAGGTCAGGGCACAGGACCGAGTTTTATTCCACAGCCATTAATCTCATAACTTGAGTAATGATTTCTGGTATGTTGGAAAGCGTATCATAATCAATGCATTGCATGATTTTACTAACTTGTACATAGTGAAGTAGCAGTAAGGTGGAAAATTTCTGTAGCGCCTTTACGATTTGCGTGATGAAATTAGAATTTTTCTGCTTGGAGAAACGGAATTAGCAGAAAATTTGTGTAATGACGAATTTTTAGCAACACTGGCCGATGTGGGAGACGTTTTTGAAAAACTAAACAGTTTGAATGTGTCACTGCAAGGGAAGAACTCATACACTGCTGGCCACCCAAAATGCAACACCAAGAAGGAAGCATCCGATTGGCCTGAAATTCTCAGCATGCGTCGCCCGCGAGAGGACATGCAAACGATTAGCATTGAAGGGTATATGTAAATCAGGTGCGCCCGGCACGCCACCGAGAAGCACTTTAATAAGGGTGCACAGAAAGCGGGGTGTAAGTAGTGGAAGTGTGTTGTGCTGCCGGACCTGTGCGTGGGAAGCTTTCTGATGCCTCGTCGCAGAATATGGCAGTCATTCCAGCACGTTTCGGAGTTCGACAGAGGACAAATAGTGGCTTATCGCGACAGCGGTTTATCGTACTGAGACATTGGCGCCCGTCTGGGACGACATCCAACCACACTGAGGCGAGTATGGATTCGGTGGGTGCAGGAGGGACGGACGGACCGACGTGAGCGATTGCCGCTGCCGCGGCACACCACCGAACGAGAGGCCTGGCATGTTGTGCGGCGGGCATTGACAGCTTGCACCGCCACATCACGTACGGTTGCGCAGGAATTAGGGTGTGTTGCGCAACAACCTGTGTCAGCACGTACCGTTCGACGTCGTCTGCAGGAGCGGGGACTTGTCGCACGGCGCCCATTGCTCCGATTACAATTGACGTTACACCACCGGCAAGTGCGGCGGCAATGGGCCGTTAACCGCCGCACCTGGACTACGGGATGGCACAACATTGTCTCCTCCGACGAATCCTGCTTCTGCCTGCAGCACCACGATGGTCGGATCCGCGCGTGGCGGCACCGCGGCGAGAGATAATATGACGCTTGCGTTATGCATCGCCATACCAGTCCGTCGCCTGGCGTTATGGTTTGGGGCGCAATTGGATATGACACCCGCACCCCTCTGCATCGCCGGTACACTAAACAGCCACTGCTACATCTCCAACGTTTTGGAGCGTGTAGACCTCCCTTACCTGCAGGACCTGCCGGCGGCCACGTTTCAACAGGACAATGCGCGCCCGCACGTGTTACGTATCGTGCAACAATTCCTCACGGCCCACCTGGTGTCACTTGCCGTGGCCCGCCCATTCTCCCGATATGTCGCCCATCGAACACGTCTGGTCGCTGATCGGCAACTGAGTGCCCCGGCAAGCACCACCCGCGGCTACGCCTGATGAACTGTGGCGACGTGTGGAAGCAGCCTGGACCGACATACCCCAACCCAAGCCCACATCCAAAGCCTCTTTCGTTCGATGCCGCGGCGTGTAGCGGCCGTTATTGCCAGCCATGGGGGCCGCACGAACTATTGATGTCTGCGTGTTCCGCAAGTCGCACGGGACTGTAAGTTCAATTGTTTCATCTTTGTATCTGTTGTTATGTGTCCAGTAAATCTGGCTTTGCTATATCGTGTCCTTCATGGTGTTGCATTTCGGGTGGCCAGCAGTGTATTTGATGGATGCGCAGGACAAAATGGAAGGCTTCGTGAAAAAGTTAGATTTTTGGAAAGGTCGTATCGACTGTGGGCTTATTGAAATGTTTTATTGTTTCCAAAAATTCATAGCAGAGGAAGCTGATGATAGCTCGACCATACATTCTGTTGTGAAAAGAGTAGCGGTGCACCTATCAGCACTGAAAAACCAGTTTGAAGACTACTTTCCTCAGATGGACAGCCACACCCACGATTGGATTCGAGATCCATTCTCCGTAACAGTGAGTGATATGCCAGAATTAAACATGGTTGATCAAGAGCAATTACTTGAACTCTCGAGCGACAAGACACTAAAAACAGCGCTTCACAAAACTCCACTTCAGGAATTTTGGCTTTCAATTCTAAGCGAGTATACAGAACTTACAAAACGTGATCTGGAAGTACTCCTTCAATTTTCAACAATCTACCCGTGCGAAGCTGGATTTTCGGCAATGGCCGCAGTTAAACGAAGTACAGAAATCGTCTTCATGTGGAGAACGACCTGCCTGTGGGACTGGCGCAGTTAGAATCAAACATTGATCGTTTGTGCAATTCAAAACAAGCCCAACTTTAGCATTAATGTGTACAGCTTATGAAAATATGGAAAACATATTTTTAATTTGCGTTATTAAAACTTTTTCAGGAGGAATAAATTCCTGGTTGTATACTATGTAGAAATATTATCCACTTTATTTGTGTAAAGTGCTGTAGGTAGGTATATTTGTATTTTAGTAGTGCAGTTGTATTTTTGCTTAATATTTTCAATCAAGCTTTACCAGTATCATTGAAATTTGTAATAAAAGAAAATAAGTACTGATTATAGAGCAATGAAAACCTGCGCGTATACTGGGGGAGGGGGGCGCCATTGCAAGCTAGCCCCGATGGGGAAGGAATATTGTAGAAAAGGTTGGGAACCGCTGCTCAAAGCGACTATTGATGTTATTCGGGACTCAGATGAAACTCTCCGCGGTACACAAATCGAAGCATGTATCATCTTAGTGTTACCCGAGCAGAAGGCGAATCCCCTGAAGAACTCTTCAGAAATAAATGATAGTCAAATAGATGTCACAGGCAGATGTATGACAAATTAATCAAACAAGTTTACATGCCTCAGAAAACTTTAAAAATTTCAAGTCCGCTCATTAGGGTAAACTTACACATTTTTCTTACTCACAATGATGCACAGTTTTCCCCATCAGAGGGCGTAAATGGGTATCGTATTTTTTTCGATAGCGAACCTTCTAACAGGACGACTTGAAAAATTCTTTTCTTGTTAGACGGAGCTTCTCACGAGAAAAGTGTTGCATACATTTTCTAATTTTTTTTAACGCACACTTTTTGCTACTAGAGGGAGGAAGTTCACATTTTTGTTGACTAGGCGTCTAAAACCCGACTGAAAAAAAATATTTTGCGGTCAGGTGCTACTAACTACTGAAACATTTTATAAGCACTTCATATCCAAATAATACAAAATTTAACAGCGAAAGCTATTTTTTTCGATATCTTTTAATAGCCCGATTTAAACATTTCTTTTAACATAGGATTATATTTACCTTATAAAATATTTTGCAAAACTCTTGGATTTTTTATGGTGCACAGATCTGACGCTGGTTGGTGTTAGTACGTATTTCTGTTTCGAACCTCATCTCCGCTTCTAAAAATCCCGTTGCGAACATTATCTTTTACTCTATGCCATTCTTACGATAAAGATTCGGAACAGTATCCCTTCTACAAGCACAAAGTTTCCCGCTAAAGGGCATAAATATAAAAAAAATAATTTCTCGTCACATCTACTTCCAGAAGTTGCATATGAAAAATCTTTTTTCTTTCGCATAGTTTTGCTATGAAGAATCCATTTCTCATACTTTGAAATTTTTTGCTATTCACATTTCTTCCGCCAGCGAGCGTAAGCACATATTCCTACGTGAAAGAGTTTCTCCGGTTCTAAATATCTTTTGGAAGAACCTTTCTTGTAAGATACCCTTCATTATGAAGAGTATTTTCACGTATTTGCTTCTTTAGACCAGAACTTTTCAGCTAGGCAACATAAATTTATATCACGCTTCCATCCATATATCTTCCAATCGATCGATTTGAAAAGACCTTTTTGCCTCTGATATCTACCTCTACGAGAAATATTTTATGCACAGTTTTTTTTTTGTAACACACATTGCAGCAGTTTGTGGGCGTAAGTGATTATTTCTATTTGTGGATGTTCTACCGTTTGTAGAAAACCAGTTGCTTTTTTTTTAGCCAGTTCCATTCAGTGTGAAGAAGAATGCTAAGATAGAGTAAAATACTCTCATTTTTGCTCAGTTTTATGCCATTCTATAAATCTGCTTTGAAGTGTGTGTTCGTGTGTGTGTGATGCGTGTGTGTGTGTGTGGGAGCGCGCCCGCTTGACGGAGAGGATGCAAAAGACATGCTCATTACACGCAGGGTGGACAGATAACTTTATGTAATGAGACGACATTTTCATTAAAATTGGAGGAAGTTTCCAGAAAAAGGAGGACTCAATAAATTTGTTCAAAAATAAACGTGAATGCACTACTCTGTATTTGAATTTTACAGTTTGAGAGTTTATACGTGTAAAAATTTAATAAAGAAAGAAAGAATTTAATCTGTTAGACATTTTTACTTATATTTTTCACTGGAAGAGATTTTCTTCAGTTGATAGAGTTTCTTTAACGAATATTTGCAAAATTCAGAGCATGACATGTCATTCAAATTGTATTCAACTAGCAGTATACCCCTCACTGATTGATTAAGAAACTTGAATTATAAATAGAAACAAGAAAGATGACACCGAATTTTCGGGTGTAATAAGCACGTCTTTTGAATCCGTTCTGACGCAAATTAAATTTATCAAAGCTATTCAATGGAGCCGGTATGGAAAACAATAGTATCTGACGGAAGAAAGAAGTTCTTCAATCGGGTCTTTAATCCCTCAGATATTGCTGTAAACGCAATCGTGAGCTTACGAACTCTTAGAAACAGAGTTATCGACAAAAATAAGATGTGGCTTAACGTCCCTTGGAGGGAAAACCATGCATTATTTTAGGAAGAAAGTATTCACAAAAGGTTTATCCATATGAGCGGTATCGGTCCAAGAAAAAAATTTTAGTCGAGTTTTCAGGAGCCCAGATTTTGCTACAAATGCATCAGAAGTAGAAATGAACACTTATGACCCCTGGTGGCCAAACCATTCTTTACAAAATATTAGAAATTACGTGAAAAATATTTTCCGTCAGGTCTTGTATGCGATACAGGAAGAATTTTTCAAATCGGAGTTTTAGGAGCAGAAAACGCAATTTACCTTTGTGCACCCTAGCGGAAAGTCTATGATTTACTTGAAAATTTTGAATTTATAGGAAAAACATTTCGCATCGGAAACACTATCCAACAAAGAAGGAATTTTTCAAATCGGAATTTTAGAAGTAGAGATATTGACAAAAATAAGATATACATCTACGCCCCTGGCGTAAAAACCATGCATTATTTCAAAAAGAAAATGTTCCTAAAATGTTCGTCGGCATGAGTAGTATCGGTCCACAAAGGACTTTTTTTCAATCGAGATTTTAGAAGCTCATATTTTGCTGCTAATACATCAGAGGCGGAAATTATAACCTACGCAACCTGGTGGCCAAGCAACTTTTTACAAAAATTTGAAATTACATGCGAACGATTTTCCATCAGGAGCTGTATCCGGTGCAGAAAGATTTTTTTAGATCGGAGTTTCAGAAGCAGAGATATAGGGGAAAATGCAATTTACTTTTACGCCCCCTAGCGGAAAGTCTATGAATTACTTGAAAATTTTGAATTTATAAGAAAAAAATGTCACACTAGAAATACTATCCAACAAAGAAATAATTTTTTTAATCGGACTCTTAGAAGTCGAGATATTGACAAACATAAGATATACATCTACGCCCCCTGGAGTAGAAACCGTGCACTATTTTAAGAAGAAAATGCTTCTAAAAGGTTTGTCGACATGAGTAGTATCGGTCTACAAACGATGTTATTTTCAATCGAGAATTTAGAAGCTCATATTTTGCTGCAACTACATCAGAAGCGGAAATTAAGGTTTACGCCCCCTGGTGGCCAAACCACTTTTTTACAAAAAATATAAATTATGTGCAAACGATTTCTCATCAGGAGCTGTATCCAGTGCAGAAAGAATTTTTCAGATCGGAGATTTAGAAGCAGAGATATAGGAGAAAACGCAATTTACCTTTACGCCCCATAGCGGAAAGTCAATGAATTGCTTGAAAATTTTGAAATTATATGAAAAACATGTCACACGGAAAACATTATTCAACAAAGAAGGAATTTTTTCAAATCGGACTCCTAGAAGTCGAGATATTGACAAAAATAAGATATACATCTACGCCCCCTGGCGGAGAAACTGTGGAATATTTTAGGAAGAAAATATTCCGAGAAGGTTTATCAATGTGAGTGGCATCAGTCCACGGAATAACTCTTTCAATCGATACTTTAGAAGCTCCGATTTTATGGCAAATACATCAGAAGCGAAAATTAAAACTTACGCCCCCTGGTTGCCAAAGTATTCTTTACCAAAAATTGGAAATTCTATGCAAAAGAGTGTGCATCAGGAGATGTATCCGCTGAAAAAAAAATGTTAAAATCGGAGTTTTAGAAGAAGAGTTATCGGAAAAAATGCAATTTACTTTTACGCCCCCTAGCGGAAAATCTATGCGTAATTTGAAAGAGAAACTATATCCAAAATACTCTTCGACGTAAATGGAATTGAAAGATCATTTTTTTCAATTGGTTGTTTAGAAGCAAATATATGGAATAAAACGTATTGTTGAATTCGACATCATCTACATTTACGCCCTCTTGCAGCGAAATTGTACATCGTAAAAAAAAAACGAAATAAAGGATCATCATTTTCATATTTCAAGCTTTCGAATGCAAAAAGAATTTTTCAAATCGGACTAATAGTTGCAGAGATTTTGTCGGTACAGACGGGCGGACGACAGACTGACGGACGGACGGACAAACCGATAACATAAGCACGATCTTTTTTTTACAAAAGACGTGCTGAAAACTCACAGCAACGACTTACAACACACAAAACAAGCAGTATGAGCTACTGTTTACACGACTACACCGCGATGCACCGTCCGCTGCCTACGTACGATGAACAACAGACAGACTAAGATGCACCGCGGGTTTCTCTGCGCTGTTGACTCACAACTGTGGCACTGCAGCATGCAGCTGCAGGATTGTGGGGATAAACTGAACGGGGGAGGATGGAGGGCGCGAAGGATAATCCAGAAATTAATGGATACTTTTTTAGCGGTGGATTGATAATATATATGATTACAATAGAAGAATTCGATCAAAATTTATTCAATTTACACCGTTGAAAATTTTGTGGTATGTTGCACGAAAAACTGGTTCTACACCAGCTGCACCACTTTCCGTGGAAAGATACACCACTGTGTGGTGCAAACAAAACCCAATAACATGATGAAACCTCATTCCATAATGTGGTTAACTTTGCATCATAAGGTGATGACAAGTTGCACCATGTTGTTAGGTTTTGTTAACACCACACAGTGGTGTACCTTTTCTCAGAAAATGGTGCAGCTGGTGTAGCACCACTTGTTGGGGCAACCTAGCATAACATTTTAATAGTGTACACCTTATTAAAAAAACAGACATTTGGGCTTATATCCCTTATTGCCTGGAGGGCATGGTAAGAAAAGGAGGACATGTCCTCCAAAAGACGGACATTTGGGCTATTTCCCTTAATACCTGAAGAACAGGAGGACATGGTAGGAAAAGAAGGGTATTTCTCCCAAGAGCCGGACTTCTGGTCACCCTGATTACACTCGAGAATTTCGTGACATCTTTTTTGTTCGTTTTTCCAAAGCGAGTGCATGAATTCTGTCGTGGCCGCCCCGGTGGTGCAGTGGTCTAAGCGCTGGCTTGTGACCATTCGTCCATGATGGGTCCAGGTTCGAATCCCGGTGAGGCATTGATGTTGTGTTTGTCTTACGGCACTGACTCTCTCCCTTCCGTGGAACCAATGGCCCTAAAATTGGGACGGGCGACTGCTTATAGCCCATTGAGTTGCTCACGGTGGTCGTTAACCCCCATAAAAAAACAATAAAACGATGAGATGGTTGTTACTCCAACTGTTGTTTGAACTTTTTTGGTTATTTGAAGTTTTCCCACGCCACTGTCCTAATTTAAAATTTTGAAGAAAGTACTAGCAAAATCTTCCAAAGCCACTTTGAATTTTTTTTTCTGGCACACGCAAAGAGACTTCCAGTTCATATATGAATTTGGAAAGGGGTTGTGCATGAATTGTTCCATTAGTTCCGCTGCTTTATTTACTTCCGATACTTCCTGTTCTAAGAAGGCTAATCATGACTGTTGTTCACGATGGTCGTTTATCCCCCCCCCACACACACACACAAAAAAAACCCCAAGGTGGCGCAGTGGTCTAAGCGCTGGCTAGTGGTCGTTCGTCCGTGATGGGTCCGGGTTTGAATCCCGGTGAGGCATTGATGTTGTGTTTGTCTTTCGGTACTGACTCTCTTCCTTCCCTGGGACCAGAGACCCTAAATTTGGGAAGGGCGACTGCTTATAGCTCATTGAGTTGTCCACGATGGTCGTTAAACCTCCCATAAAAAAAAACAATAAAACGATGAGATGGTTGTTACTCCAACTGTTGTTTGAATACTTTTGGTTATTTGAAGTTTTCGCACACCACTGTCCTAATTTAAAATTTTGAAGAAAGTACTAGCAAAATCTTCCAAAGCCACTTTGATGCAGTTTTTTCTGGCACACGCAAAGAGACTTCCAGTTCATATATGAATTTGGAAAGGGGTTGTGCATGAATTTTTCCATTAGTTCCGCTGCTTTATTTACTTCCCGATACTTCCTGTTCTAAGTAAGGCCCTAATCATGACTGATGTTCACGATGGTCGTTTAACCCCCCCCCCACACACACACACACACAACCCCTAAAGGTGGCGCAGTGGTCTTTGCGATCACATGTATTTATAGAAAATCATTTCGCAGCAAAATTTCTGCACTAACACACGAAGAATCGAGAATACAAACAGCCATGAAACACACTCACTCCATTCCCATGAATAACAAGAAAACATTTCTGTATAATCTTCATACAAAAAACCGCTTCAAACAGAAGTCTCGGAAAGACATTAAAAAATCGTTGTATTGGAAAAAAAATAAGAATTATATAAGTACGAAAAGATGTTTTCGTTACAAAATTATCTAGTATTTGAAAAAAAAAGCAACGCTATGTCGCTGTATGAATATAATGTACTCATTCATGCGTTGAATACACAAGACTGGAGGAATTAGCTGATAAAAATATTCGAAAGTAAAATAAAATATCATTCCTATTTAGAACAAATGTAGCTTCGGACAGTGGAAAAAAAAGATACTACATTAAAAATGTAACAAAATGTGACATGAATGTGCATATATATATATATATATATATATATTAATTGAACAATTGCTTTTCAAGACCAGAAAGCTGCCCCGGTGGCGCAGTGGTCTAAGGCGCTGGCCTCTGATCATTCGTCCGTAAGGGGTCCGGGATTGTATCCCGACGAGGCATGGATGTTGTCTTTGTCTTACTGCACTGGCTCTCTCCTTTTCCTGGAACCAGTGACCCTAAATTAGGGACGGGAAAACGCTTATACCCCTTTGAGTTGCTCACGGTGGTCGTTAAACCTCCAATAAAAAAAAAACAAAATAAAACAGTAACATGGTTGTTACTCCAACTGTTGTTTGAACTTTTGCAGTTATTTGAATTTTTCGCACACCACCGCCCTAATTTAAAATTCTTAAGGAAGTATTAGCAGAATCTTCCAAATCCACTTTAATCAGTTTTTTCTGGCACACGCAAAGTCTTCCAAAGAGAGTTCATACATGAATTTGGCGAGGGGTTGTGCATGAATTTTGCCATTAGTTCCGCGGCTTTTTTTTCTTCCCGATACTTCCTGTTCTAAAAAGGCTAATCATTACTGGAAAGCATTTGTCAAAGATCATTCAAATCTTAAGTTGTCATTGCGTAGCTGTTAACGTGAAATAAAATGATGATGAGGCAACAGAAAACAGATCCAGAAAAGCTGGAAGGCTGAAAATTTAATAAATATATAAGATTGTTTCCACTAAGAAAGAAGTAGAATACGGAAAGATGTTTTCTGCACGCAGTTCATTGTTCCCATTTGCTTGCTCCAATGATGGTATGTTCGGGATGCGCCGTAAATGCTTGATTAAGTAATATCAAAAGGCACTGTTATGAAAATGGCAACGCAAATATTGGGTTAAAAGGAAATATTCCCAGAGGCAATTTGGGTTTATCAACGTTTTTACCTGTATTAGACCTGAAGTGGGTACTTTTCCATAGCAAACGAAGTTGATGAAAACGTATATCGTCAGAGAATTCCTTGTTAGATATCACGTTTTAGGGTCATTTTTTTGATTGGAGGTTTAACGACCACCGTGAGCAACTCAATGGGCTATAAGCAGTCGCCCGTCCCTAATTTAGGGTCACTGGTTCCAGGGAAGGGTGAGAGCCAGTGCCGTAAGACAAACACAACATCCATGCCTGCCGCCCCGGTGGCGCAGTGGTCTAAGGCGTTGGCCTCTGATCATTCGTTCGTAAGGGGTACGGGTTCGAATCCCGTCAGGCATGGATGTTGTGTTTGTCTTACGGCACTGGCTCTCTCCTTTCCCTGGAACCAGTGACCCTAAATTAGGGATGGGCGACTGCTTATAGCCCATTGAGTTGCTCACGGTGGGTTAGTCGTGTTTTTCTGTGCTCCTCAAGTTTTCGTCGGTGTGTGTTATTTTTCTTCGTTGTCAGTGTTCTATTTCGTGTGTGTGTTGTGTGTGAAGGTCCCGTGTTTCTTTTTATATGGCTGCCGAGCTGGTAAGTGCTTATTTTGATTAGTTATCCTTATTTTTCTGCCTTGGCCAAGCTGGCTAAGGGCTAAGCTTCTCCTCGCCATTGCAAATGGCGGCTTCCGGGGAGAATGACGTCCTAACCCTTGCTACCGGAAATGATGATCTCCCGATAACAGTTTCTCTAAATACTACTACCAATGACGTGTCTATCTCGATAAACCACTCCTCCTTGCAGCCTTCTGTTGCTGCCTTACCATCGGATATCGCCTCTTCTTCCAAGTCTCCCAGCGGTGATACGATGTCCTCTCTGAAAGCTAATGATGACGCCATGGATGTTTCGCACTCCATGCCGGAATCATCTCCAAAGCAACGTACATCTACCCTCTCATATGCTGACGTAACCGCATCTAAGTCGGGACCTTCCCAGTCTTCTTTTTCTCCTGGACAATATGTGATGACGCATAATGCCGAAGTCATTGAGGTTGTCCTTAAAGAAGATACCCCTTCTGGGCTGAAATTTCTTCAAACTATGGAGAATGGTGTTATGTTTCCGAGCCTGAGAAATACAAAACTCACTGCATATACTGCTGCTCTTCGAGAGATTGTTCCTGCATCAGCCATAACTCATGTGGGCAGGAAGCCTTACAAAGTAGATGTTTACTTCTCTACTCCTGCCCATTCCCTACATGTACTGACCAAGGGCATCTCAATTGGTGATCGTCACATCCATGCCGAACCTGTTTCACAGAGTTCCGTTGTTGTAAGTTTCTCATTAGTTCCACCTGAAGTTTCAGATGATCTCTTGATTGCCGCTCTTCTTCCTTATGGCCGGATCATTGGAGGTGTAACTACCTACTCTTCGTTTCCAGAGGTGCCAGAAGACAGATACCTACTCGGGTTTCGCCGCAATGTTCGTGTGGTCTTCCCTTCAGAGGAGCACATGCTCCGTATTCCACCCACTTTACGTGTACGCTGTTACACGCACATTAGAGAGATATTCATCACTGTAGGCTCCGTCTGTCCGAATTGTAAAGGCACGGGACATCCCCGCGCTCTATGCCCTCATAATGCGAACACTCTTTCCAAGTCAACAGCACGACCTTCTTCCTCTTTGTCACGTCAATCGGCTTCCTCTTCTGGTGCTAAAGACCAGCAACAGCAGACTTCCTCAAAAAGTAGTGATGCAGCAGTTGGTCAACCGACGTCTACAAAAAGTAGTGAGACAACCGTTGGTCAACCAACGTCTACCAGAAGTAGTGAGACAGCCGTTGGTCAACCGACGTCTACCATAAGTAGTGAGACAGCCGTTGGTGGGCCGACGTCTACCAGATGTAGTGAGACAGCCGTTGGTCGGCCAACATCTACCAGAAGTAGTGAGACAGCCGTTGGTCAACCGACGTCTACGGGTAAACCCTCGACCTCGGGTGATGCATTGGCGCCCCCATCATCTCTTCAGTCGAAAGAGGCATCAATTGTTACTCCCAAGTCTCCTATAGAAATGGTTGATGACGATTCTGGTCATACTGCTACACCGACCGTTGAGGTTGTTTCTTCAGCTCCTTTTAAATTGCCGGAAGTTCCAATTCCGGTTACAGCACAAAGTCGTGGACGGGCAAAGCGACGTAGAACTTCACGCGCCCAGAATAAGAAGTTTAGAATGACAACCACCCTTAGGGCAGGACGTGATCCTTCTAGTAGTCAGATGCTCACGTCTGAAGGCTCTATGGAATCTGATACAGATGATGGAACAATTATTCCGATCTCCTGTGAAAACTTTTTACATATTCTAGAGGCATCCTCTCTTCCACAGACACCTGTGTCTGGAGAGAAGGTGTATGCGTTCCTAATAAGTCCCCGTAGAGACAAGCTGTCTCGCAATTTTTTGGAAGGTTACTCCCACTGTCTGTCTGACACCATGAATCAAATGTTGGCGATACATTCTCATTTACGCACCGTTCCGGGCAGAGATCTGGGTGGTCCCTACTGGGCAAAGAAGTTCCGTAGCCGTCTGGCCAAGTTACAGAACGCAGCCGACAACATCCTCCAACCATCATCAGACTATTCTGTTCAAGACAGTCTCACTGAATAGTAGGGGTATGTGTACCCCTTTGGCCAATGCTTTAGCATATGAAGACGTCCACCACCTCAAAGCAGATCTCCTACTTTTGCAAGAGACAAATTGTCTCTCCACTTCACCCTTCCATCGCTGGAGGAGATGGGACTATCAATTTCATCACGCATATAGGCTCTCTCTTCGTGGAGGTTTAGCGATTGGTGTACATAATAGATTTCGTCAAGCACTCTCCTCTGCTAAAGTTCATAACCTGTGCCCAGATTTATTGCAGCGACTCACTTTCGTCCTAGATGGACAACGATATTTAGTTTTCAACATATATATTCCATGTTCATCTACACATCTAACGTTGTTATTTTCGTCGCTCCGCACTGCACTTCAGTCAGCATTACCATCAGATCATGTGCTCATTGGAGGAGACTTTAACTGTACACTTCAACCAGAGCTCGATCGCGCTCCTTCGAGGATTGAACATCGTTCACGTCTTGTGGAGCAATTGCGATCATTAGTGTCTGATTTTGATTTACATGACGTGTTCCGACGATTGCATCCGACATCCATTTCACATACCTGGAGAGCTGCATCTGCATCCTTCTCTCTTTCTGCCAGGCTGGATCGATTTTACGCTTCTGCTCCGTTATTGCCCATTACAACGGATTGTATGCACTCTCCTACAGCTTCATCGGATCATTGTGCCATCACTATCTCCTGTAACTCTTCATCTCGTCTGCATGTTAGGTCTCGTTCATGGACACTAGACACTTCTCTCCTAGCTGTTGAGAATATATGCACCGAGATCAGAGATCTTCTTGATCATATGCGAGAGGGCCTGTCCACTGCACCTTGTGCCATCAATTACTGGCTCGAGGTAAAATCTTACCTAATTTATCTTCTTAGACGTCATTCCTTCTCCGAAGGCACGAAGCGCTCCATGGAAGAGCAAAATCTCCGAACATCCTGTTACAGCTTGGTGCGAGTCATCCCATGTATACAGCTTACCAAGCGGATCTTAGAGCACTTCTTGAGCCTCGTGCACGTCAGGTAATTCTTCGTCTCCGTCTACAACATCTCTCACCAGAGGACTGCTCCTTTGAGTTTCTATCCGCGTTAGAAGAAAAACGCCGCTCGTCGCATCAGCTTCGACTACTTCGGCGGCCTGATGGTGAAATCATCTCTGATCCGGATGCAGTTTGCTCTCAGGTTCGTCGGTATTTTACTATCAAATACAGTGAAACTCCTCAGCCTTCTGTTTCTGCTTCTGCTACTTTACTCTCTGCTCTTCCCCAAGTTCCTTCCAATCTCTCTGATTCCCTTTTACAACCTATTTCGCAGACTGAACTTCGGACCATTCTAGTCTCTCTAAATTCCCGTGCTGTCCCAGGTCCAGATGGCCTTCCGCTCCTTTTCTACCGTACTTTTCTCCCTTCGTTGCTTCCATTTCTTCTCGCCGCTTTCAATGCTGCTCTTTCTTCCTCTTTTCTTCCGAGGGGTTTCACAGAGGCTCATACGGTGTTATTTCCCAAGAAAGGCGATCTGCTTGACTTGGGAAACTGGCGTCCTATCTCGCTACTAAACATTGACTATAAACTCTTCACTAAACTCCTTTCCAGCCGACTCAACCAAGTTCTTCCATTTCTTCTTTCTTCCGACCAGACCTACACGGTTCCTGGTCGGTCCATCACTTCTAATCTCAATCTCCTTCGAGATCTCCTACATCTGGCCCGCACTAACTCTGAACCACTTGCCCTCTTTAAGCTTGACCAAAGAGCAGCTTTCGACAATATCTCACATTCGTATCTTTCTGCTGTTCTTATTGCTTTCGGCTTTCCTTTTGCTTTTGTTACCTCTATTCTTGCCCTTTATCAGGACGTTGCTTTCCATGTCAAGACGGCCGCCTTCTTGACTGCACCTATTCCTTTTCGGCGAGGCATTCGGCAGGGTTGCCCACTTTCTGGGCAGCTCTTTGCCATTGCTTTTGAGCCGTTTCTTCGGTCTGTCCATCGAGCCTTTATAGATGCACTGCCACCGCCTACTGCAAGTACTAGGCACTTTTCTGTGACATACTCTGCATATGCCGATGACGCGACCTTTTGTGTAAGGACAGACGCTCAATTCGACATCTTGCTCCAGATTTACGATCAATATTCTTCATGTTCAGCGGCATCACTTAATACATCCAAGAGTGCAGGTCTATGGAGCGGAGCGTGGGCCTCTAGGACTGACACCCCGTGGGGCGCCTCATGGACTGCTTCATCCCAAAATTCCTTGGGGTCCATCTCGGAGTCCGTCTTTCTGCTCAAAATGAAACATGGAATGCTCTCAGAACACGCCTTACTCGAACTGCTGCGTTCTGGCGAGGTTCCCAGTTTTGTACTTCTTACTTCTCAAGAGCTAGAATAGCTCAGACTTATATTCTTTCACCATGCTTATATGCATGGTCAGCAGAACGTATGCCCATTTATCAATTCAATGAAATCACTCGAATCATCTCAACGATAATATGGAACAGGTACCATTGGATCCAGGTCTCCACTCTCTGTCGTCGAGTCACTGATGGAGGTATTTCACTGCTGGAAGTTCGCACCTACTATAAAGCACATAAAGTGGTTTCTTTCCTGCGGCTACTAAGTGCACCAGAGTCGCCAGTTACGCTCGTTAGAGATGTCATGATATCGCCTAGGAATCCCCGAATCACTTTCATCACGTATCTTCTAATGGATCAATCTCCTTTTTTCATTCTAAACTTTCCCCTTTCTACAAAGAGGTCCTTTCCTTTCTCCGTTCTCTACCCCTCTTCCGTGCTCCACCGGCTTCCACTACTGAACTATTAGCTGAGCCCCTGTTCTTTTCTTCCATCCTTCATCCCCCTAATGCTCCCTACTTTACTGACCTTTCCTGGCTCCCCGCCGGAATAGTATCTGTTCAGGATCTAATTTCTCCAGATCTTTCTTAAAAACCCTTCTCTGATCTGTCCCCCCACATCTCCCCTACCTCTTCCTCTCTTTCGCTGTATGATTCCTTCCGTTCTTCAATCATTACCCTCTTCCCTAACCTTGCCTCTCAAGCTGGGTTAACTCTTGTTCCCTCTGCCTCTCTTCTTCTTCCCTTTTTCCTTTCCGTTCGGGGCTCATCACTTCCTCTCTCCAGTTTTTCTGTCTCGTCTCTTTACCGTTGTCTCATTGATCCACTGTATGCTACACCATTGATGATTCCAGATGTTCCGAATGTCGCCCTTTCACAAGTGTGGTCCATGTCTAATTCGCCACTATCTATTCCAGCAGAAAGAAACATCCAATGGTTGTTTCTTCATCGGCGGTTACCAGTTCCTACCAAATTATTCAGGATGACGCTTGTTGATTCGCCTAACTGCATGTTTTGCTCTACGATTGCGGATGTAGATCATGTGTATCAATATTGCACAGTGCTTCTTCCCTTGCTACATCTGACCTTCACTACTGCACAGTGCCTTAGTACTAATGATCTTTCCTTCTCAGCCTATAGCACGCTACTCAGTTCAAGTACTCCGCCTATTCCTATATCAGAGTCATGTGCTTATGTATTCATATTAGCAAAACATGTGATTTTTTGCTACTATCAACAGCTACGTTCTACCCCAATACAGCCTACCATCTTTCAGGCGGGAGCTGCGATGTGCAGTCAGTTCCGGAACAGAATGATTTCACGCTTGAGGCTTGCTTTCACTGTTGCTAAGGCTGCGAATCGAATCCCACACTTTATGTCAGTGTGGTCACCTTTTTGTCAATGGTTTTCTGGTCCATCAGAAGACCTTGGACTTTTGTTCTGACGTCTGTGAAATTGTTTGGACTAATTGAAGTATAGTTTTGTGATTATCGTGTTCTTAGGTGCCCTTGTCATAATCGCTTCTTAATGTTACTGCACGTTTGCATGTTTCTCACCAACAAGGTCCTGTAGGTGAGTTTCTTGTTATACCACAGGCACTTAAAATAAGTTTAAAGTTTTTTTTTTTTCGGCACTTTCCTTATGTCTGCCGGGCTTTATAATATATGGTTTTTGCTCACGGTGCTAAGCAACTGTTTGATAGTGTTTAAATTGTCTTATTGATTTTGCACAGTGTGGTTTCTGATCATGTTACATGTTCAGTCGATTACACCATGTTCTGCAAGGTTTAGCACTTTTGTAGTGCAGGGGTAATTGTTCATCATTCGGTTATTTGTACTGTACCTGAAGTATAGTTGCTATGCCAAAAGCTCAGTTTTGTATATACTAATGTACTTTCCTAATTGCACTGTAAAATTTATGTTTGGCACATTTCGCATGTTGGGTCACGATTACATGTCTTAAGTTTTATGCTCATGGTGCGGAGCAAACGCTTTGATAGTATTTCAATTATATGTTAATGTTACACAGTGTGGTTTTTCTCATGTCACATGTGCCTAATAGGAAATAATCAGTCTATTAGATAATGTTCTGCGCTGTATTGCATATTTGCTGTACAAAGAGTCAGTTTCATATTTTCATTATTTGTATTGTACTCGAAGTATAAATTTTCTGTAAAACGCAAGTTCTGTTTGTACTAATATACTTTACTCTTTGCACTGTGAAATTTACAGTTGTACCATGGAATTGTAATTCCTTATTAGTGTCTTCCCTATGCCGTTGCATCTTGTGTACATATGTTGTTGTTCATTACAAGTTAATCTATAGCACTGTGATTGAGGCACTTGTTTAAGCCTAAGTAATAGTTCTTTTTGTAATTTGACAGCGTTTCACAAGAGAGATATTGCATTTAATTTGTATAGAGTTCACACCATCATTGTGGATAGATCATTTATTTGCTTATCTTTCAGATACTGAAAAGTATAAACCTTCTGCTCTTTTCTTCTCTTTTCTTCTTTTTTTCAAGATTGCTCAAAATATACATGTTTGTTTTTGCACTGTAAAATTTATAGTTATACCTTGTACTGGTGTTCACCTATTAGAGATGGCACTCTGCTGATGCACATTGCTAACATATGTTGTACATAGAGTAAGTCAACCCATCAGTCCAGTATTGTCAGTGTTATGAATTTGCTTACATTGTATATAGTGCATCCACATAATGTAAATATCTCATTGTCATTGTAAATAGGTCATCCACTTGTTTATCTTTTGGTAACTGTTAAGCACAGGCCATCTGTATCTTCCTGTCCATGTTTGCTCCAAATAAAATATTGTTGAAGCTCACGGTGGTCGTTAAACCTCCAATCAAAAAAAAACAAACAAAAAAAAAACATCCATGCCTCACCGGGATTCGAACCCGGACCCCTTACGGACGAATGATCAGAGGCCAGCGCCTTAGACCACTGCGCCACCGGGGTGCGGCCGTTTTAGAGTTAGCGGAAACAGATGTAGGTGCATGTAGAACGCATTATACTAATGAGATGAAATGCATTATTAGCGATACAAGCAGCAACACTCTAGATACGCATTTTGTAAATCACTAGTACATACTGGAGGAAATATTTTATTCAGCCAGCCATAAGTTTGCTATATTGTTGCGTATTTTAAAAAGTTTTTCGCAACTCTCTCTCTTATGTTGTATACTAATCATGCACAAGCATTATTATCTTTTATGCTGGAGTGAAGAGATAGTAACGAATACAGGATCTACTCTTGCAAAACTGATAATACTATTAGAATAACGAAGATAAAATAGACGATATTCGATTATTCTTTTCTTATGCCTTGCCTAACTAAAAGCAACTCATGCGTTATTTTTCCACAGAAATTTTAATTTTTTTAAAATTCGAAATGATATAGGGTTGGTGCGCGACTTGAACAAGCTATTGCTAAAATCTGTTTACAAGTTGAGTGAAAAACCATGTAAATCTTTCTGCGAAGCATTTGAACTGGATAGTTTGCTTCTGGATCTAAACAAGAAAGATGGCACCGAATTCTCTTGTCCAGTGAGCATGCCTTTCGATTCTTCTCCAACACATGGAATTTTTCAAAGTAAATTTTTACCAAAAGAAAAAATCAGCAGAAAAAAGAATACATTTACGTCTACAAGTAGGAAGACAGCGGATTATTTAAAATACGCAAGGCGACTACAGTTTTATCATAGTGCATAGTACCAGCTACAAAATAAATAAATAAAAAGTGGAGCTAGTTTTTAATAATCGGTAAATGTTCTCCACAGCTACGAAAGGCTAATTAATGCCCACTACCAACAGAATTGTATCTTACGAAAAATAACAAATTTTACACGAAACATTCCTCATATTAGAAGGTATCCGAAAGAGAAAGTTTTAAAATAAAAATATTAGAAGAAATTATATTGAAGGAAAACATGGTAACTACTCTTATGGGGAAAGATGTGAATTATTTGAAGCAGAATAAATGAAAAAATCTATTTTTCGGTATCTTACCAAGCCAGGATGTTTTCCAACAAAATGTTAACATTGGAGATACTGCTTTAAACAGAAATGTATGCTGATGCAACTGGCGGAAGAATTGCGAATTACTAAAAGGCAGAAAATACGGGGAAAATATTCCTTACAGCAAAAGGCTATGCCGTGATAAAGAATTTGTCATATACGAGTATGTTTACTAGAAGCAGAGACAGCGGGGAAAAGTCTTGACATACACAATCACCAGAGGGAAAACTGTGTATGCAATGCGTTTGGCCTAGCTCTAGTAAGAAACAGAATAGCGACGAGTCTGAAATCATGTCACTGAAAAACGCTGTTACTGGTATGACCAACGATAAAAAGTAACAGTTCCAAAGTCACTGATAAGCACGTAATCGTTAGCCTTGTCCGAGCAATGCCTGTGGTCCAAAATCACTGTTACGTCAAAGTTTCCCTTCCCATCACATAGTATCTAAACATTTCCTTTTCTTTTCTGTTAAAACATCATAGAAATCGCTAGTGATATGGGCTTTGTTTCAGTCTCCTTTTTTCCCACGCTTAGCATAGTTTTTGATTTAGGTTTGGCTGTGCGTTCGCTCGTAAACAAAGAATTCAAAGCGAGCCGATTGTAACTGTGATTTTGTCAGTAGTACAAGCGAAACGGTCACTCGCCGTTCCTTTTTGTCGTAAACAGTGATTTTATCACCGTTACAAATAAGCCGCCCTAGTGGTACAGTAGTCTAAACGCTGACTCATGATCGTCCGTGCGGGAGGGTCTGGGTTCGAATCTCCGTGAGGCATGGACGTTGTGTTTGTCTTACGGCACTGGCTCTCTCCCTTCCCTGGAACTAGTGACAATGAACGGGCGACTACTCATAGCCAATTGAGATGCTCACGGTGGTCGTTAAACCCCCAAACAGAAAAAAAACCCGTTAGAAATAAGACGATGGCTTGCAGTTCTGGCTTCTTCACAGCTCCGTCACCGTTGTCGTAAACTGTGATTTTTTTACCGTTTAAAGTCACCACTGCTTTCGTGGAACTCACTTTGATAAGAAAATCACTGTTAAGCTTACCTCTAGAACAGAAGCATTATACTGAATCTATTGGGTGTGGGCTATAGACGCAGCCAGATGTTTGCCGCCCCGGTGGCGCAGTGGTCTAAGCGATGGCATCTGATCATTCGTCGGAAAGGGGTCCGGGTTCGAATCCCGGTGAGGCATGGATGTTGTGTTTGTCTTACGGCACTGGCTCTCTCCCTTCTCTGGAACTAGTGACAATGAACGGGCGACTACTCATAGCCAATTGAGATGCTCACGGTGGTCGTTAAACCCCCAAACACAAAAAAAACCCGTTAGAAATAAAACGATGGCTTGCAGTTCTGGCTTCTTCACAGCTCCGTCACCGTTGTCGTAAACTGTGATTTTTTTACCGTTTAAAGTCACCACTGCTTTCGTGGAACTCACTTTGATAAGAAAATCACTGTTAAGCTTACCTCTAGAACAGAAGCATTATACTGAATCTATTGGGTGTGGGCTATAGACGCAGCCAGATGTTTGCCGCCCCGGTGGCGCAGTGGTCTAAGCGATGGCATCTGATCATTCGTCGGAAAGGGGTCCGGGTTCGAATCCCGGTGAGGCATGGATGTTGTGTTTGTCTTACGGCACTGGCTCTCTCCCTTCTCTGGAACTAGTGACAATGAACGGGCGACTACTCATAGCCAATTGAGATGCTCACGGTGGTCGTTAAACCCCCAAACACAAAAAAAAAACCCGTTAGAAATAAAACGATGGCTTGCAGTTCTGGCTTCTTCACAGCTCCGTCACCGTTGTCGTAAACTGTGATTTTTTTACCGTTTAAAGTCACCACTGCTTTCGTGGAACTCACTTTGATAAGAAAATCACTGTTAAGCTTACCTCTAGAACAGAAGCATTATACTGAATCTATTGGGTGTGGGCTATAGACGCAGCCAGATGTTTGCCGCCCCGGTGGCGCAGTGGTCTAAGCGATGGCATCTGATCATTCGTCGGAAAGGGGTCCGGGTTCGAATCCCGGTGAGGCATGGATGTTGTGTTTGTCTTACGGCACTGGCTCTCTCCCTTCTCTGGAACTAGTGACAATGAACGGGCGACTACTCATAGCCAATTGAGATGCTCACGGTGGTCGTTAAACCCCCAAACACAAAAAAAAAACCCGTTAGAAATAAAACGATGGCTTGCAGTACTGGCTTTTTCACAGCTCCGTCACCGTTGTCGTAAACTGTGATTTTTTTACCGTTTAAAGTCACCACTGCTTTCGTGGAACTCACTTTGATAAGAAAATCACTGTTAAGCTTACCTCTAGAACAGAAGCATTATACTGAATCTATTGGGTGTGGGCTATAGACGCAGCCAGATGTTTGCCGCCCCGGTGGCGCAGTGGTCTAAGCGATGGCATCTGATCATTCGTCGGAAAGGGGTCCGGGTTCGAATCCCGGTGAGGCATGGATGTTGTGTTTGTCTTACGGCACTGGCTCTCTCCCTTCTCTGGAACTAGTGACAATGAACGGGCGACTACTCATAGCCAATTGAGATGCTCACGGTGGTCGTTAAACCCCCAAACACAAAAAAAAACCCGTTAGAAATAAAACGATGGCTTGCAGTACTGGCTTTTTCACAGCTCCGTCACCGTTGTCGTAAACTGTGTTTTTTTTACCGCTTAAAGTCACCACTGCTACCGTGGAACTCACTTTGATAAGAAAATCACTGTTAAGCTTACCTCTAGAACAGAAGCATTATACTGAATCTATTGGGTGTGGGCTATAGACGCAGCCAGATGTTTGCCGCCCCGGTGGCGCAGTGGTCTAAGCGATGGCATCTGATCATTCGTCGGAAAGGGGTCCGGGTTCGAATCCCGGTGAGGCATGGATGTTGTGTTTGTCTTACGGCACTGGCTCTCTCCCTTCTCTGGAACTAGTGACAATGAACGGGCGACTACTCATAGCCAATTGAGATGCTCACGGTGGTCGTTAAACCCCCAAACACAAAAAAAACCCGTTAGAAATAAAACGATGGCTTGCAGTACTGGCTTTTTCACAGCTCCGTCACCGTTGTCGTAAACTGTGTTTTTTACCGCTTAAAGTCACCACTGCTACCGTGGAACTCACTTTGATAAGAAAATCACTGTTAAGCTTACCTCTAGAACAGAAGCATTATACTGAATCTATTGGGTACGGGCTATAGACGGAGCCAGATGTTTGCCACCCCGGTGGCGCAGTGGTCTAAGCGATGGCATCTGATCATTCGTCGGAAAGGGGTCTGGGTTCGAATCCTGGTGACCCGTTAGAAATAAGACGATGGCTTGCAGTTCTGGCTTCTTCACAGCTCCGTCACCGTTGTCGTAAACTGTGATTTTTTTACCGTTTAAAGGCACCACTGCTTCCGTGGAACTCACTTTGATAAGAAAATCACTGTTAAGCTTACCTCTAGAACAGAAGCATTATACTGAATCTATTGGGTACGGGCTATAGACGGAGCCAGATGTTTGCCTCCCCGGTGGCGCAGTGGTCTAAGCGATGGCATCTGATCATTCGTCGGAAAGGGGTCTGGGTTCGAATCCTGGTGACCCGTTAGAAATAAGACGATGGCTTGCAGTTCTGGCTTCTTCACAGCTCCGTCACCGTTGTCGTAAACTGTGATTTTTTTACCGTTTAAAGGCACCACTGCTTCCGTGGAACTCACTTTGATAAGAAAATCACTGTTAAGCTTACCTCTAGAACAGAAGCATTATACTGAATCTATTGGGTGCGAGCTATAGACGCAGCCAGATGTTTGCCACCCCGGTGGCGCAGTGGTCTAAGCGATGGCATCTGATCATTCGTCGGAAAGGGGTCCGGGTTCGAATCCCGGTGAGACATGCATGTTGTGTTTGTCTTGCGGCACTGGCTTTCTCCCTTCCCTGGAACCAGTGACCCTAAAGTAGGGACGGGCGACTGCTTATAGCCCATTGAGTTGCTCACGGTAGTCGTTAAACCTCCAATAAAAACAAAAAAATAGCATGTTTTTACATCTCCTTTCTGTTCAGCAATTGCGACATTCCGCGATCTCTGTGTTATGCTGACAAAAAGTTTTACAGTGGCACCCAGTTGTTTTAATTGAATGGACTATTTTGTTCTCATCCGTTCTGCGACATGTCAAGCGGTCAACTGCACACGTCATGTTCTTTTACCTGTGCCGAGTCCAAAGTTTCTAAAATCGTTTATGTAGAAATATTCAAAGCAAGGTGCGGCATGGACCTATGTATTTACTTCAAACGATTTTTTCGTGTATTTATTGCCGTAAACGGGTAATCATTTCCCATTCTTCTGCAACAACTTTCATTTTCTTTCTCACCGAATATCAGCTTAATGTTTGCGTTTTTGGATGATTGTTTACAATCCAAAATGCGAGTCTCTTTTGATGAACATACACTGGCGGAAAGTGAAAAAAGAACACCAAGAAGGAGACGTCTGATATCAACGAAATTTATGCAGCATAATAACGTGATCAAAACATTATGTCAAAATACAGCTGTATTTGCTGGTAAACTGAAAAATAACATTTCCATGTAACAAGATTAGTAAGAGGTTGAACCGCCACGAACTGCGCCACACTGTGCAATTCTGGCATGGAGTCTGTCGTACAGATGTTGGATGTAAGATTGGGGTACTGAGTTCCAAGCATCCTCAACCTGGACGCGTAAATCGGGGATGGTCGTGGCTGGCCGTGGACACCGGATAAGTCGTTGTCCCATAAACTCCCACACGTGCTCAATGGGGGACAAATCCGGTGAACGTGCCGGCCACGGAAGTTGTCTCACACCCTGAAGTGCATGTTGCGTTGCACGTGCCGTGTGCGGGCGTGCGTTATCTTGCCGGAAAACACCACGATGGACCGACCTTACAAATGGCACAACAACGGGCTGAATGATGTTGTTGATGTAGGAGGTGCTGTGTAACGTACCCGGTACAAACACTAGTTGTGTACGGTGTGGGGAGCGATAGCTGATCGCTTCCCACACCAGGAGACCAGGTGTAGGCCCTGTGTGTCGCTGGCGGATGCAAGAAGGGTGGAAACGTTCCCCTGTGCGTCTGCGAACACGCATACGGCCATCGGAGGTTCCCAAGCAGAATCTGCTTTCATCGCTGAACACGACTGATCGCCATTGCGTTCTCCAGTGCAGACGTTGGCGACACCACTGCAGCCGTTCCTGACGGTGGGCTGGAGTTAGAGGTACACACCCCAGAGGCACACGTGCACGTAGTCCTGCATCCAGTAGACGGTTGCGGATTGTTCGCACGGTTACCTCAGGTGCAACGGCAGCTCGGATTTGCGAAGCAGTGGATGTTCTGCTTGACAACGCCGCTCGTCTTATGCGTTGATCGGTCCGCTCATCAGCCCGTCTGTGACTCCTGGTTCCACGTCTTCTCGTGTGGAAATGTTCCTCGGACTATCTACGCCACCATCGTACCACAACCGATACTTCCCGTCCAATTCGCTCTGCAATACGACGATACGACCACTCGGCCTCGCGGAGTCCGACTAGACGACCTCGCTCAAGGTCCGATAACTACTGAAATCGTACACGTCTTCCATGTCCAGGCATTGCAGCTTCTTCAGGGTCTTCGCACGTGTCCGTACGCAGACGACTGATTATATTCACTTCGCCGTACTCCTTAAATACCACCGACGATAATTTGCATATTATGCCGTGCTATGGCTTAAGCCCTCGCCGGTTGGTCCCGAAATTAACTTCACACCTACGTAAACTGGATCCTATTAACATATGTAAATTTCATGATCGTCCGCCAATTCCTTCTGGGTGTTCTTTTTACACTTTCCGCCAGCGTATTTCATCGTCTAATGAAATAATTTTTTTAATTCGTAAAAAGCTTTCCCGAAAGACTGGAAGGTTCATTTCTTTCGAAAGAAAGCAAATTCTTTTGAAGCTGATTCATTTAAAAAAATATCAATGCCGTTTTTGTATAATACGACTCTCTATATATATATATCCCGCTCCTCAAATATTTGAAAAGTATTCTGTTTTTCTGTTTGCTTTATATTAATCCATGTCACGTTCATGTAAACCGAACTTTGGGATGGACAGTTTTGGGATTTATCACTCACATCCGTTTCAGATATATTTAGTAAAAATTCAGTTAAAGTAATATCCTTATATACATACATCTTCCTTTCCTGTCATGACCAGAAATATAATTTACTTCAAGAAATGAAAGGGGGAAGTATCATAGCTTTTGCCACACCGTCGAAATAACGTTAGAACCTGCCCACTTATTGCATGAAATTCTTTCAGTTGTCAAGTGTTTTCGACTCACACACTTCTTCTTAGTTTCTGGCTCTTGCATTGTGACATGTGGAATATATCATTCAGTTTGCGAATGAAGCAATTGAATCTGTTGATTCGTGAGATTGTTTTTGCAACTTTACTTACTGCAAATCTAAACTCTGTTTCTTAACGATAGATTAGGTTTGCGATATGACAGTTTCATCGTAATCATATAAGGTAAATGTCATCTGATATAATTATCTATACATTTCTAAGAGACCCAATTCAAAGCACAGAATCAAAAGTTTCTACGTATTCTGGTCCTATTAAATCTCAGAAAAATGTCACTGGTGGATTAGCTCTAAAATCTTAAGTGAATATTTAAATATATTCAGATGCAATATATAATCGGGGAAGATCTCTTGCGCAGATGGTGTGTTTTTTGAGGTCGTGATAAGTTATTATTCAATCTCAGTCTCCATACCAATAGCTGGTATAAAGATTTAAGACGAGGCGCAGAATTAAAAAAAATCAAGCCCCTAAACAAATCACGCATTGGTGTACAGTGTGGGGCGCATACTCAACACTGCTCTTCCAATAATATTCGGACACTTGCATGTCTACAAAGAATCTTTATTTACTGAAAATTTAATGTGTTCTGAAATCTTCGTCCCTTGTGATGGCCGTTAGTCTTCGCAGAACACTATCCACCACTTTTTTCTGAATGTCCGAAGGTGTACAGCGAATAAATCCGCTTTTGCCGGTGGTGGAAGTTCAACTCATATTTTGCAGCTCCGGAGCCGGACATTCTCCCGACTGAACTACGCCAGCAAGGCTTATCACTTTATATTGAACTACGCCAGCAAGGCTATATAGCGTTCTTCGCAGTATATTGGTGCTAAAATCAATCCAACAGTCTCGGATAGGATTTGTGTTATTTGTGACAATATTGATTTTTGTTCTGAGCGGTCAGTTCGTTACTGAGCTCTCCTAGCCTGTTTGCGCCGAAGGGTTACCTGGTCGTTTGTTGGCAGATTCAGCCCCACTTCGCTCCATTTGCACGTCACACCACCAACGGTCGACTGGGGATGTTTATTGACGCTGAAAGGTCACGTACGGAGCGATTGTTTATGTGGCACGCTATAGTCAATCCGCACTGGAAATCAGTTAATTCTGTCGATCGATATATCTCGCATTTACAGTCATGCTCTAGTCTCATCATAGCCCGAAGAGTGTATTTGAGTTTCGGTCTGTGACGTGCTGCTCGTGCTAGACCAAATCCACTATCAATAGAAGGGTGTCTGAATATTAACCCTCTAAGCTGCCGATGTAGCTGAACCAAATGGTGTCCGAAATTTACGGAGCTTCCCAAACAGAAATGTTTATATAATAGCAAGGTTTAGCAAAAGCTACTGCAAAACAGCCTCTTTCCCTTTTATCTCAGTACTGCCGACCATAAACCTGCTACTATGCTGGAACAGGCTTATGTTCGGTACTACTGAGTGCTTTCTTGTAGGCCTGTCTTGCAGGCCTCTGTTCCAGGGCTCCCTTCTATTCTGCTCTATGACCTAAGGAATGAATTTGCATGTCACACCTTGTCCCCCGGACACGTACATCATGCCACATGGCAAAAACAAGTGACCAAAATATCATCTCTCTCTCCTTTCTCAGGTTCGACGTAATTGTTACAGCCCTTTCAGCAGGTATTCAGTCAGAAAGGATTGGAGTCAATCATTCCTTTAAATGACACTTTGAATAACAATGTTAGCGGGAAAGCAAAGCTTTTTGATGAGCAGGTTCACTTCTTCCATCCGAGTTCCACCCTTTTCTAAGTTAGCGAATATATTGGTTCGAGCTGATTTCAGCCCATTTTGCTAACCCCCGAGTTAATTCGTTCCAGCCGGTTAAAGGGTTAATGTTAGGACAGTGTAATTTAACTTTCACTTTTGGTTGTCAGTTCTTACTTAAAATGTTTTACTTCTTCTTACTTTAACTTCATATCTGAACTCCCATTAATTTTTACTCGTTTGGCAACACTGGCAATAGGATAAGAGTAAACACAAAAGATAAAATCTCCCTGGACTGAGTGAGAGGGAAAGGTGACATGACAGTCTGTCAACTGTATCTACTATTTACAATGTTGGTAACGTGATTCAGTCTATGAGATCTGTTATAATCGCTCGAGATGGAATTGTGTATCCCTGAGAGGCATGGATGTTGTGTTCATCTTATGACACTGGCTCTCTTCCTTCCCTGGAGCCAGTGCCCCTAAATCAGGGACGGATGACTGCTTATAGCCCACCGAGTTGCTCACGGTGGTCGTTGAACCCCCAATAAAAAATAGAATTGTGTCTTGTGTTTGAGTTACATCATCGTTCTGCCACCTGTGTGTACTTCAGCTAAAACAAGAATAAAGAGTAAGTGTAAACTTCCAGTGCATTTTCATTTCTTGAGTTTCACGAACAGTGAGCCGTTTGATTATGTTCCAAGTGAAGTGATAACTTATAATTTTAAGCTTTTTTGTGTCTCAATGAATCTTATATATAAAACACAAAGCGTCTGTTTATCTGAAGCAGCAAAAACTCTCGAACGCCGAACTGTGGCATAGTGAAATTTGCATAGCTTATTAATACTGGAATTTCTAGGTCAACGCAACTACTTGATCTCTAGGTTGTTCCGTTTGTGAGCTATGAATTAATTAATAAGCTAATCAATAAAGTCAGCGTCGTTTGCTACGTCATCTTTATCTGTTCCAAATCTGAAAACACGTGACTGCATTCATCGCCGCGGCACATCCACAGCCGTTTCTATTCTTTAAGAACTGTGCATAAAAAATGCAAAAACGAACTTTGCGAAATCTTAACGAAATGGGCTGAAATTTGTATCAACACCACGAATTTGTAATACGAGGAGTCCATCAAAATTTCACCGGAATCCGGTCAAAACTTTTTAAAATAGGCATGTAATTTTTAATACATCGGTAAACAGAAATATATACGCAGAAATGGTTAATTAAATTTTGACAGCTAATTTAAAAAGTTATTTACCGATTCGGGCGAAATTCGGAGGTCATATTCCTATTAACGACTTATGGTGTTCATTAAAATTTCAGCCAGTTTCATCAAATATTCGCAAAGATACGTTTTTAGCTTTTTTATCCCAGAGATTCGCCCATCAAAGATGTTTGAAACTGAAAGCACGTGATGCATTTGATCGTCGATAACAAATTGTTAACGAATTTTGTTCAGTCAGTGTTCCAATGCTGTGTCTCCTGGACGCGTGTTAAATAAATCGTAACGCTTTTGGTCCGTTTGATTCTACAGCGGTATGTTGGAATGTCAAGAGCAAAGGATCCAACAAAATTACATATTGTTGCCGATGAAGGAGAAACCAAAAATTTTGTGTTGGGCCAAGTGTTGAGATAATCACACTACGAACAAATAATTTGTAACGACCGAATTTGTGAAATCAGCTGTTTTCTTTCTTGCAAGCATACATATTTCCCCCGATTTTTTCAGTGCCATATAAGGGAATATGAAATTAATAAGCCTAAATCCCTGGCAAAGCCGGGTAGTAAAGCTAGTAAATAAGTAATCCTAAAATACCAAAAGCGATAGAATGTGCTCCGATGTTTCCGTTTCCTGAATATTAAAAGCGAAGTTGAAAACCGGATGAGGCAAGTGATTAATTTGTTATCACAGACCTGTACCATTTTCGTAGCACTGCTAACGCTAATGCCTGGAAATTATATCTGTAAGGTCTTGTTCTGCAATGGAAATGAAAATGTATGTCTCATCAATAAAATTGTCCACCCCAGACGTTGTGGCGTCTGTTGGTTTGGCAAATAGATAAATCACGAATATGGAGTTATAGATCTTAATTCTTCTAAATGGTTGACGTAACTAGAACTGGCATATAAATATTTTATGAGCTAGTAAAGGAAACGAAAGCATCTCGAGACGTAGATAATTATTGGGGTACTTTGTTCTTAAAAAGCATTTTACTTGGAAATCAATAACGTTTATATTAATAAATGTTATTTCTCACACACGCATATGCGCACAAAATGCGTATCCTTGATCAATATTGAGTTCCGAAAGCATTCTGCGTAGTAACGCATATGACAGTGGCACATAGGTAGCGGTCATACATTGCAGATCAAAGATACGATATTTTTTAACCATATAACTGCTTTATTAATTCTTAAAATTACCGTACCGATATGAAATAATGGTTTTTATAGGTGAGTGTTTTAACAATATAACGGCTTTATTAATTCTTCAAATTACCGTACCGATATGAAACAATAGTTTTTTATAGGATAATGTTTTAACGATATAGCGGCTTTATTAATTCTTCAAATTACCGTACCGATATGAAACAACAGTTTTTATAGGTGAATGTTTTAACCATATAACGGCTTTATTAATTCTTAAAATTACCGTACCGATATGAAACTAGTTTTTTATAAGTGAATGTTTTAACGATATAACGGCTTTATTAATTCTTTCAATTACCGTACCGATATGAAAAAATTGTTTTTATATGTGAATGTTTTAACGATATAACGGCTTTATTAATCCTTCAAATTACCGTTCCAATATGAAACAACAGTTTTTTTATATGTGAATGTTTTAACGATATAACGGCTTTCATAATTCTTCAAATTACCGTACCGATATGAAAAAAGTTTTTTATAGGTGAATGTTTTAACGATATAACGGTTTTATTAATTCTTCAAATTACCATACCGATATGAAACAACAGTTTTTTTATAGGTGAATGTTTTAACGATATAGCGGATTTATTAATTCTTCAAATTACCGTACCGATATTAAACAACAGTTTCTTTATACGTGAATGTTTTAACGATATAACGGCGTTACTAATTATTAAAATTACCGTACCAATATTAAACAATAGTTTTTTATAGGTGAATGTTTTAACGATATAACAGCTTTATTAATTTTTCAAATTACCGTACCAATATGAAACAACAGTTTCTTTATAGGTGAATGTTTTAACGATATAACGGCTTTACTAATTCTTAAAATTACCGTACCGATATGAAACAATAGTTTTTATAGGTGAATGTTTTAACGATATAACTGCTTCGTTAATTTTTTCGAATTACCGTATTTTCCTTCTTATAGGTCCAGCGGCGTCGGATCCCCGGGGACAGAGGGAGCAGCTGCCCCAGCACGGAAATGAGTGTGAGGGTAAAACATCGCATTTGCCCCCCTCACTTTTTTCCGTTACAAATTTTGTTCGTGATCGGAAATCTCGAACATTTGGATTTTTATTTCACTTAAAGTTCCTTTTGATAAAATTAAGTATTGTTCTGCTTTTTTGCCATGAGCTGCCTAAAAATCAGATTCCTCTCAAATTAATTCATGGTACATATACCAGGCTGACTCAAAAGTTCGTTCCGTTTGCAGTTAAAAAGTATAAAGATGCAAGAAAGTTATGCAAGCTCACCTCATTCTGCAAAGTAAGCCGTTGTTTTCTATAGACGTTTATCAACGTTTCAACAGAGCCACTCGACAGGTTTCGAGGACAGAAACCCTATCATGCCAAATTATACATTCGCTACTAAAGTAAAATGCCACCCTTGTAGGAAATGGACAGTGGTACGAAACTAACAAATGGAAGTCGGGTGAGGCCAGATCTGGATTGTATGGTGGATGAGATAGGATCTCAATCCCTTCCAGTTCATCATGGAACTGCTGCAGTTGCTCGATATAGAGCAGTGTTTCCCAACCTATTTTACTTCCCTTGAAATAGGACTTCAGACATCGCGGAAGCCAAGTTTGTATTAATACGCCAGACTTACACGATGTTAAGCCATTTGCATTATATTTAGTTTATTTTATTAGCTTATCTAAAAAGAACGAATAAACATGACATAATATTGAATTGGGATGAAAAACTATAAAAAAAATATTCTAACATATTATACACGGTCGAGTCATATTATTATGACCACCAGCTAATATCCAGAGTAACCGCCGTGTGTAGCGCGGACAGCAGCTAGACGGGATGGGAGTGACACAATAAGGTGCTGGAAGGTGTGCACAGGTATGTGGAGCCATGCTGACTGCAGTGCATCTGACAGCTGTTGGAGGGTGCGTGGTAGAGGATCTATAGAGCGATCAATACAATGGTGTTGGTCACACAGACGTTCAATTTGGTTTAAGCCTGGGGAATTAGATGCCCAGGAAAGTACTTTGAAGTCTATATCGCGCTCTTCCAACCACTCTCGGACATTTCTATCTGTGTGAAACGTCGCATTGTCGTGCTGGAAGACCCCATCCTCCCTAGGGAAGACAATCAGCATGTATGAGTGTACGTGGTCTGCAAAGATGGATTCATAACGAATTCGGTCAATGGTGCCTTCCACAGGTATGAGTGGACCAAGAGAATGGCAGGAAAACTTTTCCTAGACCATAACGCTGCCCCCACCAGCTTGTGTTCTTCCAGAAATAGTCGCAGAGTGTTTGTTCTCCGATATTTCTCGCCTTATACGCCAACGTCCATCCGTTCGATGAAGCAGAAAACGTAACTCATCGGAGAAGGCAATCCTCTGCCAATCAGCGGAGGTCAGATTCCGATACCGCCGTGCAAATGTACGCCTTTTCTGCCGATGCACCGTCGTTGGCATAGGTGCAGTGACCATCCGTCTGCATCAGAGCCCCATACGCTGCCGGTTTAGCTGAACTGTAGTTTTAGACAAACTTCCGGTGACCCCCTGGTTCATTCTGCCATTGAGTTCCTCCACTGTAGCGTGCCGATCGGCCCTCACGCACCTTCGCAGCCGACGTTCACCTCTCACATCAATAACACGTGGTGCTCCGCAGTTTCCACGTCTTTTTTTCGCAATGGTGCATTTTGTCTCCAATAACGATACACTTTAACCACATCAGCACGCGAACAGTTCACAAACTGTGCTGTTCCAGAAACATTGCCACGCTTGGCCCAAAAGCCGATAATCATCCCTTTTTGCAAATCTGATAAATCATTCCTTTTATCCATGGCAACAACGAGAGATATGTTTTGAGAATGGCTACAGCGCACCTTATATACTATACCCACCAAGCTAGCTCAAGACACGTGCCTTTTATCATTGGCTTCGTGCTCTTTGCGTTAAAAGTAGAAGGTGATCACAATAATGTGACTTGACTGTGTATTATTAAGTAAGTTAGTTTATTAGTTTTTGAAATATAATACACAATGGAATGGGACAATATTCATCACCAGTCCAAGTAAATCCCATTGCTAAATAGCTTTCTCACTAAAGGTAATTAATTCTTCCTAGTGTCTGTTACCTCCCGGTTCTTACTATTTGTACTTGGTTTGTACTTGGAATCGTTATCACGTACCTAACTTCGGTCATTGGTAGGTTTACTGTTCTCTACACTGTCTTGTTGATCCTATGACGTACGAATACGTTGCACGAACGTCCACATCTTCAAAGTACACAAGTCTTAAGTGTTTGCACCACGTTCACAAAACTACTTACACAAGCAACATAACTAATATATACTATCACTGATTAAAGTACTATGGGCCGATAAAAAAAGTGTGGAATGTTAGAGGAACTTCAGAAGTGATGAGCCTGGATGTTTCTAGAGTTTGTATATTTCTAGGAAGGATGGACGCCTTATTGCTAGCGGGCAGGAAGTGCCGGCGACTTAGCAATTCTCGGAACTACAGGTGCTGTGCAAAAGAGAACACCAGGTGGGTTCCCACAAGTGTGTTCCTGCGCTTCACCATGGCTTGACGCAGTAGCAAGTCGACCATCGAAATTTTCTTCAAGGCAAGAATTTCTCCGTCGTGACGGAGCTCTCTCCATAGAAAAAATAAGGCATATTTACATTTGATTGCCCTTATTCTTACGTCTTATAAGCAACATGTACATCTACACTGGCCGAAAGTGAAAAAAGAACACCAAGAAGGAGACGTGTGATACCAACGAAATTTATACAGCGTCATAACGGAGTACAGAGGATAACGTGATCAAAACATTATGGCAAAATACCAAAATACAGCTGCATTTGCTGGTAAACTGAAAAATGACATTTCCATGTAACATGATTAGTACGAGGTTGAACCGCCATGAACTGCATCACACTGTGCAATTCTGGCATGGAGTCTGTCGCACAGATGTTGGATGTAAGTTTGGGGTATTGAGTTCCAAGCATCCTCAACCTGGACACGGAAATCGGAGATGGTCGTGGCTGGCCGTGGAGACCAGATAAGCCGTTGTCCCATAAAATCCCACACGTGCTCAATGGGGGACAAATCCGGTGAACGTGCAGGCCATGGAAGTGGTCTCACACCCTGAAGTGCATGTTGTGTTGCACGTGCCGCGTGTGAGCGTGCGTTATCTTGCTGCAAAACACCACGATGGACCGACCTTACAAATGGCACAACAACGGGCTGAATGATGTTGTTGATGTAGGAGGTGCTGTTTAACGTACCCGGTACAAACACTAGTTGTGTACGGGAGAGATAGCTGATCGCTCTCCACACCAGGTGATCAGATGTAGGTCCTGTGTGTTGCTGGCGGATGCCAAAAGGGTGGAGACGCTCGCCTGTGCGTCTGCGAACACGCATACGGCCATCAGAGGCTCCCAAGCAGAATCTGCTTTCATCGCTGAACACGACTGATCGCCATTGCGTTCTCCAGTGCAGACGTTGGCGACACCACTGCAGCCGTTCCTGACGGTGGGCTGGAGTCATAGGTACACATGCCAGAGGCACACGTGCACGTAGTCCTGCATCCAGTAGACGGTTGCGGATTGTTCGCACAGTCACCTCAGGTGTAACGGCAGCTCGAATTTGCGTCGCAGTGGATGTTCTGCTTGACAACACCGCTCTTCTTATGCGTCGATCTGTCCGCTCATCAGTCCGTCTGTTACTCCCGGTTCCACGTCTTCTCGCGTGGGAATGTTCCTCGGACCATCTACGCCACCATCGTACCACCACCGATACTTCCCGTCCAATTCTCTCCGCAATACGACGATACGACCACCCGGCCTTGCGGAGTCCGACTAGACGACCTCTTTCAAAGTCCGTTAACTGCTGAAATCGTTCACGTCTTCTACGTCCAAGCATTGCAGCTTCTTCAGGGTCTTTGCACGTTTCCGTACGCCGACGACTGATCACATTCACTTCGCCGTACTCCTTAAATACCACCGACGATAATTTGCATATTATGCAGTGCTATGGCGTAAGCGCTCACCGGTTGCTCCCAAAATTAACATCAGACCTACGTACATTCAACCCCATTAAAAGATGTAAATTTGATGATTAGGCAGTTTCTGTCTAACTTCCATGAAAAAGCCATCAGGTTGATGCGCGAAAGCTTGGAAACGCTAATGTGTCTACTTTCTACGCCAATAAATCGGACCACTAGTACAGTGTTATTATTTACTACTTAATTAGTGTACTCCTCCTTGTTATCAGTTGGTCTTTTAAAATTTCGCGGAACTCCTGGTGGGGTCTAGCTTGGAAAACACTGATATAGAGGTTCCCGTCCGTAGAGTGACCATCTGTCACGAGTAATCAATGCACAGGACCCTTGCAATTTCACCAATTGAACATCATGAATTTATTGTCAAACCGCTCTGTTTGAACCAGTGAGGCTGCTTCCTGGCATGGTGGCAGTCACTGGTTCCCAGTGGCAGGATAATGTAGGAATATTCACTTTTATCACCTGCGACGACAAACGCCAAAACCTGTCGTCGTATGGTTTTGATAGCAATCTGACACTTTGTTCCGTCCGCTTTAGTGTAAATTCATGGAGAACCATTCGATAGGGTCTGGAGGAGAAACCAACCTGGTTCAGTCGGGTGACGAACGTGTATAGATAGGGAAAAGCTATGCATAGTGTTTTCCTATCCATCATGATAGCTGTACAGTTGTCGTGTACTAGTACCGGGGTTCACTGTCACATCTTCGACCAAGGAGTCAGTGTTGGTAGTCGTTGGACATCCTGACCTCTGCTGTTCTTCGAGATTGATACATCCAGCATCGAAACGCCGTTACCATTTTCTTGTAGTGTTTCTCTCCAGTTTCCTCGCCTTCAACTCCTCAAATTTCTCTAGCTGCTGCTATCGCTTTTAACCGTTTTTTTTTTCGGTAATGGCTTAGGATCACCCGAACAGCACATTTATCAACCTACATCTTTTACTCGGCGAGATAACGCAATGCGGCTCCGTGCCAAATACACGTCATCGGCATCGTGTGTTCAACGTCAGAGCAGTACCAGTAAACGGCAGCGCGCGTTTCGCACAGGAATAGAGGGCAAACTTTATGTGTAGCTCAAAACGAGAAAAATTTTGAATTACACTATATTGATAAAAATCACCGGACACCTAGAAGACAAACACAACATGGCATTTATTGAGATACATTGGTACGGTGTCTGTTCACCTTTGAATTTAATGCATGTACTGACCCTTCGAGATATGCTTTCGACAAGGTTTTGGAATACAGCGATAGGTATGTGCTTCCATTCAGTACATAATGCTGCCGCTAACTGTTGCTTAGTAGTAGGCTTTGGTTCCAAACTTCTTATGTGGCGCTTCTAATTCATCCCATAGGTGCTCTATGGGATTAAGATCAGGGCTCTGTGCTGGCCAGTCCACACACGATACGGAATTATCGTCAAACCACGCCGCAACAGTCCTTGCTTTATAACTCGGTGCATTATCTTGCTACCACCAACAAGACTCGGTTCCATGGCATTGCCACAGAGTTGGTAGGCCATAATTCTCCAGAATATCGAGGTAGACGTGCTGGTTAACAGATTTGTCCACTATAACCAATGATCCGGGACCATACCACGAAATGCACCGCCACACGAGTATACTGCCAGCTCCAAACTTCACGGTAGAAACAGTACACTGTGGTAAATAGCCTTCCCCCGGCTGCCACCATATCCACACACTGCCATCAGTCTGATGAATCGTGAATCTGGATTCATAAGTCCATAGCACCCGTTTCCATTGATCTACGGTCCACGACAAATGTTCTTTACACCATGCTAAACGACGAGTAGCATTCCGAGTGGAGATGAAAGGCTTCTGAGCAGCTGCACGACCACGGTAGCCCATGGAATAAAGTTCTCTGCAAATGGTACGTGTACATACCGAGGTTTCAGCATTTTTACTCACCTGTACACTGAGGTCTTGTGCAGTACTCCGTCGATTAGCTGTAACGACTGTCCTGAGACTTCGACGTCCTCTGTCACTGATTTTCTTTGGTCTGCCGGTACGTTTTGCTGCTTCAGGCCCGCCATGTGTCTTCCACTTATTCAGTACATCCAAAACAGTTGACTTGGGTATGTTTAAACTCTTCTTGGCTTCTCTTATGGACAACCCACTAATATTACACCCAACAATATTTCCTTTCTCAAAGTCGGTTCTCTCTCGCCGCGTTATTTTCACTCAAACTCACAGTGCGATGTGACCGCGGTCAGCTGCAGGCTTGTTTTTATACCGTTTGCAGCTGTGCCGCGCATCTTAACAACGCAGCGGATCCGTTCATTTACTTTTGGAGGGGTGTCCGGTGACTGTTGTCAATATAGTGTACTTTGATAAAATCTATCTCCCCAGTCAATCGGTATATAACAATCCCATTGTAGATGGTTTTCCAATTATTGAAATGCGAAAACGGAGGGATAAATATTGATCAGAACGCCGGGCCGAGCTGGATTAATCATCCCACCGCTTGCCAGCATTTGATAAGAACGTGCCGAGCGATATAATTTATAAGCACTCGTCACTAATTGATACGAACGTTTATTCGCTGCCACCATTTGATACAAAATTTTGCCGTGGTCGTGGGTTGTTATATCCCACCGTTGACCAACAAATTGATACAAAAACGAGACGTGAAGGTTCTTTTAATTCGGGAGCTGGTATAAATGAGCGAGAACGTGATGCTTGCTGAAACACAGGGAAGTAATACACCAGAGCCTAAAAGAACAGAATGCAAATAATCAGTTAACACCAATCTATTTAATTAACGGAACATCCGGTCTGCTAGGATGTAAATTCCGTACATTCGGTAGGCATACACAAAAAGAAATGGGATTGATTTCCCTCCTAGTTCAGTCCTTACTCATTGAGAGAATTTCAGTTCACCATAGTGGGAATATTTAAAGTTCTGGATAACCAGTGTACGGCTAATAAGTTCAGGTGGCAGTCTAGGCATTAGAGAACGGGTTACAACCCCATTTCCAAAATGAACTATGCAAACTGATAATCAAAAGTCAGTACTTACGAGTAGCTGGACGATGTTGGACAATCCATGTATTTAGTACACTCTTTTGGTATCACTCACACACACACACACGCGCGCCCTCTGTATTAGTAGCAGTGGGGGATGGTTTTTCACCTGTGTGTCACAGAGGGTCTTCACTAATTTGTTGCTTTTCCACTCTTTCTTTCGAAGCCGCAGAGAGAGAATTCCTCCGTGTTTTTCCCCGACCGCTCTTGGAAGGGGAAAGCAACACCCAGCGCTGACTCCTCTTCGCACAGCAGACCGGGGGCAGTAGAATGGTCAAGGGTAGCTCTCTTTTACCCCGTGGATAGAGATGCGTAGTTTTCTGGGAGCGAGGACCCGTTCACGCTTTCCCAGAGGTCGGCGACCTCTACTCTTCCTCGTCGGAGAAGGGTTGTTTTCGAGAGGGTGGTTTGCTATGATTGTATGAAAGAATGCCCACGGAAAAAACGTCCACGGAAAAATCGCCCACGGAAAAAACGCCCACGGAAAAAACGCCCACTTCTCGAAAATAGGAAAAAACGCCCACGGAAAAATCGCCCACAGACAAAATGCGCACGGGAAAAATATGTGATCGACTGATAAGTTTATATGTCTGTTATAAACGGTGTTCGGACAACTAGTGACAGACTGCTGGCCAAAAAACCGCTAGGGGTCATATAAAAATTGTGGTTTCTAGGCCACCTCACCTACATAACGCGAATATGGGAATGACGGAATGAAAACTTTTAGAAGGGCCTAAACGTTAGTTCTAATATTATTTTCTGCCTGAGTAATACCGCAATATTAATAATTTGATGTGTAAAATATTTTCTGCAAACCTTACAAATACGAGAGGAAAGTTCAGATTGCACTGATGGACTGTAGAGGTTGTATGGTGTTGGCCTGAAAGCAGTGGTAGTCTTATGCAACATTTTTTTAAAAACATACTAATGATTCACCGTTGTCTTCAAGCCAACTGCTATACATCAATACCTCTGTAGTTCTGACATCTGTTTGTTATATTTGCAAACAACATGCACTTTGGATCAACAACTCCTCACGACTTAAACACCCAAAATGAACTGCGATTCTCACAGCAGAAGTTGTGTATGTATTTTGTAGGGACCAAAAAATTAAAAATGTGGTGCCATTTTGTGTTGTCATGTAGCGGGTACGTAGAGCTGGACACATTGCAATTTCAGTGCCATAAAATTGTTCTGAATAAACAAATTTCGTGTGGCTATATTCCCCACTACTTCAGCAACTATTGTTCTTAATTTTTTTTTTTTAATTGTTCATTTTCAGTAAGAAATTTAGACATTTCCATGATTTTCGGAGCTAAGACTAAGTGGAGAATTGGCCACGTATAAAAATTGCGTCCTGGGCTGCTCCGCGGCTACGTCTTCCCGAGATTGGTTATATGACATACATAAAATGTCCGTAATTTCGTATTTTCTTATTTACGGTATTTTTCTAGAAACTACAACTGAACAAATTCTCTGAGAGTATGTGCAAACCCAGGAAACTTGTCGGCGGAAGGGGGTGCTTAAAACCTAAAATATAAAGAATTTCTGGTCCGATCAGGAGATTTCCAGCGTTTACAAGCTACAACTCGTCGAATTATCTGAGGGTATCTGCTGCCTCAGGAAACTAGTCGGGGGTAAGGGGGGGGGGAGGGGGATACCAAAATCGTGAAATATCAAGAATTCGACAAATTTTCTTAGCGCATGTCCACTCTCTGGAAACCTGTCAGTGAGGCGGGGGTGGGGGTGGGTGGGGGTGTAATACCAAAAGTGTAAAATATGAACGATTTCTCGTCCGATCGGGAGATTCTCACAAATTAGCAGCTACAACTCGACACATTATCTGAAGGCATGTGAATGATGAAAATCTCCGGGTCGGAAGAGAAAGGAACCAAAAAATTAGGCACCAAAAAATTAGGGACAAAATTCTTCATATTCTACACTTTTGGAATTAACCCCTCCCCCGACAGGTTTGCTAAGTATGTTCATGCCGGGAGATAATGTCTCCAGTTGTAGTTTGTAAATGCTGAAAATCTCCCGATCGGACAAGAAATTCTATATATTTCACAAATATCATATACCCCCCCCCCCCCCGGGTTTGCTGAGTAGGCACGTGCGCTCAGATAATTTGCAGACTTGTAGTTTGAAAACCCTTAAATCTTTTGCTGGGTTGTAGATCATAAACATTTGTTATAAAGAATTACATTAATTATCGCAATTAAGAAAAGACGAAATCACGGAAACTTTATATGACTCAGATTACCAACCTCTGGGGGGGAATTCTGGTTCTGGGCGCAAGAAGTAATTTGATACTGCCGCAAGTTTCGAAGCAACCGATAAATTTAGATGACATATATGGTTTGTTTCTTGGAGTGGGTGGGGTCTTGTCGCTTTGTGAGCTCCGTTGAATTATCTATCTCGCACCTGCGGAGCTGGACAGCAAACGACTGTGACGAAAAGCAGATGGCTCTCTCTACCCGCTGTAGAAAAGAGAGAGAGAGAGAGAGAAGGAGCGGCCTTGTTCGGTGACTGATTTCATACAATCAGTTCGGTGGTCAGCAAGAAGGATCTGTACACCCATACATATAGAATATATATTTTTCAATAGTTGCTACATTTTTAATTTGACTGATAAACAGTCGCTCGTGGATAATGCGGAGTTGCGGTCAGTATATGCTTGTTCACCAGCTGCTGTATTCTGATTTTTTCCAATTAATGTAATTCTTTATAACAAATGTTTATGATCTACATCTCAGCAAAAGATTTAAGGGTTTTCAGACTACCAGTCTGCAAATTATCTGAGCGCATGTGCTGCCTCAGGAAACCTGTCGGAGGGAGGGGGGTTAATACCAAAAGGGTAAAATATGAAGTATTTCTCTTCCAACCCGGAGAGTTTCATCATTCACATGCCTTTAGATAATGTGTCGAGTTGTAGCTGCTAATTGCTGAGAATCTCCCGATCGGACGAAATTGTTCATATTCTACACTTTTGGTATTACATCCCCCCCCCCTCGCCGACAGGTTTCCAGAGAGTGGACATGCGCTAAGAAAATTTGTCGAGTTGCAGTTTGTAAATGCTGAAGATCTCCCGATCAGAAGAGAAATTCTTGATATTTTACGATTTTGGTATTACCCCCCCGACTAGTTTCCTGAGGCAGAAGATACCCTCAGATAATTGGACGAGTTGTAGCTTGTAAACGCTGGAAATCTCCCGATCGGACCAGATATTCTTTATATTTTAGGTTTTAAGCACCCCCCTTCCCCCGACAAGTTTCCTGATTTTGCACATACTCGCAGACTTTGTTTAGTTGTAGTTTCTAGAAAAATATCGTAAATAAGAAAATACGAAATTACGGACATTTTATGTGTGTCAGATAACCAATCTCGGGGAAACGTAGCCACGGAGCAGCCCAGAACGCAATTTTTATACGGCCCCTTAAAACAGTTCATCAGTGCAATCCGAACTTTCCTCTCGTATTTGTAAGGTTTGCAGAAAATATTTTACACATCAAATTATTAATATTGCGGTATTACTCAGGCAGAAAATAATATTAGAACTAACGTTTAGGCCCTTCTAAAAGTTTTCATTCCGTCATTCCCATTTTCGCGTTATGTAGGTGAGGTGGCCAAGAAACCGCAATTTTTATATCACCCCTAACGCTGTTTTGGCCAGCAGTCTGTGACCAAAAAGCGTTAGGGGTCATAAACACCGTTTATAACAGACATATAAACTTATCAGTCGACCACATATTTTTCCCGTGAGCATTTTGTCTGTGGGCGATTTTTCCGTGGGCGTTTTTTCCTATTTTCGAAAAGTGGGCGTTTTTTCCGGGGGCGATTTTTCCGTGGGCGTTTTTTCCGTGGGCATTCTTTCCTCATACCGTTTGCTGGCAGTGTAGTTAGTTAATGATTCGTTTTAAGTATGCTTTTTCAATTTGGCATTTTTGGTGGTCTTACCCAGCCGCCTAATTATAGTTAAGCTCTCCCTTTTTAATCGTACTAGGCGGCTTACCGCTGCGCTAGAAGTACCGTGGCAATCTTAGATAAGCATCGGACTTCGGGTTTCGTACCTAGCAGGCTCATTACGTCTGACTACTGCGTAAGGCCGCATAGCGTACTCTCTCCATAGCAATCTCTCGGCCCGGCTTACAACTGCGTTCCGAGATGATTCCTGGGTGTATTTTTCCGTCTGTCCTCCTGCCAGCGTACCGAGATCACCACTGTTTTCTTCCTTTCCTACTTTTTGCCATTCCCTGTAACGTGGGCCTCCTCTGTTTCTTGTCACTCGACACTTAGAGATTTCTCTCGTGCCTCTCCCACGAAGCGTCGTTGCCTCTTGCCCCTCATAATCATAATTCCCAGTGTTTCCTACCGATATTTGGCACTAACGGCCACTTGAAACCGTCTTTATGGGAGTCTGAGTGCTTCTCAATTGCCGTCTGGTGTGGTCCCTCGCTGCTCACAGACCCCCAGAGATGATCCACTAATTCCTTTGTTTCCACCCAGACAAAGAGAATTACAAGACTTCCCTAATTAAAATAAGTTAGTTTTCCAATTAATTTGCAATAGGTCAAATATTTAATTTAATTATCAACATAATTTAACCACGCCTATTAAGACCTTCCCACCCTTAATAGTTACTAATTTAGACCCAATTTTCGCATCAATATTAATGAAAATTATTTAAGCTATCTTAGATTTGCTGACGTCACAGTCATGTTTGTAAGTACACCCTCAGAGCTAGTAAGTATGGTGCAGCAACTAGCTTGTAAGAGTTAAGATGTGAGCTTATAAATGGACTTACAGAAAACAAAATCGATGTACAATGCTTTTACAGCAACTGGCGATTTAGCGATTGATGGAGCAGATATATAAACAGCCGATGCTCGCATTTACTTTGGACAAAAGATATCAGGCGAGGGCTACATCGAAGAACAAATTAAGAGGCGTATAAAAATTAGTTAGAATACAATTTTCAAGAGCAGTTTGGCAATGTATTCAAAGAAATGCGTTTAATCAATGCATCCTTCCAGGCCTTAAGTATGGATCAGAAGCTTCTACCTCAACTATAAAAAACATGTAAAGGCTGAAGACAACTGAAAGAAGCTTAGGGAGGAGCATGCTTAGTGTAACAAGGAAAGATAAGGACAGGAGCTCATACATCATGTGACGTACCTGCCAGCAGGACGCACACGACATAAAGGCAGATAGGAATCAGAATAAACGTCTGCGTAGCTCAGTTGGTAGAGCGACTTGTTCCGGAATAAGCGGCCTCGGGTTCGAATCCCGGCGTAGACCGAAAATGACGGAGAAATTTACTTCGTTATAATGGCGCCCGAACTATCCGGATGACCCGGCCGTTCAAAATCTCGCATTGGTGTGATGTTATTTCCACACCGCGAGACAGGAAGAATCAGAGAATTCCTTCTCCAGCGCTTCGAAAAATAAAACTGTGTGATGTTGCATTAAACACAGCAGATTGACTGGGAGTTCTCAAGTGCACGTTCTACAGTGGATGGCTGCCTGCAACGATTCATGGTCACGGCTGACCCGTGGGCCATGCCCCCGGCCCTCTTTCGGGGGGTAGATGTGACGTACCTGCCAGCAGGACGCACACGACATAAAGGCAGATAGGAATCAGAATAAACGTCTGCGTAGCTCAGTTGGTAGAGCGACTTGTTCCGGAATAAGCGGCCTCGGGTTCGAATCCCGGCGTAGACCGAAAATGACGGAGAAATTTACTTCGTTATAATCAGGAAATGGACAAGAGTGGAAGACATCGCGATCAGAGAAAAATCCTTGAAATCGCAATCGGCTGGACTTATTGCCAGAAGAACGGACCATCGATGGACAATCGAAATAGGAACAGGAACATACCCAGAAGAAGAGCACGCAGTAGTAGATGAAATTCGAAACCATGCCTGTGTGACATGGAGAAAATCGGCTCAAGTCAGACTGTTGTGAAAGAAACTTAGGAGACCTTCACCCAGCAGCGGATTGATAATGGTTGACAATGATGATGCTGATAATTTATCGAGAGAAGAAAAGGTAGGATTTCTGAGATGAAACTGTGCTTATGTGAATACGAAAGTACATTCAATAGACAAAAACATTACAGATAGGGGTAACGGGTGGTTCACATGGGCATCCCCCTGCGCAGAGTGAAACCAAACCGAAAGTTGGCGATAAAAAAGACGGACAGCAGGGCTTCTCAACATTGTATCGCAATCTATGAAAATAGGAGAACTTGGGGATTTGAACAACTTTGATCGTGGACGCGCAGTAGGGGCAAGGTCTATGGGCCATTCTATCCCCCAAATGGTAAGAACCCTGGAGTTACCGGGAATAACCATATCAAGAGAGTAACGCAAATGTACCGCCGACTGGCGCACCAGCTTCGCACCAGGAAAATTATATACATAATTAATGAACTGTAAGAAATAGTCAATTAATATCATGTATTTATAGAAACTCATTTCGCAGCAAAATGTCTGCACTAACACACGAAGAATCGAGAATGCAAACAGCCATGAAACACACTCACTCCATTCCCATGAATAACAAGAAAACATTTCTGTATAATCTTTATACACTAAACCGCTTCAAACAGAAGTCTCGGAAAGACATAAAAAAATCGTTGTATTGGAAAAAAATAATAATTATATAAGTACGAAAAGATGTTTTCGTTACAAAATTATCTAGTATTTGAAAAAAAAGCAACGCTATGTCGCTGTATGAATATAATGTACTCATTCATGCGTTGAATACACAAGACTGGAGGAATTAGCTGCTAAAAATATTCGAAAGTAAAATAAAATATCATTCCTATTTAGAACAAATGTACCTTCGGACAGTGGAAAAAAGATACAACATTAAAAATGTAACAAAATGTGACATGAATGTGCATATATATATATATATCATCATCATCATCATCATTGTCAACCATTATCAATCCACTGCTGGACGAAGGTCTCCCCAAGTTTCCTCCACAACGGTCTGTCTTGTGCCAGTCTCCTCCATGTCACCCCTGCATACTTTCGAATTTCATCCACCCATCTCCTATGTGGTCTTCTTCTGGGTCTTTTCCTGTCCCTTGGAATCCAATCTAAAATTTCGGCTGTCCATCGATGATCTGTCCTTCTGGCAGTATGTCCAGCCCATTGCCATTTCAGGGATTTAACTCTGATCATGATGTCTTCCACTCTTGTCATTTTTCGGATCCATGAGTTCCTCTTCTTATCTCTCCTGGTTACACCAAGCATGCACCTCTCCATGCTTCTTTGAGTTGTCTGCAGCCTTTGTATGTCTCTTTTAGTTAAGGTCCACGTCTCTGCACCATACGTAAGCACTGGAAGGATGCATTGATCAAACACTTTTCTTTTAAGACATAATGGCATATTGCTCTTGAAAATTATGCTGTTTCTTCCAAAAGCTCTCCAGGCAAGTTTTGTACGCCGATTAATTTCTTCATCAATGTGACCCTCACTTGATATCTGCTGTCCAAGATAAACGTACGTGTTCTGTCATCTCCAGCTTTTCTCCATCAATCGATAAATCTTCATTTCTTGTAAAAGCATTGAACATCACTTTTGTCTTCTGAAAGTTCATTTTTAATCCCACTTCTTTACTCTTGTCAGCAAGTTCCTGGATCATACTCTGCAGCTCTGATGGGGTAGTTGCAAAAATGACTACGTCATCAGCAAAACGAAGGTGGGTTAGATAATCTCCATTAATCTTTATCCCCTTGTTTTCCCAGCTCAGCGACTGAAAAACACCCTCCAATGTGGCATTAAAGAGCTTCGGAGATATGGTGTCACCTTGTCTCACTCCCTTTCCAATTTTTACGTGTGTTGTATTTTCAAACAGCCTAATCTTTGCATTTGCATTTTCATAGATGTTATTAATAATATTAATGTATGCATCTTCAATACCGCAGGTTTTCAGAGCCATTGTAACTGCTGATGGTTTCACCGAATCAAAGGCTTTTTCATAATCGATAAAAGCCATGCACAATGGAAGTTCATATTCCCTCGCTCTTTCAATTAGTTCTCTCAGCACGTGGATATGATCTATTGTGCTGTAGCCACTCCTGAATCCAGCTTGTTCTCTCGGTTGAGCCATGTCTAGTGCTACCTTCAAGCGGTGTGAAAGAACTTTAGTGAAGATTTTATAAACTACTGATAGGAGGCTGATAGGTCTGTAGTTTCCGAGATCCTCAATGTCACCTTTCTTATGTAGCAGGATCATTGTAGCGGTGTTCCAATCCTCAGGAATCTTTCCTTCATTAAGGCATCGAGTGAAAATTTGGGCGAGTACTGTTTCGATTTCTCCACTTGCTTCTTGTATGATGTCTACAGTAATTCCATCTTCTCCTGGAGCTTTTCCTCGCTTCATGTTCTTGATTGCATGTGCAACTTCTGCTGGAAGGACTGGAGGAACTCTGGTACTGGTATCTTTCTATGATGTCTGGAGTGCATATATCATCCCTTTCATATAATTTGGAGTAGAAATCTTTCACTCTTGTCAAAATTTCTGCCTCTATTTCTTGTTACAGAACCATCTTCTTTTCTCAGTGCCATAATCTGTTTTCTTCCCTTACTGAGATGTCCCTTTGCTATCTTTAGGCTTTGGTTGTTTTCAATTGCTTTCCTCACTAGTTCACAGTTGAATTTCCTTACATCTTCAGTGATACTTTTTCTTACTGTCTTGCATAGCTCTATATATTCCACTTTGGAAGTCACATCTTCTTTAGTTGTCCTCATCTCTCTTCTTTTTTGCATCAACATTTTGGTTTTTCCTGATAATTTGTTCACATGCAACTTGTTCTTAGACCCAGCTAATTTTGTTGCTGTTTCCATAAGAGCTTTGGTTACTTTTCTGTTAACTTCAGAGATGTCCACTTCTTCCGATGTTAGGCCTTCTAAAGCAGAGAACCTGTTCTTCAGTTCTAACTTGAAGGTATTATGGTGTTTTTTAAGGTTGGTTATGTCAATAGATTTTGTTTGTCTTATGAGCTTGCCACGTTCAAGTTTAGTGTTGAGGTGCATCTTACATCTCACCAATCTATGGTCACTACCTGTGTTGAACTTGTTTAGCACACTGCAGTCTTCTATGACGAATTTTTTGTTACACATAAATATATATATATATATATATATATATATTAATTGAACAATTGCTTTTCAAGACCATAAAGCTGCCCCGGTGGCGCAGTGGTCTAAGGCGCTGGCCTCTGATTATTCGTCCGTAAGGGGTCCGGGTTCGAATCCCGTCAGGCATAGATGTTGTGTTTGTCTTACGGCACTGGCTCTCTCCCTTCCCTGGAACCAATGAACCTAAAGTAGGGACGGGCGACTGCTTATAGTCCATTGAGTTGCTCACGGTGGTCGTTAAACTTCCAATCAAAAAAAAAAAAAAAAAAAAAAGACCAGAAAAGCTTTGGAAAACGCCTTTAAGTTGGTACACTCGTTGAAAGTGAGTGAAATTCCCTTAAAGTAAATAAAACAATCGTTACGTTGAAAAAATAAATGTATGTATTATATGAAACGTACATTTACGAAAACAAACTCGCAATATTGTGAAATTTTAAAAGAAAAACTCTTAGTTTCATATCGCGCAAGATGAGGCTCACCTCCAAGGGGACGGTCATATTTAAATCTGCCTTTTCCGTAGCATTCCAAATGGTTGTCCACGATACGCAGTATTATAAGCGCTAGCTTACGTCCATTCATCCGAGAAGAGTCCGTGTTCGAATCCCTGTGAGGCATGGATGTTGTGTTCTTCTTAAGGCACTGGCTCTCTCTCTCCATTCCGTGACACCAATGACCCTAAATTAGGAACGTCCGACTGCTTATAGCCTACTGAGTTCTTCACGGTGGTCCTTAAACATTAAATCAAGAAAAAATTCCAGACGCACAACTTTCCCGCTAGGAGCGTTACAGTTCAATTCCATTTGACACTGTATTTTTAAAATCCTATACTTTAAAATTTATTTTTCAAAAGATTGCTCCAAAAACAATATAATTAATTATTAAATGCAATTTCTGGTTTTTCAAAATTATTTTTTTACCTGATTTCTGTAATCACAACAAACTATTCGATATTCTGTGATCCGATTTTTAAAATGTCTTCTTATTCGAATGTTGCAACGACGATTAAAATATTCAATGAAACTTGTGATCTAATTAAAAAAAATGTGTTTTATTCGATTTTTGCAATCACGTGTCAGACTTTTCAATGTAATTTGCAGTTCGATTTTCAAAATTCGTTTTTCTCCCGATTATTATAATCACGATAAAAAATTAATAAATTAAACTTCCCGATTTTTAAAATTCTTTCTACGTACGGTTGCTGCTGCTACAATCGCCATTTTCACTGCACCTTCCATTCCGATTTTTGAAACTCTCTTTAACCGAGAGATCACAATATTCAATGCAATGTTTTTGTCCAATTTTCAAATTTTTTTTTCATCCGACAGCTATGAGCACGATTAAAATTTTCAAGGTAATTTGATGTACGATTTTCAAAATTCTTTCTTGATACGATTGTGGTAAACAGAATCACATGTTTAAATGAAATTTGTTGTCTCATTCCTTGGATTCTTTTTCTTCACGATTGCTGAAACCCCGATCCAAGTTTTGTCTGTATTTTATAGTTTCGTGTTTCGAAATTTTCCCTTTTAAGGCTTTAAAAATGAGATATTTTGTTAGGACACTCCAGAAAACGTGCCCATTGTACTTGAGAATTCGCGGTGCAATGCCTCTTATGAACTTTTCTTTTGTAAATGTTTACGGTGGCAAGAAAAATAACTAAATTTGAGATTTTTTCCTTTCCTTTTTTCGATCTTGAGAAAGCTTATCAACGCATGTGTACTTCCTTTTTATTGCCCCATCATGTTCGCATTCTTTCCTTGCTCATAAAAGTTCAGAACGATTGTGTCCTCATGGAACTGAATGCAAACTATTTTATAGCATTTTCGCTATGTGGTAAAAAGTTGGGAAAAGTTCAGTCCTTAAAAAAAATGTAGCTTCATGTTTTCAGCTGCTGTGAGAAAACCAATAGAGTTATTTGTAAATTGAGAAAGGCCTAACAGTTTTACGCCTTTATCGGTTTGAACAAATGAAAGATATGTGAGCGTGTGTAAGAATACTCATAAAAATCCTGGTGGTGTATAAAACGCATAATTTATAATAATACTTTTGAGAAAATGAATTTTTCTGAAAGCACAATGAAAACGCCCCATTCTGCACACATGGCTATCAAAATTCGGAAAACACTCTTTCGGAGGTTACTTAAATTTTTTTTGACCTTATATTATGTCATCTACAGTCAGAAATAGAGCTTCTGATTTTCTGGCATTGTGAATTACTGAAATTTCCTTTATTATACTTTTTTGCAACTGAAACAAGCAAACACAGAAAAAAGACTATAGTATAATCCGCTTATAACGAATGGCTCTGCATCGCTAAATCCATTTTAGGTTCAAAAATTCCACTATATAAGAACATGTTATAACGTACAAGTTTTTCCGCGCCGGACGTCGAAGCCGGATCATCTCACTCCGGAGTTAGTCGCTCTCCCAACTGAGCTACGCGGACGCGTGCTCTCATTGCTATCTGCCTTTATCTCATGTGCGTCCTGCGGTGCATGCACGTCACAATGTATACGTAACAATATGCATGTAAGTTTATATTATACAACCACATTTATGATAACATATGACAAAAGGTTTTTCACCGTTTCCTAACTTTCAAATTATGTTCATTTGTGGACACTTTTCTCTTAGAAGTTTTCTTATTTACAAATGTTTAGGATTTTCTACTTGATAGCTAAGTGAGTTGACCGCGGTTTAACGACACATATGAAGCAAAAGTAGCACCAATCTTCCCAATGCAACGCTCAGTAGGAGGGTGAAAGCGTCAATGGACACAACTGCAGAAATTTTTACATCCTGTTACCCTTCAGGCTATAACCCCATTTCACTACTCGCCTATTCCTCTCTTAAATCGTCGCCCAGAAATTCACGTAGTACATGTGCGTCAACACCACGCTTCCTTTTTTTTTGCCTAGAAGCAGGGCCCCTGTTATCATCTCTGCTGACACGATACTCCCAAGGCATATCCCTTTGGAGTGGATGGCAGAGATTCTCTTTCACAACTCGCTTGTTAAGCATTTGGTGTACTTCCTTCCCCTCGCTTTTCTATTTGCATTCTTCCATTAGCACACAAAGATTCCACTGCGATATTGCGATTTCATCCTGTGTGCCATCATTTCTATTTTTCCATTCCAGGTTAGCGCGCAGCAGATTTTCTTTGCCTCGTTAAATATGGAATTTCATTAAATTTTTTTACTTCTCTTGTTAAAATTGATCACCTGAGCGTTTCCCTCTCTCGTTAAATCCAGGGACTGCATTACATTTTGTTCGTTACAAACAATCAAAGTAACTTTATACTAATATTGTTCCTGGTTTGTTCGTTAAATCCGGGATCTCACTGAATACAGGCTTGTTGTAAGCGGGATCTACTGTATTTCATAGTGATCGCATGAATTTTCGATTAATTTCTAATGAAAAGAAAGTCTCGATTGTCAGCTTGCTATCTCCGTTTTTCAAATGTTGGGAGAAGTCTTCCATTCCTTCCCCCTCTCCAAGTTACGGACATTTCCCAGCTGGATAGTCAGCGGGCGAAAGTGCTTAAGTAACTTTTCATATCAAATTTATTCTTAAACACAGTCTGACATTTTGAAAAAATGTTTTAGATGGTAATCTTTGCCAGATAAACTGCTGAACAAATAACAAAGTTGTTCTGAGTAATAAAAATTGTATTGCTTCTCGGTCTAAAGGCTAGAGACTACTTTTCGTAGCAGAGGCAGCCGTTCCGTACCTTCCTCAGTGGTACACTCTTTTGTTGACTTGGAGTATAGTAGCTTATTTCTTAACTTACTTGTCCCCTGTTTGTACACCTAATATCCCTTTAACGACCAGGTCCCTAAACTCGTGTATCACCCAGAAAACCATAGCATCTGAAACTATCTGCTGCTACCTTTCGACTAAGACAATGGGTTCCATCGTCAAGTGTTTGATCGTCTGGAACTGTCAAGCGGAGAGAAGACTTCGCTCGTTTTTGTAGGGGTGACCCTTAAAGTTAATTTTAGAAATCCAGATCTACATATGTCACAAGGGACTCTTGAATTGTTCTAATGAGGAAGTAACATGAGGTGGAACCTAGAGGCTCACTATAGGAAAGTTGAAAGAGAGAGAAATAGGAATGCCAGACAACTACTGAGCGTCGCTGACGTGACTAACATCAAATGAGGTCAAAAGTGCACATTAAGTGGGGAGGAATAGACTTTTAAGAGGGAAGGGTACTAAGTGGGGAAGAATAGACTTTTAAGAAGGAAGGGTACTCCAGGTCCGAGGGCTTAACGTGCGCATTAGATGGGCGGCGGATATTTAGTCGTTCAGCACAACACAGTCTCTCTAGGATCGATTCTGCGACCATCAGGTCTTTAGGCGATTATTGCTACGTTTCGAATTTATATCGCCCCTTTTCCAGGTTAACAAAAAAAGGATTAGTGTTGGGTCACCTCACAAAACTTTCGATTTGCAGGCTTGATGTGCACTGACCTTCAGGCGTTGCTTAAGGGCGATTACTGCATACTTCCACAGAGAGGTGATGCGATGACATCCGAATGAATGATATCGCCTCGGAAGAAGCCAACTGATTACTTCTGCGAATCGCGCAGAGGCTGTCAAATTTAAAGAACATGTGGGGATAAGAAAGTCTACTCATCTAGACGGACGATTCGGGCAGCTGTGGTCCTTTGCATGTGCGGAAATTTGATGCAGTATGTTCTTGAAAGGGATATATGTAGTAGCTTATATCATAATATAACTCTGCTTACACCAATATCTGCGGTAGTTTACGTCTTTTTCTACCTATCCGTCAATTTGCACATCCAACATCTCTAGTAGTTTATGTCTTCATTTTCCTCACCACCGTTTGAGCACCAAATTTTGCCAGTAGAGGATGTAAGTTTATATTTCTGCTTGAAGCATGTTTGCCAGGAAAAGTTGCAAGCAAAAATTCACACTAATATCTGCGCATCTAAACACCCGATTGAAAACATTCTCTTTCGGTAAGAAACCGCTGACTAAGAAATCAAATCTGTGTGAATTTTCTTCCCTTAAATTATTTGCTAGAGGTAGCGAACGTGTAATGTACTTTTCGTCATATCTCTGTTTCTAAAAGTGTGACCTGAAAAATCTGTTAACATAAGATATTAAAGATATAAAATTTATTGAACATTTTACATCTATTCCTGGATGTTACGGAGCATAATCCTGACGCTACGCATTAGGCATATTAGTGTGAATTTTTGCATACATCGGCTTCTGAAATTGCTAGAGAAACTTTTCGTATTTTTCTGTATGTAATTTGTTGCGGTAAAGATTGGAAACATTGCCTTCTTGAAATACTGCCGCCGTCCCGGTGGCGCAGTGGTTTAAGGCGTTGGCCTCTGCTCATTCGCCCGTACGTGGTCCGGGTTCGAATCCCGGTCAGGCAAAGATGTTGTGTTTGTCTTACGGCACTGGCTCTCTCCCTTCTCTGGAACCAGTGACCCTAAATTAGGGACGGGCGACTGCTTATAGCCCATTTGAGTTGCTCACGGTGGTCGTTAAACCTCCAATCAAAAAAAAAAAAAAAAAAAATACTGCCTAGCTTTCCCCCTTGGCTCTTATATTTACGAACATTTTTCTCGTTGGCTCTGCTTACAGAAGCCTCATTTGAGAAACCCCATTTTCCTTCGTACCGCTGTGAAGAATACTTTGAGAATATTTTCTATCTTTCCGTTACTTGACAGTTGTATGTCAGCCTGTATTTATGTTTGAAAGAGTGTCCTCGATATTAAAAACTTCCTGGAAAAATCATGTCTTGGTAAGATACTCTTGATTACGCACCATATTTTGTAGCAATATTTTATTTTAAAATAACACACAGATTATATGGGCCTAGTGGGAAAGAACACAAATGGCACAGCAAAACATTACATATAGTGGTCCAATGTACTGGAATGCACTCCCAAGCGAATTAACCAATATTAACAATTTTAATTTATTTAAGAAAAAACTAAAATCACATATACTTCAACAATAAGAAAATTGATTCTCAGTTTAAAATGTTATATGAGCATGCAGAGAGTTGAACACTGTATAATTATATAATTGACTTGACCGGTATCAAATGATTACTGGGAAGCCTGAGCTCAGTCAGGACTCTTGAAAGAGGCCTTTTCTTAGGCTTCCCATACTGTTATAAACTTTAAGTTACTCTGTAAACTAATTTACTCAATGATTCTATTGTAACAGTTAAACAAATAAAAGAAAAAAGATTTTCCGTAAGTCTGCGCAAAGTTATATCACATTTTCCTCCATATCTTTGCTCACTGTTCGATTTAAAGAAATCTCTTTCGCATCTGATATCTTGCTCTATGAGATGTGCTTTGTGCACAGTTTGCGATTTTCGTAGCACAGTCTCAATCATAGATCAATCATCTCAATCGTAGCACAGTCTCAATCATAGATCAATCATCTCAATCGTAGCACAGTCTCAAATAACCATAGCTACCGGCCTCATCTGTTTATTGCCGAAACTACATTGCTTGTCCTAAAACAACTGGGAACATCTTTATAGAAAAGGTGCAATACTGCGTTCGACTTTGGCACGAGTCACGAAAACACGGTAGGTGTTCATGTTCAGTGGCGTATCTTGGGTCCGAGTCCTGGGGTATCCCCCCTAGTACTGTTTTTTTAAAATTGCGAAGTTTAATTTTTAATTGTTAAGTAATAGAAGTAACTTTTTTTCTAAATTTTAGATACATATTATTGCTAACATAACACCAAATAATTATGAGGATTGGGATTTGAACACTTATTTGTACATGAACTCCATTGTTCTTTCCTTTTGTGTGAACTTGAGTGTTACGTTTTCACAAAAATATTTCTTTCGAGTACTTTTTCATATTTAAAAAGAATGTTTTTCTCTATCGACAAAACCGTCAAGTTTTTCGAATGTGCATTATAATGGATTAGCTTTATACTCTTTCCGCTAAGCTAATTACTATGAATGATTCTTTTCCTACCAGCTAGCTAATGATATATTTGTACTAAGCTTCAAAATAGTGAATTCAAAAGAGTGTTGTTACTAGTTAATTACGAACGTAAACAAAGTCTCAACGCTGGTTATTTATAGGAATCAATAAATGTTATAAACCTAACTGCCAGACAGAGGTCTGACAAAAACTATGAATTGAGAAAGACTAACTTACATAAACTTCTTTATTTATACGACTCTTGGTCAACTAAGGCACACACACGCTTGTAGTACAATACTGAATAATCTCTCCTCGTATTATAAACGCTCTCTCTTAACAACCACAAGCTCTCCTCATAACAACACAAAACGCTCTCCTAAGTCTCGATGAACGCGCCTATATACTAGCTACCACCACTTCATGACTTACACTCATTGCCAGATCTCATTCAGCGGGTGAAATAATATTTCGTTCAGTAAGAAGATAATTTACATAGTAAAATAAAATAACCAGAGATAGTAAAATCAAAAGGAAAGTGAATATAGAGTATACGTTACATCATCTCCCCCTTAATTTTTTTTTTTTTTCTGTTTTTCTTTTTTTCTTTTTGTTTCCGAAAAACCTATCAATTTTGGAGTGTAAGTCTTACATTTCGTTGATTGACGTTTCTCGACCTCTTTTTTGATTTGTTGTTTGGTGGTAGCCGTATTTACATTATCAAACTTGGCATGACAAATTACGAAATCTGTATTCGACTGTGAACTTGTATTGTTGAACAAAACAAACCTGCATCGGCATACTTTCCTTTTATTCTGCCTAGCAGGAATCACTTTTTTAATTTCAAATGACGTTCTCATTATTCGGTGAATACATACCAACTGTATCAGCAGCGAAGATTGCCTGGAGCTGCCTAACAGTAACAATTTTATTATTTTACCCCTAAGCACATAGATATATATAAAAAAAGTGGATTAGTAGATGGACATAGAAGAAATATAAAAAAAAACCACACATATATACACAAAAAAGAATGCATAGGCCCACACGAAAAAAAGAAATTCTGACACGCCAACTGGTCGTGCAGGAAAAACAACAAACTGAGAAAAGAACCTGTCCACGAGAACTTACTTATCTCGAGGACGCATAAAAAACTCTAGTGCGATAACGTTTTCCAGGCCTAATTGGACTGGTAAAATCAGGTGGCTTCGATCTCTTCAGGGACTGTAATGGATCTGGAACATCGGTCTGCTGTCGGTCAGGAAATCCGGGCGGCTGACGGGAATGGTCAGGAATGGCGGAAATCCTTCGGTCCGAAACGGCTGAAGTCTGTGGGTCCAGAAATTCCTGCGGCTGAGAAGAACGGTTAGGAGTCTGGCGGTCTGGAAATCCCTGCGGCTCAGAAGAACGGTCAGGAACATCAGAAGTCTGGCGGTCCGGAAATCCCTGCGGCTGAGAGGAACGGTCAGGAACGTCCGAAGTCTGGCGGTCCGGAAATCCCTGCGGCTGAGAAGAACGGTCAGGAACGTCAGAAGTCTGGCGGTCCGGAAATCCTTGCGGCGGCTGATAGGAACGGGCTCCCCAGGCTTTTGATATGAAGTCCCTTTGTGCTGGGGCCCGTTGTGTCCTTCCAGTATTCTCTTGGACGGACGTGTCTCCGGCCACATCGTTTGCTTTCTCTTACGCCCACGTGGCATGAGAGTAGCAGCAGGCATCGGCCCTGTTTGCCCTGAACGTAGGTTCCAGGGGCGAAACCCGGGCGGATGCAAAGATTTCTGCCGTCGTCGCTGTTGCGGCGAAGCAGATTGGGGAGACAAGTCACGTTTGCGCCCAGCCTTTGGTGGTGCTGGACGGTTTGTAACATGAAATTTAGTGTTCATAACTGACAAGTCAGAAATGTCTGAAGCCTCTGAGTCGCTGCTGTAATTCAGGGGTCGTGCAGGGCGATGTTTAGATTTGCCTATAGGAATACTTTCTGAAGAGGTATTCAAAGAAGAAGTAGCCCGCGTTGGTGCAGAGTTATCCGGAAACGGCGCAGCAATAGTCTTGGCAATGGTTGGAGGGAAAGGAACGATACTAGTATTCGAAGAACTCGATTCGAGCCTTGGTCTCATGGGAGAATCAGGTTGCGTGTTTGGAAACCCGTCTTGAGGAGGGGAGGGTGAAGGAAAAATCACTGGAGATTCTTCAAAAATGTTGGTGGTTCGTCCAAAATTTCGGGCGGTTGATCGTGAGATATAGACTCTTGAGTCTGTGAAACAGAAGGTTGAGTAGGGTTGATTATGAAATCGATATTCCGTTCATGATACTTGCGACACTGATCAACGTGTACGTATTGAAATTGGTTGTCAGTTTTTTCCAGAACAATATTATTTTCAAAGATATTTGCCACCTGATATGGACCTTCGTAGCTGGGTGCAAATTTCTTCACTAAAGTATGCGAAACAGAAGACTGGAAGTGCGTTTCCACGAGAGTGAGATCTCCAACGACAAGATCTGGTTCCCTACGCCTAGTATTATAATATCTCGTTTGAGCCGCTTGTGCTCCTAGCATTGCAACACGAGCTTTTTCTACCATGATGCGTACTGATTGCGGAGTTGGTCGCTGGTTTAGTTCGTCGATAATCCCCGTTAAATTTTCAAAAGGGGTTTTAATTTTGCGACCCAGAAAAAGTTCTGCCGGAGTAATTTTAGTAGACTCGTGGACAGACGAGCGGAGGGTGAACGCAAAAAGCTCCAAATGGTCATCCCATCTTTCATGATGATCCATTACAAAAGTCGCAATCATTTTCACTAACGTGCGGTTAACGCGTTCAGCAGGATTACTCTGGGGATGATATGGGGAAATGAATTTATGTTTAATGTGTAGTCTCGCACACATTCTTTCAAAAATGTCAGAAATAAATTGAGGACCATTATCCGAAACTACTTTATTAGGTGCACCATATCTAGAGAATACTTCATTAACGAAGACATTACAAATAACTTCTGCCGTAGCGGCTTTAATGGGAAAAACTTCAACCCATTTAGAAAAATTATCAGTTAGTACTAAAACGTAACGAGCTTTATTTTTAACAGATAATGGATAAGGTCCCAATAAATCTATTGAAATAATATCAAACACATGAGAACTTGAACTAGATTTCAAGTGACCGGCCGGTCTTACATTACGGTAATTATTAATCTGACACAAGTGACATGATTGAACGTATGCGAGCACACTTTGGTACATGCCAGGCCAATAGGCAACATCCCGCAATTTACCACGGGTCTTGCGAATACCTAAATGGCCTGCAAGAGGTTTGTCATGAAATTCATTTAAAAGGGCCATTCTAAAGGGTTCGCGGAATACATGGGCGAAACTCTGCCCTAGTAGTCCTAGACTTTGTATAGTAAAGAAGACCCTCTATCACTTCAAAATGCTGTGACCTTCCAGCCAGAGAAGGATCACTTTGTAGGGGCGAACCCGCAAGCAAAAAATTATAGATATCCCCAAAATCTGGATCATTTATTAATTCTGCCATTATCTGCTTTCTGGATGTTATATCAGCTATTAGAAGTAAAGGCTGACATCCAGGAGTAGTGTCTATGGGGACCCCACTAATCGGAACGCGAGACAATGCGTCCGGTAATTGATTCTTATGACCTGGCTGATACGAAATTTTGATATTGCTCTCTTGTAACTTCAGAGCCCACTTCATAAGTCTTTGAGATAGGTGCTTAGCAGAATTCAAATACTGAAGGGCAGAATGATCCGTAATTATGTTAACTGTCAATTCGTTAAGATAACATTGAAATTTATTCAGCGCATACACAACAGCAAGACATTCACGTTCCGTAGCTGAATAATTGCGTTCAGCTTTGGCTAAAGTACGAGACGCAAAAGCTATTGGATGCCCAGCTTGTGACAAAACGCAACCGAGACCAACTCCGGATGCATCAGTATAAATATCAAATTCCTTAGTATGATCCGGGAAAGCCAACACCGGAGGCTGAGTCAATGCAGACTTCAGTGTTTCGAATGCAGCGTTAGCCTCAGGTGTCCAAATAAACTTCTTGTATTTACGTTTTAAAGCATACAATGGCTCACATATTGTAGCATAAGCGGGGACGAACTGCTGATACCATCCGGTCATTCCCAGAAAGCGGGATAGTTCTTTTGCTGTTTTAGGCCGAGGAAAGTCAACAATAGGCCTAATTTTTTCATTGTCAGTAAATAAGCCGTGGGGAGTGATTTTCAACCATAGATATACAATCTCGTCCCTCGCTATCTGGCATTTACTAGGTTTTAACGTCAAGCCAGCATTGTATATGAGTTGGAACACCTGTTTGAGCAGAGAAAGGTGCTCGTCAAAAGTCTCTGATGTGATAATAATATCATCTAAATAGACATGCACATGGGGACCCAGGACAGGTCTGAGAACCGTATCCATAAGGTTTTGGAAAGTAGCAGGTGCAGAAGCTAGTCCAAAAGGCATACGTAAATATTCATAGGCCCCAAAAGGAGTCACAAAGCCAGTTTTATCGACAGAGTCCGGATGTACTGCCACCTGCCAATATCCACTCGCCAAATCCAAGGTTGACATCCATTTGGTTGACGACAAGAAATTTAAAATATGCAACATGACAGGTAGTGGATAATTGATCGTTTTTGTGACTTGGTTGAGCTTGCGAAAATCTGTCACGAAACGAAATTCATTGGGTTGTTTCTTTGGAACCAAAAAGGCAGGAGCAGCCCAGGCGCTTGTGGATTCCCTGATTATGCCCTGCTTAATCATTTCAGAAATTTGACGTTGCATTTCCTGTTTCTTATGTGGAGCACAAGGGTAAGGTTTCGTCGCAATTGGTTTCGAACCATCAGTGTCAATGACATGATAAACCACCTGTGTGAAACCAGGTTGATCCGAAAATAAACCAGGGCTTTCCTGTAAAAGGAGAGAAGGCTGGTCTTGTTGCCTCTCATTCAATTGGTCACTCAATAACAAACTCGTTATATCTACAGGAACCGTAGGAATCATTTCGACAGGTTCCGGAAAGGAAATCACATGTTGTACAAAATTCAAAGTTATTTGAAACTTATGTATAAAGTCCATTCCCATTAGACATTTCACAGGTAGTTCGTCTATAAGCAGGAAAGAATGCGTAAAACGAGCTTTTCCCAGCCCTAAAGATAATGTGACAGTTCCTGCGATACTGAAGATTTCATTATTTGCACCTCGCAAATACTGCGTTGCAGGCTGAACGTGTATTGCAGGAAAAGTGTCAGTGCAAAACTTTGTATTGAGGGCTGATATTTCGGAACCAGTGTCGAACTTTGTCTCGACAATAATATCTTCAATTGTTAAGAATACATCAGGCAACTGAGGAGTTTGAACAGTCACTAATACTGTTTTAGGGTCAGAATGCTTGGTATCAGGAAGCAGGACCGACCCTTGGTCTACTTCCTTTGGAAGTTTAAAGGAATCCTGGTTGGGTTATCATGTGGTCTGAAACCTCGACCCTGCCGGGTATCGGGAAAATTTTCACGATGAGGAAAACTGTGTGAAACCTGCGTCGGGAACTCCGCGTGTCTGTTGACATTGTCATATCCTGTACGTCTGCCCTCAGCACGGGCAGAAAAATTATCATTGCCCTGAGCATGATAACGTTCCGAATGCTGCTGAGTGAAACGGGGTCGAGCATACTGTGCAGGTGTACGATATCCCGAAGCTTGTTCAGAAACTCGCTGTTGGTTTGCCACTCTTCTGTGTGGTGGAACGTATGAAGCTTGGGTGCGCACTTGTGTATGCTCGCGCTGAAAGTTATTATGTCTATTATGCAGCTGAGGGTTTTCATAATAAGCCTCGCGGGGTGCCCGAGCATGGTGAGTTGAACCATGTTTGCCATGTCGCTCTTCATATGTGCGTATGAGGCGAAGGCATTCATGAATCGTGGCAGGGTGTCGAACCACAAGAAAATCTTGCAAGAATGGGTCGAGCTGCTGCACGAGGGTTTCCAACATGTCAACATGACTGGCATGTGGATCCCATAGGTTATATAAGCGTGTAGTCTCCAACGCAAATGCAACAGGGCTATCATTGGGACCTTGCTGACGCGAAAAAGCTGTTGAGCAAGGCTAGCTCGACTGAGGCCAAAAGGAAAGACCTCCAAGAATTCTGCACGGAAATTCTCATAATGAGAATCTGGGTTAGACACTCTCCACTTCCGATACCAGGTCTTAGCGGTATCCCTCAAGCAAGTGCCGGCGATTTGGACTTTGCAGTCTTCAGGAATATTATATAGATCAAAATGATCTTCCAGATCTTCGAGGAACTTTAAGGACCCCTCCAAACCATTGAAATGAATTGTTCCTGCATGCGGCACGAAATGGGCAAGCATTCTGCTTCGCTGAGAGGATTGAACTCCCTCAGGAACGACCCGCGACTCAGAGTAATAGGAAGCTGGTATATTACGAAATGGTGAAGAATGCCGGGGTGCGTGTAGATCATTCATATCAAAGTTAGAGCCACAGGCTTCTTGCAAATTTTCATAAAAAACACCATTACCCTCGGAACGTGCCTTGGGGAAGAAAATTGAAGTTGTCTCAGGTAAGGAAGACATGGATAATAAACGTCAAGATCTCGTGTTCGAGAAAAGTTCGGGCGCCAATTATAATGGATTAGCTTTATACTCTTTCCGCTAAGCTAATTACTATGAATGATTCTTTTCCTACCAGCTAGCTAATGATATACTTGTACTAAGCTTCAAAATAGTGAATTCAAAAGAGTGTTGTTACTAGTTAATTACGAACGTAAACAAAGTCTCAACGCTGGTTATTTATAGGAATCAATAAATGTTATAAACCTAACTGCCAGACAGAGGTCTGACAAAAACTATGAATTGAGAAAGACTAACTTACATAAACTTCTTTATTTATACGACTCTTGGTCAACTAAGGCACACACACACTTGTAGTACAATACTGAATAATCTCTCCTCGTATTATAAACGCTCTCTCTTAACAACCACAAGCTCTCCTCATAACAACCACAAGCTCTCCTCATAACAACACAAAACGCTCTCCTAAGTCTCGATGAAGGCGCCTATATACTAGCTACCACCACGTCATGACTTACACTCATTGCCAGATCTCATTCAGCGGGTGAAATAATATTTCGTTCAGTAAGAAGATAATTTACATAGTAAAATAAAATAACCAGAGATAGTAAAATCAAAAGGAAAGTGAATATAGAGTATACGTTACAGCATGTCCATGTGTGGCTCTAAGATATATCTTGATTCTTTTTTTAATCTGAAAACCTTCTTTCGGTATTTGCAGTTGTTGATGGAAAGTTTAATATGAGGTCTGCTAATTTGTACACCTCACTAAACACTATGTCCTCTTTATTCAACCTTATATAACACGTAATATCTCTTGCTGATTTGTTTTTGTATTCACCAAAGGAATAAAACACCTTCAGTTCATTTTTTTAGTCAAGCTGTATCAAAATTTGAAGCATAGTGTTCTTTAAGTTCTGACAGTAGATGTTCAGGGAAGTTTTCACAAAATTTATCCAAACAGTTCGAATCCAACAAAGCCACGAATTTAAGATATATCTCTGATTTTAATTCATTGACACTTCACAAAAACTGAAACAACTCTCGCGAAACACATATGGGCGGGAGTATACGAGTGACTGGGATAGTGTAACTCCTCTCTACCAGCTGATTCATGTTGTCATGGAAACGCTAGCAGGAGATTGTACGGAAGGTTTTCGAATCAGAACTGCGAAGACTCTGGAAGAGCTGCTTGCGTTATGCCGTTGGTTTTCGCTCACCAGACTGAGTCAAAGAAGCGAATCCGCACGCGTTTTTTTTCGCACCGAAAGCATCGACATATTTTAATACCGTTGATAATTGACTTTTTTTTTGTGTATATTTAATTCAGTTTTATTTGTACATTCTCTGAGCTTCAGAGTAGCCTAGTTAGCCTCTAATATACGCCACTGTAGGTGTTGTACGTAGTAACCATAGCTACCGGCCACATCTGTTTATTGCGCATATATAGTCGGTAGTGTGTAGTTTGATAAGCGTTGCTTCGTGAAGCCTTAACAAATGCTTCCGCGCTGTGTTTTTTCGAAAAAATGGATGTAAAAGAGGAATAAAGATTCACCATTAAATTTTTCTGTCGACATAAGAAGTCTGTCGGAGAGACTTTTCGTCTTATACAGAGACTTATAAAGATGAATGTCTAGGAAAATGAACAATTACAGATGGCATAAAGAATATATGGATGGTCGTGAGTCAGCGGCTTTAATCGCGCATGGAGGAAGACCTTCAACGAATGTTACTTTGGTAAACTACAGTAAGTGTTATTATACAGGAAGACAGACACCTATCATTTAGAGATATCAAAGATATGGTTCACATTTCAAAATCATCAATTCACAGAACTTTAACCGGTCATGAAACGAGTTTGTTCAACTTGGGTTCTCCATTTCTTTTCATGTGCGGCCCAGTGCAAGGCCCAATCCAGTTCTGTCGCTTCTTATTTGGAGAAAATGAATCTTAAGTTGATGCCACAACCGGCATATAGTCCAGACCTGTCACCATGTGATTTCTGTTTGTTGCCCGTTTTAAAAAGGTTATTACAGAAACAACAATTTGAGACTGATCAACAACTTATTACAGCTGTGCAGGTGTGATTCAACAACGTTTCAGAAGAATAACTCCAGAAGACATTCAAAAAGTAGGAGGAACGTTGAGATAACTGTATTCGATGCAATAGACAGTATTTCAAAAAGATACCCACTTCTTTGGTAATTAAGGTACATGTATAATTTTATAAAAACATTCTCAGTTGCTTTGGGACAACCCTTGTAGCTATTTACGTTTGTGCATGTACCATAGTAGAAAATTCGGGTGATTTTTTTCATTTACTATGAATAACGCTGCTCACATTACACGTCTTAAACTATGAGCAGATTTTCTGGTGAGTAAATGAATTCTCCCCTGTGATTGCATTGCAGATATTGAACTGAAAGAAAAAATAACCTCTCAATGACAGATTTGATATTAGAAAAATGTAATAATCAATTATTCTTTATTTTAATTTTAATTCTAGAATTAGTGTGACTTTGAAATTAAACTATTTAAAGAAGCAAAGTATGTTGGACGAAAAATTAAGGCCAGAAATTGAGGGGCCCTGTCTCTACTGCAGAAAAAGTTGAAAGCGACTTGTCATTCCCGTTCTAATGCAGTTCTTTGCTCGTGAGTTAAGGCATAAAATTTCTTATGCAGTTCTACGCTAGTGCGTGAAGGTACGAAATTTCGCTCGTAGGTGAAGGAGCAAATTTCTTATGCAGTTCTAAACTCGTGGGTGAAGGTACAAATTTTTAACTCGTGAGTGAAGGTACAAATTTTTATCTCGTGGGTGAAGGTACACATTTTTGCTCGTAGGTGAATGTACAAATTTTTAACTCGTGGGTGAAGGTACAAATTTTCGCTCGTAGGTGAAGGTACACATTTTTTATGTAGTTCTACGCTCGTGGGTGAAGGTACAAAATTTAACTCGTGGGTGAAGGTACAAACTTTCGCTCGTAGGTGAAGGTACAAAATTTCACTCGTGGGTGAAGGTACAAAATTTCTTATGCAGTCTACGTGCGTGGGTGAAGGCACAAAATTTCTTATGCAGTTCCACGCTCGTGGGTGAAGGCACAAAATTTCTTATGCAATTCTACGCTCGTGGGTGAAGACACAAAATTTCTTATGAAGTTCTACGCTCGTGAGTGAAGGTACAAAAATTCTTATGCAGTTCTACGCTCGCGGGTGAAGGCACAAAATTTTTTATGCAGTTCTACGCTCGTTGGTGAAGGCACACGATTTCTTATGAAGTTCTACGCTCGTGGGTGAAGGTACAAATTTTTAACTCGTGGGCGAAGGTACAAAGTTTCGCTCGTAGGTGAAGGTACAAATTTTTAACTCGTGGGTTAAGGTACAAATTTTTGCTCGTAGGTGAAGGTACACATTTTTTATGTAGTTCTACGCTCGTGGGTGAAGGTACAAATTTTCGCTCGTGGGTGAAGGTACAAAATTTCTTATGCAGTTCTACGCTCGTGGGTGAAGGTACAACATTTCTTATGAAGTTCTACGCTGGTGGGTGAAGGTACAAAATTTCTTATGCAGCTCTACTCTCGTGGGTGAAGGCATAAAATTTCTTATGCAGTTCTACGGTTGTGGGTGAAGGTGCATATTTCTTATGTAGTTCTACGCTCGTGGGTGAAGGTTCAATTTTTGTTTTGATTGAAGGTTTAATGAACGTCATGAATAACTCAATGGGCTATGAGCAGTCGCCCGTATCTAATTTATGGCCACTGTTTCCAGGCAAGGGAGAGAGCTAGCGCCGTTAGGCAAACACAACATCCATGCCTTACCGGGATTCGAACTCGGACCCATCTCGGGCGAATAATCATAAGCCATAGCTTAGACCACTGCGCCACCGGGGCAGTGTACAACATTTCTCTCATGGATGAAGGTACAAAAATTCTTATGCATTTCTACCCTCTGGGGGTGAAGGTACCAAATTTTTATGCAGGTCTACATTGGTGGGTGAAGGTACAAAATTTCGCCCATGGCTGAAAGTACAAAATTTCTTATGCAGTTCTACGCTCGTGGGTGAAGTTAAAAATTTCTTATGCAGCTGTACGCTCGTGGGTGAAGGTACAAAATTTCTTGTAGAGTTCTGCGCTCCTGGATAAAGGTACAAATTTCGTATCCAGTTCTACGCTGGTGGGTGAAGTTACAAATTTTTGCTTGTGGGTAAAGGTATAAAATTTCTTATGCAGTTCTACGCTAATGGGCAAAGATACAAATTTCTTATTCAGTTCTACGATCGTGGGTGAAGGTACGAAATTTCGATCGTAGGTGAAGGAACAAATTTTTGATGCAGTTCCACGCTCGTGGGTAAGGTACATATTTTCGCTCGTGGGTGAAGGAACAAAATTCCTTATGCAGTTCCATGCTCGTGGGTGAAGGTACAAATTTTCGCTCGTGGGTAAAGATACAAATTTCTTATGCAGTTCTACGCTGATGGGTGAAGATACAAAATTTCTAATGCAGTTCTAAGCTCGTCGGTGAAGAAACACATACCTTATGCAGTTCTACGATCGTGAGTGGGGGTACAAAATTTCCCTCGGAGATGAAGGTACAAACTGTCTTATGCATTTCTACCTCTGGAGGTGAAGGTACGAATTTCTTATGCAGATCTACGCTCGTGGGTGAAGGTACGAAATTTCGCTCGGGGGTGAAGGTTCAAATTTCTTATGAAGTTCTTCGCTCGTGGCTGAAGTTATAAGTTTCTTATGCATTTCTACGCTCGTGGGTGAAGATACAAAATTTCTAATCCTCCAGAATGTTGTTGAGTAAATGAAAAGTCACAATGATATTCACTGAATTACAGAGATTGTTAAGAAAGTGATGCTTCCTCATATTTATATAACAGCCTAGTGGCAAGGTATCAAATTGAAACAAAACAAGACCAAAGCTCAGAATTTCAACTTCAATTCACATATCTTCTTTTTCTCTATATAGACTTCCTCACGCTCCATACAGATACGCCGACGTTTAACAAGTTTTTTAAAATCCGTCCAGATAAAAATCTTCAGGTTGTTCTCGGAAAATATTCGTCAAATGCGAACTGAATTCATTTCAGGTCTCTTAAGAGCAGAAAACAAGCAGAAGTCGGACGGTGCCAAATTTGGGCTGTTTTCAGGGTGTTAAAGAACTTAAAACCCGATTTTCTTTATGGCCTCTGAAGTGAAAGCATTGGAGTGGGGTTTGGTGGTGTGGCCGTGTAGGAGAATAATTAGCTCCACCCCCACCCCCACGTACGCAGCGTATTCTTTGCTTTAACTTTTTTGAAATTATGCACGTAGTTCTCAGAGTTGGTAGTCGAGCCTTTGATCATGTATTCCTGATGAATAATGCCTATCTTGTCCCATCCACAGTGAGAATGTACTTATCGGAAGAAATTTGAGTTTTGAATTTTTTCACTCGAGGAGAAGATAAATGTCGGTATTCCAGCGATTGACTTTTTATTTCGGAGTCATAATGGTGAAACTCTCAAAATTTTAGAGACAATCACTTCCACATTTTACATAGCGAGCAAGCAAACTTTGGCATGTTTCAAGTCTTGATTTCTTCATTTCAGTCATTAGGTGACGCGATACCCAACGAGAACACACTTTGTTGTATCATAAAACGTTAACAATGTCATTGCCACTACCTAAACTAATGTTCAGCTTTCCTGCTTTGGTTTGAGTTAGTCTTCGATTTTACGTGATGAGCACAAAGAGTTTTTGTCTAGATGAACCACATCGTTATGGTCTGTATTAACGTGCTAAATGTCTTACCTGATGAGGTGCATTTCTCAAATACAGTTCTCATTACCTTAAACTCTATGCACATTCCCTCATGTGAGTAGTTTGGCCTTTCCTTCGATGCATATGCTAAAAGTCTATAGCAATCTTAATACTGCAGTACAAAAATATAAAACAAACGATAAGTTCCAGGGACTATGTAGTTCAAAAGACTATTAGTCTTATTATTGAGAACACTTCACTAATATACATTTATTACCATTAAGTACACTATTTCTCAAATGCTCGCTGAAAACACGATCATTACATATTAAACAGGTGAAGGAAACACTAAACATCAAGGACGGGCCACGGGTGACCTAGTGGTCAGCGATCGTGATGGCCATGTAGATAAGCCTAATTTCGATCCAGGGCAGGTACGAATGTTCGAACCACTAAATATCCGCCGTGCGTCGGATGGGCACGTTAAGCCGTCGGGTCCCGGGTAGTGACTCCCCGGTAATAAATAAGGGCGTCTTCCTAGCTCTTTCTACCTCGCTCCCGTGTCACTTTCCTATCAGGCGCCCTAGCACAAATTTCCTAGTTTCCTATTTCTAAGGGTTGTTTAAGACCTGGGGTCAGACACTCTCTCCCTAAAATCTTCTACACATGATCATAAACATCATGGACAAAATACTATGCTATAGACATCGAAAGGTCAACACTACACACAAAACTCTCACCTCTGCACAATTTCTGTAACACGCAATGAATTTCAATATCACTTCGATATCATTACTAAGCTCTCATGTGGAGTCTCCCACAATAACTTAGGTACATATATACATACTCTCATGTGGAGTCTCCCACAATAACTTAGGTACATATATACACCATATCTCCGAAGCTCTTTAATGCCACATTGGAAAATGTCTTTCAATCACTGAACTGGGAAAACAAAGGGATAAAGATTAATGGAGATTATCTAACCCACTTTCGTTTTGCTGATGACGTAGTCATTTTTGCAACTACCCCATCAGAGCTGCAGAGTAAGATCCAGGAACTTGCTGACAAGAGTAAAGAAGTGGGATTAAAAATGAACTTTCGGAAGACAAAAGTGATGTTCAATGCTTTTACAAGAAATGAAGATTTATCGATTGATGGAGAAAAACTGGAGATAACAGATACGTATGTTTATCTTGGACAGCAGATATCAAGTGAGGGTCACATTGATGAAGAAATTAATCGGCGTACAAAACTTGCCTGGAGAGCTTTTGGAAGAAACAGCATAATTTTCAAGAGCAATATGCCATTATGTCTTAAAAGAAAAGTGTTTGATCAATGCATCCTTCCAGTGCTTACGTATGGTGCAGAGACGTGGACCTTAACTAAAAGAGACATACAAAGGCTGCAGACAACTCAAAGAAGCATGGAGAGGTGCATGCTTGGTATAACCAGGAGAGATAAGAAGAGGAACTCGTGGATCCGAAAAATGACGAGAGTGGAAGACATCATGATCAGAGTTAAATCCCTGAAATGGCAATGGGCTGGACATACTGCCAGAAGGACAGACCATAGATGGACAGCCGAAATTTTAGATTGGATTCCAAGGGACAGGAAAAGACCCAGAAAAAGACCACATGGGAGATGGGTGGATGAAATTCGTAAATATGCGGGAGTGGCATGGAGGAGACTGGCACAAGACAGACCGTTGTGGAGGAAACTTGGGGAGACCTTCGTCCAGCAGTGGATTGATAATGGTTGACAATGATCATGATGATGATGATACATACTACCAATCAATGGTCGTTATGTCACTGACCACGTCATCTCTCGTTCCCTGCGTCTTGCCGTCTTTGTGTAGGAAATTGTTGCCCAACTGCTGTAGGATGATTTGAGCGTTTGGATCCTGGGTTGTGTATTTCAGTATTTGTTTATCATATGTCTTATTATTTTTAGAGTATCTATGTTTTCTTTTTTGCTTCGATTCTTGTTCTTCTTTTACAATCAGTCTCCAAGGATAGGAAATATATATAAGGTTAAGTTTGTTGTAGTTTTTATCTCTTGTCTTTTCGATAATCAAAGCCTCTGCAAATCTTAGTTTTTGTTCCCAGTCTTGGTCAATAATGATTTTAACACTATTGAAGTCTGGAGTGCAGTTGTTATCAATGCAATACAGTCTTTTTTTCACGTTTTTCTCCAATTATCTTCATGAAGCTTAAGTCGATAAAATAGTCGATTCTTTGTAATACCTATATAATATTTTTCAGATTTCCTTCCATTTTGATGTAATATCGGTATTTGGTAGACTCCTGTCTTTTATAATAGATTTTTTCGTGCTTTATTCTTAACAAGAATGTCTTCATAGCTTGTTACATTAAGCCCAATGTCTTTTTGAACCCTAGAGCACTCTCTTTTCAGTAGAGTTGCTATGGTTGGTAAATATGGGAAATTACCACACTATGTAATTATTTCTTTATTTTGTGTCAGTGGTGGATGTTTGAACTCATAAATCAACTTGCGAATTTTACATCCATATATTTTTGCTGTGTTGTAAATCCAATTTAATTTTTCATTTCTAAGGCGATTAGTGCTACATAAGGTTGGTCAATAATGATTTTAACACCATTGAAGTCTGGAGTGCAGTTGTTATCAATGCAATACAGTCTTTTTTTTCACTTGTACGTCGGATTAAATATCTAAACGCACAGGTATCATTATATGTCAATGGATGGAAAGAATCCGGCGGAATAAAAATTGGTGCATAAGTACCTTTCCAAAAAACTTGGAACTCCAGGTGTTGAGCTTTCCTAGTGATTAATACGTCTAAAATAGACAACCCATTATTCTGTTCAATTTTGTTGTTAATTTTACATTTGGAAAGATGTTGCTATATATTTTTCGCACAGTGTCAATAAGTAAGTTCTGGTTATATTAATTGAAAATAAAAAAGGTGTCATCAACATATCTTCCATAGAAAACCACATGTGAACCGAAAAGCGGAATAACAGTTCTTTCGATCACTTGCAAAATTACTTCAGCAAATAGGGAAGAAAGAGGAGACCCCATTAAGGCACCTGATTTCTGCCTATAGATTTTACCATAAGACTCCAAAAAATTATTTTCCTGTATGAGGTTTAGGGAAGCAATCATGTCGTCGACTTTTTTTGGATGTAAAATATTATTTTCAGATAGTTTACTATGGATAATTGAAATCGCTGTGGCCACAGAGATGCTTGGGAATTGGGTTTCAACGTCCATACTGACCATGCAGGTTTTACTGTGATCATATGTAAGTTGCTTCACCTTTTCAACAAATACTTGGCTATTAGGAATATTGTAGTATTAGTTCATGAACAAAGCAGCAAGATAGTTAAACAAATTTGTTTCCAAGTGAATCAGGGGGAAAATATATTTAGATACTTTAACTCTCATTGGTTTACTGTCTTTATGGAGCTCAATTTTGCCAAACGCTCGTATTACTGAAGCCCCTTTTGGTGGTCCGGATTGTTTTATGCTATCTGGTAAAGCACTGTAGTTACGAAACTGAGCAAGCTTACGCAGTAGTCTATGCGTAGGATCTCTTTCAACATTTTCGACACAAATATGGTCAATTGCTACTTGCATTTTATTTTTATAATCTAGGTGATCTACAATAACCAGTTATTTTGATTTATCGTCTGCAATAATGTTAATATCACTATTTTTCATAACTCTAATAATTGCTGTCGTTCATATCGGAAAGCGTTAGTTCTTGCATGCTTAGAATTATGATCTTCTTGTTTTATGTGTTTTATGGCACTGCCGATTTGATACCTCACGGGGTTCTTCTGGATTGGGTTTAAATTTCCAACAATATTCTCAAGTAATGGTATATATTCTTCTGATTTTGGCAGTTGATATCAACTATATGAGCTAATACTGTATATTCTCAAGTAATGGTATACAAGGTCTGTCCGGAAAGTAATGAGACTCATTCAATAATGGACATTTAATTAAAGTTATACTTACATAACATTAAAATTCCTCGAAATAACATCCTTGAACATCAATACACCGCTGCCAGCGGTTCTGCCACGCCGCGTAGCTTGCCTGGAAGTCGGGAATAGGGATCGCTTTCAAAGTACTCGTTGAGGCAGTTTGCACATTTGTAACAGTCCCAAAATGGTGTCCTTTCTAGCTGGATTCGAGCCGAGGAAAGAAAAAGAAGTCAGCCGGGGCCAAGTCCAGGCTGTAGGGAGGTTGGGGCAGCGTTGCCACATTGTGTTTCGCCAGAAACTCTCTCACTCTCAGCGACACATGGCTCGGCGCATTATGGTGGTGAAGAACCCTAGTGTTGGTGATTGCCGCCCCGGTGGCGCAGTGGTCTAAGGCGTTGGCCTCTGATCATTCGTCCGTAAGGGGTCCGGGTTCGAATCCCGGTCAGGCATGGATGTTGTGTTTGTCTTACGGCACTGGCTCTCTCCCTTCCCTGGAACCAGTGACCCTAAATTAGGGACGGGCGACTGCTTATAGCCCATTGAGTTGCTCACGGTGGTCGCTAAACCTCCAATCAAAAAAAAAAAAAAAAAAAAAAAGTGTTGGTGATCTCCGTGCGGACGCGCGTAACTCTGTTCTTCAGCAGTTGTAGCCGTTCCACGTAAAATGCAACGTTGACCGTTTGTACTGGTGGTACGTGCTCCTTATGGACAACACCTTTATAATCAAAGAAGACAATGAGCATCGATTTCATCTTCGATTTGCACATTCGAACATTCTTTGGTCAAGGAGACTCGGGAGTGTGCCACTCTGAGCTCTGTCTTTTCGTCTCCGGATCGTACACAAGGACCCACGTTTCATCACCTGTTATCACTTTCTCCAAAAAACCAGGTTCACTCCTCACACGGTCAACAAGCTCACGAGAAATCGACACACGGTCCACAAGCTCACGAGAAATCGACACACGGTCCACAAGCTCACGAGAAATCGACACACGGTCCACAAGCTCACGAGAAATCGACACACGGTTGTTCCTCTTTTCATCGGTCAAAACCTAAGGAACCCATTTGGCGCAAACTTTCCGTATCTGCAATTCTTGTGTGATGATTTCATGCACAATGGATTTCGCGAGTCCCACGTGCTCTGCTACCAATATAACACTCAGACGTCAGTCAGAGTCCAAAACCGCTTTCACCTTTTCCACATTGTCCGAAGTGTGAGACGTTTAAGGGTGCCCTGGGCGTGACTCATCCTCGACGCTCTCTCTCTTCCCTCTGTGAGCATTTTGTGCCAACAAAACACTTGTGCGTTTGGTAAAGCATCCTTCCCGTAGGCTTTCTGTATCATAGCAAGCGTCTCGGTAGCGGATTTTTCAAGTTTAACACAAATCATTACCGCGTATCGCTGTTCGACACTTCTGCATTTTGACCGTTACGCGACGCTCACACAGCAATCCACTTCGCAAGCGATCCTCACTCTGTAAAAGCTCAGAGCCAAATGACAAGACATCGATCGTTTACCAAACATACCCCGCCATCCGTCACGACCGGGAACTCCGCTCTCCGGCCCTTTTAATTGGCCCAGAAAAAGTGGTCTCATTACTTTCCGGACAAACCTTGTATATAACCATATCAACCAATATTCTCAAGTAATGGTATATATTCTTCTGATTGTGGCAGTTGATATAAAGATATCAACTACACTGGCGGAAAGTAAAAAAAGAACACCAAGAAGGAGACGTCTGATACCAACGAAACTTATACAGCATGATAAGGAAATACAGAGGACAACGTGATCAAAACATTATGGCAAAATACAGCTGTATTTGCTGGTAAACTGAAAAATAACATTTCCATGTAACATGGTTAGTACGAGGTTGAACCGCCATGAACTGCGTCACACTGTGCAATTCTGGCATGGAGTCTTTCGTACAGATGTTGGATGCAAGTTTGGGGTATTGAGTTCCAAGCATCCTCAACCTGGACGCGTAAATCGGGGATGGTCGTGACTGGCCGTGGAGACCGAATAAGTCGTTGTCCCATAAAATCCCACACGTGCTCAATGGGGGACAAATCCGGTAAACGTGCAGGCCATAGAAGTTGTCTCACACCCTGAAGTGCATGTTGCGTTGCACGTGCCGTGTGTGGGCGTGCGTTATCTTGCTGGAAAACACCACGATGAACCGACCTTACAAATGGCACAACAACGGGCTGAATGATATTGTTGATGTAGGAGGTGATGTTTAACGTACTCGGTACAAACACTAGTTGTGTACGGGAGTGATAGCTGATCGCTCCCCACACCAGGAGACCAGGAACCAGATGTAGGCCCTGTGTGTTGCTGGCGGATGCAAGAAGGATGGAGACGCTCCTCTGTGCGCCTGCGAACACGCATACGGCTATCGGAGGCTCCCAAGGAGACTCTGCTTTCATCGCTGAACACGACAGTCACCATTCCGTTCTTCAGTAAAGACGTTGGCGACACCACTGCAGCCGTTCCTGACGGTGGGCTGGAGTCAGAGGTACACATGCCAGAGGCACACGTGCACGTAGTCCTGCATCCAGTAGACAGTTGCGGATTATTCGCACAGTCACCTCAGGTGCAACGGCAGCTCGGATTTGTGTCGCAGTGGATGTTCTGCTTGACAACGCCGCTCTTCTTATGCGTCGATCAGTCCGCTCATCAGTCCGTCTGTAACTCCCGGTTCCACGTTTTCTCGTGTGGGAATGTTCCTCGGACCATCTACGCCACCATCGTACCACCACCGATACTTCCCGTCCAATTCACTCCGCAATACGACTATACGACCATCCGGCTTCGCGGAGTTCGACTAGACGACCTCGCTCGAAGTCCGACTAGACGACCTCGCTCGAAGTCCGACTAGACGACCTCGCTCGAAATCCGACTAGACGACCTCGCTCGAAGTCCGACTAGACGACCTCGCTCGAAGTCCGACTAGACGACCTCGCTCGAAGTCCGATAATGTCGCCCCGGTGGCGCAGTGGTCTAAGGCGCTGACCTCTGAGCATTCGTCCGTAAGGCGTCCGGGTTCGAATCCCGGTTAGGCATGGATGTTGTGTTTGTCTTACGGCAGTGTCTCTCTCCCTTCCCTTGAAGCAGTGACCCTAAATTAGGGACAGGTGACTGCTTATAGCCCATTGAGTTGCTTACGGTAATCGTTAAACCTCCAATCAAAAAAAAAAAAAAAAAAAAAAAAAAAAAAAAAAAAAGAGCCCGATAACTGCTGAAATCGTACACGTATTCCATGTCCAGGCATTGCAGCTTCTTCAGAGTCTTCGCACGTGTCCGTACGCCGACGACTGATTACATTCACTTCGTCGTACTCCTTAAATACCACCGACGATAATTTGCATATTATGCCGTGCTGTGGCGTAAGCGCTCACCGGTTGGTCCCAAAATTAACATCACACCTGCGTAAACTCGACCCCATTAACATCTGTAAATTTCATGATCGTCCGCCAATTCCTTCTTGGTGTTCTTTTTTCACTTTCCGCCAGTGTATATCAACTGCCATAATCAGAAGAATATATACGATTACTTGAGAATCTTGTTAAAAATTTAAACCCAAGCCAGAAGAACCTCGTGAGGTATTAAATCTTCAGAGCCATAAAACACATAAAGCAAGAAGATCATAATTCTAAACCTGCAAGAAATAACACTTTCCGATATGAACGACAGCAATCATTAGAGTTACGAAAGATAGTGATATTAACATTATTGAAGACGATAAATCAAAACAACTGGTTATTGTAGATCACCTAGATTATAAAAATAAAACGCAAGTAGCAATTGACCAGCTTTGTGTCGAAAATGTTGAAATAGATCCTACGCATAGACTACTGCGTAAGCTTGCTCAGTTTCGTAACCACAGTGCTTTACCAGATAGCATAAGAAAATCCAGACCACCAAAAAAGGCTTGAGTACCACGAGCTTTTGGCAAAATTAATCTCCATAAAGACAGTAAACCAATTAGAGTTAAAGTCTCAAAATATATTTTCCCCCTGATTCACTTGGAAATAATTTTTTCAACTATCTTGTTCCTTTGTTCATGAACTCATGCTAAAATATTCCTAATAGCCAAGTATTTGTTGAAAAGGTGAAGCAACTTACATAACTTATGATCACACTAAAACCTGCATGGTCAGTATGGACGTTGAAACCCTATTCCCAAGCACCCCTGTGGCCACAGCGATTTCAATTATCCATAGTAAACTATCTGAAAATAATATTTTACATCGAAAAGAAGTCGACAACATCATTGCTTCCCTAAAATTCAGAGAGGAAAATATTGCTTTGGAGTTTTATGGTAAAATCCATTGGCAGAAATCAGGTGTCTCAATGGGGTCTCCTCTTTCTTCCCTGTTTACTGAAGTAATTTTGCAAGTGATCGAAAGAACTGTTATTCCGCTTTTCCGTTCACATGTGGTTTTCTATGGAAGATCTGTTGATGACACCTTTTTTATTTTCAATTAATACACTGCTGGACAATTGCTAAGGACGGATCATAAACGGCTATATAGCGCATAAAAAAGTAAGTGTGGTTGGATGCCAAGTGAAATAAAATAATATCAGAATGCCAGGACATTACAAGAAAGGACAATTTATTGTGCTCTGAAATCCAGAAGGCTTTGGAACGTGTTCAAGGGAAAAACAGGCCATTTTGTGCAGAATACGTAAACGTGAAAAAAAATGCAATTACCGTCCGCAGGCGTTCCGGCGTAAGATGTCAATACGGGATATGGCCACCAATGAGGGCGATGCAAGATTCCACACGTCGTGTCATGCTTTGTACAACATTATCAAGCAGCTGTTGGGGTAATTTATCCCATTCCTCTGTCAGTGCACGGATTAGGGTGTCCTTATTTATTGGAGGGCATTGGCGACCAGCAAGACTCCTCCTCAAAGCATCCCACACATTTTCAATGGGATTCAGATCTGGAGAACGTGCTGGCCATACGAGGCGTTGAATATCCTCGCTCTTAAGACACTCCTGGACAGCGACTGTTCGATGACATGTTGCGTTGTCGTCCATGAAAATGAATCTATCACCGACAGCACCACGGAACATGCGAACATGAAGTAGCAGAACATCATTATTGTATCGTTGGCCAGTATAGTCCCAGTTGGAAGCACATAGAGAGACGTACGGCCATTGATCATGATGCCAGCCCATTCCATGACACTACATGTCGGATATCGGTTCCTTTCCTCTATGTTTGCTGGGCAATATGCAGTACCACTATCAAGCCAGATCAGTTGTCGTCGACAATCAGACGATAGACTGTATCTACTCTCATCTGAGAAGAGGACAGCAGACCAGTCGTTATCAGTCCAATTGCGATGTTGATGGCTCCATTGCAAACGGGCGGTACGGTGACATCTGGACAATGGGATGCACACAACAGGACGGCGGGCGTATAGTCCTCCTTCATGCAAACGTCTGGCGACAGTTTGTCGGGAGATTCGCTTGCCAGTAGCGGCCATAAACTGATTTGCTACCTCACTAGCTGTGCTGCGCCGGTGTCTTTTTGTTGATAGCACTATGTACCGAACTTCTGCAGGTGTCGTACTGCAAACACGACCTCCCCGTGACGTTTGCTACACTCTCCATTTGTTTGAAATGATTTCCAAAGCCTTGAAACAACACTGTGGCTGACATCGAACTCCCTGGCAACATCTGTTATTTTTCGCCCTTCTTCAATCTTGCCAATAATACGGCCACGCGTAAAATCATCTAGGTGATGTCGGGAAGACATACTGAAAATTGCAAGTTCGTCAATTGATTCTTTTCCTTTCAACTTTGCGTTTGAATAACAACGGTCAATACGCGTCAAATCCTTTATATCTCTTATCAGCGCTATGACGTCACGAAAAAGTTCGGCAATCCAAAATTTCCATAAGCACAACACGTCTTATTGTATCCCGCACCTATGCTAATTTCCACATTTTCCTGCCTTCCATTTTATGGTTGCTATCGTTGTTATTGTCATCCGTCCTTAGCAATTGTCCTGCAGTGTATAACCCTGAACTTACTTATTGACACTGTGCGAAAAACTTACAGCAACATCTTTCCAACTGTAAAATTAACAAAAAAAATTGAACAGAATAATGAGTTGTCTATTTTAGACGTTTTAATCACTAGGAAAGTTCCACATCTGGAGTTCCAAGTTTTTAGGAAAGGTACTTATGCACCAATTTTTATTCCGATGTATTCTTTCCGTCCATGGACATATAATAAGATCTCTGTGATTACATATTTAATCCGACGTGCATTTACCTTATGTAGCACTAATCGCCTTAGAAATGAAGAATTCAATTCGATTTACAATACAGCAAATACATATGGATATAAAGTAAAGTGATTGGCAAGTTGATTTATGAATTCAAACATCCACCACTGACACAAAGTAAAGAAAAAAGTACATAGTGTGGTAATTTCCCATATGTACCAAAAATCGCAACTCTACCAAAAAGAGAGTGCCGTAGGGTTCAGAAAGGCATTGGACTTAATGTAACAACTTATGCAGATATTCTTGTTAGGAGTAAAGCATCAAAAAATCTAGTAGAAAAGACAAGAGTGTACCAGATACCAATATTACATCAAACTGGAAGGAAAGCTAAAACATATTATATAAATAGTACAAAGAATCGACTATTTTATCGACTTAAGCAACATCAAGATAATTGGAGAAAACGTGAAAAAAAAAAAGACTACATTGCATTGATAACAACTGCACTCCAGACTTCAATGGTGTTAAAATGATTATTGACCAAGACTCGGAACAAAAACTAAGATTTGCAGAGGCTTTGATTATCGAAAGGACAAGAGATAAAAACTGCAACAAATTTAACCCTATAGATATCCCTTTGGAGACTGATTGTAAATGAAAAACAAGAATCCAAGCTAAAAAGAAAAGATAGATACTCTAAAAATAATAAGACATATGATAAACAAATACTGGAATACACAACCCAGGATCCAAACGCTCAAATCATCCTACAGCAGTTGGGCAACAATCTTCTACATAAAGACGGCAAGACGCCGGGAACGAGAGATGACGTTGACATTGACGTGGTCAGTGACATAACGACCATTGATTGGTTCCGATGTATTCTTTCCGTCCATGGACATATAATAAGATCCCTGAGTTATTTTGGGAGACTCCACATGAGAGCTTAGTAATGATATCGAAGTGATATTGAAATTCATTGCGTGTTACAGAAATCTTGCAGAGGTGAGAGTTTCGAGTGTAGTGTTGATTTTTCGATGTCTATAGCATAGTATTTTGTCCTTAATGTTTAGTGTTTCCTTCACTGTTGAACATGTAACGTTCGTGTCATTCAGCGAGCATTTGAGAAATAGTGTACTTAATGGTAATAAATGCATATTAGTGAAGTGTTCTCTATAGTAAGACTAATAGTGTTTCGAACAACATAGTCCCTGGAACCTATCGTTTTTTAAATATTTTTGTACTGCAGTATTAAGATTGCTATGGACTTTCAGTATATGCATCGAAGGGAAGGGTAAACTACTCATATGAAAGGAATGTGCATAGAGTTTAAGGTAATAAGAACTGTATTTGAGAAATACACCTCATCAGATAAGAGTCTGTCTGTTCAAATCGCAACTTGCTAATACGGCCTCCTACTCCGGGCTGATCTTTTACGGCCAACGTTCCTTCACTAGCATTTGAATTTCTTACCCAGCGATGAACTGGGCTTATGTCCAAAGATCCAGAACCATAAACTGCTGCTAATCGAGCGTGAATTTCTTGGAGAGGTATATTTTCACGTGTTAAAAGTTCTATAACTGTTTGTTGTTTGACACCCGTCTACAAGTTGAAAAAGAATCATCCATTTTAAACACAGTTAAATACGAACAAATAGATGCACGGAGTTCTACTACGCAGTAAAATGAAGTACAACGTAACAACAAATGTCCGGCTGAATCGATGTTAAACGAAGGGTAAAAGCGACGCAACTAATTGTACCGGATAGCTCAAATTAAGGTTTTATGGCCAGAGTAAACATATACAGAAGTCCAACTTACTTCAACTTTTTATTGGTTCAGCAACCATTAGGCGAAATCCAAAATATAGCACGGAGAGCTATAGATACACTTCACATACCTTAATTATCTGTCGTACAACCAAACTTGACAACGATCGAAAATCTCCACCCACTAAGCAACTGTTGCATTGTATTTTTATCTAACGTTCTTATCACATGCATACGTCACTCTTGTTTCCACCTCAGATTGTTGCCAACGTCATTCTCGTTTGAGGGAAAATACATAACGTTAAGGTCTGAAAATATCTAACAGAACGAACTCAAATTTACATAGAAAAAGAAACTCAAAAATTAAAGTTAAAATAAAATATACGTTACAGAAGATGATGGCATAAAGAATCATTTGCCGTCTGACTAGTTGCCAGGCAACAAGTCATGCGTGAGATAGTTGTGCGGAGGTATTAAGTTATTGAACACGCCTCCGCTGCCCCGGTCGCTCAGTGGTCTAAGCGACTGACTCTGATCATTCGTCTGAAAGGGGTCCGGGTTCGAATCCCGGTGAGGCATGGATGTTGTGTTCGTCTTACGGCACTGGCTCTCTCCCTTCCCTGGAACCAGTGACCCTAAATTAGGGACAGGCGACTGCTTATAGCCCATTGAGTTGCTCACGGTAGTCGTTATACTTAAAATAAAAAAAAAACAAAAAAAACACGCCTCATACATACGTATCCCCATTTCACACACTAAAAATGTTTTGGAAATATGCTACTGCTTTATTTTCTTTCTTACACCCAATATAAATGTACGAAGTATTAAAATTATGTAGAATTATAAGAGCATCTTTAATTTCTTAATAGCATGATATGATCCACTCTTTGTCGGAAGGTAAGAATGCGTTTTTACTACTTCGCAGAAGTAAACTAGTGATTCTAAATGGCATTATTTATATTTCTATCTCTACGTACCACTGAAGGTACACATACTTAATTTTTCTGAATGTGGTAGAATAAATGGCGGTACCCTAAGAAGCACTGAACTATCACGGATTCTTTAAAAACCCATAAATTATCTCGCCTTTCTCGAAGAATATTGCAATCACCGCAAAATGTCATTAATCGCAGAAACACAAAAACCCTGTCATGGCTTGGACAAAATTAATGCGCTTCGCTCATTAAGAAGTGTTACCTAATTTTCCGGTAGCTATGGAAACCAGCTGTTAATTAGTTGAGGGAAGTTTGTTTCACTAAAATAATTGGACGACATACAGAGGACTCGTGGTCACTGCTCACGCAACTACTCTGCATCTTTCTTTCTATTACTTACCTTTCAGCTTCCACTCTGTTTCTCTCTCCATCGCTTCTCCTTTATACCCCGCTGCCTTAAAAGACCGCTTTTAAGAAAAATGAAGCGGTACCTTTAAACTAAGAATTGTTTCCGATTTTTTCTGTCAAACTAGAATTAACATAGATTTTTGAATGCACACTTTCAATGTATCAATGTCTTACTCTTCCATTTTTGTACTGCGAGTCTGCAAACGTTTCTTTCAATAATCTTTATTTCTCTGATATTAAATGTTCTTTTCCCAATGCAACGTAATGCCATGCCATGATATTTAGCACGCTTGTAATGACGTAACAAGTGGTGAAAATCAAAATTTGAAATTGCATAAACATAGCATAGAAGAAATTCAGGGCACACGTTTATTTGTTGTTGTTTTTTTGTGAAAAAACTCGTTGCTTCCTCAGCAGGAATAATCAGTCCCTTGTAATTTGAAAGTGACAGATTGAAAAATAATTGGCCAAGAGTAGCGGAAAGTGGCAGGATTTTGTAAACTGCACTCTTAAATACAATCAGCAACTTCCTTAGATGAATTAAAGTCTCAAAATGATCCTTGAAAGTGAAAAATGCTCAAGCTTTAGCCTCTTTACACTTTGGTACACCTACTTACTGTATTGTACCATTTGTACTGTAACGGTTTCCATTAATCTGGAGGTTGTAGCCCTTTGCAAAATTGGCCGAGAATACTACAATAATGAAGAAATATAGCTACAAGAATTCATAGATAAAAAATTGGTTGCAGTCTATCTGGCTGATTAAACACTCTGAACAAATAGTGACTGATTGAGAACACACGAGAACAAATAGTGACTGATTGAGAACACACGAGAACAAATAGTGACTGATTGAGAACACACGAGAAAAATTAGTGACTGACTGCGAACACACGAGAACAAATAGTGACTGAATGAGAACACATGAGAACAAATAATGATTGCCTTAGAACCACATGAAAACAAGCAGTGACTGAATGAGAACGACATGAGACAAGTTCCTGACGGTGAATACACGACATCAAATAATTACTGACGGAGAACTAAATGAGAGCAGATAGTAATCGACTGAGAAATATAGGAAAATAAACAATATCTGATTGAGAACTACGTGAGAACGAATAGTGACTGTGTATGAAGTACATGAGAACAAAGTGTGACTGACTGAAAGCTACATAAGAAAAAATAGGGAATGCTTGAGAACTATTGGGTGGTAAAGAAAGTAATATGTGATGATGAGGCACCCGAAGTCGAAACCCCGGCAGCGGAGCTTATTGGCCACTGAGACTGCGCAGCACACTGGCATGACATCAGCAGGTAGGTGGCTTAAGTCAGTGGTAGTTAGCCGTCGGAAGGCGAAGATTGTAAGAGCCGGCCGATATGAAAGTGGACAAGGAGCACATCCGCCATTGCACGCTGTATGAGTTTCGTTGCGATAGTTCCCCGCAAGTACTGAAAGGAACATTACTAGTGTGCCATCTCACATCGTCAGTGCTGTCGTTGGTTAGAACGGTTTCGAGAGGGAAATTTCGACCTGTCAGACCGTCCCAAAGCCGGAAGGCCAGCAATGGTTGATATGGACGTGAAAACCTTAGTGAGACCTACCCATTGTGATCAAGCGGAAGTTGTCCGAATTTCTGGGGACTACCCGCACGAGCATTATAACACACCTGCGTCAACTTGGAAAGGTGCACAAGACCCCTCTAGTTTTGGTAATCCTTCAACTCCCCGTTCAGAAGAAAGCAAATCACATGAGTGCATGAATTTCCCTGTTTGCACGTGACAAAGTTGAGCCGTTTTTGGACCGCATTGTCCCAGGTGACGAGAAATAGATTCTGCATGACAATGTCAGCTCCAAGAAACAGTTGTTTGACCCAAAACAGAAGCCCATACCGACCCCCAAAGCCGGCTTACACTTACGTAAGGTCCTGCTGTCTGGTAGGATACGCGGAGTGTCGCGTTTTCTGAGCTGCAGCTGGACAATCACTGCCGATGTGTATGGCCATTAGCTCGATGATCTGCACGCATAGCTCTCGTCGAAAGGACAAGCACTGCTGAACCTCAAGGGCCCTCGCATACAGTAGGAGGTCATCCGCGCTGTGAGTGGAGACCTCACACTGCACGGATAACCTCACAAGATCAGGTACCTGGGCTGGAAGCTGCTGCCACCACTAGCCTATTCCCCGGACACTGCCCCAAGAGAATACCACATTTTCCGGTCGTTGCAGAATTTCCTGGATGGACAACGATTCACCAATAATAACTGGTAGAGAATACAAGAGAACAACCAGTGGCTGACTGAGAACTAAATGAGAACAAATAGTGATTAAATGAGAATTAAATGAGAACAAATAGTGATTAAATGAGAATTAAATGAGAACAAATAGTGATCAAATGAGAATTAAATGAGAACAAATAGTGATTAAATGAGAATTAAATGAGAACAAATAGTGATTAAATGAGAATTACATGAGAACAAATAGTGATTAAATGAGAATTAAATGAGAACAAATAGTGATTAAATGAGAATTAAATGAGAACAAATAGTGATCAAATGAGAATTAAATGAGAACAAATAGTGATTAAATGAGAATTAAATGAGAACAAATAGTGATTAAATGAGAATTAAATGAGAACAAATAGTGATTAAATGAGAATTAAATGAGAACAAATAGTGATTAAATGAGAATTAAATGAGAACAAATAGTGATTAAATGAGAATTAAATGAGAACAAATAGTGATCAAATGAGAATTAAATGAGAACAAATAGTGATTAAATGAGAATTAAATGAGAACAAATAGTGATTAAATGAGAATTAAATGAGAACAAATAGTGATTAAATGAGAATTAAATGAGAACAAATAGTGATTAAAGGAGAATTAAATGAGAACAAATAGTGATTAAATGAGAATTAAATGAGAACAAATAGTGATTAAATGAGAACAAATAGTGATAAAATCAGAATTAAATGAGAACAAACAGTGATTGACAGAGAACAAAGCAAATAAACTTCTAAGCATGTGAACTGGTATTACAACAATATACCGTATTTAATATAATCTATAACAGCAATTTTACACATTAATTTGGGGTGAAGGAATATTTTCTAGAGGACAGTGCATCTGAAAATACTTCATCAAATATCAGTTGACGTAAACGTAAAAAAAAAACTTAACCTATACATGCTAATTACGGCTTTCGTTCTATGGCTCAGAAAGAACTAAATATTGGTATAAATCACCATACTAAAGCTGTTATCAGGTCAAAGTCAAAAGATTTTGTTTATTACTAAGCCTAAAGCTGCGGTTATATCATACGTATATAACATACGTATTTTCACCTGCGGTTATAACATTATCAAATAATAGCACTAACAGTAATTATGTCCTACATATCACAAATTTTAGTAAAATTTCAGGGTTCTAACCCTAATTGAAATGTGAGCAAAGATAAGCCCTGAATAATATAAAATTATTAACATACCAATTTCTATGGTGTAAAGGATCTGTCGAAAAATGGGCAGAAAAGCTCCAGGGTAATACCATGTAGTGCGCTAGTAGCATTTAATCTTGTTCGAAATACACCACTGTTTGTGAAATTTGCAACACTAAGTAAGAAAGAATCCCGCCATCCAAATGACCTTTATATCACAGATTCATCATGTTACAGGTAATAACTAATTAAATTTGCACAGCTGTAAAGTATTTTTTGCTCCAAAACTCAGTATCGTGTGAAGCCAATTCGAGCAAACATTACAGCTTCTACACAGCATGACACTGAATGGAAGAGTTTTTTTATATCGTCCTGGGAAATAGGCTGCCAGGCTGCTTCTATGCGAAACCAGAGTTTATTTGTTGTGACTGGCGGAAGCGCTTGACGGGTCAGTCACTTAGCTATCATGTCCGATACATGTTCGATCGTGGACATATCCGGAGAACGTGCAGGCCAGAGAACAAGCGTATCTGCCGTGCATGGGAGAAGTCTCGGACATTCCAGGCCACATGTGGCCTAGCATTGTCATGTTGGAATACAGCACCAGAACAACTCTGAGGAAGAAAGGGTGGGGGACGCTCTTGTTCTTTACCGGGGGCCAGTACCCGGAGTCCGAAGGCTTAACGTACCCATCCGACGCACGGTGGGTATTTAGTGGTTTGAACCTTCGTACCTGCCCAGGATAGAACCTCAGGTTATCTCCATGACAGTCACGAATGCTGACCACTAGGCCACCCGCGGCCCTGTGATTGCAACATCTCGTTTGAGCCAGCTCTTTATACCGCAGACCGGACAGTTCAGAGGGCGCTGCTGCGAAACAGCATGCGCCTTCTCAGTGACATTTTAATCGTTTGCATGTCCCTAACCTTTTGAAGATATCCTGTATGTTTCAACTAGCACAAGGAGTTCTTCGTGGTGTTGTAATTTTCTCAAAGAGTAGTATAGCACAGCTTTCGACTAACAAACGTGTTCATACAGTACTATCAATTTATGAAGACATCTGTCCGTTATTCTTTCTACGTGACCGCGCGCTATATATTTTTGCACGTATAAGTCTGATTTAGAAAATTATTTTTGCGTAGGAAAACCTGAACTATGGGATGATGATTAACACCATTTGACCTTCTTGCGATGAAAAATCTTGCGGATTGCGTGCGAAAATGCAGGTGCTATTGACATGATAATATCTTTTTTTTTTAATATCATTGTTTATAAAATTCCGATTGAAGAAAATCTTTCTTAAATACCTTTTGGGGATTTTTTTTATAGGAAAGACCATTTCACGTACGCCTTCTTGCTCAAATAACATGCAGTTTCCTCGCTGGTGGGCAGAAATGTATAAACCCTATTTTCTGCTTTATCTGTTTCTAAATGTCAGATTTGCAACATTCTTTTCGCAATCTCATTACTTTCACTGTGATGAAGATATTGTATATGATTGCTACTTTTTCACATCTCGTTGGTTCCCCACTTGCGAAGAAAGCTCATGCTTCTACTTCAAACGACATTTCCGCTTCTTGAAACCGCTCTGATCAAAAATCGCTCACTAAGAAACACATTTCACATACTTTTTTCCGAAATAATGCTCAATGTTTCTGCTACAGATTTAAATTGACTCGTTCATTTCATTTCCTTGCTTCTATACTTCTAAATATCCGATTATTATTATTTTCTTTTTTGTCGGATGGTTTTCTGCATATTGCCTGCTACAAAAATTTTCTTCGAGAGGCGTCCGATTTTCTTGCTATCCAGGCTTTCAAAAGCCAACTTTTTTACCCGGCTATTAAAAAAAATGTCCATTTTTGCTACTCTTTTGTTGCTCACAGTTCTGCTGCATGGTGGATCAAGTGTGCTGGGCTCAAGGGTTTCAAGTGTACTCCGCATGTTAGGCCCAATTAGTTGTCGCTTCGTTGTATAGAATGCATGCCTTTAGTGAGTGAAATTTCCTATTAATCACGTCATTGCGACTTTGGAAACTTTATTGAAAAAGCCATCAACACATTACATTTACCTTTCTTAAGTTCGCTGGTTGCGGTCCATTGAACGCAAAAAAGGAGCAACATCTTTCTTTATCTGGCTGCAACCTTCGTGTGTCACTTCAATCTTCTTACGCGACCCCTCTCGTGAGGCTCGACAATTCGTTAATTAATATCCTTTTGGTACCGCCTTCATATATGTGGAAGGCAAATCGAACATATCTATGCAAGTGAAGACAACTCCCTTCTGGCCGCCCCTGTGGCGCAGTGGTCTAAGCAATGGCCTCTGATCATTCGTCCGAAAGGGGTCCGGGTTCGAATCCCGGTGAGGCATGGATGTTGTGTTTGTCTTACAGTGCTGGCTCTCTCCCTTCCCTGGAACCAGTGACCCTAAATTAGGGACGGGCGACTGTTTATAGCCCACTGAGTTGCTCATGGTGGTCGTTAAACCTCCAATATGAAAACATTGTGTTTTCCGAATAAACAGCCTTACAAAGGCTGTATTCAAAGAAGCCCTTCTTCATACACTTGTCTTGTAACTGAGACTTAATTATGCAAAAGAAAAAAAAATGCATATTCATCGCTGTAACTCAAATTTGAAATATATATTAAACAAAATCAACACATAAATACCATTTAAATATTAAATGAAGTATTCCTTCTATAGTATCACAGTTCTAAAGTGTCTGTTTTTTGTCAGTATGTTGATATCCGCACATGAACATTTCTATTCGCAACGATATCTGCACTTTCAAGATCTCATAAAAATATCCGGTTTTGTTCGGATACTCTTGAATATGAGGTACATTTTGTCCTTTAAATCCTTTAGGGAGACAAATGTATGCCAGGCTTTCTTAAGTTAAATGAAGTATCCCTTCTGCTGAGATTCGCACATGCACATTTCTATTCGCAATGATATATGCACTTTAAAACTCTCATTAAAATATCCTGTTTTGTTCGGATACCCTTGAATATTAGGAACATTTTGTCCTTTAAATCCCTTAAGTCTTTCCTCTAGGGGCGCAAATGTATATCAGGGTTTCTTCAGTGTCTCTGCTTCTAAATTTTAGATTTGAACAATCTTTTTTACCTCCCATACCGTGTAAGAAGAAGAAGAATATTGTATGTATATTTCTTGATTTTTCGTGACGCATATTCCTGTCACCAGTGGGCGCAAGTGCAAAATTCTACGTGAAAATAAATGCATTTCTGCTTCTAAAATCTACATGAAAAATAGCTTTTGTAACCGATATCATTCGCTATGAAGAGCAATGCTCATATTCTGTATTTCAAATAACGTGTAGTTTTCCCGCTAGGGGGTAATAAATGCATATGTATGTTTTCTTTAGTTACCCCGTCTTATAAACACTAATCTGAAAAATTCTTCTTACACTGGAAAGCATCTATTTTAGGGAACATCTCATGTAATTTTTTTACGCTTTTCAAACGTAGGTTGAAGAAGCGTATATGTTCCAGCTTTGTCCGTCTGTCCGCACGATAACTCGCGTGAAAATGGTTCGATTTCGATGAAAGTTTAGTATGTCGTAGGGGACAACCTGGGGACGAACCGTATTGAAAACAGAAAATATAGGGTCAAAGGTCAGGACATAGGAGCTGGATCCATTCTTTCGCCCTTATGCGCCATAACATACGTAAAAATGCTTCGATTGCGACAACGCGTTATCATGTTGTTCCGGAGATATACTCAATCGGTTCTGCTGAATGTCATCAAAATGGGGTCAAAAGTCAGGGCACAGGAGGGATATTTATTCCACAGCCATTATCCTCATAACTTGACTAAAAATGCAGCTATTGCGACAAAACTTTAGTATGTTGTTCCGGAGGTATATTGAACGAATCAACAGTCAGGATAAGGAAGAGGGCTTGTCTGCGCGTGATTTCTGGTATGCTAGAAAGAATATAATAATCAATGCATGCCATGATTTTACTAACTTGTTTATTCTTCCACATGCCATGATTATGCCTCTAATGCGCAGAAACGCATATTTCCGTTTCGAAAAAAAAATAAATGGAATGAATTTCCTTTGCATAATATACGAGACACTATAACAAAGATTTTCGCATATTTTTTGCTTTAGTGATGCCCAGCTAATGTTTATTTCCATTTGTGGTCATGTTATCGTTTCTAAGAATCTGACAGGAAAAAATCTGTTTTTTTGTGGATAATATTCTACGTTCATTGTTTAATACGGGAATTCAGTAAATTGTTTTCTTCACGTTTGAAAGACCGAATGAAACATCTTTTTTTTTTGTTTCAGTCTGCATTTTCTGTGGCGGATACTTTGACACTGCAAAATGAAATAATAATCGAATTGGTGTATATTAATATATAACACAGGATTTATAGCCAACAAACGTTGTTTTGAGTCTAGAGACGTGTCTATTACAACCTTTAATTCGGCGCCATCGTTCTTATCGAGCCACGTTTCCGCGCTGTGATGGTCGACAATTTCATTACTGCGTGTTTTTACAGGGATCTCTTTCTGACACCTTTCATGCAACATATTTTCAATAATATTTGGTTTAGGCTGCAATGTACTCATACACTCTGAAAGATCAAGTGAATCTTCTGTAAAGGTGTCTGTGGATGAGAAAGAAAGGTTAAGAGAATAGCGGATAAAAAATTCCAAGCAAATTTCTCCTAGTGTTTTAGGATTTCTAATATATCACAAATAGAAACAAGACAAAACCAGTATTCTCAATTGACATCAATTGTATTTCTTGTATATTCGTAAGAGAGATTAGGGACGCTTTAAAATTCTGCTATTCTCATATAATTTTTGATAGTAGAAATATATTCAAGAGCACCACATAATGAGCAATATTTTCATCAGGAGTACTACGGAGATTCAGAAGCGAATCTGATTTACCAGAGAAGTACGTACTGCATTCTTTTGATTCTAAAGAGTCTGAGACTTTATTTAGGGAACTGTAATAATAAGTGAATTTTGGATAACATTTTGCTATGATCGTGCTTCTCTCTCAGAAGACACAGTTATAGAAAATGTGATACCGAGATTCATCAAGATGCGAAAAGTATGGAACAGCTGAAAATCGCCTGAAGGGGATCATAACTTTTGTCGATATTTCCAGTTCTTTTACTTCCTTTTTTTGCTCCAATGAATGAAAAAAAGAAAGAAAGAAAAAAAAAACGAAAGGCGAATGGAAAATAAAATGAACATTCTCCACTGAAAATTCTTTCTAGTGTATTTTCGAAAGAAATATCCATCGTTGTTAAAACTCAAAACAATCGCCACGTATGATAATTTCCGTTTCTCATGCAAATTCTCTTGTCACCAAATTTCAACAATTTGCAATGAAATAATCAAAATAACAATTGCTTTGCCCACACGAAAACTGACTTCAATTTTTGTACAGTCAGTCCATCTCTGCGCAGGCGTGGAAGGCATCCTTTCACTTTTCGTGGTCTATGCATCTCTCTCTCTCTCTCGCACTCCTGTTGCCCTCTCAATATCCATTGTTCTCTTACTAACTCAGGGATTGCAGATTTGTGAATGAACCCAATAGCATTCTGGTACTATTTTTTAAGCAACGCCTAAACGAATCTGTCTTACATGAAAAATAATTTAGGAAGAACTGCTTTACCCCACTCGTTCGAGTTTGTACAGTCAGTAGCAAAGTTTGTAAATAAATTGTAGTGTGACGCCCTATATTGACATTATTTGCCAATTTATTAGGAACCCCCAAACAAATGGGAAACTACCGCTAGCACAGGGGATACAGAAATACGACGACCCAAGACACGGTTCTCCGCACTCCTATAAAAAAATTCGTGATGGCAGCTTAATCAGTGGTTGGCGCAACGTGAACAAGAAAGACAGTTCTCCTTGACTTTGAGTTTTTTCTGAAATCATCATCATCATCATCATTGTCAACCATTATCAATCCACTGCTGGACGAAGGTCTCCCCAAGTTTCCTCCACAACGGTCTGTCTTGTGCCAGTCTCCTCCATGTCACCCCTGCATACTTTCGAATTTCATCCACCCATCTCCCATGTGGTCTTCTTCTGGGTCTTTTCCTGTCCCTTGGAATCCAATCTAAAATTTCGGCTGTCCATCGATGATCTGTCCTTCTGGCAGTATGTCCAGCCCATTGCCATTTCAGGGATTTAACTCTGATCATGATGTCTTCCACTCTTGTCATTTTTCGGATCCACGAGTTCCTCTTCTTATCTCTCCTGGTTACACCAAGCATGCACCTCTCCATGCTTCTTTGAGTTGTCTGCAGCCTTTGTATGTCTCTTTTAGTTAAGGTCCACGTCTCCGCACCATACGTAAGCACTGGAAGGATGCATTGATCAAACACTTTTCTTTTAAGACATAATGGCATATTGCTCTTGAAAATTATGCTGTTTCTTCCAAAAGCTCTCCAGGCAAGTTTTGTACGCCGATTAATTTCTTCATCAATGTGACCCTCACTTGATATCTGCTGTCCAAGATAAACGTACGTGTCTGTTATCTCCAGCTTTTCTCCATCAATCGATAAATCTTCATTTCTTGTAAAAGCATTGAACATCACTTTTGTCTTCTGAAAGTTCATTTTTAATCCCACTTCTTTACTCTTGTCAGCAAGTTCCTGGATCATACTCTGCAGCTCTGATGGGGTAGTTGCAAAAATGACTACGTCATCAGCAAAACGAAGGTGGGTTAGATAATCTCCATTAATCTTTATCCCCTTGTTTTCCCAGCTCAGTGACTGAAAAACACCCTCCAATGTGGCATTAAAGAGCTTCGGAGATATGGTGTCACCTTGTCTCACTCCCTTCCCAATTTTTACGTGTGTTGTATTTTCAAACAGCCTAATCTTTGCACTTGCATTTTCATAGATGTTATTAATAATATTAATGTATGCATCTTCAATACCGCAGGTTTTCAGAGCCATTCTAACTGCTGATGGTTTCACCGAATCAAAGGCTTTTTCATAATCGATAAAAGCCATGCACAATGGAAGTTCATATTCCCTCGCTCTTTCAATTAGTTCTCTCAACACGTGGATATGATCTATTGTGCTGTAGCCACTCCTGAATCCAGCTTGTTCTCTCGGTTGAGCCATGTCCAGTGTTACCTTCAAGCGGTGTGAAAGAACTTTAGTGAAGATTTTATAAACTACTGATAGGAGGCTGATAGGTCTGTAGTTTCCGAGATCCTTAATGTCACCTTTCTTATGTAGCAGGATCATTGTAGCGGTGTTCCAATCCTCAGGAATCTTTCCTTCATTAAGGCATCGAGTGAAAATTTGGGCGAGTACTGTTTCGATTTCTCCACTTGCTTCTTGTATGATGTCTACAGTAATTCCATCTTCTCCTGGAGCTTTTCCTCGCTTCATGTTCTTGATTGCATGTGCAACTTCTGCTGGAAGGACTGGAGGAACTCTGGTACTGGTATCTTTCATGATGTCTGGAGTGCATATATCATCCCTTTCATATAATTTGGAGTAGAAATCTTTCACTCTTGTCAAAATTTCGCCTCTATTTCTTGTTACAGAACCATCTTCTTTTCTCAGTGCCATAATCTGTTTTCTTCCCTTACTGAGATGTCCCTTTGCTATCTTTAGGCTTTGGTTGTTTTCAATTGCTTTCCTCACTAGTTCACAGTTGAATTTCCTTACGTCTTCAGTGATACTTTTTCTTACTGTCTTGCATAGCTCTATATATTCCACTTTGGAAGTCACATCTTCTTTAGTTGTCCTCATCTCTTCTTTTTTGTATCAACATTTTGGTTTTTCCTGATAATTTGTTCACATGCAACTTGTTCTTAGACCCAGCTAATTTTGTTGCTGTTTCCATAAGAGCTTTGGTTACTTTTCTGTTAACTTCAGAGATGTCCACTTCTTCCGATGTTAGGCCTTCTAAAGCAGAGAACCTGTTATTCAGTTCTAACTTGAAGGTATTATGGTGTTTTTTAAGGTTGGTTATGTCAATAGATTTTGTTTGTCCTATGAGCTTGCCACGTTCAAGTTTAGTGTTGAGGTGCATCTTACATCTCACCAATCTATGGTCACTACCTGTGTTGAACTTGTTTAGCACACTGCAGTCTTCTATGACGAATTTTTTGTTACACATAATAAAATCAATTTCACTTGTCGTCCCATTTGGATGTCTCCATGTCCATTTCCTGTGTGGCTTTTTCTTGAAAAAAGGAGTTCAAGATGAAAAACCCTTCTGCCTCTGCAAACTCAACGAGAGTATTTCCACGCTGGTTTCTGTTGCCATGACCGAATTTACCTACTGAAGTTTCATTCTGTTGCCGTTGCCCTATTTTTGCATTGAAATCTCCCATAATTATCTTCAAATGCTGCTTACCTTTATTATTTAAATGACAAATTTCCTCATAAAATTCTTCAATTTCTTCTTCAGGATGACTTGTGGTGGGTGCATAAGTTTGAATAATCTGAGCCTGGTATCTTTTCGAGAGTTGGATAACAAGTCGTGCAGCTCTGTCAGAGGAACTTTCAACTTCTACAACTTTGTCCTTCAGTTTCTTGTTTATTATAAATCCAACACCACTAGTTCTGCCAGTATCTGTCCCACGATAGTAGAAGAGATGTCCACTTTTCAGTTCGATGAGATCTTCTCCTTTTCTCCTTACCTCACTTAGCCCCACGATGTCCCACTTGATCCTTTGTAGTTCCTCTTCCAATTCAAGAAGCCTTGAATCAGAAGATAGGGAGCGTCCATTGTAAGTAGCCAAGGTCAGCATCAGATGGCAGCCTAGTCCGGTCCTCCGGGGATTCTTAGCACCCTCTGCCTTCATGTCGCACTGGCCGCTGCCTTGGCCAGGTACATTCCAGCTGCCGGAGACTGAGGGCCAAGATTTAAGTTGTGGAATCATTTTGGAGGGGTTTGGCCATAACTCACCACGCTGGCCAAGCGGGTTGGTGAGTGTGGGATAGCATTTCCTCTGATCCCGATGGTATAGTTATACCGCTATGGGCGGTCGTCAGAGCCCCTTTAGTGGGAACAGGATGCACCACGAGAAGGCGGGGTTGACATTTGTCAAGGAGAGGCTGTGATGTTACGCATCACCTGACCTTACATCTACGGCTACGTAAAAAGAGTTTCGGAATTGGGTGAAAAATAAAAGCGCACAGTCTGTTAGACGCATTCTGCAATGCATTATGTATGAAAATAGCCCGAGGTAAATACTACAGGAAAGAGATAGACGCCTTTTTTGTGTGCTGTACCATAATGCTAAACAGACGCACAGATGATGTCAGAGTACAATCACAAATGGATGGGGTAATATACACTGAAGTGCCAGAAAAACTGGTACAGACGAGCTTATGCAAAATACAACGTCACCTATGCGCCACCTATAATAAATATAACAGCAACGTCACCTACGCGTCACCTATAATAAATATAATAGCAACGTCACCTATGCGTCATCTATAATAAATATAACAGCAACGTCACCTACGCGTCACGTATAATAAATATAATAGGAACGTCACCTATGCTTCATCTATAATAAATATAATAGCAACGTCGCCTATGCGCGTATTCGGTTGCGTCCGCCAGTGCGTATATAAAGCGATAGCAATCCTTGCCAGCTGTCAGAGCTGTTTTCGTCATGAGAATGACAAGTAATAACGATTTAAGCGATTTTCAACGCGGTGTCATAGTTGGCGCTCGTGAGATGGGCCATAGTATTTCGGAGGTAGAAACGAAGTTCGGATTTTCACGGATGACCATTGCACGGGTGTACCGTGACTACAAGAATTCCGGCAAAACCTCAATCCTACGATACCAGTGTGGCCGTAAAAAGACATTGGGTGAACGTGACCATCGACGGCTGTCAAGAATCGTCTCACGCGACAGGCGTGCAACGCTCTCGCAGGTATAATCGGAATTCAATGCTGGAGCCTCAACAAGCGTCAGCGTCCGGACTGTGCAACGTATCCTGCACGATATGGGCTTTGGCAGCCGACGCCCAACTCGAGTTCCCTTGATGGGTGCACGACACAGAGCTATGCACCTCGCTTGGACACGGCAACACCGCCACTGGACACTTGATGACTGGAAACAAGTAGCCCGGTCTGACGAGTCACGTTTCCAACTGTATCGAGCAGATGGAAAGATTCGTGTGTAGCGTAAACCCCATGAAGCCATGAATCCCGCCTGTCAACAGGGAACTGTACCGGCTAGTGGGCAGGGGGGGGGGGGGTCAGTATTGGTATGGGATGTGTTTAGATGGACTTCACTGGGACCACTGGTACGTCTAAAATCGTCTGTGACCGACCAACGCTATGTGCGCATTCTTTCTGACGAGGTACACCCGTTCATGTCCTGCATTCACGCTGATGGGTTGGGCCTGTTCCAACAGGACAATGCACCTCCACACAAGTGTCGCGACGCCACATTATGGTCAGAGGAGCATTCATCTGAGTTTGGGGTGTTGCCATTCCCACCCAAATCCCAAGATCTGAACGTGATAGAACACATTTGGGATCCCATGCAACGCGCTATCGAACACAGCAATCCGAGACCTCGGAATATACCCGAATTGTGGAACGCTCTGCAAGAAATATGGTGTGCATTGCCTACAGCATATTTTCAGAAGATAGTGGAGTCCATGTCCCGTCGTATTTATGCAGTCCTGTGCTCTCGTGGGGGACCTATCAAGTATTAGACTGGTGTACCAGTTTTTCTGGCACTTCAGTGTAGTTCAGAAGACATCATGTAGAGGTGAAATTATCCACTAGAATCATTAGCGCTCAGTACACGATACACTAAACTCTCGCGAAAATATGATCCAGAGAGTTAAAAGATTTATTATATTAAAATATATACACATTAAAAATACAAAATCTTTCGGTTCAGCACTGAACCTTCATCAGGTAAAAGACATCTGAAAGTTAAAAGCTACTGAGTGTTAAATATAACCGGGCAGTGTTCATGACGTGTAAAATCATACTGCGCAATCGGAAAATTGTTCGATACCTTGTCGACGCCATTACCCGCAATTAGATTCACCCTAGAGGTTGAAAAGTCATTTACTCTGCCATATCTTGATATTCTTCTCAAACTTGATCCAGTCAGTCATCAAGTGAGGTACTCAGTATAACGTAAGCCATTTCACTCGCAGGTCATTATATCAAGACCTTATTTTCACTCTACGAAGTACAAGACAGCTGCATTGCGTAGCTTTTTATACCGTGCACAGACCCACTCCTCTGATAGAAAATGCTTTAAAGAGGAATTAAAGAACCCATGGATTTACTGCAGATTGCGTTTGAAAATTGTTAAAACAAATGGAACTTATGGAATTCACTACCATGCAGCCTGAGAAAAGAAAAGCTAAATACATTGGCTCTATGGATTGCCTACCACAAGTGACTAAAATATCTTAAGGAAAGCTTGCCGAAAACAGAACTACGATTTCCGCGAATCAACATTTAGCTTATTTGCCAAAATTAAAAAAAGACTGTGATCAAGTCATAGATACTAATAAACATGGCATTTACTCCATTCCCTTGATGAGCAATGAACCTAATACGCCTGATTCAGTCTACATTGGTTCAACACTACGAACATTAGGGGTTAGGTTAATGGAACACAGATATGATGCACGGACACATTCCAATGCCACCGCTCTTTCACGTCTTGTGAACACAGACTCGCATGCTCCCAAGTAGGACAATACCTCGATTTTGGGAACACTCAAAACTAAGCAATCTAATTTGGTAATGGAAAGCTAATTTATTCATCAAATGGGAAGTCAATGTTGTAATGACGACGTGCCTGTCAACATCCCACAAGCATGGAAATAACTTGTTAAAAAATCAAACCTTCATGCAATTCATAATCTACATCCCCCTCCCTGCCCCACAAGCGAGGATGAGACAACGAACCGGTCTACGTAACAAATGGAAACGAACAATTTTGCGATTGCGCAGTATGATTTTACCCGCCGTGAACATTGCCGGCTATATTCAACACTCAGTAGCTTTTAACTTTCCGATGTCTTTTACCTGATGATAGTTCAGCTGCTGAACCGAAAGATCTTGTATTTTTAAAGTGTATATATTTTAATATAATAAATCTTTTAACTCCTAGGATCATATATTCACGAGTGTTTAATGTATCGTGTACTGACAGCTATTGTTACCAGTAGATGGGGTAATGAATGAGACTAAGGTACTGGACAACAAAATTAGCGAAGACTACGGAAGGTCACGTATAAGCTGCATACAACTAATTTCTCTAAGAAGGAAATAAAAGCCTGCTGTTTACAATGCGGCGTTACACCTACCATTTTGCACGACGGCGATTGTTGTTTGTAATGTAAGTGACTTCATCATCATCATCATTGTCAACCATTATCAATCCACTGCTGGACGAAGGTCTCCCCAAGTTTCCTCCACAACGGTCTGTCTTGTGTCAGTCTCCTCCATGTCACTCCCGCATACTTTCGAATTTCATCCACCCATCACCCATGTGGTCTTCTTCTGGGTCTTTTCCTGTCCCTTGGAATCCAATCTAAAATTTCTTATAAGCAGTTATATGTAGTCGATACTACAATGGTTGGAAAACTATCATTAAAAAATGGATGGATGAGAAATATAATGAAAAATGCAGGGACTAGAGCGACACGATTAGTGAAGTAGATATTAAATGGATCGGAGTTGGGTATTTCCTCCGTAAAAGGAAAAAAGTGGGAGATTCCTCAAAGACAGAGAATGTTGCAATGAAACCAGAGAAGAAAGTTTATAGCTAGTTTGTATTAACTTTGAGTTTTTTAAGAAATTCTGAATTTTTACGTGGTGTCACATCAACATGAACACTCAATGTTAGGTATATATTACCGTATTGTATCGATCCAAAATTTTGAGAACAGATAACATACGATAATCAATGATTGAAAAGACAGACGGAGATTGTTCTAAACGTTGACTGGAAAAGAACTGCTGTAGTTCAAAATTGCTGATGTTCCCTTAACAATACAATAGAAATTTGTGTGCAGGAAATTCAGTCACGCAGGGAATTCAGCCGTATGCGGTTAGAAAAGTCTCCAATGTAATAGGAATGTCTTTTTTTTTTTTTTTTTGGAAACCACGCAAAAACTCACAAAAGCCTTTTGGGTAACTCTTTGAAAGCAGGACGCCACAATGCAATCATTCATATTTCATTAATTTCGCCAAAACATGTTTTTCTTCCTCGTCAAAATGATGAAACTAGATTTATTTTTCCAACCGTTTTTGCTCCTTTGAGGAGCGAAAGTTTTCTCTTGTGAAACATATTGCTCAGAGTTCTTAACACAGAGGCGTTTACTTTTTGAGCGGTTTGCTGTTGTGTCAGAAATAATTTCTTTTCAAAGACTCCGATTGTCCTCACTGATCTTTCTTAGATCTTTACAGAAATTTGTACGACTTTAACGGGAGTATAACATTCAACAGAACACTTTGCTGTCATCTACTACATCTTTGGCTCAAGCTTCTTATAAGCCATTTTGTTTCGTAAGGTCCCAGTGTTGACGTATGAACCTAATTGTTGCTCAATATACAGCCATAGTAATTATTAACCTTTATTTTGACACAGAGTTACGCGGTAAGCGAATACACATTTTGCAGACAATTAGCTTTAACTAATTGCCCTAAATTGACGCCACAGGTCTCAAGAAAGGTAAAGATACAGTTCCGTAACACAGGCACACCAGCTACGCCTCACCTGCGACTGGAACACAGGACAGATCAGACAGAAAACTACGATTCTGACCATTCAGTTACTGGTGCGGCACAGCTGGCTTTCAGCTGATGTAAAATTAATAACTTTTCCATTTATTTTCCCTCCTCTCATGCAGATTCTGCATACGAAACGTTTGAAATGGACCTTGTACTCCATAGTGCTGAAGAATCCTGTCAGTTGAAATGTCTCATCTATATCTTGAGAAAGGGCGTGGGTGTTGAAAAATGGAATTCGTTTTAAATTTTCAATTAGCCAGGTTTCTCCTTAGTAAAAGAGCAAATGTAATACTGGTTAAATGAGGTTTACGTGTATTAATAAAAAAGGATTACCGTTCCTCTCTACTTCGCATGTCTTTCCTTGATGTATTTTTTATATTGTTAAATTTTATTTGGACTTCCTCAAAGAACAAGTTGTTGCAGTACAATTTGTCAGAATATATCGAGCTCAATAACGAGGCAGTGCCGTCCCCGTTGATACAGGATACAAATGCAATTACAGCACCAAATTTTCTTCTGTATTTTATTTGGAGTTTCCATATGATACCTACACACACCGGCTACTGAATTATCAACCTCCATGCAGATGTACGTAAACATCATTTACGCAGCGTGTATGCAAAATATGCGGTCACGGCGCCACCACGTGATCGTCAGTAGTATTTATCACAATGGAAGAAACAAAGGATCTTACGGAATTTGATAAAGAACTTATTGTTGCTGCCCGTCTGGCTGCAGCGACGAATTTGAAAACAGCAGAGCTGACTAATTTCTCAAAAAGTGAGATATCCCGGGTCATTAACCGGACTAATGTAGGCTCATTGTGGGTGCTCGTATGGTTGGAGCGACGAATTTGAAAGCAGCAGAGCTGACTAATTTCTAAAAAAGTGAGATATCCCGGGTCTCTTACCGGACTTATGTAGGCTTATTGTAGGTGCTCGTATGGTTGGAGCGACGATTTAAAAAACAGCAGAGCTGACTGGTTGCTCAAGAGCTGAGATATCCCGGGTCTTTAATCGGACTAATGTAGGGTTATTGGGGTGCTCGTCTGGTTGGAGCGACGATTTCGGAAACAGCATAGCTGACTGGCTTCTCAAAAGGTGAGGTATCCCGGGTCTTTAATCGGTCTAATGTAGACTCATTGTGGGTGGTCTGGTTGGAGCGACGATTTTGAAAACAGCAGAGCTGACGGGTTTCTCTAAAGGTGGACATCACGGGTCTTTAATCGGACTAATGTAGGGTTATTGTGGGTGCTAGTCTGCTTGAACCGACGATTTTGAAAACATCAGAGCTGACTGGTTTCTCAAAATGTGAGATATCCTGGGTCTTTAATCACACTAATGTAGGCTTATTTTTGGTGCTCGTCTGGTTGGAGCGACGATTTTGGAAACAGCAGAGCTAATTGGTTTCTGAGAAGGTGAGACATCACGGGTTTTTAATCGGACTAATGTAGGGTTATTGTGGGTGCTCGTCTGGTTGGAGCGACGATTTTGAAATCAGCAGAGCTGACTGGTTTCTCCAAAGGTGAGATATCCAGGGTCTTTAATCGTACTAATGTAGGGTTATTGCGGGTTCTCGTCTGGTTGGAGCGACAATTTTGAAATCAGCAGAGCTGACTGGTTTCTCTAAAGGTGAGATATCCCGGGTCTTTAATCGTACTAATGTAGGCTTATTGCGGGTTCTCGTCTGGTTGGAGCGACGATTTTGGAAAACAGTACAGCTGTCTATTTTCTCAAACGGCGAGATATCACGAGTCTTTAATCGGACTAATGTAGGCTTATTGTGGGAACTCGTCTGTCTGGAGCGACGATTTCGAAAACAGCAGAGCTGAAAGGTTTCTCAAAAGGTGAGATATCCCAGGTCTTTAATCGGTCTAAAGTAGACTCATTGTGGGTACTTGTCTAGTTGGAGCGACGATTTTGAAAACAGCAGAGCTGACGGGTTTCTCTAAAGGTGGACATCACGGGTCTTTAATGGACTAATGTAGGGTTATTGTGGGTGCTCGTCTGGTTGGAGTGACGATTTTGAAATCAGCAGAGCTGACTGGTTTCTCGAAAGGTGAGATGTCCCGTGTCTTTAATCGTGCTAATGTAGGCTTATTGCGGGTTCTCGTCTGGTTGGAGCGACGATTTTGAAAACAGTAGAGCTGTCTTGTTTCTCAATCGGCGAGATATCACGAGTCTTTAATCGGGCTAATGTAGGCTTATTGTGGGAGCTCGTCTGTTTGGAGCGACGATTTCGAAAACAGCAGAGCTGACTGGTTTCTCAAAATGTGAGATATCAGGGGTCTTTAATCCGTCTAATGTAGACTCATTGTGGGTGTTCGTCTGGTTGGAGCGACGATTTTGAAAACAGTACAGCGTTCTGGTTTCTCAAACGGCGAGATATCACGAGTCTTTAATCGGACTAATGTAGGCTTATTGTGGGAACTCGTCTGTTTGGAGCGACGATTTCGAAAACAGCAGAGCTGACTGGTTTCTCAAAATGTGAGATATCCGGGGTCTTTAATCGGTCTAATGTAGACTCATTGTGGGTGCTCGTCTGGTTGGAGCGACGATTTTGAAAACAGCAGAGCTTATGGGTTTCTCTAAAGGTGGACATCACGGGTCTTTAATCGGACTAATGTAGGGTTATTGTGGGTGCTCGTCTGTTTGAAGCGACGATTTTGAAAACAGCAGAGCTGACTGGTTTCTCAAAATGTGAGATATCCCGGGTCTTTAATCACACTAATGTAGGCTTATTTTTGGTGCTCGTCTGGTTGGAGCGACGATTTTGGAAACAGCAGAGCTAATTGGTTTCTGAGAAGGTGAGACATCACGGGTTTTTAATCGGACTAATGTAGGGTTGTTGTGGGTGCTCGTCTGATTGGAGCTACGATTTTGAAATCAGCAGAGCTGACTGGTTTCTCCAAAGGTGAGATTTCCCGGATCTTTAATCATACTAATGTAGGCTTATTGCGGGTTATCGTCTGGTTGGAGCGACGATTTTGAAAACAGTAGAGCCGTCTGGTTTCTCAAACGGCGCGATATCACGAGTCTTTAATCGGACTAATGTAGGCTTATTGCGGGAGCTCGTCTGTTTGGAGTGACGATTTCGAAAACAGCAGAGCTGAATTGTTTCTCAAAAGGTGAGATATCCCGGGTCTTTAATCGGTCTAATGTAGACTCATTGTGGGTGCTCGTCTGGTTGGAGCGACGATTTTGAAGACAGCAGAGCTGACGGGTTTCTCTAAAGGTGGACATCACGGGTCTTTAATCGGACTAATGTAGGGTTATTGTGGGAGCTCGTCTGTTTGAAGCGACGATTTTGAAAACAGCAGAGCTGACTGGTTTCTCAAAATGTGAGATATTCCGTGTATTTAATCACACTAATGTAGGCTTATTTTTGGTGCACGTCTGGTTGGAGAGACGATTTTGGAAACAGCAGAGCTAATTGGTTTATGAGAATGTGAGAAATCACGGGTTTTTAATCGGACTAATGTAGGGTTATTGTGAGTGCTCGTCTGGTTGGAGCGACGATTTTGAAATCAGCAGAGCTGACTGGTTTCTCCAAAGGTGAGATATCCCGTGTCTTTAATCGCACTAATGTAGGCTTATTGCGGGTTCTCGTCTGGTTGGAGCGACGATTTTGAAAACAGTAGAGCTGTCTGGTTTCTTAAACGGCGAGATATCACGAGTCTTTAGTCGGACTAATGTAGGCTTATTGTGGGAGCTCGTCTGGTTGGAGCCTCGATTTTGAAAACAGCAGAGCTGACTGGTGTCTCCAAAGGTGAGATATCCCGGGTCTTTCACCAGTAGGAAAATTACCCACATTGCTTGCATGATTAACGTAATCATGGCGCGACGACAGTCTGTCAGGAACGAGATCGCCATCGTCTGAGAAGGCTTGTACGGTCAAACAGGACTTCCTGTGTGCAGTAAATAACGGAAACTTTCAATGCAAGCTGTGTCCGACCCGTATCTCAGCGCACTATGCGCAGGAAATTGAAGATAATCGGTACTAGCAATCGCATTCCTGTACAGAAACCACTGATTTCTGCGAAGAACTGGAACGTTCGTATGAGGTGGCGTCATAAACAACGTGACTGGAAACTGGAAGACTTGAAAACAGTCAAGTTGTCCTACTAGCAGCAGTACACCTTTTTCTGTACTAGCGGTAGGCAGAAAGTTTGGTGGGAATCCCACAAAGCAATGGACACCATGCCCTGTAAACACAACTCAAGGTTCTGGAGGTGGTGTCATGGTGTGTGCGCATATTCCGTTGATACGGAACGGGTACCCTGATATTTCTGGAAGGTCGGGTGTACTCCAAGGATTATACGAACATTGTTACCGATCAGGCCCATCCTGCGATGTTGACGTTTTGTCCAGCAGGTGGCCGCTGTGTCATGGACGACAATGCTACTGTCCATTGCGGAAGATGTGTTCAGGACTGATTCAGCGAGCGCGACTTAGACTTACACTTTCTTTCCTGTCCACCAAAAAGCCAGGATCTGAACCCAACTGGGAATTTGTGGGATATGTTAGAAAAGCAGATCCGGGAGAAAAATGCCCTTCTGCCAAATCTGAGCCAGTTAAAGAACTGTCTGCTGAATGGCTAGAATGCTGTAGACATTGATGCACTCCAACTTGAGGAATCTATGCTAAACCGCATACTTGTTGTAAATCGAGTTAAAGGATGTTCAACCCGATACTGAATAACAGTTTCTAATTCAACGGACGGTATGTGTACGAGAGTTGTTTAAAATGTTCTAACACATCCAAGAAATCTGTAGCATTGTGCTCCCTTTTTTATTTTAAAACATAGTCCTTCACCATTGCAAATGTTTCTTTTCGACCAATGCTATAGCGCTATGATCCCGGTAGAAGAAAGATCCTTTTCCTGGTCTCCGAAATACGCGCCCAGCGCTGGTACTAACTGAATGAGAGGCAGAGGTATATCTCTCCTCACAGATATTTTCAACTAGGGGAACATTTAAAAATCACAAGAGGCAAGATCTGGAGTGATCCGCACAGGTAGCTGAGAGGTCTGAGGTGCTGACTTACGATCATTCTTCCGAGTTGGGCCTGGATGAGACACAGGTGTTGAGCTTCTCTATTGGCGATGGCTCTGTCACTTTCCTAAAAACACTGGCGATACATTTGGGACGGACAACTGCTTAGAGCCTTAAGGATTGCTCATAGGTGTCGGTACATGTTAAAACAACAATAACAAAACAAGGCCTGGGTGAGGGCTGAAGAACCTCAAACCCTGCAGTGTGTAAGACAGCCTTCGCATACTGGGAGGTATGACTCAGTTCATTGTGTCGTAGGAGGAAGACACCTCTTTCCACTTTTCCACGCCTGTTTTTCTTGAGGGCTGCACGAAATTGGCCTATGAGTTTGGCGGAATATTCACCAGTGAGGGTGGTGTCCTGCATCCCAAAACAATGAAATTACACTTTTGAGTCACATTACTGTAACCACCTGCTAATATCCAGAGTAACCGCCGTGTGCAGCTCGGACCGCAGCTAGACGGGATGGAAGCGGCTCAGTAAGGTGCTAAAAGGTGTTCACATGTATGTGGAGCCATGCTGACTGCAGTTCATCTAACAGCTTCTGGAGGGTGCGTGGTGGAGAATCCATAGAGAGAACAACACGATCGAGGTGGTTACACAGATGCTCAATTGGGTTTAGGTCTGGAGAATTAGGGGGCCAGGAAGTAATTTGAAGTCTTTATCGTGCTCTTCCAACCATTCTCGGGCATTTCTAACTGTGTGACACGTCGCATTGTGGTGGTGGAAGATCACATCCGCCCCAGGGAAAACAGTCAGAATGCATGGAAGTACGTGACCTGCAAGGATGGATTCATAACGAATTCGGGCCATAGTGCCTTCCACACGTATGAGTGGACTCAGAGAATGCCACGAAAACATTCCCCAGACAATAAAGCTGCCCTCATCAGCTAGTGTTCTTCCAGAAATGGTTGAAGAGTGTTTGTTCTCCGATATTACTCGTCTTATATACCAACGCCCATCCGTTCGATGAAGGAGGAAAAGTTACTCATCAGAGAAGGCAATCCTTTGCCAATCAGCGGAGGTCCAATTCCGATACGGCCATGCAAATGTTAAGCCTTTTCTGCTGATACACTTTCGTTAGCATAGGTGCATTGTCCATACGTCTGCATCGGAGCCCCATACGCAGCAGGGTTTGCTGAACTGTCGTTTTATACACACTTCCAGTAGCCCCCTGGTTCATTTGGCCAGTTAGTTGCTCCGCTGTCGATCGGCGCTCTCGCACCTTCGAAACCGACGTTCACCTCACACATCGATGGCACATGATGCTCCGCAGTTTCCAAGTCACTTATTAGCAATGGTGACATTTCTCCAATCGCGATACGCTTTAACCACAGCAGCACGCGAACAGTTCACGAACTGCGCTGTTTCAGAAATACTGCCACCCTTGGCCCGAAAACCGATTATCATCCCTTTTTTAAAAACTGATAAATTGCTGCTTTTATCCATGACAGCAACGAGTGATATGTTTTCAGAATGCCTACTGCACACCTTATATACCTTCCAAACCAGCTGACGACACGTACCTTCAATCATTGGCTACGCGCAGTTGACGTCAAAAGTAGGAGGTGGTCACAGTAATGTGACTTGACTGCGTATAACACTATTGCCGGCTCAATGTGAATTACGGAAAATGCTTTGGGAGGATTACAAAAGGTACGCTTCAAGATTAGACTATCTTTTAATCTGTGAGTCAAAGTGATCAACCCACGATTCATCTTTTGTAACTATTAGGGACCCGAAATTTATTGGTTCCGCATGAACCATGTTAAAGTTAGTGAGACACACTCGTTTGCGGATTAGCTTTTGCTTGTCGTCAACATTCATGGAACCCATACGTATTGAACATTTCATCTTCAAAGAATTCGTCAGGATGGAATTCACATTTCAGATCGAAATTCCTAAGGACTAAGCTATACAGGATGTTACGTAAGTGGTGCATAATAACCCTAGGGAGTGATCTGAAATACAAGAAAAAGTGTTTAGTGACATTTTGTTATTTAGGGTTCATTTACCGAGATATCAGCACCTAAAGTTTGGTGATGTCATATCCGCGACTACAATGAAGCGCGTTTCCTAACAAGACAGGTAAACACAGATGAAGCCACAAGCATGTCCATTTTTTATGTTCTAGTCGGCAGGCAAAGATACACAAGTACAGCCGACGGCCATTACATCATCATATTCTCATAGAAAACACAGCCGAAATTATTACAGAGCAGATAACATGCCGAAAGCACGGTATGAGAAACAATAGCGGTGTACCAACCGACTGAAATGAATGACCACACTTGGGCCGGAACAGAAGCATACCACTTTGTGCACATAACGTGAAGTGGCCTACATTTGGCTCACTGCCACACGAAACCTTGATCCCGCTACACGAGGAAGTTCTAAAAATGGCAACCGTCCATGTGCCAACAAGCAGCTGTATGGCGATCACAAATCCGCTGCATACGCTTCAGCATATTCCTTTTGACAGTGGTAACAGCTGCATGAATATATGCCACCAGAGTTTCCGGTAGTCTCAAACGATAAAGTCTAACGGATTGATGTCAGGCGAGCGTGGAGGCCAATCCACGGGGCCACCACGTCCAATGCATTGGCCAGGACACATTTAATCCAGGAATCGACGGACTTAAACTCCGTAATGTGCAGGTTCTCCAACAAGCTGTAGCCAGAGCCCTCGACGGACGACCAGCGGAACATCGTCCAGTAGCTGTGGTAACACTGATCACAGGAATACTTCTTATCGTCCGGCATTTAGACGGTCCGTCAGTAGATACGGATCATTGACGATGCCCCCAACTACGCCCGCGCCACATCCACATCCCAGCAGACCTGGTAACCTCGGTCCCTTGTGACACGTGGATTCACACGTGCACACAAATGGCTATTGTGGAGACAAAACATCCCCTCACGTGTGAATCGAGCTTCGTCGGACCACAGAATTCTTTCCGTGAAACAAAGATCCTGCTGCAGGAGATGCTGAAGCCATGTACAATATTGTATACGGGAAGGGGGGGGGGTTAACAACCGGCAGCAAGCGTTGTATCCTTGTGTAGTGGTTCGCATGGTGGCCATTAGTTTGTAGAATGGAGTGCACGGTGTGTTGATTTACGCCAGATCGTCAGAAAATCTGACGTACACTTACAGTTGGATCCACATGTTTCACATCCAAAATCATTTCTTCCACATCAGCTGTTCCTGTTGAATATGGACGCCCTGTATCGCGTGATGTGGTCGGCGTCACGCTACCGATTTCGCGCATCCGCTGATTCAACCTTCGAATCACATTACTGTCGGGATGGCGCCTTGTAGGATACTGTTGGGCACATGCACTGCAAGCTGCAAACGCATTTCCTTGGAATTCACCAAACAGCAGGTGCATACTACACTATTCGCCAACGATGTATGCCATTCCTTCGATGTCAATGTAGTACTAATGATCTTCAGTAGTTCACAACCACGCAATTCGTTCTCATAGTGAATGTAACTGCATTCCAATGATTACGTGTGTCTCTGTGGCTTTCGTTACGGATGTAGCTACTTCTTCATTTGCATCTGCAAGGTGTTTGTGGTTTCACTTGTGTTTGCCTATCTTAACTGGAAACGCGCTTTCTGATAGTTGCGGTTGTAACTTCAGTAAACTTTAGGGACTGATATTTCAATAAATAAGCCCTAAATGACAAAATGTCACTGAAAACGTTTTGCTTGTATTTCCCCAAGGAATCACCCCTTGGGGTTGTTATGTACCATTTACGTAACACCCTATATACACCGAATGGCCATTGCTTTGTGTAGCATCACGAGGTCATGCACACTGTTGGTATTTTCCTGATAAGTAGAGGCGGAAGGTTGCCCAGAACGATATGCATCATCGCAAGATTCCGTACCGCAAAGACATTCTTTGTGCCGCTGCACAACTGTGAATATGAAGGAGGTTTATACACTACTGTGTCAGCTCCATATCGTCAAGAACCTCCTGGTATGAGGTGCATTTCAAAGACAAGTGTTCCATCATCTTCTGTAGTTTGTTGTCCCCATTTCGCAGTCTCCACGGTTTAGTTCACAAAATCGCATTAAAACGAAAAGAAAGAATGTATCTACAACATTGAATATTGGTGCGGTAGCATACAAGAAATACACCGAATAGCTAAAACATTATGTCCGACGAGTCTTCATGCAAATCGACGCAACTGCAGGTCAATCGCGTCGAGTGTAATGGTATAACTAACACCTGTTATTGACCTCTGTTAATCAGTGTTATTCTTGTTCTTCAGGGAAGAAAGGCAGCAGACTTAAGCGAGTTTAATAAAGGCCAAATTATAACGGCCATATAACTCCGTCAAAACATCGGCAAGACTTGTAAGCTGCTCACGGTCAGCTGTGGTTGGCATCTGAACAAAGTGGTCCGAGGAGAGAAACACCACGAAAAAGGTGTGGGCCTACCACGGCTCCTCGGTTCTTGAGATAATCGAAGGCTATCCCGTATGGCACGAACCAAAACGAGAGATACAGTTGCGCAACAATCCGGTAATTTGAATGCTGCTGACGGGAGTAATGTGTTGCAACACACAGTACATAATACTCTGCTGAAAATGGGGCTGCATTGCTGAAGGCCACTCCGAGTGCCCATGCTTATCTCGATTCATCGTCGAAAGCCCCTACAATGGGCACCGATCATCAAAACTGGACCTTGAATGATTACAAGAAGGTTTTCAGGTCTGACGAATCTCGTTTTCTCTTGCACCATTTGGTTGGCCCGGCACATGTGCGTCGTTTGCCTGGGGAAGTGTTGGCACCAGTATGCACCGTGGGAAGAAGCCAAGCCTGTGGAGAATTTATAATGCTTTTGGAAAATGCTCAGCTGGGTATCCCTAGTCCTGTCATTCGGGTGCAGGAAACTATGACGTCTACCACTAATCTAAGTATTACTGGAGATGAGGTATTTTTTTAACGGTACTTCCATTTAGTAGTGCCTTCGTTTAATAGGAGAATGCGCCATGTCCCACTGCCCAAATTGTTCAAGAATGATTCGCGGAAAATGAGGAATACTTCTAGCTATTGCCTTGGACTCCAAATTCCCTAGACATCAGTCCATTCGATAATCTGTAGTTTGTGTCGGAACAGGTAATCCAATCTTCGGCGACTAAATCACATAACTTACAAGAGTTGTAGGACCCGCTGATAACGTATTTGTGTCAGATACCTCAAAGCACCTTTAGAAATCTTGCAGCCTTCATGCATCGACAGGTAAGAGCTGTTTTGAAGTCACGTGGTTAACCAACATCATATTAGACAATTGGTCATTATATTTTGGCTTTTTGGTGTATGTAGAGTCATTTGCAAAAAGTTTAAGACCACCTGTTGGTATTCGGGGACTTATGTCGATTGCGACAGCTACTGTCTGTATTACTCATTTTCCTGTCGGTGTTGCATCATCCTATAGCGGCAGCTGTTAATTGAGGTGGAGGAGGCGTGCGAGCGTCAGTTTGCTTCTGGTTTTCATGTTGAGAGGTTTTGTACGTATTTTTTATATAGCAAAAAATGGGCTAAGAAACGTCATTAAGTGTTACTTAGAGGGCACACATATTGACTTTATATCATGAAGGATACTCCGAACGAGACACAAACAGAAAGGTGAATATGAGCAAGACTGCTATTCATAATACATACGATCATGAAATATCGAGATTCAGGCAAATTTAACGACCGCAAAAGAAGTGGACGTCCAAGGAAAACAACTCCACGTGATGACAATACCATAACTCCAATAGTTATGCGTTCTTCGGGGAGTTCGTGCAAGGAAATCAAGGCCTTTTTACTTTCAAAAGAGTCTGATATTAGTATCAGCGCTGTTTGCCGACGTCTCAGCAAAGATTTTAGATTAAAGTCTTATAAACCTGCACATAACCCTAGACAAACCTCAGTCATGAAAAAGAAAAGACTCCACTTTGTGAAGCGTCATCCGTCGCGGGCTGCTGAAAATTGAAGCCAAGTTCTTTTTTCCAATGAATCAACTGGGCGTTAATTTATCACAGGAAGCATATGTTCGACGACCAAAAGGCAAAAGGTTTGATACAAAATACACCGTTAGCAACGTGAGACATCCGCCTAGTCAGATGATATGGGGTGCTATGTCAGCATACGGTACTGCTACATTATCGTTTTGGACGACAGGAACTACCATGACTGGTCTTTGTTATGTAGAAATGTTAGGTGAGAAGCTATTAACTCATATGCAAGTGCACAGATACATAATTTTTATACATGATGGTGCTCCATGCTACAGATCAAAGACAGTAAGGACTACCTTCAGAAGAAAAACATAACTGTTCTTGACTGGCCCGGTAATAGTTCCGATCAAAAATTTGTGAACCATTTTAAAAGACAAGGTAGTAGAAAAACAGCCATCAAATTCCCAAGCTCTGATTGAGGCGATAAAGTACGTGTGGTGCAAAGATATTTTAAGTGACTATTGCAAGTTCCTCATTGAGAGTATGCCACATCGTATTCTGTCCGTTATAAAAAAACAAATGTAGCCACACAAAGTACTGATTTTGGTCTTTTTGTGTTCTAAAGAATGTAAGTATTCATCTATGGTGTCATTTTTTTCAAACATCTCTGACTAGTATTTAGTTGTTTCTTTGAAAATCTTAATTTTCAATAAATTGATAAGTGGTCTTAAACTTTTGCAAATTACTATACTATCTCAGAAAAAAATACTTCATATTTATAGGCATTAATAGGTCAGAAAGTAACAATTTTACCACACCTCGTGCACTTCTGAAATCTCAGCTCCATTAAGAAGTCAGAAGTATTTGCAGTTTACTGAAAATTAAATTAGACACTGAAGTTTGAGGCGTGGAAATTAAACTCATCACAAACCATAATATTATGTGATTTAACTGTAACCGAACAGCTGCTGTCTATTTTCTGATTATTAGGACTAATATTCACTTCCAGATGCTAACTACTTCTGCGACTACCATAAGTTACATATGCTTATGAAGTCTTAACTTACCGTGCTAAATAAGGTATCACATGATTGCTTAGATCCATAGCCGCTTTTTCAACTGTTTAGTCAATTTAAAAAAATTGATGTAAATGCAGTTTATTATGCGCCTCCTTTGCTTACTAAAGTTAGTTACTCATGTGTAATTACAATTTATTATTACTACAGTTAATTACTACGTATTACTTCTACCGTTAGTGGTATTTTATTCCTTGTTATAGTTAGTGGCATTTATTTTCTTTTTATCGCTAGTGGCATTTTATTCCTAGTTATTGTTAGTGTCCTTTTTATTCCTTGCTATCGTTGGCAGCACTTCATTCCTTGTAATCACTAATGGTATTTTATTCCTTATTACTATTAGCGACAGTTTATTTCTTATTACCATTATCGACAGTTTATTCCTTATTACCATTAGCGACAGTTTATTCCTTGTTATCGTTTGTGGGATATTATTCATTGTTATCGTTACATTGTTAAAGTATTTGTGGTTGGTTACACCACTGTTTTGGGGGAAAATACACCATTGTGTAATGCAAACAAAACCAAAAACATGGGGGCAAGATGTGGTAAAACATTGTCTCATTGGATGGAGCAAAGTTGCATTATGTTGTTGGGTTATCTTTGCATTACGCAGTGGTGTGGTTCTTTCCCTGAAAGTAGTGCAGCTGGTGTAGCACCACTTTTTGATGCAACCTATCACAAAATGTTTAACACTGCAGCGGCACTTTTTTCTTGTTAGCGGTAGTAGCATTTTATGACCCATTCTTATCTTAAACGCCATTTTATTGGTTATCGTCTGTGCCTTTCATATCTTCTTATCGTTAGTTGCATTTTGTTCCTTCTTACCGTTTGTGGCATTTTATTCCTTGTGATCGTTAGCAGCATTTTATTCTTTGTTAGCGTTCGGGGCACAATATCTTTGTTACCGTTAGTGGTACTTATTTTTTCTTACCATTAGCGACAATATATTCCTCGTTACCGTTAGCGATATTTTATTCCTTGTTATCGTTAACGCTGCCCTTTATTCTTTGTTACCGTCACCGGTACTTAATTCCTTTTCATCGTTAGTGGAACTCTATTCCTTGTTACTGTTAATGGTATTTTATTCCTTATTATCATTTGTGGCATTCTATTTCCCGTTATCGTTAGCTGTATTTTGTTCCTCCTTACCGTTAGTGGTATTTTGTTCCTTCTTACCGTTAGTGACGTTTTATTCCTTGCTATTATTAGCAGCATTTTATTCTTTGTTAACGTTCGGGGTACAATATCTTTCTTACCGTTAGTGGTACTGTATTCCTTGTTACCATAAGCGACACTTTATTTCTTGTTACCTATAGTGGTATTTTATTCCTTCTTGTCGTTAGCGGCCCTTTCTTTATTCTTTGTTATCGTTAGTGGTACTTAATTTCCTTTTATCGTTAGTGGAACTTTATTCCTTGTTACTGTTAGGGGTATTTTATTCTTTATAATTTGTGGCCTTTTATTTCTTGTTACAGTTAGTGGCATTTTGTTCCCTTTTACCGTTAGTTGCATTTAATTTCGTACATATTACGAAAGTACGTATTTATCCACACATAATATGGGATGTAAGGTCAGGTGATGCGTAACATCACAGCCTCTCCTTGACAAATGTCAACCCCGCCTTCTCGTGGTGCATCCTGTTCCCACTAAAGGGGCTCTGACGACCGCCAATAGCGGTATAACTATACCATCGGGATTAGAGGAAATTCTATCCCACACTCACCAACCCGCTTGGCCAGCGTGGTGAGTTATGGCCAAACCCCTCCAAAATGACTCCACAACTTAAATCTTGGCCCTCAGTCTCCGGCAGCTGGAATGTACCTGGCCAAGGCAGCGGCCAGTGCGACATGAAGGCAGAGGGTGCTAAGAATCCCCGGAGGACCGGACTAGGCTGCCATCTGATGCTGACCTTGGCAACGTACAATGGACGCTCCCTATCTTCTGATTCAAGGCTTCTTGAATTGGAAGAGGAACTACAAAGGATCAAGTGGGACATCGTGGGGCTAAGTGAGGTAAGGAGAAAAGGAGAAGATCTCATCGAACTGAAAAGTGGACATCTCTTTTACTATCGTGGGACAGATACTGGCAGAACTAGTGGTGTTGGATTTATAATAAACAAGAAACTGAAGGATAAAGTGGTAGAAGTTGAAAGTTCCTCTGACAGAGCTGCACGACTTGTTATCCAACTATCGAGAAGATACCAGGCTCAGATTATTCAAACTTATGCACCCACCACAAGTCATCCTGAAGAAGAAATTGAAGAATTTTATGAGGAAATTTGTCATCTAAATAATAAAGGTAAGCAGCACTTGAAAATAATTATGGGAGATTTCAATGCAAAAATAGGGCAACGGCAACAGAATGAAACTTCAGTAGGTAAATTCGGTCACGGCAACAGAAACCAGCGTGGAAATACTCTCGTTGAGTTTGCAGAGGCAGAAGGGTCTTTCATCTTGACGGTTGACACTATAATTCGTGCATAAATACTAATATTAAAAGAAATCCGTCTTGTTGCACGATGATATTTATTCAGCTAAAAAATGAAATCTATATACAGTTTAAAAAACACATGAGCACTTTCGGTGTCACATTGACACCTTCATCAGATGTAATTTCACCATGTGGCTACATGCTGGTCTTAAGTACGTGGAGTTTCTGCTCTGCACTTCCTATTTAGAAGAGCATATTCACATTCTTCTAGCCATTTCGCCAGAGCTCAAGAACTACAATGGATATCATCCCTTGCTAAAAACTATGGTTACCCGGACAACGTTGTTAGGGGAGTGCACAATAAAGTACAGTTTTCTATGTCATCTGCTTTAATTAGTGAGCAGGTGCCTAAAAAGTATGTTGGATCTGTTGATTTTAATCCACATATTGTAAACCTCCTTACCAACATATGTTCTCGTCATAAAATACAATTTGGAATACGATCATGCAATCTATATACCATTATCCGCAATGATCGTGACAAAATTGACAAAGGGAAAAAATGGGGTGTGTATGTTATTCCTATGCTTGACACTATCTCTGGTGAACTAAACAATCATTATGTGGGTTCTACCAAAAGAAATTTGGATTTGAGATTAAATGAACACAGATATGATCTAAAAATGAATCACCAAAGCACCTCTTTTGCAAGAACCATAAGTGCTGGAAATTCCATCCCAGACTGGGACAACGCTAAAATCATAAACACACCTAACTCTGTTCATTCCTTGTTATTTGCAGAAAGCCTCTATATTTCGGCTTATAATACAAGTTGCTGTAATGACTATTATCCTTATGTTTTACCTGAACCTTGGAGCAATCTTGTTGGGAAGGACAGCACAATAGCAATTGCTTCTGTTAAGTGATCATTGGCTAACTATGCCTTTTTTGATTGTCTTGTAAACTGGTATATCATGTGACATTGACATTACCTTTCCCATGATGCATCTACTCCACGTACTTAAGACCAGCATGTAGCCACATGGTGAAATTACATCTGATGAAGGTGTCAATGTGACACCGAAAGTGCTCATGTGTTTTTTAAACTGTATATAGATTTCATTTTTTAGCTGAATAAATATCATCGTGCAACAAGACGGATTTCTTTTAATATTACTTTCATCTTGAACTCCTTCTTCAAGAAAAAGCCACACAGGAAATGGACATGGAGACATCCAAATGGGACGACAAGTGAAATTGATTTTATTATGTGTAACAAGAAATTCGTCATAGAAGACTGCAGTGTGCTAAACAAGTTCAACACAGGTAGTGATCATAGATTGGTGAGATGTAAGATGCACCTCAACACTAAACTTGAACGTGGCAAGCTCATAAGACAAACAAAATCTATTGACATAACCAACCTTAAAAAACACCATAATACCTTCAAGTTGGAACTGAAGAACAGGTTCTCTGCTTTAGAAGGCCTAACATCGGAAGAAGTGGACATCTCTGAAGTTAACAGAAAAGTAACCAAAGCTCTTATGGAAACAGCAACAAAATTAGCTATGTCTAAGAACAAGTTGCATGTAAATAAATTATCAGGAAAAACGAAAATGTTGATGCAAAAAAGAAGAGAGATCAGGACAACTAAAGAAGATGTGACTTCTAAAGTGGAATATATAGAGCTATGCAAGACAGTACGAAAAAGTATCACTGAAGACGTAAGAAAATGCAACTGTGAACTAGTGAGGAAAGCAATTGAAAACAACCAAAGCCTTAAGATAGCAAAGGGACATCTCAGTAAGGGAAGAAAACAGATTATGGCACTGAGAAAAGAAGATGGTTCTGTAACAAGAAATAGAGGCGAAATTTTGACAAGAGTGAAAGATTTCTACTCCAAATTATATGAAAGGGATGATACATGCACTCCAGACATCAGGAAAGGTACCAGTACCAGAGTTCCTCCAGTCCTTCCAGCAGAAGTTGCACATGTAATCAAGAACATGAAGCGGGGAAAAGCTCCAGGAGAAGATGGAATAACTGTAGACATCATACAAGAAGCAAGTGGAGAAATCGAAACAGTACTCGCCCAAATTTTCACTCGATGCTTTAATGAAGGAAAGATTCCTGAGGATTGGTACACTGCTACAATGATCCTGCTACATAAGAAAGGTGACATTGAGGATCTCGGAAACTACAGACCTATCAGCCTCCTATCAGTTGTTTATAAAATCTTCACTAAAGTTCTTTCACACCGCTTGAAAGTAACACTGGACATGGCTCAACCGAGAGAACAAGCTGGATTCAGGAGTGGCTACAGCACAATGGATCATATCCATGTGCTGAGAGAACTAATTGAAAGAGCGAGGGAATATGAACTTCCAATGTGCATGGCTTTTATCGATTATGAAAAAGCCTTTGATTCGGTGAAACCATTAGCAGTTACAATGGCTCTGAAAACCTGCAGTATTGAAGATGCATACATTAATATTATTAATAACATCTATGAAAATGCAAGTGCAAAGATTAGGCTGTTTGAAAATACAACACACGTAAAAATTGGAAAGGGAGTGAGACAAGGTGACACCATATCTCCGAAGCTCTTTAATGCCACATTGGAGGGTGTTTTTCAGTCACTGAGCTGGGAAAACAAGGGGATAAAGATTAATGGAGATTATCTAACCCACCTTCGTTTTGCTGATGACGTAGTCATTTTTGCAACTAGCCCATCAGAGCTGCAGAGTATGATCCAGGAACTTGCTGACAAGAGTAAAGAAGTGGGATTAAAAATGAACTTTCAGAAGACAAAAGTGATGTTCAATGCTTTTACAAGAAATGAAGATTTATCGATTGATGGAGAAAAGCTGGAGATAACAGATACGTACGTTTATCTTGGACAGCAGATATCAAGTGAGGGTCACATTGATGAAGAAATTGATCGGCGTACAAAACTTGCCTGGAGAGCTTTTGGAAGAAACAGCATAATTTTCAAGAGCAATATGCCATTATGTCTTAAAAGAAACGTGTTTGATCAATGCATCCTTCCAGTGCTTACGTATGGTGCAGAGACGTAGACCTTAACTAAAAGAGACATACAAAGGCTGCAGACAACTCAAAGAAGCATGGAGAGGTGCATACTTGGTGTAACCAGGAGAGATAAGAAGAGGAACTCGTGGATCCGAAAAATGACAAGAGTGGAAGACATCATGATCAGAGTTAAATCCCTGAAATGGCAATGGGCTGGACATACTGCCAGAAAGACAGATCATCGATGGACAGCCGAAATTTTAGATTGGATTCCACGGGACAGGAAAAGACCCAGAAGAAGACCACATGGGAGATGGGTGGATGAAATTCGAAAGTATGCAGGGGTGAATGGAGGAGACTGGCACAAGACAGACCGTTGTGGAGGAAACTTGGGGAGACCTTCGTCCAGCAGTGGATTGATAATGGTTGACAATGATGATGATGATGATTATTATATTACAGTTAATAAAACACGTTTCAGAAAATCGAAATACTTGTGATTTTGACATATATATGCTCACACACTATGATTACTTATGAGATTTCGGGATAGGGCTATCAAAAATTTGCACTTCCATTTGGTAGCTGTCGTTGGATAAATGACAGCTGATGAATCTGCAACATTTATTGCAGGATTTATTTTCGTAGGTTCCCGTTTTATTTAAAAAATAGCTTTATTTTCTTCCGTGGCACAAAAAAAGTATATTCTGTATCGAAGAAAATAAATCATGATTGATGACATGTTTTCTATAAAAGAGTGCTAGAATGAGAGAGAAAAAGACATGGTGAAATGAAAGTATATCAGAACTCGCAAAACACAAGAAAAAGTATAAGGTATTTCTTTCCTCAGAACTGATCAATAAAAGTTTTCCAGATATTTCATTAAATTCTGAAGTAAGTGATATTCATTTCCCTAGGCAAAGACATCTGCGAAGACCAATATTTTCGAGCACAGCAGGTATCTTCACATAAACTTTGTTTTCAACATACAGTATTCTTGACAATGGGGAAAATCTAGTCATTTATTCCGATCCTTCTTTTTTTTTTTTTGTATTTTTGAAGAAAAGCATAAAAATACTGTATTAAATTGCGTATATATGAAGATGTACTCACACATTCAGAGCTGTTTCATATATCAGAAAAGAAAAAGCAAAACCTGAAAAATAATAAATAGTGCAAGCTTGTTATGTTTTTTGACGTTGAATGTCAGAATGAAAAAGTATGCCATGCAAAAGAATTCCATCCTAAAGTCAGATTAAATAATGTATGTATTAGGTGTAACGAGATATTTACTCTAAAAGAAGTATCAAAACTTCCCTATATGTATTTATTCTTCACATTCATTAACTTTGAAAATAAATTAAACTCGTGATTTGAAATGTGACTGTAAAAGGTATTAAAAAGGTGACAGTGAAAGGTGTTGAAAAGGTGACAAAAAGAATATTGAAATATAGAGCCCACGCATACCCAAGTTAGCGCTGATAAAATGAGAAAAAAATAAAATAAAATAAAAGAACAGGATTCATTTGTCTAAAGAAAGAAACTTAAATATTATTCTTAAAAAAATTATGTTTAGTGTTGAAAGCTAGGGAAAAACGAACTGGCAATAATACATGTGTACCATAAAATAAAGTAGCAACACATTGATTACGAGGAACAGTACATCAATTATGTAGGAAATAATAACACTATACTAATGATATGATTTATTGGCGTAGGAATATATACATAAGCGTTAACAAGCTTTCGCACATCAACCAGATGGCTTTTTCAAGGAAGTTAGACAGAAACTGCAAACTGAATTATAGAACGCTTAACAATTTGAACGCGGGAACTTGACTTGACCATAAATAGATACCACGTTATATTCATTTAAAGTTCACGTTGGTTGTGCACACGGTATTTTGGTAGGGAGAAGACGTTACTTGAAGAATTGGTGTCAACTTCGTGGCAACTCGAGTGAGACGCTATTAATTGCAAGTATCGCTGTTGGTAATGATCTCCAAGGTTTCCCGAATGGCTGTACATTTAGGGGTAAAGTAGGTAGCCAATTTTTTTTGTATCATCCCAAATAGGACTAGCGGACTTGAATTTGACTTCCTTGGATAGGGCTGTGGCTACTTTACCGTATTTTGTGTCTTTTTTATGTTCGTTGACTCTGATTCCAAACGAACGCTTGGTCATTCCAATGTAGTATCGTTTAGAGCCGTCCGACAGATACTGTAGGGGGATCGCATAAACACCTGCTTCGCTGGAGAGATGTGGTTTTTCAGTATTTCTCTTCAGCATAGTATGTAAAAATGCAGGAAACCTTATGCTGACGCCGTAGATAATCTTCTTGAGGACGTTTTTGAATTTATAAAACACATTTGGTATGTAGGGAATTGAGCCTAAATAACGAAGCTGCGACACAGGAAGATTAGAATTTTGAATAAAATTACGTATCTGATTCAATGAATATCCTGCCTCAGTGGCCAACTTGATGACACTTTCAATATCGTGTTGTCTAGAAGGGGTATCGGAGGAAACGGTGAAGGCTCTTCTAATTCGAGAACAGAAGATAGCTGTTTCATATTCTGCGGGACAGAAAGAGCTGCGGAGCATCAGGTTGTGGACGGAGGTGGAAGTCGAAGGCCACGCCCAGTACAATGAAGGGATGTCGGGCGCAAACGAAAAATGATTTACTTCTTGTAATAGGATCACACGCTGCCTTGATATTACAACAAAGATTATCTTCATTCCAAATAGGAGCTGTTGCATGTTCCAGATGTTATCGTGAAGCTTCTACAATCGTATTACTTCGTCAAGTGAGTGGCAAGGAAATCAAGATTACTTTGATTTTCTACGGAAGTTTGTCTCATTTAAATGAACACTGGCCGTGTTTTATTTGAGCTAACTCAAAATGACAGTCACGAAAAACAATCTGCAAAACGCACATTAAATCATGAAACATTATACACTGATGAGCCGTTAGATTATGACCAGAGAAATGAGCACGCCTGGAGACTAAACGGTGGCTCAAGTGAAGTTCACAGACCAGTATATATATATATAACTCGAGGACCGGCTTTCGGTTAGCAGATAGTTTGGAGTCCGAATGCGATTAGCTGCCGATTTATCGGAGTTCGATAAAGGGCAAATTGTGATGGCCCGACGCGTTGGAACGACGATCTCGGAAACTGCGCGGCTTGTGGGTTTTTCAGTACGAGTACGTATCAACAGTGGTGCACAGATGACCAAACGACGAACCGTTGCCCAGCCGTGTGGCGTCAGCAGCTCATTGATGCCAGAGGGGAGCGGAGACTGCCGCGCACTGTTCACAGCGACCGCAGGGCCACAGTGCGACAAATCACCTGCAGCTAGAACAATGGTGCCCAAGGCAATGCGTCACAGCTCACAGTTCATCGCAGCCCTCTGCACATAGACCTGCGTAGCCAAAGAGGTCCTAATAGGGGTCCCATTCTCACTGCACATCATCGCCTACAACGCATGAAATGGACCCAAGATCACTGAAATTGGATCATGGATGATTGGAGGAAAGTCGCTTGGTCTGACGAATCGTGATTCCTGGTGCATCACGTAGACGGCCGAGCGCGGATATGCCGATTACCAACGGAGACTATGGCACCTGGATGCACTGTTGGGCGGAAACAGGACGGCGGCGGCAGTTTCATGCTGTGGGCGATGTTTTCTTGGGAAACTTTAGGCCCCATTATCCCAATAGCACAATCTCTGACAGCCGACAGGTATCTGAACATCGTTGCGGACCAAGTTCCACCATTCATGGCAACTGTGTTCCCTGCTGCTGATGGCCATTACAAACAGGATATGGCTCCATGCGACACTGTCAGAATCGTCAAGCAATGGTTCGAGGAACATGCTGGTGGTTTTCTGTTAATGCCCTGGCCTCCAAATTTACCTGACATGAACCCAATCGAACCTTTGTGGTTCGACCTGGAAAAGCAGATTCGCGCTAAAACACCCCCATCCTGAAATGTTCAGGAACTGGAGGACCTGCTGTTGACATTATGGTACCAGATAATCCAGTATACCTATCATCACCTCATGGAATCGATGTCTCGCCGAGTGGCCGCTGTTTTGCGGGATAAAGGGGTCGTACGGCTTATTTGATAGGTGGTCATAATGCACAGCTCATGGGTGTACATGGGAGAATAAGATTAGATGGGAATAGGTTATTTAGTAAGAACGGATTACCTCATTTGAAACGTATGCCTAAAACAAACCCGAAACGAGGTATATGAATGAGTAATATGAGTCTTTTTTTCCCCTTTCGTGCAATTGGATCTTATGTCTTGTGAGATTAACTTGCTGCTAACACCAACTAAGCTGCAGATCCACATGTACGATCATGGCGTGGTCCCAAAGACACAAATTTACATTGTGGAATATTTATTCCCATGGAAATCTGTTGTTGATAATAATGAAGAATTAGCAATACGTATCGGAAAATAAATTTCATTCTAGAACGACAGCGACGAAAGGTTCCAGGCCGCCCCGCCTCGGTGGCGCAGTGGTCTAAGCGACGGCTTCTGATCATTCGTCCAAAAGAGGTCCGGGTTCGAATCCCATGAAGCATGGATATTTTATTTTTCTTACGATACTGGCTCTTTCCCTTCCCTGTCCCTAAATTAGGGACGGGCGGCTGCTTATAGCCCATTGAGTTGCTCACGAAGGTCGTTAAACCTCCAATCAAAAAAAAAAAATGTCTGTCAGTGTAGTTCCCCGAGTTTTGGAAATCTCACTACAAATCTTATAAAAGGGAAAACAAAAAGCAAATTTTTTTCAACGTAATGAATGCTTTAGGACTTTGTCAGACCAAAGTGTCTGTTAGCTGTAATAACAACCTTTTTGTAACGTATGTTCAGTGCTTTCAGAGTTTAATATTTCTCGTATGAAATTACCAAAAAACCAGAGGAACCACGAAATACGGTTTACAAAAAAATCCCTACCAGCAATATACACTAAAGTAAAATTTCTTTTAGGAAACTCAATAACAAACACGAGCTGTTCTCATTTAGGTATTCAACTACGTCGTTGAGTTCAGTTCAAATGATTCAGATGTATACGAAGCATAGCTAGTGGAAAGGCTCGTGGTATGATATAAGCGACTTTGAATGAGGCATGAAAGTGGGAGCGAGGAGGGCAGGAGCAAGCATATAACGACAAACCTCGGTTTTACAAGAACAATGGGTGATGCACGTACAACAAAACAAGCAGTCAGTGGTTTCCCTGTGGGCGGAAAGATGTAGTCGATGTTCGAAGACAATAGCAGCTGAAGACGATTGTACGAGGTAACAGACGAACAAACTGGGTCAAGTACTTGCGCTATACAACAGCAGTAATTTCAGCATACACATACAGCTGCATATTGGTACGAATGGGTTATAACAGCAAACGTCGCCACTCATCTCTTTTAAAAACCTACAAATTCGTCAGCAGTGGGCATGGAAGCCCCAAAACTGGACCTTCGAGGACTGGAAAAGGGTCTCCTGGTCCGAAGAGTCACGATTCCTTGTAACACACGCCGGTGGAAGAGCAAGAATTTAGTGTCAAAAGCACGCACCGACAGATCCCAGCTGCCTAATGTTAATTGTACAAACTCTTGGTGGCGGTGTAATGATCTGGGGTCTGTTTTAGTTGAGAACATGCGGTTCTTTAAAACCTCTGGAACAGCCATCTGATGCCAGGAGATACCATAGTATCACTACGGACCAGGCACACATGTGTGTGCGAATGGGGTTTTTTGATCGGGAGGGCTAATTCCAGCAGATAATGCGAGATCACATAAAGTTCTGATCGTCATACACTGATTCCAGGAGCACGATACTGAATTCAAAATGTTCCATACAGTCCCCAGAGTTTTGTCCAACCGAAAGGCTAGATGAAACGACTGGCCAAGTACATTTTAAAAAGTTATCAGGGGAAATAAGTAACATTTTATACTCTGAAACCCTCATTTAATAGATTATGGCGTACACCGATGAACCATCACACTATGACCACCTACCTAATGAGGTGTAACATACCCTTTAGCCCACAAAACAGCAGCCACTCGGCAAGGCATGGATTCGATGAGTAGGCGATAGGTATCCTGGGGTATCTGGTACCACATAATGTCAACAGCAGGTCCTCCAGTTCCTGTACATTTCGAGATGGTGGTGATTTAGCGCAAACCCGCTTATCCAAGTCGAACCACAAAAGACTCAATTGGGTTCATGCCAGGTGAATCTGGAGGACAGGGCATTAACAGAAACTCACCATCATCTTCCTCGAACCACTCCTTGACGATTCTGGCAGTGTGGCATGGCGCATTATCTTGCTGGTAATGGCCATCCCCAGCAGGGAACACAGTTGCCATGAATGGGTGAACTTGGTCCAATCGAAACGATGTTCAGATACCTGACAGCTGTAAGGGATTGTGCTATTGGGATAATGAGGTGTAAAGTATCACAAGAAAACATCAGCCACGACATAACACCTCTGCTGCCCTCTTGTTTCCACTCAACAGTGCATCCAGGTGCCATAGCTTCCGTATCGGCCGTATCGGCCCTCGGCCGTCTACGCGATGAACCAGAAATCTTGATTCGTCAGACAGGCTGCTTTCTAACAATCATCCACGGTCGAATCTCGATGATCTTGGGGCCCATTTCATGCGTTGTTAGCGATGACGTGCTGTGAGCATTGAGACCCGGTTGGGTCTCCGGCTATGCATGACCATGCGCAGAAGGCTGCGATGAACTGTATGTTGTGACACATTGCCCTGATCACCACTGTTGAAGCTCCGGGTGATATGTCGCACTGTGGCCCTGCGGTCGCTGTGAACAATGCGCGACATTCTTCGCTTCCGTCTGGCATCAATGAGCTGCGGACGACACACGCTTGGATGATGGTTTGTCGTTTGGCCATCTGCGTACCCCTTTTGATACATACTCACCGCAGCGGCACGTGAACAACCCCTAGCCACGCCGTTTCCGAGTTTGTAGTTCCTAGGCACCGTTACATCACAATTTGTCTTTTATCAAACTCCGATAAATCGGCAGCTTTTCCCATTCTGACTCCGAACACTCTACTAACCGAAAATCGGTCCTTGGGTTGTATATATACTGCTCTCTGAACTCCAGCTGCCCCACCGTTTGGTCTCTAGGCGCACTCATTTCTCTAGGCTGTAGGTGGTTATAATATAATGGCTCATCGGAGTAATACTATTGACTAGGTGTACAAGTAAGAAAATATTTGAGTGTGTTTTAAACTTTTTAATTTTTACTTATTTGTAAATAAAATATTTAAAACCGCACTTGACTCGTCATTGCACTGAAATAAAAAAAATTACATTACATAATGGGCTTTAAACTAGGCAAAAACGTGTTTGCTTTGTTCACTTTCATTTTGATTTACATCTGCGGTCTTCAGATTTTCATAAAATTTTAAATAAAGGGATTGTACAAACATTCGTACAGTCTTCATAATGTCATTATATTTTAATGGATGTAATGGAAGACCTTTTTTGATATGCAAGTGGTGCATCCTGTGCATCATTTCCTAGTGGAGTTTTCATGAGGTTGAACCTATTCATCACGTGGTCATTGGCAACAGTGTGGGATTCAGTAAAATGTGCCTCATAAGGATACCTCTCGTCGTCCCGCTCTAGGACGACGAAATTTTCAAGTTTTCAGATATTATCTGACTTACCATCCTTATCATATTTACACCAAAAAACGGACTGTCATCTTCAAAATACCTCTTATCGTTAACAAATACGTTGTACCTTGACAATAAGAAGCTCTTCCTTTGTTGCATTGCAGTTTTCTTATAAATACACTGACGGAAAAAAAAATCCCAACACCACGAAAAAATAATTGTAGAGGAATACATTTGTATAGGTAACATATTTAATCGATTAAGGTTTCAAGATCACAGCTTAATGTAAGCGCGAGAAGAGCCATTTTAAATGTGAAATGCTGGTACATTAATAACCGGTGTAACCGCCAGAATGTTGAATGCAAGCACGCAAACGTTCATGCATTGTGTCGTACAGGTGCTGGATGTCAGTTTGTGGGATGGAGTTCCATGCCTGTTGCACTTGGTCGGTCAATACAGGGACGGTTAATGCTGGTTGGGCGTGACACTGGAGTTGTCGTCCAATGATGTCCCATACGTGCTCGATTGGTGAAAGATCTGGTGATCTAGCAGGCCACAGCAACATGTCGACACTCTGTAGAGCATGTTGGGTTACAACAGCGGTATGCGGGCGAGCGTTATCCTGTTGGAAAACACCCTCTGGAATGCTGTTCATGAATGGCAGCACAACAGGTTGAATCACCAGACCGAGGTACAACTGTGCTGTCAGAGTGCGTGGGATAACCACGAGAGTGCTCCTGCTGTCATAGGAAATTGCTCCCCAGATCATAACTCCAGGTGTAGGTCCAGTGTGTCTCGGCCGCAGACAGGTTGGTTGCAGGCGCTCACCTGGCCTCCTTCTACCCAACACACGGCCATCACTGGCACCCAGGTAGAACCGGCTTTCACCAGAAAACACAACAGATCTCCACTCCGTCCTCCAATGAGCTCTAGCTTGACACCACTGACGACGCAAACGGCAGTGGTTTGGAATAAGTGGAATGCACGCTACAGGGCGTCTGGCTCGGAGCTGTCCTTCAAGTAACCGATATGTGACAGTTCGTTGTGTCACTGTGGTGGCAACTGCAGCTCGAATTGCTGCCGTAGACGCGGTACGATGCGCCACGGCCATACGCCGTACATGGCAGTCTTCCCTCTCAGTAGTGCCACGTGGCCGGCCGGAACCCGGTCTTCTTGAGGCAGTACCTTCCCTTGACCATCGCTGCCAACAATCATGCACAGTGGCTACATTCCTGCCAAGTCGTTCTGCAGTATTGCGGAACGAAAATCCACCTTCTCGTAGCCCTATTACACGACCTTGTTCAAACTCCGTGAGCTGTTGATAATGGCTTCTTCGTCCTCTTAAAGGCATTCTTGCCTAACATCAACACACTACGTCGAATCTCAACGATAACTAACGCTCACGAACGTTACAGCGCGTATTTACAGCAAACCTGCTTTGCATGTTCCGAGGGGCGCTACTAGCGCCACACGTATGCGCCGAGCGCGAAATTTGCATAGACGTCATCTTACAGATGTACTCTCACCGCCTACCAACTGTCGTTTATCTAACACACACCCTTCTTGGTGTTGGGATTTTTTTTTTCCGTCAGTGTATTTTTGAAGTTCATTCTCAGGTCTCAAACTTCACTTTGGGAAGCACGGTGAACTTGGAAATATTTTCCGCTTTCCTCATCCGTTTTAAACCACTGTTCTGATACATGCAGTCCCTTTTCTCAGTTTCCTCTTTTCAATATGATGTGGGCAAAGTCATGGTCATAGGGTTGTTGACTGGGATCATGCTCAAGCAGATGATGAATTATACTTGAAAGTACTCCCACTTCATTAAAGACATCAGAAACCAAACCATAACAATATTCTTAGTTGTAAATGAATTTATGGCACCTCTATTCATATTGTATTGTGGAATAACTTTTACGGGTCTTATAGAGGTTATTTTTCATGAAAGTTGGTTGTCAAATTTTCGAACTAAAGCCTAGTTCGTCATCAGGACTACGTCACTGGAGTAGTTGCTGCCACTCAGATGGAAGAGTCCAACCGCAATTATCGTTAATTGTGGTACTTCTTCTTCTTGCTATTTCGATCCCTTCTTCTAGTTTCCTCTTCACTAAGTCGCCCACCAGTCAAACTTAGTAAAGAGGAAACTAGAAGAAGGGATCGAACTAGCAAGAAGAAGAAGTACCACAATTAACGATAATTGCGGTTGGACTCTTCCAACTGAGTGGCAGCAACTACTCCAGTGACGTAGTCCTGATGACGAACTAGGCTTTAGTTCGAAAATTTGACAACCAACTTTCATGAAAAATAACATCTATAAGACCCGTAAAAAAGTTATTCCACAATACAATATTCTTGTTTTGGCCTGCACAGTTATTTTGAATATGTATAAAGCATGGGAAGGTCACCTCATCGATCGGAGCAACAAAAAATCTTCTTCTGTACATGACTCGCTGTTGCCTCGAGAACTTTAAAGCCAAACACAGCAGTTTCCGTTCTCCTAGCAACAGTAGTGAATTCCTTATGTATTATGACTGCATCTTGATCCGAGCGATGCCTTACTGTCAAAAGACACAAAAACTGTAAAAAAAGCAGCTTTTAAAAACTTTTTCATTTGATAGGTTGTTGTTGCACAGAGCCCTTCAATTAAAGATTTGTGAGATGAAATCGAGAATGCCACTCGCAACAGAGATCATCCACCAGCGAACGTTACTGGCGCCAACACACCCGCTTAGCTGGACATACCTACAGAGCAGTATCCACACTTCGTTGAACCGATGCCAGGCCGAATCGAGGCTAACATGTTATTACCAGGTATATGTTCTTAATACGGTATTCTGTATATGGAATGTCCTCCTCATGCACAACTTTAATTCCTACGCCATCAGCTCACCCTTTGAATTATAAACTGTCTACAATTCACTTTATGTTGCGGCGAGCTTTTACCCATTCGTCTAGCCATGGATAGCGCCAAATAGAAATTGAAGTAAAGGATATTAAAAAAAGTATGGTGACATCGAACAAACTGTAAATAACATACTTAAGAAATCATGGAGGTCAACTTTAACCGCCTTACATAGGGAGGTTAAACATCGGAAGTTCGTGGGATCAATGAACTATCATCCAAAAGTTACCCATATCTTAAAAAATGTCTGTAAACGACACATCCTTGAATTTGGTGTCAAAACAAACAATATTCTCTCATTGATCAAGAAAGACCGTGATCCTGTGGATATGGAAAACAGATTTGGTGTTTATAGCATACCTATGAGGGCTGTGGACCCTAAGGAACCTGATCAAGTATATATTGGATCCACCCAACGTACATTAACAACTAGAATTACTGAGCATAAATATAACATACGAACTGGTATAATGTCGACCGCTCTCGCACGCTTGGCGATTGGGGGTTCTCATTACCAGATGTAGAATGAAGCTTCTATTTTGGCTACCCATTGTAAAAAGTCTTCACTACTACTAAGTGAATATCTATTTATTTTCAGTTACCGATACTCATGCTGTAATATACCCCTGTATATCCCACAGCCATGGAAACTACTAATTTCCATGACTGAGCATGAGGGTTTAGATGGACCCACCCACTTGAACTCGTAATTTGGGCTGATAACTGCTCTCTCAACGTCACAACGTGTTACGGAGCACTGGGTCTGCCCATATCACACGCCATAGACTAACATATGTGTTTATATATAGACCTCTTACTATCTGTTCCATTTGCTGTCACATCCGAAGATGGATCTAATGTAGTTCCGAAAGATCTTATGTTTTTAACTTATGATTCTAAAGTAATACATTTTTAACTTGTAAGGTTTTTATTCTTTTCAAGTGTTTGATCGTGCACAGACGGCAAAGATATTATGTACTAGTTTATTAATGTGTTATTTCAGCGTATATTTGCAAATTGTGATATTCAGCAATTTGCAATTACACACATTTATAGCCATTACAGACGAAATGGTTAGAAATTAACATTTCTGGCTTCCTGATGCAAACGGCTGCACTCCGGCGAACCTACTAACACTGCTTCAAGGAGCCTTACGCTCTGCCTCTCTTTCGAGCACGTCCGGCCAGCGATTATAGCAAAGGAAATAATAATTGAATGTTCGTGTGTGTGATATCACTCATCCAGTAAACTGACATTAATTTCTCCAATTTTTGAACCATACATTTATTCCTGCACAGCCATTGAGAACGAGAGAAAGATCCATTTTCTACGGCGATTTTATCCCAGCCTTTTTCAGTTTTCTTACAAAGTTACGCCGAACAAAAATTTCAGAACACAGCGAAGTCTATCAAAATATCGAAATTCAGTGTTGTTATGTCCCTTAACGTAATATTAATGTGGAACGAAGTGATTATCAGACCTTGAACTCATTTATATTTTTAGTACGTCTTTTGCAAAAAAAAGATCGTACTTATGTTATCGGTTTGTCCGTCTGTCCTTCTGTAGACACCCACATCTCTGCAACTATAAGTCCGATTTGAAAAATTCTTTTTGCATTAGAATAATCGAAATATGTAAACTATGTTCCTCATTTTTTTACGATGTACAATTTCGCCGCTAGAGGGCGTAAATGCAGATGATGTCGAATTCAAAATACATTGTATTTCATATATTTGCTTCCAAGCATCCGATTGAAAAAAATACTTTCTTTCGATTTCGTTTATGTCGAAGAGTATTTTAGGTATAGTTACTTTTTCAAGTTACGCATACATTTTTCGCTAGGGAGCGCAAAAGTAAATTACGTTTTCCTCGATATCGCTTTTACTAAAGGTCCGATTTTAAAAATGCTTTCTTCAGCTGACACAGCTCCTAATCGAAAATGATTTGCATATATTTCTAATTTTTGGTAGAGAATACTTTGGCCACCAGGGAGTGTAAGATTTAATTTTTGCTTCTGATGTATCTGCAATGAAATCTGAAACTTCTAAAATCTCGATTGAAAATGTTCTTTCGTGGACCAATGCCACTTACGTCGATAAACCTTTTTAGGAATATCTTCTTCTTAAAATATTGCATGGTTTTTCCGCCAGGGTGCGTAGATGTATTTCTTATTTTTGTCAATGTCACTGCTCCTAATGATTCGATTTGAAAAAAAATTCTATTTTTACTGGATAGAGTTTCCTGTGTGACATGTTTTTTATATAATTTAAAATTTTTCGAGTAACTCATAGACTTTGCCCTTGGGGGTGTAAAGATAAATTGCGTTTCTCCCGATACATCTGCTTCTAAAACTCCGATTTGAAAAATTCTTTCTCCACCGGATACAACTCCTGATGGGAAATCCTTTGCACATAATTTCAAATTTTGGTAAAAAATGGTTAAGCCATGCGGAAGCGTAGGCCTTAATTTCCGGTTCTGATGTATTTGCAGCAAAATCTGAGCTTTTAAATCTCGATTGAAAAAAAGTCGTTTGTGGACTGATACTACTCACGTTGACACACCTTTTAGGAATAGTTTCTCCTTAAAATAATGCATGGTTCTATGCCAAGGGGCATAAATATATATCTTATTTTTGTCAATATCTCTAGTTCTACGTGTCCAATTTGAAAAAAAAAATTCTTTGTTGGGTAGTGTTTCCGATGCGAAATGTTTTTTCATATAAATTCAAAATTTTCAAGTATATCATAGACTTTCCGCTAGGGGCGCAAAGGTTAATGCATTTTCTGCGTTATTTGTGCTTTTGAAACTCCGATTTGAAAAATTCTTTCTGTATCTCAAACAGCTCTTGATGAAAAATGTTATTCATGTAATTTTATTATTTGGTAAAGTGTGGTTTGGCCACCAGGGGGTATAAGTGTTCATTTCTGCTTCTGATGCATTTGCAGCAAAATCTGAACTCCTGAAAACTCGACTGAATTTTTTTTTCTTGGACCGATACCGCCCACATCAAAAAACCTTTTGAGAATTGTTCTTCCTAAAATAATGCATGGTTTTCCCGCCATGGGGCGTAGATGCATATCTTATGGGGCGTAGATCCATATCTCTGTAAAAGTTTGTTGGAGAGCGTTTCCGCTGCGAAATGTTTCTCATATAAATGCAAATTTTTCTTAACGCACAAGTCTACCAGTAGAGGGCGTAAGCTCACGATTCCGTTTACAGCAATACCTGCGGGATTAAAAACCCAATTGAAAAACTTCTTTCTTCCGTCAGATACTATTGTTTTCCATACCGGTTCCATTGACTTTGAACAGCTTTGATAAATTTAATTTGTGTCAGAACGGATTCAAAAGACGTGCTCAGTATACCCGAAAATTCGGTGTCATCTTTCTTGTTTATTAATGCAATAAGTAATGTTCTTTAATCATGTGTCGTAATTTAACATAATATAATTATTGCCTAAATTTAAAATAATATACGCATTGCTATTTAACGAAAACGGAATGCAGAGACTTAGGTCGTTTAGCGTCGGCTCCCGGGCGCGTGAACTTTGTACTGGCGTATATCCTGCGCGCTTTTATCTTCCGTTAGCGGCGCACTAAGTTTTGCTTCTCCTCAATTTTGTGGGTACGTTTTCTCTCCACTCCACTGACAAACAACGTTACCCTCGGATGATTCTCTCTTTCGTTCTTTCCCTAGCTGGAAGGGTAAAGCCAAGGACAGCGACTACCATTTATGATGGAAGTAGCAAACATTTCTTTCATACAAGTCATAAGCAACAGCACTTTTGAAAATTTAGTGCCGTTTCAGAAAACAGGGTTAAAACTGCTATCAAAATCAGCACTCGTGCTTTTCATACAAGCAGTAAAAATACTTGAAATTAAAAACAGAATTCATTTTTATTTCTTCCTTCTAGCACGTTTCAGTTTCATTCATCCGTTTATTTATACTTTCATGAACATTCTTACATAAAAAATGGCTATTTAATATTCCTCACTTTATTTTCGTTCAAATATTTTTAAACAGCACAAACCAGATTTTCCATCTAAAAATAACACCAACAATTTATGCCGGGAAAACTGTGTTGACAAGCTGGAATTTATAATCAGTATTAGCCTTTAAGCGCCACCCCGGTTTCGCGGCAGTCTACGCGAGGGCTCATGACCATTCGTCAGAGGTGGGGCTGGGTTCGAATCCCTGTGAGGCATGGTCGTTGGGTTTTTCTTACGGCACTGTCTCTCTCCCTTTTCTGGAGTCAGTGGACCTAAATTAGGGACGAGATACTATTTAAAGCCCATTGAGTTGCTCACAGTGGTCGTTTCACCTCTAAAAAAAATATCCTCTAAGAATGACTCTTAACCGTAAAAAAATAAATAAGATACAGAAGGTGAGTCGAAAGTTTTGCAAAATTTGCATAAACGCATGAGCTGTGGCTTGTATGTCACGTGTTTAAACTAGTTCAAGTCGCGCACTGCAGTCAGTCGAAAGGGATATAAAGTGGTAGTCGTTGCTGTGTACAGCATTGCATGTTGTCGTTCTGTCTGTGGTTGGGACGCCTAAAAGATGAACAGCTATAACCGTCTAATTAGGGAACTTTTGCTTTACGAGTTTGAACTCGGCCATAACGCTGCTTAAGCAACACGAAAGATTTGTCATCCGAAAGAGGAAGGTTTCGTGGACCATAGCAACGTAACCAGAGGCTTCAAGAAATTTCGCTGAGGTGAGAGAAACCTCGACGATCAGCCAAGGTTAGGTAGGCCGCGAACCGTGGATTCGGAGGCCGCGCGCCAGGCCGTAGAGGCAAATCCAACAACCAGCACTCAGAGATTGTCAGTCGAGCTGGTCATATCACAGACCACAGTAGTTCGTCACCTTCAGGACCTCGGCAAGGTCTACAGGAGCTGCCTCATTGTCGCTCACAAACTGAAAACAGCTAAAGTAAACTGCCGAATGGAAGTGTGCACGAAACTCGTAGAAAATCCATGCGATGTACGTTTCATCAAGAGAATTGTTATGTCCGATTAAAAGTGGGTCTCTTTCCGTAATCCTAACACACAACGGCAGTGGTTGAGCCCGGGCCTGCTTTCTGAACCTGTTGCCAAGCGTGGGCGCTTCGAGCACAAGGTGATGCGAGGAATCTGGTGAAATTTCGAGGGGATAGTCCATTACAAATTGGTTCCAGATTGTCCGATCATCAACGCCAACCTCTACTCTGAACAGCTGGAGCGGATGTATGCCATTTTGGAGGAGAAGTACCCGGTACTGGTGAACAGATATCGCGCTCTCCTACAGCAGGACAAAGTTCGCCTTCATACTCCGCGAACGACCCGAGCAAAACTCCAGGGACTTCAGGGCATCGAAATGATGCCATACCAAGCATATAGCCCGGAGCTTGCCCAGTCAGATTATAACGTCCATATCCCACTTTTTTCGAAGGCGGCACTTCAACAACCAGGAAGAGGTAGCAGTTGGGGTGAAGGAGTTCTTCGCTTGGAAGGAAAAGAACTGGTACCGCCGCGGAATCGAAGAACTGGCAGACAGAGGGCTAAAGACGGTGCAACACGATGGCCTGTGCTTTGAATGCTAGTCAGGTTACGTCGTAAAGGTACGTATGAAGGCATAAAGTGATCGAAATATTGCAAAACTTTCGATTCACACTCTGTAATAAGGAGAAATACCAGAGACTTTGAAATCCTCATCCATTCTATTTTTAGCACGTCTTTTGTAAAAAAAGATCGTGCTTATGTTATCGGTTTGTCCGTCCGTCCGTCCGTCCGTCCGTCTGTACCCACGGTATCTCTGCAACTATTAGTCCGATTTGAAAAATTAATTTTGCATTCGAAAGCTTGAAATATGCGAATGATGATCCTTCATTTCGTTTTTTTCTTACGATGTACAATTTCGCCGCTAGAGGGCGTAAATGCAGATGATCTGGAATTCAAAAATACGTTTTATGCCACATATTTGCTTCTAAACATCCCATTGAAAAAAATCTTTTATCTTTCGATTCCATTTATGTCGAAGAGCATTTTGGATATAGTTTCTTTTTCAAATTACGCATAGATTTTCCGCTAAGAGGCGTAAAAGTAAATTACATTTTTTTTCAATAACTCTTCTTCTAAAACTCCGATTTGAAAATTTTATTTTTCAGCGGATACATCTCCTGATGCACAATCTTTTGCATATAATTTCGAATTTTTGGTAATTAATACTTTGGCCACCAGGGGACGTACGTGTTAATTTTCGCTTCTGATGTATTTGTCATAAAATCTGAGCTTCTAAAATATCGATTGAAAAAATTCTTTCGTGGCCTGATGCCACTCACACCCATAAACCTTTTCGGAATATTTTCTGCCTAAAATATTCCACATTTTCTCTGCCAGGGGGCGTAGATGTATATCTTATTTTTATCAAGATCTCGACTTCTAAGAGTCCGATTAAAAAAATTCTTTCTTTGTTGGATAGTGTTTCTAGTGTGACATTTTTTCTTATAAATTCAAAATTTTCAAGTAATTCATAGACTTTCCGCTATGGGGCGTAAAAGCAAATTGCGTTTTCCCCTATATCTCTGCTTCTAAATCTCCGATCTGAAAAATTCTTTCTGCACCGGATACAGCTCCTGATGGGAAATCTTTTGCGCGTAATTTCAAATGTTTGTAAAAAATTGTTTGGCCACCAGGTGGCGTAAATCTTAATTTCCGCTTCTGATGTATTTGCAGCAAAATATGAGCTTCTAAAATATTTTTTGAAGAAAAAGTAATTTGTAGAGCGATACTACTCATGTCGACTAACCTTTTACGCACAGTTTCTTCTTAAAATAATGCATGGTTTCTACGCCACGGGGCGTAGATGTATTTCTTATTTTTGTCAATATCTCGACTTCTAGGGGTCCGATTTGAAAAATTTCTTCTTTGTTGGATAGTGTTTTCCGTGTGACATGTTTTTCATCTAATTTCAAATTTTCAAGTAATTCATGAACTTTCCGCTAGGGGGCGGAGAGGTAAATGGCGTTTCCCCCTATATCTCTGCTTCTAAATCTCCGATCTGAAAAATTCTTTCTGCACCGGATACAGCTCCTGATGCGAAATCATTTGCACATAATTTCTAATTTTTGTAAAAAAAAATGGTTTGGCCAGCAGGGGGCGTAAACCTTAATTTCCGCTTCTGATGTATTTGCAGCAAAATATGAGCTTCTAAATTCTCGATTGAAAATAACATCATTTGTATACCGATGCTACACATGTCGACAAATCTTTTAGAAACATTTTCTTCTTAAAATAGTGCTCGGTGTCTACGATAGGGGGCATAAATGAATATCTTATTTTTGTCAATATCTCGACTTCTAAGAATCCGATTTAAAAAATTCCTACTTTGTTGGATAGTATTTCTAGTGTGACATGTTTTTCCTATAAATTCAAAATTTTCAAATAATTCATAGACTTTCCGCTATGGGGCGTAAAAGTAAATTGCGTTTTCCCCTATATCTCTGCTTCTAAATCTCCGATCTGAAAAATTCTTTCTGCACCGGATACAGCTCCTGATGGGAAATCTTTTGCGCGTAATTTCAAATGTTTGTAAAAAATTGTTTGGCCAGCAGGTGGCGTAAGACTTAATTTTCGCTTCTGATGTATTTGCAGCAAAATATGAGCTTCTAAAATCTCGATTGATAAAAAGTCTTTTGTGAACCGATACTACTCATGTCGACAAACATTTTAGGAACATTTTCTTCTTGAAATAATGCATGGTTTCTACGCCAGGGATGTAGATGTATATCTTATTTTTGTCAATATCTCTACTTCTAAAAGTCCGATTTGAAACATTCCTTCTTTATTGGATAGTGTTTCCGATGCGAAATGTTTTTCCTGTAAATTCAAAATTTTCAAGTAAATCATGAAGTTTCCGTTAGGGCGCACAAAGGTAAATTGCGTTTTCTGCTCCTAAAACTCTCATATGAAAAATTCTTCCTGTATCGCATACAACACCTGACGGAAAATATTTTTCAAATAATTTCTAATGTTTGGTAAAGAATGGTTTGGCCACCAGGGGTCATAAGTGTTAATTTCTACTTCTGATGTATTTGTTGCAAAATCTGGACTCCTGAAAACTCGACTAAATGGTTTTTTCTTGAAGCGACACCGCTCATATGGATAAACCTTTTGTGAATACTTTTTTCCTAAAATAATGCATGTTTTCCCACCAAGGGACGTAAAGTCACATTTTATTTTTGTCGATAACTCTGTTTCTAAGAGTTCGTAAGCTCACGATACCGTTTACACCAATATCTGAGGGATTTAAGACCCGATTGAAAAACTTCTTTCTTCCGTCAGATACTATTGTTTTCCATACCGGTTCCATTGATTTTTAATAGCTTTGATAAATTTAATTTGCGTCAGTACAGATTCAAAAGACGTGCTTATTACACCCGAAAATTCGGTGTCATCTTTCTTGTTATCCTCTCTCATTAAATTGCCGAAAATAATTTGAGAGGTTTAGAAATTATGGAAAAAATGACTAAAAATACGCAAGTAGTTCAGGCAGCGATCCAAGCGTGTTACGACGTTATTTTTCGAAGATCTTATATCGATGGCTAAGAGATCACACAATTTTGGGGTACGGCGCTTATGTCGGTGTGGACCTTACAACGAATTTGTTTCGTGAATAGCGATTTTCGTCAGGCGCGGCTCTTACGCCTATGCGGCCCATAGCCCGAAAATTATGGTATTTTTTTTTCTTTCTTTTTTTGATCGGAGGTTTAACGACAACCGTGAGCAACTCGATGGGCTATAAGCAGTCGCTTGTCCCTAATTTAGGGTCACTGGTTCCAGGGAAGGGAGACAGCCAGTACCGTAAGACAAACCCAAACTTTCATGTCTCATCGGGATTATAACCCGGACCCCTTTTGGACGAATGATCAGAGGCCATTGCTTAGACCACGGCGCCACCGGGGCGGCAATTATGGTTTCTTGTTGTATGGTGGATGTGAGGGATGATACGAACAACAGGCTTTGTGAAAATGGAATTCCGAAACACTGCAGTCGCCCTCCGGCCCACTCCACATCTTTCTTTGAAAAAATGGTGCCCTCTAGCGGTAACTCTCGTAAACTAATTCTTCCTTCTACGTATAATAAAAAGGTGCTAGTTGTATCAAATTATGCTTGCTATTTTTTCTTAATGTCGCAAGCATAATTTGATACAACTCGCACCGCTTTATTATACGTAGAAGCAAGAATTAGTTTACAAGAGTTACTGCTAGGGGGCACCATTTTGTGAAAAAAAGGATCAGCAGATCATTTCTTTGTAAAAGATTTAGAAATCGCTCGCATCATTTACGCTTTCCAACCGTAGGTTGAAGAAGCGTATATGCTCCAGCTTTGTCAACCTGTCTGTCCGTCCGTCCGTGCGCACGATAACTCGCGTAAAAATGGTTCGATTTCGATGAAATTTTAGTTTGCGGTAGGGAACAACCTGTGGACGAAACCTGTTGAAAATGGACGAAATGGGGTCAAAGGTCAGGATATAGGAGCGGGATTCATTCCATTTCCCTTATGCGTCATAACTTACCTAAAAATGCTTCGATTGAGACAAAACTTTAGTATGTTATTTCGGAGGTATACTGAACTGGGTTTGTTGAATATCGTTGAAATGGGGTTAAAGGTCAGGACACAGGAGCCAGATTTATTCCACAGCCATTATCCTCATAACTTGCCTAAAAATGCTTATATTGCCACAAAACTTTAGTATGTGCTTTGAGAAGTACACTGAACCAAGTCTGTTTAATATCATCAAAATGGGGTCAAAGGGCAGGGCACAGAAGAGAGATTTATTCCACAGCCATTATTCTCATAACTTGAGTAATAACTTGAGTAATGATTTCTTGTATGGTATCATAATCAATGCATTGCATAATTTTACTAACTTGTTTTGACTCTGGAAAGAAGTATCTTCTATGCAATACTTCTCATTTACGTAACACTGGGATTAATAATAAAAGAGGAGTTGATTACAAGTGGTCTTGTCTTCTAAGATAAAAAAAAATACCCCGTGAAACCCTCTACAAAGTGAACTCCAATGACAATCTCAGAAGTCCCCGTATCCCTCTCCACTGAAGGCGAGGGGAGCGCGGAGATCATCACACAGAAACTCGGGAAAAACTCTCTCTTACCCATTTTACAATTGGAACAGCCTCGAGAGGAGTCGGACTGTGAAGAAAAAAACACATACAGTTTTTCACACTTTCATGCACTCAGACATTTTCACTACTATTTCTTCGTATATTCCATACACACCCATTCGCAGTGTTCTGGAACACACAGACATCCAGGAGCCGCGTCGAAGGCCAGCAGGCACTGATGTTCTTGCCACATGCAAATAAACAAAACTCCAAGGTGGATTAAAAATTCTAAGGAAGGGAAGGCCGTGACACTTAATTAAGTGACGTCAGACTTTCCGCCAGGTTCAGTTATATTTAGTTAAAACTTCTTTTTCAAAGAAAATAGCTGTTTCGGTGAGACGTATTTATCTTACCCAATTATTGTTTGTTTCGAGTCAAAAGACATTAAGAAGATAAAGTTAAGATAACCGTTTTCTTCTGATCTGTTTTAATTCAATAAAAACGTAATGGAGAAAGTTTAAGGCATCTCACAATAACTGGTGTTTAATTTGAAAAAAACAATTTTAAGGAAATATAACTGGACCAGACGCAAAGTGTGACATAACTTAATTAAATTTCATAGCCTTCTCTTCTCGAAGGCCCAGGGCCGTAGCTAGGTCCCAGAACCGAACGGGGAGGGGGGTCATAAGGAAGGGCAGAAAGGTCATCTGTGGAGATCTACGTTCAACTACAAACTGAATTTTTCCGGGAACACAGACGCAAATTTTGCTTTGTTTTTAATATCCTTTTGTTAATTTACTTCATTAGCAAATAGTTACGCCGAAAAGTATAAATAAATAGATAAAATACGAAATATGAAATAAAAGGGGGAGAAAGTAAACAGAAATCTCTCCGAATATGAAAAATAAATCACATTCGTTGAATTTGTTTTGATGGTAGTTGAGCAGCTCCTTCCTTACCGCTGCAGTCGAAATAGTTCCCATCTAGCGGGTTTTCCCCCTTTTTTCTCTAGTCAAGTCTATTTTCGTGAATACACGCAATGACATTGGAGATTTACAGATGCCATGCTTCAACTCTTTCTACTTCTCTTCTTCGGTTCTAATTTTTCTCGATCTTTAATCCCGCATTCTCCTTCGCTGGTATTCCGTGGAAACCACTTCTTATCGTCGTCAATAGCTATACCACCCCTTTCCCTCCCTAAAACCAAGAGCGCCAGAATCCCGAAAAAAAAATTCCTTTCTCCAGCACAAGCTTCGTAAAACCAATCTTACTGGACGAAAAACAATGAACGAGAAGATGTTGAAAGCTCTTTTTCTCTCTCACACGCGCCATGAATTCCCTTTAGCACTCTTTTCCAACGCATAGAGGAATAAAATCAACTAAAATGTCCCATCGACAGCACTTTGTAGGCAACGAACTATCTGGAAGTTTTTAAACAGCAGCTTAGCCTCTCGTAGTCACTTACTAAATGACGAACAGGGGTTTAACTTTCTGTCCAACTTGCTTTCACCTCGGTTACTGTTTCTTTTTGTATTTTTTCAATGTTCTTTAATTTTTTACGTTTCACCAAAAAAAAAAAAAAAAAAAAACGATACAAAAAAATAGGACTTTTCTCCTTTGTGGCCCAAGACACCAACAAGACTTACTACGACGTGGCAAAGAATTATTGGCGAAGCTGCTCCTATTGATTCACAATCAGTTTTAAAAGTAATTTCTCTGTAGTTATTCATCATTTGTGCTGTATTATAGCGGGGGGGGACCGGAAAGTAATGTCGTTTTTAGCAAAGAAGTAAAACACTGTTTGTAGAAGAAGAAATTTATTTCTTAATCACTTATATGATCGCCATTATCGATCACACATGCCTATCGTGAAACCAAACTTTCAATGCCGTCTTTATAAATAGACGTTGGCCGTGATGCAAAGACGTCCGAGAGCCCACTTTGGCATAATTAATATTGCGGAATGCTTTCGCATTAAGAAAGTGCTGCAGAAATCTGGACAAATGGTAATCAGATGGGGTTATGTCAGGGGAATAAGGGGTATGGAACAGAACCTCCCAGCCAAAATCTCTGATGGTCTGCTGTGTCCGTCTCGCCGTGTGAGGTCTCCCTTTGTCATGCTGGAGGATGACATCTTTTCTGTTGACCAGTGCTGCATGTTTTACAGTAAGAGCTTGCTTCAAACGGTCCAGTTGTTGACAATAGATGTCTGCCGTCACGTTCTGTCTGGGTTCCAAAAAGCTCAAAGTGAGCTATGCTAGCGGTAGTCCACCAAACACAGAGCAAAAAATTTTTGGGTTGTAGGCCTGGTTTTGGGGGTAGGAACTGGTGTCTGATATTCACGTAAAGAACCCACTTTTCAACTCCAGTGACAATTCGATTAAGAAATGGATTATTTTCCTGTCGGCTGAGCAAAGAGTTGCAGATGGTGGAACGATGGGTTTTGTTGTCATGTGAAAGTTGGTGTGGGACCCAAACTCCTTGTCTATAGAACTTCTCCATTTTTTGCAGGTGCTCTTGAACAATAGACCATGACGCATTAAGATGTTGGTATAATTTATCAATGGTTTGACAAGAATCTGCCTCAACGGCTTCACGCAGCAGGTCATTGTCGAGCTCCATGGGCCTTCTTGCACGTTGGGCATCAGAGAGGTCAAAATCGCCCGACCCGAATTGGTCGAACCAGTGCTGGCACTTGTGGATATTTAACGCATTCCGATAAACAGCGCAAAAGTTATTGGAGGCCAAGGTTGCATTGTTCCCCTGGTGAAATTCATACAGAATACAATGACAAAACATGGCTCTCCTCGGGTTTTATGTCACTCATTTTATTCTGCAAATCTGGAAGACGAAAACATCTACATACGTTAAAGGCGAATAGTTCATTCACTTGTACATGCACTTACTTTACGTTGAACGTAACTCACAACTGTTCCCCAAACATTTAGCTCCCCAAAAAACGATGTTACTTTCCCGTTCCCCCAATATTTGAATTTTCCATGTCGTTAAAAAATATATTGCTTGACAAATTGAACAAAAGCATTTATACTTATAATGAAATACAAGTCACTTTTTTGGGGGATGTTGCTTGCCTGGCGGGAGGACTTGAGCCCCTCTAACCCGCTACTTGTCACGGTCTTGCAAAAGCCACGTCTTAACATTGTGGCCAGACACTGTACTGTTACTGAAATGCCAGCATACTTCTCTCCCCCAGCTTTCTTCCATTTAGAAATAGCTGTAAATGGGAAATGAGTAATTTATTTATGTTTTCTTCAGCCCCTTCATTCACGAAAAAATACGAGCATGTTTCCATTGAAGGTAATGCATGATCCCGTAGAATGTCTGAAAACGAAAAATGTTGTCCTAAGTGCGTACATAAAATTGAAGTAAAAGATTTATGGTTCGTGGAAAACACATTCGTTAAATCATGGTGATGGCGAGGGGGAATAATAAAAGATAAGGGTTCTCCCTCAGCCGATTTTACGTTTTTGTTTCGAAACGAAGCTGTCAACAACTTTAGAAATAATGTGCCGACGTAGATTGTTTATTTTCAATATTCTGCTTAGAAACTTCCAGTGACTTTAAGAGGAAATTTAGCTTCAAGCTGCAACACATGGAGTTTTCGTTATTGAATCTGAAGGCGCTAGGAAAGATTTTCTACGACTTTCCTTCCAGGAGATATATTCTTTGTTTTTCCACCAAGAGATTTTCTGCTTTAAAAAAAGATCCTCTTTCACCGACCGAGTCTCAACTACTGAGAAGGGAATCTTCTTTTGAACATTCTTCTTTTCAAATATTAAAAAAAAAAAAAAAAAAAAGAAAAGGAAAAAAAAACCTGAAATGTTAATTTTTTTAATGAAGGCATTTGTTACGATTTGATTTCGTAAATTAATCATACTCGTTACAGCAATGGAATGTTTATTAAATAAAGATAGAAGATTTGTCTAAACACATAACTTCTACTATGTATTATCATTGCCTATTTCCTGGAGAGAAGCTTGACCTTTTCGATACTGTTACAAAATTCTCACAATGAAAATCACATGGACCAACGCATAACAGCAAAATACCATAATTAATGTCAAAGGTATAACAAGAAATCTCCACACTTTTACTGTCAAAAACCTTGCATCTAGAACATTATCTGTTTGTTTGAAACACGCCATGAAGATACAAAAACATAAAAGTAATCCGCCAACTAATCGTAATATAATGTTCTACCACATGCGGTAGGTAACTCGTAAAACAGACTCAAGAAAAGCACTGTGATGGCACAGAGACTCGGAACTACGATCTCGGAAACGACGCGGCTTGTGGGTTGTTCACGTGCCGCTGTAGTGAGTACGTATCAAAAGTGGTGCACAGATGGCCAAACGACGGACCATCGCATCGTCCAGCCGTGCGTCATCCGCAGTTCATTGATGCCATAGGGGGAGCGGAGACTGTCGCATTGTTTAGAGCGACCTCAGAGCCACATTGCGACAAATCACCCGCAGATACAACACTGGTGATGAGGGCAATGTGTCCCAGCTCACAGTTCATTGCGGACTTCTGCGCATAGGCCTGCGTAGCCGAAGACCCCCAGCCGGGTCCCCATACTCACTGCACGTCATCGCCGACAAGGATGAAATGTCCCCAAGCTCATCGAGATTGGACTGTGGATGATTGAAAGAAAGTTGCCTAGTCTGACGAATCCCGATTCCTGGTGCATCACGTAGGCGGCCGAGCGCGGATACGCCGATTACCAACGGAGGCTATGGCACCTGGATGCACTGTTGGGCGGAAACAGGCTTCGTAAGGCGGTGTTATGCCGTGGGCGATATTTTCTTGGGACACTTTAGGCCCCATTATCCAAATAGCACAATCCCTGACGGCAGGCAGGTGTCTGAACATCGTTGCGGACCAAGTTCACCCATTCAATGCAACTGTTTTCCCTGCTGGTGATGGCCATTACCCACAATATAATGCTCCATGCCACACTGCCAGAATCATCAAGGAGTGCTTCGAGGAACATGCTGGTGTCTTTATGGTGCCAGTTACCCCAAGATACCTGTCGCCACCTCATTGAATCGATGCCTTACCGAGTGGCCGCTATTTTGCGGGCTAAAGGGGGTCTTACAGCTTATTACGTAGGTGGTCATAATGATCAGCGTTGTTTCATATACATAGCTCATACATACACACCTTAAAATTGTCCTACCTACAAGGAGTCAGTGTCTTCCTCTTCTTCTTAGTGAGTTGACATCAAGGAGGTTAGAAGTAAGAGGAGGTGGCAACAGCCCCTCTCCTTGTGCTTCTGGCGTGACCCCACCTTTTATCAGCTGACTACGCCAATGCGCCCAACCTAAGAATCGCTTTTTCGGACCCTTACTCTACCCATAAAGGCATGAAAAAAAAATGAGGCTGAAATATTCATTCCCATAATAAAAAATTTCCAGAATAAACAGGAAAATATATGTTGGTATTTCTTTACAAAATTGAACAAAACAGTGATTTTTTCAGCGGAAGTGCATAGTGCGCATGGTTACTTACTGCCCATGTGGAAGTAACCATGCATACTGCCCATGTGCAAGTAACCATGTTTAAAATATAACCAAAAGCCTAATGTTAAGAAATAAAAAGTCCGAAATATTCCTTCTTTCCATGCTTGGTTTGCATGCGCTAAGCAAAACTGCTTAAGCCACAGGAAGTGACGTCACGTTCTCGAACTCTCCCAGCGCAGACACCCACCAATATAGAGAGAGGGCAGAAACAGCTGATCTGTTTTGGCTTCACTCAAAATGGGTCCCTTCACCTCCTCTTCTTCTAACCTCCTTGGTTGACATCCACTGCAGGGTATAATCTTCCTCCAATCTCTTTCAACTTCCTCGACCCTTAGCTTCAGTCCACCATTTAGCACTTCTAAATTTCTGAAGATCATCTCTCCGTCTTGTTCTCGGAAGCCCTCTTCGTCTTTTTCCATCTACCGATTGCCATTCTGTTATTAATCGTGTCTATCGTTCATCTTTCAATCTTCCAACAAGTCCATCCCATTTCCGCTTTCATTCTTTTATTAATTTTATAATATCTGTTATTCTTGTTCTTTCTCTTATAAGTTAATTTTTAACTCTGTCTCTTCTTGTTATTCCTAAGATTTTTTCCTCTAACGTTCTTACTAATAGTCTTATTTGTTTTACATTGTCGTCCTGTGATACTCCACGTTTCACTTCCATAAGTAAACAGGCGATAATATATGCATTGAAGATTTTTCTTTTTAAATACAATGGAAGATCACCGTTTAGGTAGTCTTTAAGTATCCAAATAGCTCTATTGCCCTGGATAATTCTTCTACTGATTTTCGTTTCTTGTCATTCTTTAAAAGTGAGTACTCGGTCTAAATAAATGTATTAGTCTACTTTTTCAATTTCTTTTCTTTCTATCAAAATCTTTTCTGTATCCTTTTCTATAGCGTTCAGCGTTTCGGCATGCAAATTGGTAGATGTATGCAAGCAGTTGGGATATGCAAATCATTCGAGTGTACAACAAATCATGTGATATGTGCAAGAGTTAAAATGGCAGACACGGGCCGCCGAATCCATGTCGTATCCCGTGTTCCAGATTGTTCGCCGAATCCATGTCATATCCAGTGTTCCAGAACGTCCGCCGAATTCATGTCGTATCCCGTGTTCCAGATCGTCCGCCGAATCCATGTTGTATCCCGTGTTCCAGATTGTCCGCCGAATCCATGTCGTATCCCGTGTTCCAGAACGTCCGCCGAATCCATGTCGTATCCCGTGTTCCAGATTGTCCGCCGAATCCATTACGTATAACGTGTTCCAGATCGTCCGCCGAATCCATGTCGTATCCCGTGTTCCAGATCATCTGCCGAATATAAGTCCTATCCCGTGTTCCAGATCATCCGCCGAATCCATTTCATATCCAGTGTTCCAGATCGTACGGATAATATCAACGGAATGTTGAGGGCTGCAACACCGTACACAAGGTCTAAAGATGACCTTATTGCCAACAATATCAGTAGCTGGAGGTGTTTGAGAGAGGAAGGATTGTAAAACAAAGTGAAGCTGGTTGGTCACTTCGCCAGATCGTTGCCCATGTGAATCAGGATGCCAGAAGTTGAACGTTGTTGGTTACGGTGTTTGTTAGATAGCACCACATGTCGTTGTAGCGTGACCGTTGTAGTCATGTAGACGTCAGTTCACATTGATCTTTGTATTCATCTCGAGACCATTGCGGAGCTACAAGTTCTTGCAGAGAGTACTCCACGGGTTGTAGCTGCGACTATCGGTATTCCCTTCAGAATTCAGAACAGTGAAACGAAGACTGGCAGAAACAATTCCGTCTCTTCCGGCAGCCATTGTGTTGACTACCATTAACTGTAGGTAACCTCCGAGCGCAGCTGGAATTGTGTCGTATTTGAGCAGCGTGGTGACAAGAATAGCACCATGTCGTGCTCAACCATGAGTCCCGATTCTGCCAGGTGGCCACATGGAGAATGCAGTTATCGTCAGTGAGCAGCACGCTGCTCCAGAAGCAGGCATCCTCGTATGGGATGCCATTTGTTACGCCACTGGAGCATTCTTGGTAGTTTCGCCCTGGAGCATACTTGGGCGCTATCATAGTGGTAGTTTCATCCTGGAGCATACTTGGGCGCTATCTTGCAAGGAACCAAGGGACGTACGGCAGCTTCCAGTTATAGGTTTTTGAAGAAATTAGAACACGCAGAAAGACAAACAAACAAATAATTAACCCAAAGGTTCATATCTTCTTTTCAGGTACATTTATCTTTGCCTAAATAAATGTCAAGTTTCAATTTTAAAGCACTGGCTGTCCTATAGATTTAAGCTATTCGGCCTTTTGGCTCCGAGTTGTAATACGTTCGCTCTCCAATCGCCGTCTCTCTGTGCTACTGAGGAAAAGCGCAAGGCCACATGGGGATTCCCAATGGATAATGTACAGAAACAGTCAATCACTCACCGAGAATTACGTACACGACAGATGCCAACGTTTATTCACAGCAGCCGCAGATCTGCTATGTACAAGAGGGTGATTTCTTCAAGTGATTTATTTTAGTTTTGTACAAAATAATTATATGTATTGTTAAATATATTATTTGAAAAGTTAAAACTACAGAGCTCTCAGTACGAGCATCACTTTTCTAGACACTCTCCTTGACCCCCCTCCCCACCCATCCACCACATACACACACACACCGCGAAAAGTGCATCCTGCGTCGTGTTTGAAATCGTGGGAAAGTTACTGCTCTTAGGGGCGCTGAACTAAATCTTGCGGGGGGGGGAGGCGTATGTTGTGCTAGTTACGCCACTGAGTTATGGTAGCTGGTCACTTCTGCTACACATAATGGCGACAGTCAAGCTATACGTGGATGCCATTTTACAACCTGTGTTTCTGGACTGCATTCAGGAGACCGTTTTCAGCAAGAAAACGCAAGACTACACACTGCAAACACCTCTCGTTCGTGCCTACAAGGAGTTCATAAGAGTTTATGGCCATCACTTATCGAGCATAGTATGTACGAGACTTCACTGAGCAACACTTGTAAACCTCTTCTCGGCAGCAACATATGCCGATTAACTATGGTACCAATCAAGCGTTGTGTGTTTCCAGAAATCCCAGGAAGCCATTAGAGGGTTGTATCCCTCCATTGCACAATATGGTGGTCGCACAAGTTATTGACTGTCGTCATGAAATCCTGTCGTACTGAACTGCCTTGAATATTAAACTATGTATTATCCAATATAAATTTGAAAGATGTGTATTCGTTTGTTGGTGTAAATAGGACATGAATGTTATGTCAGATAATATCCGAAAACTTGAAATTTTCATCGTCCTGGAGCATACTCGGGCGCTATCCAGGAAACGCGGATTCAATTCCAGCTCCAGAACGACGAAATTTTCAAGTTCTCGGTTATTATCTGACATCACATCCGTGTCTTATTTACATCAATAAACGGATTCACGTCTTCCAAATTAGTATTGCACAATGGTGTAAGCCAGTATTTCATTCATTGATATTCTGTCCTTCCGGGCAATCACGGGAATTAATTCTTAACCTCCAGATTCGCTATATATGAATGCCGGTTGCTTCGGCTAGCGAATCCTGTGATGGTTATATTCAAATTAACCAGAAACTTGAAACTCTGTCTTTCTGGGTGGTGTAGTGTTTAGCATACTCGGGCGCTATCCGGGAGATGCGGGGTCGATTTCCGCTCCAGAAGGACGAAATTTTCAAGTTTCCTGATATTATCTGACTTACCATCCAAGTCATGTTTACACCAATAAACGGATTCCCATCTTCTAAATTTGTATTGTACACGAAATTTTCAAGTTCTCGGTGTAATCCCGTATTTCATTTCATTAATATTAAAACAATATTTAATTAACTAACTATTTATTCCATTCTTTCGGAAGCAAAGGAATGTTTATTGTTCTAAACGTATATTATTTCCAGCAGTCAAAAATATTTTTTTAGAGATACCCTGATTTGGCGGCAATAAATTGTAGCGTATGAGAGAGCATTACTTCCTTTATCTACAACAGCACCATTAATAATAATTTTAATTATAACAATAATACAATCATAAAACGGAAATGATGTCATACGAAAGAAACGCGACGAGAATATGGAGAAAAGGGACTAGCAATGCTAAAGTCCCTCTCGCAACAGCGGTTATATTATCACAGTTCATGTCTATTTGAACATACGCAAGCTCCAAATACACCAGCAGTTAAGTTTTCTTGAATGATTTACGTTCAAATATAAAGCTGTTTCGAAATGCATAATTTAATGACTACGAGAGAGTCTCAGTAATCAATAAATCGTCTGATCTTTCCGTATGATATCTGTTTCAAATCTTACGTTTCACTGATGTGGATTTAATCCTCTCGCGTTGAACGTTATAACAGCAATAAGTACTTAAATTTACTCCTCTATGGAAAATGCATTATGCTTTGCATGATGAAGCTAAAATTGGCACAGAATCAATAGGCTTTGAAACTCATTCCTACCAAGCAATTAGTGACTTTAGCGGAAACTTTGTAGGTATTATTTAATAACGGGAAGATAAAGATGACATTTAATTTTCGAGAAGCGATGACCGTCAACAAGAATAGGTCATTTGCTTTTAATTTTAGTGCCGTTGGGAGCAGCAAAAGTGAATCAAATCTTTTTCCCAGGATGTTTGCATTTCATTCCTTTCAATTTAATTTTATAAACGAGTTTCTGTGGGGGAATTAAGAGGGAGAAATGTGTTTATCTTAAATACCTCAATTTTTTAAATGTAACCCTCATTCGTTGTCAGGAGTAATTCCAGAGAACTAGAGACCACGTGGGATGAATTTGACAGCCTACATGATCGTTGTTCTTGCTAGTTTTAGAGTGCACAATTTCGAACAATTATTGTAGCTTTCGAATAATTGGGCTGGTTTGACGCTCAATTATTTTGAAAAAAAAACCCAGTCCATTTTATGGCCCACTTCCAGAGCATGACGATCTAGTTCCGTTTTATTGCAAATATTTAGAATAACTGTTTTTTTATTCTACCGGTGTTTAATATGCGTCCTGTTTCACCAATATAAGGTAAATCACAGGAATATTTTACACTATAAATTACTCCTTCTTGAAGTAAAACGTCTTTTTCTGATTGTTTCAAAGAAGGTAAGTTATTTTAAATTCTGTTCTTTAAACCTGGAGCTAATCGTTGTATTGTTTGTTAATGTTATTTAGCTATTTAGAAATACCTCTATGTTGAGTAGCCTTTTATTATGAATACAGTGCTGCTATTGTTTGATAAGTCGGGCAGCTTGACTTTTGCTTAAAGGTGTTACTTTTCATTACATTTTTAGCACGTCTTTTGAAAAAAAAGATCGTGCTTAAGTTATCGGTTGGCATCAGTACTTCTTTTGATGCCAAAAAGTATGTCCAAAAGTACAAAAATTGTAACACAAGTTTTCCCGTCAGCCAGCCTATGAACATGATGTTTCAAAATTGTTTTTATAGCGGTACTTGTGTATCTTAGATACATATGTATGTATAGAAATAAATCAGCTCTTACTGAATGCATTTGTAACGATGTAAAATCACTTGCATTCACGCACGAGGGGCCATACAACGGAATTACTTCACCTATTTTGTGATATAAGCAAAAATGAGATAAATATTAATGCATATGCATGAGGCGAAATTATCCGTCTGTCACCGTACGTTTGGATATCTGTACATACACACCTCTTCTGAACAGCTTAGAAACAAATGAAAGCTTGTACGTCGCCATCCGTATATAATCCCACATTCATGGGGGACATTGAAATTGACTACTCAACTACAGAGAACATATCTTAGTTCTGTTTACTAGCAGGTTATAAGTTGTAGGTTACACACTAACATCTTGAAGACAAAGGAGACGATGACAAAAAATGCAGGTTAATATGTTAAAGATTACTAACTAAAACGTGACATCTTGTAGAAATATTGCAGGCTACTCGATGTTATCCCGTAGGGAAACAAAATTCCCTAAGAGGCAAATAGTCCATTCCTTTAACAGGGAATACCTGAGCTTTTCCAGGTCCAATGCCGGCCTTGAGATACGTGCTTTCCTGCGTTGCAGCGAGTTTGCACATTTTCTGTCAGATCTAAGTCTGGTGAACGAAGTGGTTACTGCATACAAACGATATCCTTGCTTTTTTCTACGTTATCTCCCATGAAAGCTGCACTATGTGGGCGAGGGTTGTCATTCATTAAACGGAAGCAGAAGATTGCACGAGGAGGAGAAAGAGTTACTATTACCGAATGTTACCACTATACCTCCGAACTGGGACTGATCTCACGTCTAAGATGTATAAAAGTGCTCTGCCTCAGCACACAAGCACCCAACCGACGATAGCTAGACATATATCAGAAATGTATAGCGGCTTTTACCGTATCCTTAACTACATGTAAGTGCATTTTCAACAAGAAGTCGTCTACAGGGAAAAACTAAACTCATCAATGAACAGCATAGCGCACCACTGTTGAGTGTCCAGTTGTAGGCAAGAAAATAAAAATTCATGATGGTGTGACGCTGTTTTTGAAACACTCAGCAGGGACCGAATGGAATACAGACCACATTTGTGTAATCTTTTGATCAATATCTTGCACGACACATGTCACCTTACTACGGAGGTTGCATCCAAAGACAATGATTGCAACCTTACTCATGGTTCTATAAAAATGCGGTTTAAGCCAAATATCTGCAACCCTTTGATGTAAACTTATGCACTCCAAGAAGAGACATCCTTGCAGCTCTTTTTCACTTTTCTGGAATTGCCTCTAAAGACTGCGCATGACATCCTTGTTAACTTTCATCAACGTTACATCGTCAGGCTGGGTGTGGTTGGATTTGAACATTTGGTAAACGTTCCAGAAGAACTTCCACGGTTATGCAGCAGACAGTAGCGCTGGCTTCTGCCCATTCATCGGATTAGTGTCCGGGTTCGTGCCCCAATGCTGCAAAGACAACGACTGGCCTACCGCACTGGCTCTGTCCTTTCGCTGGAAGAAACCGTAATCATAATCACTGAAATAAACCTTCATCATAATATATCAGTTAAATGTGAATCAATGAAATAAATTATTCACCCTAGTGTAATTTTAATAAGTTAGTAAAATCATGCAATGTATTGATTATGATACGCTTTCCAACATACCAAAAATCATTTCTCAAGTTATGAATATAATGGCTGTAGAATAAATCTCGCTTCTATGGCCCTACATTTGACCCCATTTCGTTAATATTCAACACAACCGGTAGAGAATACTTCCGAAACAACATGATAAAGTTTTATCTCAATCGAAGCATTTTTACGTAAGTTATATCGCATAAGGGCGATGGAATGGATCCCGATCCTATGTCCTGACCTTAGATTCCATTTTATCCATTTTCAATAGGGTCCGTCTCCAGGTGGTCCCCTACCACATACTAAAATGTCATCGAAATCGAACCATATTTACGCAAGTTAAGACGCATAAGGGCAATGAAATGCATCCCGCTCCTATGTCCTGACCTTTGACCCTACTTCACCCATTTTCAATAGGGCTCGTTCCTAAGTGGTCCCCTGCCACATACTAAAATTTCATTGATGTCGAACCATATTTACGCGTTATGACGCATAATGAAATGGATCTCGCTTAATCCCATTTTCAATAGGGTTCGTCCACAGGAGGTCACCTACCACATTGACATTATTGACCCCATTAATCTGATTTTCAATAGGGTTCGTCCCCAGGAGGTTCCCTACGACATGCTAAAATTTCATCGAAATCGAACCATTTTTACGCTAGTTATCGTGCGGACAGACGGACAAAGCTGGAGCATATACGCTTCTTCAACCTACGGTTGGAAAGCGTAAATGAGAGATACTTTCAAGTTTGTTTATGGTTATTGCTAATGACATATCATTAAAGAGCCAATGATTTACCCGAAAGTTCTTGATCACTTTTCTTCTTTACGCTTCATGCACGTCGATTATAACATCATGTAATGTAGTTGGCCTTCAAAGGTTGAAAAACTCCTTGCTTATAATATTCGTTCTTCCGGTCATGAAACATCGTATTTTTTTTTATTCACAGGACAAAAAACGCTGATTTCATCTTGCCGTCTGAGAAGTAACAGAGCTCGTCATCTGCATAAAAACCACTCAAAGGTAAACAACATACAACACATTCATACACTCAATTAAAACCACTATGTACATAATTACACTATTTACGTTCCCTGGCAGTCAAATCCTTGTCAACTGTGACTAAAGTAGTGCTCCATCTGCCTCAAACACCGCATAAAACCTACCGCAGCTCAAGCAAATAATATCTAACGAGAAGAAGTTCAGGCTCAGCGAGACGTAACTAGCGCAGCTGTATCTTCAAGGAAAACATGCAGTGCACAGAAGCCAACATACAGGCTGATCGATTGATGCCGGTGCAGACTGCGCATGCGTATTTCTGTTGACTTCAATTCTTTGGGATACTTTGGGTAAAGAACAGTCAGCCGTCAGCCGAGCTACTCAGACTCGCAGCACGTGATTGTAACCTTCTCGGTAGCATAATCACTTAGCAAATCAGATATGTTAGTTTTGTTTCGCCAACCGGGTTAGTTAAGTCTTCTGTTTGTTCTTCAGTTTTTCAGAAATATTTTCAGTAATGCCAAATACTAGGGAATGTCTGCATTTTGTACGTATCCTTAGGCTTAACTGTAATATTTGCTGAAATTTAATCTAAATAGTAATACTAACGTTATTGCATATTTTTCTCACCAAAATAAGGGATGGGCGGGATATCAGAAAACAACAACAACAACAAAACTGCTCTAAGCAACCCCGCACGGGGATAACTGGTTTTCCAGTTATTTGGGGAGCAACGCCCCCACGGCCCGAGCTGACCTTGTGGCGGTTTTTTGCTTTCTTGTTTTTGTGCTTTCACGTTACCGCAGGGACAGCTGTTCATCCAGCTGATGGGGAGTAGCGACCCCACTGCCCCAGCCGACATGTTATGTTTGATTCTTCCCATTACAACTTTGTGTTGCCACCACCTCGACAGCACCCGCCTCAGTTGTTGGTTGCTGAGGTTGTGATTATGCGCCAGCCGTTTCCTTTCCTCTGGCTTTCCTCTCCCTTTCCTGTTTTTACTTTCTTCTCCACTACCTGTTCTTCTTTTCTACTCCATTTTCTACTCGACTTGCTTCTCCATTTTCTGTTCCTCTCTTGTTTTTCCGGGCTGGTTTGCTAGACCTACCTGCACGTTTGCCGTGTGCGGTGACCCGTAAGGTGGAAAAGGGGATGCTGGAGGCTGAGGTTTCTGGTGGCCAGGTTGTTGTTGTTGTCGCCAGTCGCCAACACTCCTCTTTGCCGCCTGCTTCACCCTAAACGGGCGGCTAGGAACTAACCCACTCCTAGTCAATCGGCTTGTTGTTTCGTACAACAGGGTGAGTTTGGGGATAGTGCGGACATGCCAAAGGGTGTTACCGAGACCTGGGAAAGTCTCGGTACTCGCTGAGCGCATGTCTGCATTATCAACATGCTATATCCGTTGCTTAACCCTAGAGTCGTGTCCTGCGTCCAATTGGGCTTGCGGACCTCCGGCTCTCCCCTGTTGGGCTCGGTTGTGTGCGGGGAAATCGGCGGACGAACTTTTCACTTCTATTCATGGCTAACCAAAAAATTTCCCAAGAACTTCAAACAAAGCGGCCCATTGAGGAAGGGTCACCCCCTCCCAACAAGAAACCTACACCTGATTCCGCCAATGTTCGGTTCTTTTGCATCCACTCCTTAGACGCTTCAAACCCATTAAACACCAGAAGCCCCTTCTGGATAAATAAAGCATTGCAATCAATTGCCAGCTCTCCTAAGAGCGTTAAGAAGCTCCAATCTGGAGATCTTCTTGTCGAGATGTCGAGTCCCCGATATGCTACAGTGCTTTTAAACACCAATTCTTTTTTAGATTGTCCAGTAAAAGTTACCCCTCACGGCTACCTCAATTCCTCACGAGGTGTTATCTCTTCTCAAGACCTTCTGGAGTGCAGTGACCAAGAACTTCTGGAGGAACTGAAAGACCAACAAGTGAGTGGAGTCCGGCGCATCCTATTTCGGCGAAATGGCCAATCTGTCCCATCTCGAAACATCATACTGACCTTTAACACCCCATCCCTGCCAACATCAATCAAGGCAGGGTATCTACACCTTGAAGTGCGCCCCTTCATACCAAGTCCTCTACGATGCTTCAAATGCCAAGCACATGGTCACTCCCAGCAGTCTTGCAGGAGCACTGCTCGGTGTGGGCGTTGTACTGCAACAGACCATACTTTGCAAGATTGCCATGCCGAAGCCGAGCTGTGCTTCAACTGCAAGGGATCTCATGCAGCATCATCGAGAGACTGTCCAAAATGGAAAGAGGAAAAAGAGATCCAACGCATTAAGACCGTTGAGGGAATCTCCTCCCCAGAGGCCAGAAGAAAGGTCGCTCCAAAATAATCAAATCGGCGATCCTATGCATCAGCGGTTGTTGCAAGGACTACAGTCGGTACCCAGACTGATAGCCAAATCCCAGTGAATTGTCCCTACAAGCTAGACGACATCATAGCTGCTGGTCTGGCAGCACTACAATCCCGAGCTAGGGACGCGAAAGCTCCAACAACCACTGTGCCTAAACCTGCTGCAACTAACACCAGCACCACCGGGACTTCAACAACCCCGGGAGGAAAGAGAAAGGAAAAAGAAAAGGAGAAGAAATCTCCAAACTCCCATCATAAGAACCAGGATCGGGCAAAATCATCTGCGACACAGGAACCAAAATACCGCCCCATTTTACCACCAGAGACTACAGGGCGTCGGACAAAACAGTCCCAAGCGCAAATGGACATTGCAGACGAAATGATGGAACCGGACAACTTTTAGTTGTCCCAGTTTTTCTCGGGTTTTGTTTTTCGTTTTTTTCTTTTTCTCATTCACCACAATTCAAACCATGGATCAAATTGTTCAGTGGAACTGTCGAGGCTTTCGAACAAGACATGACGACGTGAAACATCTGCTTTCGTCATACTCTCCGGTGTGCCTTTGCCTCCAGGAGACAAAACTTAAACCATCAGACCTCCTTTCAGTTCGAGGCTACAGTGCATTTCGGAAAGATAATGTTTCAGGAGATATAGCTTGCGGGGAGTTGCCATCCTTGTCCCCCACAGTGTTCCAGTTTCTCCCGTTGCGGTCTCAACATCTTTACAAGCCGTTGCGGTGCGTATCTCCATGCCTGTGCCTCTAACTTTTTGCAGCGTCTATCTGCCGCCGGATGAGGACGTGAGCGTGTCCGTTCTTGAGAGCTTAGTTGGGCAGCTGCCGTCACCTGCTCTTCTTCTGGGTGACTTCAATGCTCATAATCCATTGTGGGGTAGTGTCAGAACAGACACACGAGGCCGTAGGATCGAATCTCTTCTTTCCTCGACCTCTTTGTGCCTGTTTAACACCGATGCTGACACTTACTTCCACGAGCCTACACGAAGTTTCAGTGCAATCGATTTATCTTTGGGTCAACCATCGGTTATGGCCGACTGGTCGTGGACGGTGTGTGACGTCCTCCATGGAAGCGACCACTTCCCAATAGTACTTAGGTATAATGTGAGCGTACCATCTTCTGCCTCCCGCCCTCCTCGTTGGAGGATGGATCGTGCCAAGTGGGAGGTCTTCACACCGTCCGCAGTAATATCTTTTGCCATGGTGACCCGGGGGTCAATTGACGCAGCTGTTACTGATGTCACAACGTGTATCATTCAGGCAGCAGATCTCTCTATCCCCAAAACATCAACGACGCTCCCAAGACGTCCGAAGCCTTGGTGGAACCCTGATTGCGCAGCGGCTAGGAGAGTTCAACATAAGGCCTGGTGTACTTTTCAGCGTTATCCGACCGATGCTAATCTTGTTAAATCTAAAAGAGCAAAATCTTACGCTAGGTTGGTGCGTCGACGAAGCAAGAGGGAGTCTTGGATGAAGTACGTTTCATCTATCAATTCACGTGCCAGTTCAAAAACTGTTTGGGAAAAAATTCGTAAGATCCGGGGAAACTATAGTTCCCGCCAAATTTCAATTCTTGAGAATAACGGCTGCACGTATGCTGAAGTTGGGGAGATTGTGGATTGCTTGGGCGAAGCATTTGCCTCAGTTTCTAGTTCTCAGGCGTATCTCCCGCCCTTTCAGAGGATTAAAACAACCGCGGAACGCCAGAAAATCTCCTTTGCGCCTTTTTATAACACTCAGTATAACTCCCCCTTCAGCATTTTTGAACTACGGGTGGCTCTGCATCGGTCCGGCGCAACATCTGTCGGTCCCGACGGCATCCACTATGACATGATTCGTCATCTCTCGCAGTCGTCTCTCGAGAATCTGTTAGTGCTTTTCAACCGCATTTGGTTGGAGCACAGTTTCCCGGACTCTTGGCGAAGAGCTTTTGTTTTACCTTTTCCCAAGCCTGGCAAAGACCCCAAGTCTCCCTCTAGTTATCGGCCAATTGCCCTCACTAGCTGTCTGTGCAAAATCCTTGAACGAATGGTTAATTCCCAGCTAATTTATTTTCTTGAAGAACATCGAATACTGTCTCCATCACAAAGCGGCTTCCGTCGTCATCGTTCAGCTCCTGACCATCTCCTGCTCCTTGAGACGTCTGTTCGTGAGGCGTTCGTACGTAGGCAGCACCTGGTGTCTGTATTTCTTGACATCGAAAAAGTTTACGATAGAGCGTGGCGTCACGGTATCCTCCGTGACCTCCACGAGAGTGGGTTGCGGGGAAACCTGCCAACCTTCATTGCCAACTTTCTTCGTAACCGTGTGTTCCAGGTGCGCCTGGGTACAACGCTGTCCGCCTTTTTCCATCAAGAACAAGGCGTTCCTCAAGGCAGCATTCTTTTGGTGACTCTGTTCATCCTCCGCATTAATTGTTTACTCAAAAATCTTCCTCCTACGGTTTCGGCTACCATTTATGTTGACGACCTTCACATCTTCTGTTCGTCATCCAGCATGCATTTCGTTGAAAGGCAGCTGCAGTCTGCAATTACCCAGATTGTTAAAGCGGCTAACAATAATGGGTTTGTTCTTTCTCCCGACAAGACAGCCTGTGTCCATTTCTGCCGGAGGCGTGGCCTCCATCCTGATCCAGAGCTCTATTTGGACCGTACAGCCATTCCAGTTTTACCGGAAACCAAGTTCCTTGGTTTGACCGTTGACCGTGCTCTCACCTTTCGCTCGCACGTTCGACGGCTAAGGACTTCCTGTCTGAGAGCCTTGTCAATCCTTAAGATCCTTGCCTCAGTCTCCTGGGGTGCAGACAGGACTTCTTTGTTCCGTATTTACCATTCTCTCATTCGGTCTAAGCTGGATTATGGCTGTATGGTGTATGGCTCTGCGCGTCTTACCGTTCTCCGGCCGTTGGATACCATCCACCATCAAGCGCTGCGTCTTTGTACCGGAGCATTTCGCACGTCACCCATTCCCAGCCTTTATGCCGACGCGAACTAACCGTCGCTTCATTTACGCCGCCTGCAGCTGTCTCTTCAATTTTACCTGAAACTTAAATCTCTCTCAGACCATCCTTTATACGATGCAGTTTTTCATCCCCAGCATGCTCGTTTGTTCGAGATCCATCCCTCGTGCATTCGAACCTTCGGTCTTCGTATGGCGGCCGTAGCTCGTGATGCAGGGCTCGACTTGTCACTCGTTGGAGAGACCAGCGGCTTTGAGGATCCCCCATGGCATCCTCTTGGTGTCATGGTTGATACCAGCTTTACATCTTTTGACACGTCCCCAACCCCTGCGTCAGTGTACCAGCAGCTCTTCGCTGAACACCGTTACGTCAATTCAGACTTTATTCCTGTTTTCACCGATGGATCTAAGGTGGCTGGTGTTGTTGGATCCGTCGCCGTCTGCGTTGACGAAGTTTCTGTTGCCCGCATTCCTCCTGAGGCCACGGTGTTTTCGGCGGAGATGCATGCTGTGTATCTTGCACTTGTTCACGTGCAGTCGAGCTCTCATCAGCGTGCTATTGTGTACACTGATTCGTTGAGTGTTGTGCAATCATTGTCATCTTTGGATTTCACTGGCCACCCACTTCTTTTTGCCGTTCGGAGACTTCTTCGTTCTTTGCTCGAGGCTGATGTCCAGATTCGGTTCTGCTGGATTCCTGGGCATGTTGGGATCCCAGGGAACGAGTCTGCAGATGCTGCTGCTAGATCTGCCTCTTCTTTGGTCGTCACACCCTTGCCACTGTTTCACCGCGATTTTCGCTTTCTTGTTCACGATCATATTAGACGAACGTGGCGAAGTCTGTGGGACCAACAGGTGGAGAATAAACTGCACCGTATAAAACCTAACCTTGGAATCTGGAAATCATCGTGTCGCCGGAACCGTAGGGAAGAAGTTGTTCTTGCGCGTCTCCGCATTGGGCATTGTCGCTTCACGCATAGCTATTTGCTGTGTGGCGACGCTGCCCCAATGTGTGAGGCGTGCGACTGTTTACTCACCATCCCTCATGTTTTGTGTAGTTGTGTTCGTTTTTGTAATCATCGGTTTCACTATTTTCAGTCTCATCTACTGGATGACGGCGCAGCTACACTGCAGAAGCTTTTGGGCGACCACTGCGACACTTTCGCAGTATTGTCGTTCTTAAAGCAGATTGACTTTTTAAAACTTATTTAAAAAAAAAAAAATAATAATAATAATTTATAATGATTATAACAGTGAATTAATAAATTTATTTATAAACCTAATTAACTAACTAGTCTTCACAGCATTTATCATTCTCTTTTCTAACTTTTACCAAGCCTGTCTGCTCCTAATCATTTCACCCCGCCTAAAAAAAAAAAAAAAAAAAAATCTTTTACTGATAGTTCTATGTCTGGCGCTCTTTGGCCAAGCCTGGCCCTTGCGCCACTAAAATCAATTAACTAACTAACTAACTATAAGCAAATAGTCATCAGATCGAAAGAAACCATCGTGGATCAAAGAAAAGCTTCACTGCCGTTGTCCCCCTAACGTGTTTTCCTCCTGAATGTTAACTTTCCCACAGAGCATATTATCTCTTAAGATGTGGTGGCGCTTTTGCCTCCTGTTTTACGTTATCTCTATGAGAGTTGACCTCCTTTAAGCGTTAGATATTCGTTGGCTCAAGTGAGCAAAGTCATTGAGGTTCCTGCTTCAGTCGCAATCTCTGCATCTTTGTGTCTCTGGCGCCATCTGTTGTCAGTGCTGCTCTTTTCTTTTTTCCCTCTTAATTGTTGTTCAATTTTTATTAAGGCCTTCCACTGTTCATTTAAGTTGCTTGGCTCATTAATGTTACATACTCTTGATCTGTTTTTTTCAATTAATACTGATTCCTCTTTAATGATATGTCATTTATGATTTGCACGTAAATATACGCATTTTGCTGGTGTTTAATACCTTTAAGGATGCAAATAATATGATTTTATTGCTAATGTGCGCATCTTTGACTTTCTGGGTAGATATTTACCTTCACAGTGACATTTCATCGACGATTACGCACTCAAAACCATACTTTCTAACATTAATGGCATTTCGAACCGATCTCAGTTCCTTGCCTTCCCACTGAAACAAGAAGTTGATGTACAAAAGTTTGTGTATTTCCACTCTGGGTTGATCGCTCAGAGCTGGGAAGGGCTACGGTCTGCCTGAGAAAAATTTCACAGGGAGTCCATTCACGTCCATAAGCCCAAGGAGTTTATGGGAAACCCTGCAAAACCCACAGGCTGGATGACCGGCACACTGGGGTTTGGTCCCTTACTAGAAACACGTCAATAGTTTTGCAATTACCGTGCTATGACGGTAGTCGGAAAACTATTGTTCTTTAAATTTTAACAGCAGGGTACTTGACTTATTGATGCTGTTGATCATATAGACAGTTATGTACACCTAAAAAAGCTTGTAAGATAATAAATTTGGCAAACGTGACTCAAATACGCGCTCACTACAATCAAGAACTCAGGTACATCACTTCTTATTTTACAACTGTATTATCTTTACGATACATTACTTCCAATAATTGTATTTACTAAACTAAAATATAAATTCAGTGATTAAGATAAAAGTTTTATGATTAAGGTACGTACGGAGGTTAATCAAGACCGGACGACAGGCTGTGATTTGCGTTTAAAATTTATTTGCACGCATTTCATTCCCTTTTTACTTGATTCATTATAAATGAAGGAAAGAGGGAAATAAGCAGAAATAGTCCTTGCGTGTTCTCTCTTAATGCAGATCGAAAATGAAGGAAGCATGAATGAAATTAACGTACGCTTCCTATTAGTAAAAAATCTTGCATCCTTAAGGGATACTTTTGTAAAAATTAGCTTCACGAAGTAAGATGAGTACTTTTAAGAAAAAAGAAGTTATTTTTTATTTTAGTGCATAAATCAACTCATTTTAGTTAAATGCATGCTTGATATATCGCTGTTATTTCAGTACAAAGCAATCCACTTAATTTAAAAACGATATATCGTATATGCATTTTGTAAGTTCTCAGCGATTCATTTTAGTTGAACGAATTTAGGCTGAATACTTGATTGAATTCGTGTTTGTCCGCAAAAGCTTAATGCACGGTTCTCTGAGGACTTTAATGCAAGAAGAACTCAGATATACACGCCTGTTTGGATACACTGGTAAAACCTGGTATTCATTTAACGAAGTATTTCGGTTCTTTGCAATTAAATCACTTTGTTTAGAGAATTCCAAATGATCTCTTAAGGTTTCCTCTTGAATATACTGAGCTTACTGCACGTTACATTGTGACTATTTTCTCATTATCTGGAGACCACAGAACGTCAAGAGACTGTTGAGCTCTCTGTACAAAGGAAGATAGTATTGCGGCCGCTTTAGCTGATATGTTAGTAGGAAATCGTCATGTAATGAAGCAGCTTAAAGGATACAATGAAATCAGGTACACTGGTATTTTGGGGAAACATTAGTTATTAAGAAGTATCGATGTTGGATGGTTGATTAGAAATTCTGAGAGTTAAGAGGCGTTGGTGCACCTTAGAGATTTGCCGAATAAATCAAAGTTATTTTATACGGATAATAAGCTTATTAAGTTTTCCTTTAATCTGTTTGTGTCACTGTGCTTAATCAGCTTCCGGATTTGTTTGAATGTGTCGCTATTAGTTAGAAACATGCGAATATTGCAGAAATCATACACTAAGAGCTAAAAATAATCTATTCATGAAGGAGAGCTACATACTGCAAACAATATACAGTGATGTCCAGAAATATAACAAGAGTAAGGTATATTCAAAATGTTTATATCCAAAATTGAGGCCAAAATTCCAGACAATATTGCAAACATGATAAACAAAAAAATATTTTATTTGAACTCCAGGTAATGTAAAACAGATTGGTGGGTTTGTAATACTTGGCAGTGAACTGAAATAAATTATCGTTTTCGTGAGTTTTCCTATGGACCAGTACTTTAAGCTAACCTACAGAGAAATACACTGATGAACCATTGCATTATGACCAACCCTAGCCTAGAGAAATGAGCGCACCTGGAGACCGAACGGTGGCGCAGGTGAAGTTCACATAGCAGTATATATACAACTCGATGACCGGTTTTCGGTTAGTAGAGTGTTGGGAGTCGCAAAAGGAAAAGCTGCCGATTTATCGGAATTTGAGAAAAGACAAATTGTGACGGCACGGCGCCTAGCAACTACGATCTAGGAAACGGCGCGGCTTGAGGGTTTTTCACGTTGCTCTGTGGTGAGTACGTATCAAAAGTGGTGCACAGATTGTCAAACGACGAACCGTTGCTCAGCCATGTGTCGTCCGCAGCTACAACAGTGGTGATCAGGGCAACGTGTCAGAGCACGCGCAGTTCATCGCAGCCTTCTGCGCATCGGCCTGCGTAGCCGAAGACCCAAACGGTTTCCCATGCTCACTACTCTTCCTGGCTAAGAACGCATGAAATGGGTCCAAGATCATTGAGATTGGACAGTGGATGATCGAAGGAAAGTGGCCTGGTCTGACGAATCAAGATTCCTGGTGTATCAAGTAGACGGCCGAGAGTGGAAACGCCGATTACCAACGGAGTCTGTGGCACCAGGATGCACTGTTGAGCGGAAACATACCTGCGGCGCCGGTGTTATGCTGTGGGCAATGTTTTCTTGGGGCACTTTAGACCCCATTATCCTAATAGCACAATCCCTGGCAGCTGTCAGGTATCTGAACCACGTTGCGGACCAAGTTCACCCATTCATGGCAACTGTGTTCTCTGCTGGTGATGGTCATTACCAACAGAACAATGCGCCATGCTACAATACCCAGAATCGTCAAAGAGTGGTTCCAGGAACATGCTGGTGACTTTCTGTTTATGCCGTGGCCTCCATTCACCTGACATGAACCCAATCGAACATTTGTGGTTCGACTTAGAAAAGCGGGTTCGCTCTAAATCACCACCTTCCCGAAATGTGCGGGTACTGGAGGATCTGCTGTTGACATTATGTCACCAGATACCCCAGGATACCTATCGCCACCTCATCGAAACGATGCCTCGCCGAGTGGCAGCTATTTTGCGGGCTAATAGGGTTCCTTCAGCGTACTAGGTCGGTGGTCATAATGTAATGGTTCATCGGTGTGCACTACCCTACCGATTATATTCGGACACCCCTCTGCTGATAGTAAATTAGGTCCTACGCAAGCACTACGTCACAGACCCAATTAATAAATTTGAGATTATGGCACAACTGTGAATGAAAGATTCCTTAATCGACCAAGTAACTTATCTCCAGCGTAGGTTAGTAATTGGGTGCAGTCTAAGCAGACGCACGGTAGGTGTCATTTCAGCGGCATTGAAGACCTCATGCGCGCCTTTTGATTAAGTGATTTTCAATAAAAGACAACTGACACGTAACCTACCAAGAAACGACTCTATAAACCTCCGAAAGTAGGCACAGAGGGGATCTGTAAAGGCTTATCTGAAAGGAATGAAAATCAACGCTGTCTGAGACCACGCAAGCTCTTATTATGTGAAATTATCAGGACTCACGTTAACATCAGTAATGTGGCCAGAACACTGAACAACATGGGTTTTCACGGTGAAGCAGCTAATTTCAAGCCGATAATAGCATCTAATAATGCAAGAAGTCGATGCTCGTGGAGTATAAAACGTCGATTTGGACTGTAGACCAATCAAAAACTGTGCTTTGGAATGACCAATCATGGTACACTGGTGTGCAAAAATTAAAGACGAAGAGGATAAATTAGCATAACAGCGGAACGACCAGGCAGAACGGACCGAAAGACCACTCAGGAGATAGACTAGGATCCGGTACTGTAAGGCATGCGCATATATGCAGCATGACGTAGGGGGTGTCGGAAGGGTGTAAAGCACACGGGCAGTGTACGCTCAGCAATTGGGTGAAAGCCATTGCACGGTGTACATCGGTTTGAACGACGTCGAGTTCCTGCCACCGTGTGATATGACCAACAGGCAATCCAGCAGACGGCGTCTGGATGACTTTACCCGAGGTCCCGTCATTGGGAAGTTGGAAGAAGGTCGACGTGTGACTAGTGTGGCCGAGGAGTTCGAGATCGCTCACAGCATCGTTTCACGAGCTTGGAGAATATTTCAAACGACAGGAACAGCTGTCCCAGAGTTGAGCTGTGGTCGTTCACGAGCAACCACGACGGAGGACGACCGGTATATTGTCTTACAGGTGAGAAGAGACAGGCGTCAGACAGCGGGATAAATCGCAAGGCCCATGCAACAGACAACTGGACGTCCGTTATCGCATTTTACAGTAGCCAGGAGGCTGCACAAAGGTGGTCTATTTGCAGGACGACCAGTACGGTGGGTGCCATTAACACCTGCTCATCGGAGACGGCGGGATCTGTGGTGCCAGGAACACAAGAACTGGACACATCAGCAATTGGGTCGAGTTCCCTTTACGTATGCGAACCGATTTAGTCTGACGAGCGATTCTGGTCGTATACACATCTGGAGAGAGAAGGAAACACGCAATCACACCTCCAACATCATCGAAAGGGACCAGTTTGGAGGTGGCGGAGTTCTCGTTTGGGACGGTATCATGCTTGGTAGCCGTACTGACCACCACATCTTCCAAGGATGTTCAGTCACTGGTGTCCGCTATTGTACCGATATTCTCCTGTCTCAAGTGCATCTGTTTAGAGGTGCTGTGGGTCCTGAGTTCCTCTTCATGTACGACAACGCTACACCTCATCGTACAGTGGCTGTCGCAGAGCTGTTGGAGAGTGAAGATATTCAACGCATGGATTGGCCCGCAAGGTCCCCGGACCTAAATCCAATCGAACAGGTGTGGGACCTTCTCGGAGACGCTTGGCAGCACGTCACTAGCCGCCATCAACGATTCCGCCGCTTCGATTGGTGCTACATGAGGAATGGGCCACGATGCCTCAACAGCTCCTTTACAACCTCGTCCTCAGCCTGGACAGATGTTATAAATCCTGCAACGCAGTCAGGGGTGATCATATCCCCTACTAAAGACTGGAAGTTTCTTGGCAGCCGCCTGTCACACGTACGTTTCTGTCTTCTGTCCAGTTGTGCTCGAACCTACCTTTTCAATAAAGTGCCTTTGTATCCTTTGGATTCCTTGTTTGGACGGTTTTGCTCACTTGTCCCATATTCTTACATCTTGGGGATATGTTATGGTATGATTTGAGTCGATGTGGAGCACTTCTGCACGACGTTACATTCGAAAAACCGTCTCGTCCTTAATTTTTGCACGCCAGTGTATATAGTCTACCAGTTTGGTAGTCATTCCTGGGTGTGATGGATGCGTGGGAAAGGTACCTTCAGAATTGTAAAAATGAAGGTTGGTAGAGATAGAGTGATGCCATGGACTAGTTTTGTGTGATTGAGCGTGGGTGCATTAGTTGCTTTAGACAAAATCTTGAGTGCTTCGATCTACCAAAAAATCCTGGGCAATTTTTCCCAGCCATCATTGCTCCAGAACTGTGGAGAATGATACCGCTATGAACAGGACAACTTACCATGTGTACAGTTGGACTATGTAAAAGGCTGCAACTGTGAGCCAATCGCATAATAGGTGAGGGAGATAAGAGAGTAAAATGGCCGTCCTCACTTGAGCGTGTGCACAACTAATCGGAGTGAACGTGTAAAGATTAAGAAAGCCTGGGCAACATCACTGGGAATTGTGCCATCACACGTATATGTTTACTACAGGCTTCATCAGAGGGCTACGTGCGGCTGGTTGGTACCTGCGCTGGATCAACTTGGAAACCCATCGAGATGTCACAACTGTCTGCCGAATGTAGTTACAGTAGTTGGGGTAAGGTAATGTACATCACCGTAGTTGGACTGGTGCACGAAGGCAGACGTCCGAACCCTTCAATCGCTGTATGTCATAGTAATCCTTAGCAAGCTCCAATCCACAGCGGACGACATTCGACGAGGCGTACAGGCAGCTAAGAACATCTCGTGTAGACTGGAATGGGAATCGCGAATTGTCTGCATCAGGTTTGCGTTCTCGTCAGTCGTTGTGGTGACAACTAATCGCCGCGGCACATCGTCTTGTAAGGTGGCAGTGGTGCAATTTCTGACGTGAATGGCCAGCAGAATAGAACCGTGTTGTATTTATCAACGCGTCCCACTACTGTCCCAGCACCGACGAGTGTAGATTGTGTCTGAAGGCTACGTATTCACCGGGATGATTTTGCCGCTCTATCAGTGAGTGTCGTACTTCTCAGACTGGTGTCAGGTTTTGGGGCGTTATCACTTTCAACAAGTCCATTATTCGAACGCATGATGGGTGCAGCGACCGCACGACGATACGTCAATTAGTGGCATCCGTAGCATCCCTGATGCCCAGTTTACACAAGCTAACGCCCTCACGCAGCCTACCAACATCATCAGACACTGCGTACAAAGTGTGGAGGTACTTTACTGACCTGCACGGAGCTCAAACTTCTCCTCAACAAAGAACGTGTGGAGTATCATTGGCCGACTGTCCATTCCTTTGCATATCCCCATCGCAATGTCGTAGAATTTTGGACACAGGTTAACAATGTATATACATCGTCGCAATATGGTAGAATTTTACGCCGGTTTAACAACGTGTAGTCAGCGATAAATCAGGACACCATTCGAAGAATTTTCCACTCGATGCCACGCTGTGCTGGCGAATGTATAACCCAATATGGAAATCATATGATCTACTCGCTCAGGCTACATTACATCGGCTTCTCGTCAATCTTATTTACGTAATCCCTCAGAAATGAAACCACTTCTTTCCCACCTATTTGACTACATGTGTTGTAAGTTTCGTCTCATTTTGTGCATTCCTTCATGGCGTGGTCTTTTATGTCGAGTAGCGCACTCACATGTAGATTTGGGGCCACGGGTGGCCTAGTGGGCAACGTTCGTGACTGCCACGGAAAGGGCCTCAGGTTCAATCCCAGCAGGTCCGAACGCTTGATCCACTAAATATCTGCCGTGCGTCGGATGTGCATGTTAAGCCGTCGGACCCCGGGTACTGGCCCCCCGGTAATAAATAAGGGCGTCTTCCTACCCCTTTCTACTTCGCTTCCGTGTCACTTTCCTATCAAGCGCTCTACCCCAAATCTTTTAGTTCCCTATTTCTAAGGGTTGTTTCAGACCTGCGGTCACACACTCCCTTCCTAAAATCCTCTACATATGATCATTTGATCACGTGTAGATTTTATTTTATTTTTTTAATCTGAGAAGGGGTTTAATCTTTGTTGTTCAGTAATGATGAACAAAAAGCCGATAATATCACGCTACTTTAAGGCTTACAATTTCCAGTGAATTAATAAATTCGCTACAGATATTGTGTTCTCTTCAAATACACTACCGGAAAGTGAAAAAAGAACACCAAGAAGGAATTGGCGGACGATCATGAAATTTACATATGTTAATGGGGTCGAGTTTACGTAGGTGTGATGTTAATTTCGGGACCAACCGGTGAGCGCTTACGCCACAGCACGGCATAATATGCAAATTATCGTCGGTGGTATTTAAGGAGTACAGCAAAATGAATGTAATCACTCGTCGGCGTACGGACACGTGCGAAGACCCTGAAGAAGATGCAATGCCTGGACATGGAAGACGTGTACGATTTCAGCAGTTATCGGACTTTGAGCGAGGTCGTCTAGTCAGACTCCGCGATGCAGGGTGGTCGTATCGTTCTATTGCGGAGCGAATTGGACGGGAAGTATCGGTGGTGGTACGATGGTGGCGTAGATGGTCTGAAGAACATTCCCACACGAGAAGACGTGGAACAGGGAGTCACAGACAGACTGATGAGCGGACCGATCGACGCATAAGAAGAGTGGCGTTGTCAAGCAGAACATCCACTGCGACGCAAATCTGAGCTGCCGTTGAACCTGAGCTGACTGTGCGAACAATCCTCAACCGTCTACTGGATGCAGGACTACGTGTACGTGGTCCTCTGGCATGTATACCTCTGACTCCAGCCCACCGTCAGGAACGGCTGCAGTGCTGTCGCCAACGTCTGCACTGGAGAACGCAATGGCGATCTATCGTGTTCAGCGATGAAAGCAGATTCTGCTTGGAAGCCTCCGATGGCCGTATGCCTGTTCGCAGATGCACAAGGGAGCGTCTCCACCCTTCTTGCATCCGCCAGCGACACACAGGGCCTACACCTGGTCTCCTGGTGTGGGGAGCGATCAACTATCACTCCCGGACACAACTAGTGTTTGTACCGGGTACGTTAAACAGCACTTCCTACATCAACAACATCATTCAGCCCGTTCTTGCGCCATTTGTAAGGTCGGTCCATCGTGGTGTTTTCCAGCAAGATAACGCACGCCCACACACGGCACGTGCAACGCAACATGCACTTCAGGGTGTGAGACAACTCCCATGGCCTGCACGTTCACCGGATTTGTTCCCCATTGAGCACGTGTGGGATTTTATGGAACAACGACTTATCCGGTCTCCACGGCCAGCCACGACCATCCCCGATTTACGCGTCCAGGTTGAGGATGCTTGGAACTCAATACCCCAAACTTACATCCAACATCTCTACGACAGACTACATGCCAGAATTGCACAGTGTGACGCAGTTCATGGCGCTTCAACCTAGTACTAACCATGTTACATGGAAATGTTATTTTTCAGTTTACCAGCAAATACAGCTGTATTTTGCCATAATGTTTTGATCACGTTTCCTCTGTATTCCGTTATTATGCTGTATAAATTTCGTTGGTATCAGACGCCTCCTTCTTGGTGTTCTTTTTTCACTTTCAGCCAGTGTATACGACTAATATTGAAAAAATAAAATACGAGTGAAAAACCGTACATATATTAACAATCTCAAAAGCGTATCACGCAATTACAATTGTGGCCCTATAATTACAAATACCAGTATACAGTATATATTCCAACGAAATTATAAAAACGAGTATCAGGCATATAAAACCTATAGTGCGTATAGCACCATAGGCTTTGCATTTAAAATAAATTACCGTGGCTTTTTTCATGGAAAATCCGTTATGAATATACGACATGGCATCATGGCCAATGTTTCTTTTTCTATTTCAGAAATGTAAAACTGCTCAAAAGTAGTTTATTTGTTCTTCATTTACATAGGTCAAGATTATAAGTTCCAGAGAAGGCGCAACTATTGAATAGCATTTTGAAATTTCGATGCAGAACTGACGACTTCGGTAAGGTAGTTAGTACCACACTTAATCAATTAAACTCAAATCGGTTGATGGGCGTCCAGGTTTGTCGTAGCGCAACAGAAACAATTTTTAATACTTTCTGTTAAATTCTAACTATCTGAAATGCAATCTATATACCTTTATCGCGAAATGTCTCCACCATTTTGCCACTCATTTCAGCAATGGCAAGCAATTTGCAATACTTCTCCATTTGCAGGCACAAAAGAGCGGAACCATGAGACGGTTTTACTGTAGGGTTTATCAGTACTAAGTTTGCGCTTGGTTCTGCGATATTTTTATTTTTATTTTATTCTCATGTTAAGAGCAGAGTTATGAAATAGCACAATTACAAAACATTAAGGGTACAAAATCATATAAGATTGACCTGAGAGGGTTAGCGAAATGAGAAAATTAATACTCAGAGAGACGCTCATAAGTAAGACTACGATGGAGCGCAGAATCACCAGAATTTTCGACTTCTCGCTATTTGAAGAATGATTAGCAGGATGACGGTACAGGGTGTCAATGTACATGCTATTTTTTTCTGATGTACGACTGTTGCCTACTCTCTCAAATCACGTAGATCCGAATACTTCTTTGGCAATAAATGAGATATCTCCATTATTACTTGAAGATTTCATGTGTGCAAAGACTTACCCTTGAAATATTCAAGTAATATAAGAGATATGTAAGTTGGAACACTGGTCATTTTTTCAATACTTTCCACATTTAGCAAAGGTATACCTATGCGGCCCAGGTGGCGCAGTACTCAAAGCGCTGGCTTATGACCTTTCGTCAGAGATTGGTCTGGGTCCAAATCCAGTCACACTAAATTAGAGACAGGCGGCTGCTTATATGGTCCATCTTTTGGGTTGTCTGAAAAGTCATGACGTATTTTAGCCATGTTTTGCAAAGATCATTTACTGATAGAAAGAACAAAGATCAATCAATGATATAATGCCCGTTTTGTTCGATAACCTATTGCCATCTGTCAGTGAGCTGCAGAATGCCTCGTTCATAGAAGGACCTGTCTTTCGTGGCGAAAAACTGTTCAAAGTGATGATTTTTAGCCTCATCTGAATTGAACGTCATACCCCACAAGGACTGTTGAAGAGAGCGAAACACGTGGAAGTCTAACGGCGCAAGATCAGGCGAGAATGCTGGGTGTGGCAACACATCCCACCCAAGCTCCAGTAATTTTTGGCGAGTGATCAAACTTGTGTGTGGTCTCGCGTTGTCGTGATGGAACACAACACCTTTACGATGAACGAGTTCAGGACGTTTCTGGATGATGGATTCGTTCAAACTGTCCAATTGCCGACAGTACACATTCTAATTGATTGTTTGGTTCAGTGGTAAGAGCTCGAAAAACACGACACCTTTAAAAACCCACCACACTGAGACCAGAACCTTCCGCTGATGAATGTCTGCTTTGGATGTCGTTTGAGGCGAAGCAGCACGTAGGGACCATGACCGTTTGCGCAGCATATTGTTGTACACAATCCACCTTTGGTCACCAGTTATCAGTCGCTTCAAAAAAGGATCGTTTTCCTCACGTTTAATGAGCATATCGCAGATGTTTATACGCGCCATCAATTGAGCTTCTTTGAGTTCATGAGGAGCCCGCACATCGAGTCTGGTGGAACGAGTCTGAGTTCATGGAGTCTGAGTTCATGAGGAACCCGCACATCGAGTCCAGCTTCTTCAGGTGGTCGTGAACGCTTGAATGATGGATGTGCAATGTGTCTGCAATCTCTCGTGTCGTGTAACGTGGTTTCGACTCTATCACTGCCTTGATTTGGTAGTCATCAACCTCGATTGGCCTCCCGGACCGAGGAGCATCGTTGAGGTCAAAATCACCAGCACGGAAGTTTGCGAACCACCGCTGGCACTGACGTTCTTGTAGAGCATTTTCACCGTACACTTTACGCAACTTTTCACAAGCTGGACGCGCGTTCTTCCCTTTACGGAAGTAAAACAGTAAAATATGGTGAAAATGAACAGTTTGGTCTTCCATTTTCAATTTGATGTCAAATCTCCGCAAATAAACCAAATCGCTCACTATTCCTTTTAGACTGCAGCTAGAACTGACACCTGTCTAATGCCATAGCGATAACAGAGCTGCGCATGCCTCCAGTACTTCCAAAACCGCCCAACCGCCATCGGGTGCCAAAATACGTCATGACTTTTCCGACAACTCAATAGTTGCTCACGGTGGTCCTCAAACTTCCAAACAGAAAAAAAGGTATACTGACTTGTGATGGCATAAATCATTCCTTCTTGAGATTTCATTCATCATTCACGCAAAGGAGATTTTCTCGAATGACTGTTCAAACGAATGGATATTTTATTTCCAGGTTGTCACTACGCTCATTGTGTAAATCATTCGCAACAGGTATCCCTCATTGAGTACGTCATTCGCAAAAGGGATCTCTCCTGAGTAAATCATTCGCAAAATAAATCCTTCGTGGGTAAATCATTCAAAACAGGGGTCCCCCATTGAGTAAATCATTCGCAACAGGGATCCCTCATTGAGTAAATTATTCGAAAAGGGATCCCTCATTGAGTTAATCAATCGCAACAGGTATCCATCATTGATAACATCATTGGCAAAAGGGATCCCTCATTGAGTAAATCAATCGCAACAGATATCCATCATTGATAACATCATTGGAAATAGGGATCCCTCATGATTAAATCATAGGCAAAAGGGATCCCTCATTGAGTAAATTATTCGCAACAGAGATCCTGTTTACGAGGCCACGCTTTCAAGACCACAACGAAAGTTGTCCAACTCTTCAAAGAGCGAAAGCTCTCCACTATTCACCGTTCACGATGAAGAATCTGCCACGAGCCGGCCCATGGCAAACGATTCGGGCACAGCGTTCAAATGAATGGTATTCAGGTAACATTACCATCCTTAAGTTTCCGTATTATGCTAATATATATATATATACACTCACGTTCATAAAAAGCAGAACACCTGAAAATATTCTTTCCACACTTTGATTTTTACAGGATATGATAATCAGGCAATATCGAAAAAAATTATTAGCTTTTCGCGTCCTAGCTGCATTTGTACCGCGTCAAAATCGGCTGTTTTTCTGTTTTAAGAATCACGGGGCTCGTCCTGCATGATAGTGCTTGGTCATCAGTGGTTAAGTATGCCACATCGTCGTGTAAGACAGTCGTACAGCCACATCCGCGCGTTGGACAGAGGTCGCATTATCGACATGAGAGACTTCAATGTTTCCCTCCGAAAGATTGATCCTTGTGAATAACAATCCTGTTAATCCGTTTATGACAATGTACATAACATAATGTCGTTCTATGTTCTTGAAACGCCATCTAAAATCCTTTAAGGGGTTTCCTACCCATAGAGAATAACTGGGACATGTACAAAAGACAGGTGCAGCGGTACGACCGTCCGCCAACAAATCTTGATGAACTTTGGACGCGGGTCAATACAGCATGGATGGCTATTCCACAGGACACCACTCACACATTATTTGATTCGATGCCTCAGCGCGTACAGCAGGTGACACAAGCTAGAAGTGGCCACACCGATTATTAACTACATCGATGCGTCTGGTACGTATGGCGACGAGATGGCAATTATTTGTCTATATTGCCTAATGAACATGTTGTGTAAAAATAAAAGTAGTAGCTGGACTCCTTTCAGGTGCTATGTTTTTTTATGAGCATGAGTATATATACACAAACATGACAACACGCGTCAATTCTTCTCTCTAAAGGCCTTACATTAGGAAAAGGAAATTATTTGTGCCAGAATGAACGGGGAATGGTTGATGGCTCGGAAAATCACAGAACATTCGAGCATTGTTCACTGGTTGAAAGCCACCGTAGTGAAAGTGTGCCTGAAATGGTTCAAAAAGAAAGAAATATCCACCTACCGTGCCAGAAAAGAAGACGGCTACTAGTTAACAGTTGAGGTGAACATCTGTTGGCACGTGCTGTTACCTACAAGAGGTGGCTCATAAACCCTCAATTAACGGCCCACTTCAAGCGGAGGACACAGAGAAACATTTACGAGCACACAGTCCAGCAGACGCCCTAGGAATTAGACCTGAACATTTCGGGGGAACGTTTATGTTCCTATACAAGCATCCACAACTGCTTCCGCAGTTAGTTACGGGGAAATCCATACCAAATAGCATGCCTGTAGTCAATGCAGGAAGGCGAATTAAAAAGTTAGTTACCCTGTGGAATAAAAAACAAATAAAGTGATATACTCAAGGGATGTATGTTGGTTTCAAGGTACAACATTTATTCAATTTTCGACAGAGTCACCTAAAGACTGTAAGCGTTTATTGGAGCGCGTGATTAATATTACATATCTGTACAGAACAAGTATCTGCAGTTTGGTGCAACCAGTTAAGGACAGCAGGTTTCATAACCACATCGGTTTGGAATCGTTGTGCATTGGGGTCCTGTTTCATTTTACTGAACAAATGGTGGTCGCACGGGGATAAGTCGGGGCTGTACGTGGATGTTGCTACACCTACCACTTGAATGACTGCAGCAATTCCTTTGCTTTTCGTGCTGTATGGAGTGTGGCGTCGTCGTGCAGAAGAATGCATCTTCTCTCAACTTAACCTGGCGTCTGTCCTTAATTTACTTTCGCAAATTTCTAAGTAGCGTTTGGTAATATGAGTCAGCATTGATAGTCCTCCCTTTTGGAAGAAATTCTGTGTAAAAAACACCTTCACAGTCAAGGAAAACAGTAGCCACGACCTTTCCGGCAGATGGTTGAAATTTGTCCTGCTGTCTTGTTGGAGAGGTTACATGCTTCCATTCCATGGGCGATCGTTTGGTTTCAGGGGTGAAATGATGAAACCACGTTTTGTCACCTGTGGTGATTCAACGCAAAAAAACTTGTGACAGTCAGTAGAATACCGTTGCAGAAGAGCCAAAGACGACAAGAAACGTTGGTTTCTGTGCTGGTCGGTGAGTAAACGCTGCACCCGTCTCACACAATTTCCGAAATCCCAGCTGCTCGTGAATGATGGCATACACAGTAACGTACGAAATGTCTACTCCTGTTATCCCGTATCATGTCATTAACGGCGGCAACATGCTCCGAAATGCTGGATATTGATGGTCTTCCTACGCGGTATTCGTCCGTCAAATTTGTGAGACCCTTTTCAAATTGTTGGCATCACTTTACAATGGCCGGGCGAGATATGGCATTTTCTCCGTATATATCACAGATTTCACGATGGATGTCAGTAAAATTTAGGCGCTTAGCCTACAAAAATCGAATGGTTCCTTGAATTTCCAATTTGGAGTAAGTATTTAGTTGACGCGCCATCACGAACTGCATCCTGTACACGCTTTACGCAGTTACTGAACTAAAGCATCTCCCGTCGGCAGTGCTGACGTACTATCTACTTAGCTCCCAAGCACACACGGTCTGATCGCAGTCCCACTCCAGATGATGTTAAGTGTAACTTACCTTTTGATCCACCTACGTATGTTTCCAGCTTTTACTTAGGAGACATGAATTTTATTAAAAATACTTACAGAGGCTGCGGGGAACTTAAGGAAGCATGAAGAGATTATCGCTTGTTGTATCCAGGAAATATAGCAACAGGAACACATAGATAAAAAAAATGGCAAGAGCTGATGATATCATGACAAAAATGACAAGAGTTGTTGGTATCATGACAAAAATGACAAGAGTTGATGATATCGTGATAAAATGACAAGAGTTGATGGTACCATGACAAAAAATGACAAGAGTTGATGATATCATGATAAAAAATTTATACGCTCAAGTGGCAATGAGCTGGAGATATAGATAAACGGACTGACCAGTGTTGGACAACTGAAGTACCCGACTGGGTACCGAGGGACAGGAAGAGACTGAAAAGAAGACGATGTTGCAGATTGCCGGAATATGAAATCGAAGGTATTTTAGTGGGAAGAGAGTAGTTCAAGATGCTCCATGCCAAAAGGAATAGGTTGGGAAGATCTTCGTCCAAAAGTGAGATTCAAATGCTTGATGATGATAATACATTTGCATATATTTACTTATTTATTTTTTTCTGCTTAATTTGGACTCCAAAACCAAATAAAATGTCCTTCAACCTTTCGGAGGATTTGTTAATTTGCTTTTCGAGACAAAAGTAAAGGGGGGGGGGGGGATGGGGGGAGAGAGGGACAAAGAGGATACACGGATACATCGTCGCCGGAAGCTTCGAATATCCCCTTGCAGAAGTAAAGAAAAATAACAAAATCAATCAGCTTTCTTGTCAGAAGAATTACCAAAAGGACTGTTAGAATAAATACGAGAAGCGAATGAAAAATGAAACCGAAATTGCCTAGTAGGCCCATGAAAGCCCCGCATGTATCCATTAGGAGAGCAGCAAACCCTTTGGTAAAGAAATCATGTACTCACGTGATCCACTTATGAAGTTCTATTGTTGTTTGATCAATGATCCGGATGCGTTTGTTTCAATCAACAAAAGAATTCCCGTACTCATATGACAGGATGATCTCCTGTTAGCAAAATATATGATGAGGCTCTTTAGCAGATACCGAATGAATAAATAATGAAAAAAAAAGAAAGGATTATAGAAATAATGTACTAAGCTCAGCTGATTGATAGCAATATATGAAATAATGTACTAAGCTCAGCTGATTGATAGCAATATATGAAATAACAATCACAAAACTTTCCTTCTGCGTTGTTCATGAAGTTCATTGATTCACAGGTGCTTCCTTTATTCCTTATTACATGTAAGGGCAAATAAATATAAATACAAATTATTATATTCCGAAACGTGAATAAGGCAGTATGATAAGAGTTAAAATGTGTTACAAGGCCACATCCCAGAAAATTGTATCCCAAAAATTGTGTTTGAAATTACTGCAAATTCATAGGGGAAGGTTAGACTGATAGAGTTCAATCCAGGATTATACACTGGCGGACAATGAAATTTGCGCACCTAGAAGAAACATGTTACAACAGCGAAATTCCGCAAATAGCTAGAGTGCGTGCCGGTATGCAAATGACCCACGTTTGGTGCGAGTACGCATAACCGCACACCCTGTGGTGGCGCTGAAAGCACGCACCGGCAGCCGTACTAACCGGCGTGTAGTCCATACCCTATGAAAGCGAAAAGTACCGGCGTGTAGTCCATGCCCCATGAAAGCGAAAATTACCGGCATACGCAAGCAACAGTACGGAGTGATATGGATGCCGGGTAGATGCCAGAGACTTGGATTTACGCAACTGACGGACTTTGAGAGAGGCCTGATCACCGGCTGAAGACCGCAAGGTGGTCGGCGCGCCGTGTAGCCCTCCACGGGGATTGTTCTGATCATAGCATCCAATTGTGTTGGGAACAGTGAACACGTGATGGCAGTGCCACACGGCGGAGAGGCTCCGGACGGAACAGGAAGACCACCGAAAGAGAGGATAGACGGATCGTGCGCCAGGGACGAACGGATCCCACGGGGACACGGTCCACTATACAGGCAGATGTAGATGCTTCTGTTTGCCCACGAACCATTTCCCGACACCTCGCAGAAGAGAATCTGCAAACCCAGAGCCTCTTACGTGTGCTACCATTAACACCGGAATATCGCCGGCTCCGTGTGCAGTGATGCCAGGCCAGAGCGACGTGGAACGCCACAGCCTCGCGACGTGTGTTATTTAGCGATGAGTGTCGCTTCATTTTCGGAACAGATGATCATCGTGTCCCGGTATGGAGGCCCCCGGATCAACGGCACAATCCCAACCTCGCTATCGAGCGCCCACTGCAGGGATTTTCTTCTCGGGAGCCATCGCCTACTATAGCCGATCAGCTCTAGTAGTGATACATGGATCATTGACGGGTCAGCGTATAAAGTATGGATGATATCCTACGGCCCCATGTGCTCCCATTCCTGACCGGGATTCCAGGTGCGCTATACCAGCAGTATAATGCCCGCCTGCACATGGCTCGGGTTGCCCAGGACTGCCTACGTCATGTCCAAACAATTCCATGGCCTGCCCGCTTCCCGGACATGTCCCCTATCGAGCATGTGTGGGACCAGTTGAAACGCCAGCTGCCGCCGTGCCGCACTATCCGGAATTTGGAGCACACCGTCCAACACGTGTGGGCCAGTCTGCCGCAGGACAACATCAGGCGTCTCATCGCCTCCATACCGGACCGTATTGCATCATGTATCGCTGCACGAGGCAGTGCGACGCCCTATTGAAGATGACCGGACTGCGTGCCACAGATCCCTCTGTAATTGTCCTGCAGCTCTGTTTTTGCCATCATGTGTATCATTCATCTGTATCATTACGTCCATAAAATTTAGTTCAATCCGATGCTTCCTTCTTGGTGCGCAAATTTCATTGTCAGTGAGTGTATTCTGGGCTATTCTTTCCTTGAAAATGAAAACGGGCGTTTTTGTATTCAGACTGGTTTTCGCTTCATAGGTTCAAGAGGAAGGCTTCGTAAAATGGCACTTTTTATATCCAGAGGACTTTATATGCACTGAGGGGGCAAATTATTAATATCATGACCGCCAGACCATTTTGAGCAAAGTAGCTATTCCACAGATGTTGTTGACGCAAGATGGCTGAATAGGCATACAAAAAGGAACGCTGAAGGCATGCAGAGACTAATGAAGTGCTTTCGCCAGTAATTTTGGGCAAAAGACGCGATCTGACAGACTTTGAAATGTGGAATGATCGTGGGTGATCGAAGCATTAGTGCGAGATTAACAAACCGAATGCCCCTTTGAAAAGTTTGAGGGCAGCACTTGTTAAAGTTTACTGTTAGTGGGTCACCAGTTAAAAACCGTGTGCGAGTTCAAGGCGTGTGGTTGTCAACGGATACTGGATGCTCCAGCTGAGCGGAGAGTAAGCAGACTTGTTTAGTCCAACAGACGGGCAGCACTTCGTCAGATTACAGATAATCTGAATTAGAGACCAAATCTGATGGAATTTAAACGTACAGTTCTCCGCACATTATATCGCATGGGCAAAAGACGTGTCCGTAAGCCATTGCTACCTGCAGAGAACTAGAAGAGGTGGTTGAGCTCTTGTTTTCTCAAACACCTCCAGTTCGCTCAGGAACACAAGAATTGGACAATAAATGAGTGGAAAAGGGTAATGTGGCCTGACGAATCACGTTTTCAACTACACCATGCAGATCGGAGGATTTGGATATGGAGTCAGCAGCAAGAGAAAGCATGGACCTATCTTGCATCATCACTACTCTTCAAACTAGCGGAGGCAACAGCATTATGGTCTTGGGAATGTTTTCGTGGGAGTGTTTGTACCCCATGATTCGTATGGAGTAACGTCTGACCGCCCAAAGTTATCTAAATATCATTCCCGACCAAGTCTACCAAGTTATGCTGATGGTTTACCCCAATGGTGATGGAATTTTCAGAAGGTCAGTGCTCCATGTCATAGTGCTCACATTGTACGCGAATGATTTGAGGAGCATCACGGAGACTTTTCCCTGCTACATTGGCCTCCTCAATCACCGTATATCAATCCAATAGTGCAAATGTGAAATGAAGTCGAAAGGGGTATCAGACAGATGGATCCGCTACCATCAAATCTTCAAGAGATGGATGCTGTAGTTCATTGCATTTGAACTAATATACCCAAGAGAGATTTAATAATCCATACAAAGAAGAATTCGAGCAGTATTAAGTGCAAAGTGTGGTCGAAAAACGTACAAACCAGGTGGTACTAGTAATATGGCCTCTGAGTGTATATATACAGTACATGAAACAGCTTTTGGGGTAAGGCCTTTTACAACCCAAATGACACCAGGGAACGTAATTTTTAAATAAAAGAGGAGAGGAGAGAGCGCGAAGTTCTGCGAAATGCTCGTAGAGAATGAAGACTAGTTGAAGCATAAGCTAAATATTAATACCCTCAATTCTATAAAGCCATGGAATCGTCTCTTTGTAAATACTGTTACGGCTTTTGGGTAGCGAAATTAATTCAATTGCTGAGTTAGGGAAAGGCGGGAAGAGCGTTAATTTTGTTTAATAAAAGGTAACGAGTCGTAGCTTCCCCTTTGCGAATATAAAAATTCAAGAAAGAAGGAGAATTCTTCGAGACACTTGTGTTGTTTGTGTGAGACGGAAGCAGAGAAGAGGATATCCCGTGCTGCTGACGGTTACGCTTTGGGAGGTCTGAACAAAGTCGTTGAAATCACTTTTTCCCCAGATGTTTGGAAGCAGTTAAAGTGTCAACGAGTGAAGTAAATCGTACTTTATGGCGTTCTCGGTGCCGGATCTGGGCAGTAAAAAGAATAGCTGGTTATTTTTTTTGTCGGGGTCACTAATGAGTCCATTGATCGTAGTATATTTCAGAACGCAAGAGCTGTGTGCTTTTGACGATCTTGCATCGTGCTAAATGCTTTTAAAGCAATGAACGTGATAACCGAGTAAACACATTCCCATTGCCACCCCGAAATCGGTCCGGGTTCGAATCACGATGAGGCATGGATGTTGTGTTTGTCTTACGGCACTGGCTCTCTTCCTTACCATAAACCAGTGACCCTAAATAAGGGACGGGCGACTTTTTATAGCCCATTGAGTTACTCACGGTGGTCGTTAAACCTCCAATTAAAAAAAACAGTCCCACAGGAAAGGCGAAAGAAACTTTGGTGAAAAGTGAATATCGAAGAACAAGCAGTCTTGATCGGTCCGTGAGAGAGGAAGGGCTGGAAGGGAAGACTAGCAGTTGATGAATTCCTAAGTGCAAAGCAATTCTGTCGTTATGAGATAGAGAGCTCGTAGGATATTATGATAAGCGAAAGGAGCGGTTGCCGTTGTTGCGAGGAAAAGGAGGTTGGAGATACTCCTTTTCTGCTGCATGTTTGCATGTCAGTAGTTAGAGTGAAATGACTCTCTCAGAAAGCAGGAGTCTTCTGGCGATCTAAGACGGACGACCTGTGATGTGAAGGAACTCACATTTACCTGTGGGGAGCTAGTACTCGTGAACGGAGTTCTGCAAGACAACGACAGCTGTCGACCCCGATATTAGAGTTCATAGATGCGTACGTAAAATCACACCTGTGATCAGAGTCAAGGAGTGAGTGTACACAGTGTTTAATGCGAGATGGGGGTCGACTCCCTATCCATCTTGCAGAGTGAGCGTTTTAATTGGTCATGCCTAATGGAAGTGAAAATCCACCAGTGAGGGCTCCTCTACTGTGCGATAATTCCCATATGTGGATTAAGATCTTCGGAAAAATTGCCTTCCTCTACATACTTTATGTTTTTATGCAACACGGTTTGTTACCCGTATGTCCTCCGGAATATCGTGTAACATTGGAGGACCATGATTTCGTAGGTATGAATTTCGGAAAGGGGGCCTACAAATTAGTAAGTGTGGGAAAGCAATATATTCACCAAATAATTCCTACGGTATCGCATAGTACGAGGAAATAGTTAAACGAGGAAGAGTAGTTACCAAGTAGACCATTTAGAGAGCGCGGGAATTGGGAAAGAAAATCCGAGAAGCATAATGTGGACAGGCATTCTAAGAGGATAATTATAATACATATTTCATAATTTTTCTAAGACCTGGCTGAGCAGATTTCTTTCTTGAGGAGGAAATTCCTTATTTTTTTTCATCATTCTTTTGAATTGCTGTTTTTTTTATTTTTATTTTGCGTTCCCCGAGCTCGCCGGAATTCAAGTAAGAATACGCTCGAAACACACCCCTAGGTTAGTACACACCCCTAGGTTAGTAAAGAGAAAAACTCGGAGGTTATAACAAGCAACGCTACGAGAGTGAAATGCTCGCAATCACAGGTGGGGGCCAATTTACTGGACCACCTTCTATTATCGAAGTCACGTTTTACGCACGCTAGCGGGGAACGAACAGGGCATATTTCTCGTAGTGGGTGTAACTGGTTGACACCAACAGAAAGAGTCACACAGGAAGCGTACGTGAAAATTCTAGGGCAGCGCGGACATCCCGCGGAGCAGTTGACAAGATAAAGGAATATTCATCTTCAAGAAAACTCCATGTTCTCAAGCCTTTGCCAACGAATCGGAGGGATTCCCATACAGGGATGTAAACCAATGCCGAAGCGAGGAAAAGCGGCCCAACCAATAAGGGGAGAGCCATTTGGGTAGGACAGGAACACCCCCGAACCCCTTAAACATAGACGAGAAAAAACGTTTCGAAGGGCTCTCAGCAGATATGATTTGGAGAGAACACGGAATGGAATGTTGACTGCTAATTCTGGGTGAACGCAGAGAGGACAGAATGGACTCTAGATGAATCCTGGGCAGAATATCGCAGAGAAAATTAAGTTAGGAGTTTTCCTGGGAGGACGCTCAAAATGGAGCAAGATGATTTCCAAGCAAGGGAAGTATGATGTTTTTTCCTGAGAGGTTTTTTTTACAATTTTTGGGTGAAGCATCGAGTGATCTCATGCGGGCAGTGTGCATCCAGCAGGATCGGATGAGGTCCCAACCATAGACTTTATACCTATAAGTAATACCGGACGACAACGAATGTGATGAAAAGAAAAGAACTTGGTGAGAAAAATTTCATAATTCCCAATATCTCGTTAGCATGATCATGATTTTGTCTCCTATACATTCTCGGTAGAAAAGATATTTTTAATCTCTTGCAAGTGCTGAATTACATAATGTGTCTTATATTTTGCGAAAGGTGAACTTTAAAATATGATTGCGAATATCAAAAAGCATAATGAACTTAAAATATATTTTGGTTTAAATTAATAGAAATCTCCACCGATCAGTGTAATAGATTTTAAGGAAACACTAATGAAAATAAATTCTGTATTTTATAATGAAATTTACCCGAGTTTCTCAAATCTTTGAAAATTCAAAATAAGTGAATCTTTGTTTATTTTAACCTGAATAATTAAGTAGAACCATCGTAAAGTTTTGATAGAGTAGCAACTCCAAGATTTTAAGAAGAAAATAACTTTTAGCATTTAGCAAGCCCAGTCACAGGATAAAAGGTCCAAATCTGACATCATGAGTTTTTTTTAAATTTCAAGCGGCATATGGAGGAATATGGGTTTCCCATGTTCTCCCATATGAAACACAACGCAATGCACCCGTCAACCCTGAGCTTGGAGACCCTCAATTAGGGAACCCAACTTCACGGTAGACACCCATAGGCGGAAGATAATAGAAGATAAAGAGTTACGAAAATTAACGGTCTCTTTAAATAATTAATCCCACTGCAGCGAATAGGACGCAGCAGATGGTTCGCCCTCACATCGAGTAGGGGGTGGTAATAGGTTTGTTATCCGGTCAACCAATAGAGAACTGTGGAAACTGAGAAATGTTAAAAGCCAGACACTATGTGCCCAAGAAATATTATTTCACTCTAATGACGCTTTCCGCATAAGAGGTGACCAAAAATGGGCGAGATTATTTGAAGCCCCTCCTTTTCCCTCTGTATATCCTTTTGACGAACATTTTTATTATATTAATTTCATGTTAGTGAATTAAATGTCCGTTGTCTAGGGGAAGTTTTGAAGTTGAGGGTGCAATTTATGAGTCGGAAAAATCTCTTGATTTTGGGTTGGCTGAATTTGTAGGCTAAATTCTCTTGACCAATAATTAAGGTTTCGGCAGTAAACTATCCACAAGTAATATTTCTAAACCCTCATGTTCATCTCCGTGTCGTCGGTCAATGCCCGACATGCTACCTGTTAAATTCTTAAATGGATATTTTTGCTGAATCGGCTGGCGCCCCGGGGTGTAACAATGTCATAAGGAAGAAATATTTAACAACTCTCAAAATAAGGGAAAGAAACCTTAAACTAAAACGATGTAATTTTCCACATGTTTTTAGAGTTCATTATACAATAGAACTTGCTTATAACGAGAACGTATTTATCGAGCAAAACAGAAAAATTTGATTGGTATAATGTCATTTAAAGCTAATTTGTTTGTTTTTAACGAACAAAATGTAATGAAATCCCGGATTTAAGGAAGAAGAGAAAATCCAAAACGATCACTGAAAATCCAAAACGATCAATTAACGAAATTCCGTATGTAACGAAGAAGAAAAAAACTACTGCGCACCTGTTTTGCAATAAAGGTGTTGAAATGGTGGCATACAACACGAAATGGTAACCGCGCAGGGATATTGGGGTGTGCTAGTGGAAAAATATTGGTAGAAAAGCAATGAGGAGGGAGTACATCATATGCTAAACAAGCGAGCTGTCCAAGATGCTCTCTTTGCCACCCATCCCAAGGGTGGCAAAGAGAGCCAGAAAATAGCGACCTGTTGCTTTCAGCCAAGTAACAGGTCGCCTATTTTCTGTTCTGATAATTGTTTGCCTATTATCAGAACTGAAAATAGGCGATCTGTTGCTTGGCTAAAAGAGGACGGATGGGTATCACGCAAATGTAATAAGTGGATACTGCGTGACGATTGCAGAGAAGATTGAAGTAGTAATGAAAGGGAATGTCGCCTGAGAGAAAACAGGAGATAATGATACCCGGAATTGTGTCCATCGCCCCTTTCACTCTCCGGGTGAGCATCGTTGCTGGTTTCGCTTCATGCGTGTAGTTAAACAGCGGTCAGTCTTATGTACCTATCAAGTAAGAAATTCTAAGTTTCTATAGGTGACAAATGTTCTTGAGAAAAATATTTTACGTTAATGGCATTAGAGAGCTAGAGGAGGGTCAAGAAATGTTGTAATATGCAAAATAAATAAATAAATACATAAATAAAAACTCTCTTCGTTTACTAATGAAGACTTTTCCATCATTGGTAAGCAACAGCTCCTGAATATGCGGAAAACCCCCAATTTTGTTTTCTTATGCAAAAGACCATGGCGATGAAAACGTATTTAATGCACTTTTATTTGGATAAAGTTAAAGGAACATAAATATAAAACAAAGCAAAACATTATATTATTTAAAAAAAATGTTTTAATATGATATCCCTTTCAGTACTCCCTGCTATGATGTGTTCATGTTATTTAATTCTAATTTCTGCTATTGTAGTTAATCAGTTAAATATTTCAAATATATAACATGAACGTACCGTATGTGCGTATTATCACGTATGCATTGATTTTCATGGTGAGATTTTTCACCCCAAAACGAATTTAGCGAACGCCTGGATCTAATGAGGATTTCCATTGGTCTCGAGCTACTCATACTATGAGGTTTTTACTATACATTAAAAAGAAATGAATACATACATAAAACATCTACTTTGTAAAATGTGCTGTGATAAATACCTAGCCAAACATTATTTTAGAAATTTTAGAATCAATAGTTACACTCCCGTCATTAAACGGAGACTTCTTTTGAAATAGGCTACGATCTGTGCCTTGGTCAGCCACTTCCTCGGATTTGTCAGCATTGAATTGAATTGAATTGAATGAAAATTCTGACACACAACACAGTACATTTATATCTAACAAAACACAAACATCAAAAATTGTCATATGTACTAAACTAAATTTAAATATTAACACAATGGAATAAAAACATGAAGTCTCAGTAATATCACAAAGTTCAATATAAATTAATAGCATTTAGTACTAATTATTTAATCCAAGAGAAAACAAGAGCTCAACCACCTCAAATATATCTAGTATAATAATCATAAACATACAAGCACTAATCCCGTTTACAATTGATAAAAAAATCGATACAATGTAATTCATTAAAAAAAATAACATAATATACTATGGAACTGTAGCATGGAGCCAGGGAAGAAGGCTTAAATTTAAGCCTGACGAGCACCCGATCTCCAAAGGTAGATGTGTCAGGTCAAAACGATAAAGATAGCAACATTAAAAATACGACCGGTGTTGAGCGTATACAGTAAAAGAAAGAATACAGGAACTCAAACAAACAACAAAAACTCTCGTAACAGTTTTTTAAATACCCTAGCGTCCACAATTTCCCTGATGTATAATGGCAGTCTGTTCCACTCACGGGATCCAGCTGCAATAACACTGTTATGCAGCAATCTTGTGCGTGCCATAGGAACCACGAAACTCGTATGACATCGAATATCATGTGAATGGGAGAAATACTGTAATTGCAACAGTTCAAGATATCTGTTCGTATAGACTCTGTCATGCATAAGTAGTAATAACGTGAAAACAAATATTTTATCGAAGGAAAGTATGTTATAAAAGCAATAAATACTACCAATATTTAAAGATGAATTTAGAAGCCGAATATATTTTCTCTGAAGAACAAGAATTCTGTTTACGTTACCATCCGTTGTCTGACCGCAGGCCAAAATGCAATAAGACAACATAGGATAGATAAAAGAATAATATAGCATTAATCTGAGTCGGATTGTCAAAAAACCAGAAATCCTGAATATAGCACCAATACGAGACTTAAGAATATTTGCTAAATAACTTATATGGACACCCCAACGCAAAGTCTCATGTAGTACAACACCCAGAAATTTCACCGAAGACCTGAATGCAACAGGATCCCCGTTCAAGAAAATACCAGTAGGCGACGACAGCCGAAGACCACGGCCCGAAAAAAAAGACACAAGTTGTTTTATTAGTATTAATTGTAAGATCGTTTCAACCAAACCAGAAAGAAATCTCCTGGAGGTCACGATTTGCAGGAGGCAATATCTCGGACGACGAATCCCCAGGGGACAAAAAGCTGGTGTCATCAGCAAATAAAACTCGGTGTGAAGTAGAAACACCAATAAATATATCGTTAACATAGATTAAAAAAAGCATAGGGCCGAAGACGCAGCCCTATGGAACTCCAAAATGAACTCTTTGAACTAAAGAAGGAATACAATGTATTTGTACATATTGTGTCCTGCTATACAAATAATTCTCGAAAAATGAAAGTGCAACTTCCCTAATCCCGATATGTTGTAATTTAGACAAGAGAATATCATGGCGAACGCAGTCAAATGCTCTTGACAAGTCGCAAAATACACCCAAAACACAACTTCCACAATCTACATTTGACTGTAAAAAATTCAAAGCATCCAATAACGCTGTCTGTGTTGAGTGACCCTTCCGAAAACCATGCGGATTCCAATGTTAAGTTTTATTCACATCCAAAAATCTTGACAAGCTATTCAAAACCAGCCTCTCCAATATTTTAGCAAATATCAAGATATTTGCAACTGGACGGTAATTAGCAACATCAGTTCTATTGCCCTTTTTATGGATAACTGAAACCCTACTTATTGTAAAGGATGAAGGAATTCTCCCAGTTAAAAAGATACAATTGAAAATATGACTCAAGGGTATTACCAAACTTTGAGAAGCATACTTAATTACTCTCGGATGAACGTCATCAGGACCCGCTCCCTTTGATGAATCCAGATTTGACAGAACCGACATAAGATCATCTGAAACAGGATGAAAATAAAAAGAAGAAGATAATCTCCTGTGCGACAGGAATTCAGAATAATTCCCAATTGAATGTGGGATAACAGCCAATAACTTTGCAGGTAATTCAATAAAATACGTATTAAACAAATTTACAATCCAGTCCAAATCAGTAACTCTAGTACCCATGTGATCATCTGTATGGGATCCCCCTGAACCCGAGACCTGGACAACAATCATTATTTGATTGCCAAAATTTACTGCAGTCGCTGGTATTTGAAAACCGACTTAAAAATAATTTTCGTCGCGCGTTTCAACTTAGAGTTAAACCAGTTTCTACATCTACGAAAATTTAATAAATCTGAAGCATTTGTTGAACGCAAGAATATTTTAAATAATCTATTTTTCGTATGTAAACATCTCAATAAATTCCGAGTGAACCAAGGCTTTCTGCAACGAGGCGAGCGCCTTAAGGTCCCAAGAGGAAATATTGAATCATAAAAGCTTCAGTAAGTCCCCCCAAAAAACATCAAAGCACGAATCGGATCAGTAAGTCGTAGAACAGGGGACCAATCAACGCCAGATAGGGCGAGATTCAAAGACGTCAAACTCTCCTGTCCATAGGAACGCAATCGAACAGCTGGACAATTCAAGGGAATTTAATCTCCCATTACGTCCAGCCAAACAAAATATAGGCAAATTATCACTTATATGGTATGCCAGTACACCAGAACAATAATCATGATCGTTTGTAATACATAAATCCAATACAGAGGAGGTTGTACTTGTAATTCTTGTAGGAATAGTTATGGCATTAACGAGCCCAGACGAGGTAATACTATCACAAAATGATTGCGAAGTATCGTTTGAGACAGACATGTCAATATTGAAATCACCGAGACAATATAGCGTCTTTCCCGCAAGATTCATCTCGTCCAAATAACCCGAGAAAAAGCCAACGAAAGCACCCTGGTTACCATTAGGAGGACGATATACCGTACTTATAATACAATGCTCCGTTTCAATAGTAAGCATTTCAGAGTTGTTATTTACAGTTGTGTATTTATCACATGATGAAACAATAGTAGAACCTTTAAAAAAAATTGCGACTTCCCTCCCGAGCCCCAGAACACGAGGCAGCGAAACCCCGAAAACCCGGCACATCACAAAAAACGTGGAACATCTGCATCATATCAAGTCTCAGATACACACAAAATAAAAACCAATATATTAATCAAGGGTATATAGTAGCCCAAGCAGTAAATCTAATTTACCAAATAGGCTACGAGCATTAATGTGCAGAAATCTCAAGTGACGATCACACGATGCAAGTAAACCATGGAAATCCCTCACGGAAATCATATGCGAAATACAATTCATAAAGTCACAATGTATAAAGTGTAGTTAAATAAATTAAAAAAAAAAAGTAATTATATAACAAATAAACACTATATACGACCAGTGTCCAAATCAACCTTACTTTTAACAACCACCACATTTTTGCCCTCAGCTCTGCGACAAAATATTCGTCCGTCTCTATACCAACAGAACCTAATATCATGTTCCTTGGAAAAGCTGCGGGCATGCCAAAAGAGATCTCTGTTAAAAGACGTGAGGTTTTCATTTATATAAATCCTAGTGTTGTCCAAACATTCAGGAATAACATCAGATAATCTTAAATTTTTTTTTGCTTTTTTCAAGAAAAGTGTTCCTGACTGTCCTAGTTTAAAATTGTGCAAGCAATGGCATGGTTAGACGCGATCCTCCACCACGCAATCTATGCACGACTTCAATGTCACTTTTTGAAAATTCACCAAAACCCAACTTACACGCAATATTCTGTACCATATCTCTTAGACCATCTTCGGTCTCGTCATTATTCTCCGGTATACCATGAATCTCCAAGTTTTTATTGCGCGTATACTGCTCCAAGTCATTTAGGCCCCGAGACAGTCTTAGAATTTCGGAATCCTGAGCTCCTCTTCTCAAGCACCACAACCTCCCTACGAGATTCCTCTAGCATTGAATCTGATTTATGCAATCTATCGAGAATATCATCGTATTTTAAAGAGAAGAACTCCGCCGACTTCTTTTAATCGGAACTTTCCGACCTTAGATTTGTAATCGCATCCAACTTCATGTTAATGGACTCCATAAACTTCTCAGTAACACAATCACTTACACTCGCAAAATCAAAATTGGCTCCAGATCGCTGGTCGGTAACTGAGGATTTCTCTGTCTCGGTGGTGATATCAGGAACTCGCCGTACTCCTCTTCTGCAGCAATCGCACTGCCACCGCATACACTTCTCTCTTGACATTCTACGATATGTACTTTCAGGAAGTGCACAGCATGTGAAGTGAAAAAGACCTCCGCACTTTCCGTAGCACTGTACACCATCATCCACCGTAAGTGCGGTTGAACAACATCCACAAGGCCTTTGTGACATGATTGATTTACAATAGAAATTGATGACCAACGTCGGGTAATATTGGCACTAAATAACCGATGCAGAAGCAATGAATAGCCGAAGCAGACGACCGCGTGACGGAGACACAAGAAGGAGGAGTTAAGGTAATCATTACACTACGTCACGAACAACGAAGCTGAGCAACCACCGAGTGATGAAATTTTTAAACAGGTTGTATCTCAGATATTATTGCAACACAGAAACTCTCACCTCACAAGTGGACAGACGGAACGCTTATAAACTCACAATATTAAAAAGAATAAACACAACACAGGAAAATAGCATTTAGTCACCAAATATTTTCAGCACAAAACCACCTCGCAATGTTATACCGTGACTTGACCTGACATTTACGGACATGTTTAAACACTATCTCCATTTTTATCAGCCAGCACCGCAGATATCTGCCTTTTGAAACTAAATGCAGAAGGCACGGTCAAAGTGGTTACGCACTGTGCTCCAAAACCTCTATTATACGACACGTTGCTAGGTGCATTACCGGCACAGAGCGTGCTTCATATGTTCGATAAGCATGAGATCCGATGAATGGGCAACATAGGAAATATTCAACAAGTCTGCCTTATCTTATTACAGTAAACTGTGTACCATCTTAGAGTGTTGAATGATAGTGTTGTTGACCCGAACATGGCAGAGTTACCCGAATGGTAATAATAATTCGCCGAACCAGCTGGTCGTTGAGGAATTGTAGGTACAGCAAGGAAGTGAGGTATCTGGGCAGAAGTACCAGCATGCCTATTGATGTGATGTAACTGGACCCAAGAAAGGCATTAACGCAATCTCTCCAGTGCTTTCAGCAGTGGAAGCTGTATTTCGTATGTTCCAAGCTTCATAGAGTCAACCCCATCATCGCTTATTGAACTAAATTATGTGTAATTATTGCACACAATTGACGTGGATTAGGAACATCAAACAAAATTCATCGCTCTTTCCACGTTTATAAGTGAGTCACAGAAAAATTCTCATCGGCCCCACCGGGAATCGAACCCAGGGTACCACGGCGGCCTCGAATTCTCCAGGGTTTGATTCCCGGTGGTGGACGATGATAATTTTTCCGTGACTCACTTATAAACGTGGAAAGAACGATGACTTCTGTTTGGTGTTCCTAATCCACGTCAGTTATGTGTATTAATTATTTATTCGCCTCCTAGTTATTTGTTCAGTTGCTGCTTTCCATCTTTGGTGAATCCCCAGCACTGTGCGGTGCTCCAAGAAGCCATATGCATTGGCAGTTAGTCGAATGTGAGCCTGGAGAATTCGAGGCCGCTGTGGTGCAGGAGTAGCATGTCCGGCGCGTAACTGGAAAACCTGAGTTCGATTCATGGTGGCGGCCGATGAGAATTTTTCTGTGACTCACTTATAAACGTAGAAAGAGCGATGACTTCTGCCTATGTGTAATGCAATCATCTGTCAACAAAACGATTTGTCTTCAGTTTTCTATCTTTGCATTATTAGAGACCTGGCAGTTTAGTATGTGGAGAAGGAAAATGTTTTCGGTTTATTTCCGTTTCCCGAACTGCCTCCTTTTGAATTCCCTACCCGCAGTTTCTGTCATAGGACCACCAAATAGATATCCATCATGCAGTTACCATCAGCCTTTGAAGTGCAGAGGCGTTATTCTGTCAAAAAATGCGATACAGTCTGAGCCTATTCTTACCATGTCCCGACGACGCTTTCATACCAATAAAGTGTACTTCAAAGATTGCCCTCCTCGATCTTTCATGTTCATCTTTACGAAAGCTGCAAAATGAGATCTAATCCAAAGACTATCAGCGATTTCGTTTTCTCCTTATACTTTTTTATTACACTTCGTACTACCGGCACGGAATTCACAAGGCTGTCCAACCACGTGACAGTATTTTGCCTGGCGTCACTTTTTTGTGTGTCTGAGTTTATTTTTATTATTTATGGGTTTAACAACCGCCGTTAGTAAATATTAGGGTCACAGCAGTTGTTCGCTCCTAATTTAGGGTATCTGGTTTCATGGCATCAGCAGTAGCCGAGAGTACCACTCATGCCCCATTCGGGGCTCGAAATTGGGCTCATCTCAGATGATTGGCCAGAAGCTCTGAATTCTGACCACTCGGTAACCAAGACCCCCTAAAATAAACTAACTAGATAACAAGTGATCATGTACACTATGCATTTACACTGTATCTACATGAACATGTATATGGAAATCCGAAATGCCGCTCCAGTGGGGCAGTGCTCTAAGCCAGAGGTCGGAAAATTCCGGCCCGCCCTTTTTTTTGTGCGGTCCGTGAGCTCTAAGAATGGATTTTACATTTTCAAATTCTTTAAAATTTCTAAGTGTTTAACATGTCAAAGTACGTGCTATAACGAAACGGCCGACCACCGAGTTGAGGAGTTGCAAGATACCACCGTATTTGGCGCTCCTATAGCTTCGCATTCGGTGGCCTCTGCTGTGAAGCCACGCAGTTATAGTTCGGCAGCGTTTCCACTGCCACGTGTATCGCTCTTCTGCGACATTTTGTTCTCGCTTGATTGCCCTTTCTGGTGTTTATCACATCCCACTCGTTCCGTATTCACCGGATTCTGAAGACACCTCCTATATAGGCTTTACCCTACGTTCAGTGCAAGTACGGGTGGCAGAGCACAAAAATGCAGTTCGTGTTGGATCTACCTCTTCTGCCTTAGCCCGCACAGTGGCGCAAGGTGAACATTACCCAGACTAGAGTCGCACCACACTGATTGCCTCTGCACCTGATAGACATTCTTTGTTGCTTACTGAAAGTTTGTGTATTACACGGTTTGCCTCCAGGTGTTGAAACGAAGATTTGCCTGTAATTATACCTCGCCCTTGGATTCTGCTGTTGAACCAGCTGAATGCTTCACCTGCCCGCCTCGGTGGCGCAGTGGTCTAAGGCGATGGCCTGTGATCATTCGTCCGAAAAGGGTCTGGGTTCGAATCCCGGTGAGGCATGGATGTTGTGTTTGTCTTACGGCACTGGCTCTTTCCCTTCCCTGGAACCAGTGACCCTAAATTAGGGACGGGCGACTGCTTATAGCCCATTGAGTTGCTCACGGTGGTCGTTAAACCTCCAACTAAAAAAAAAAAAAAAAAAAAATGCTTCACCTGTTGGATCTCTAGATACGTGAGTTTAATTTACATATACTTATTTGTAATATGCCATTTCCAGTTTGGCAACACCATTTGTTATTCCATGATTGTATATAAATGCCTGTAACCATCCTTTCGCGCAATTGGGCCCGATGATGAGGCTAAAGTATGCTTGAAAGTGCTTGCCAGTGTAGCTGATTTAAACTTATAAATAAATATCATTTTTAAATGGAAGTTTTTAACTATTCAATCGTGCATACGCCAGCCTGGGATTCTTCATCATACCATTTGGCACGAAGTCTTTTATTACTTGAGTTAAATTCTGTTTGATTGTAGAAGCAGAAGAAATGTGTCCAGGAAAATGAGAAGAGTTGCTCTAAGACTTGAGGACATTGAGGGCAACATCAACATCCAATTAAAAAACAAGCCAAATGATTTCGAGTGGTTTTCCATGGCTCTTGATGAGTCGACAGACGTTACTGATATTGCTCAGTTGCTGCTGTTTATTCGAGGAGTCAATGCTGAGTTTGAAGTGAATGAAGAATTAGGTTCTATGAATAGTCTGCGTGAAACACGTACAGGCGACAATATTTTCAGATAAGTTGAGAAAACGTTGACAAAGTACAATCTGAAGTGCATTCAGCTAAACTGTGTCATAACTGATGGTAGTAAAATTATGTGTGGGACAAGGAAAGGCTTAGTTTGAAAAATTTACGAGGTTTGTGAAAATGATAGTGTTCAAAGCCTATGGTTATTCATTATATTATTCACCAGCAGGTAATGTGTGGAACAAGGAAAGGCTTAGTTGGAAACATTTACGAGGCTATGGATTATCCGCTTGTGTGGATATAACGCCGCCTTTGAAAAGAAACAACGTTAAACAAAATCCGCGTAGTAATTCTCATAAGAAGTCATATATTTTTAAAATTACCAAAAATACGTTAATAGAAGGAAAACGTAACGCAGTACGAAATTAGAGATCTACAAATAGCTGGAAAGAATTTTCTTGTTTTCGTTTACGAGCATTTTCACAGAAAACGCAATGTAACAAAGGCGGTATTGTTTGCTCTTACGTACGATTCACTTGCTGTGGGAATCTCATTGTCACACACATTTGTTGTGCCACAGATCTAACTATGGAACCAAACACTAAGGAATCTGACAGCGAAATTGTCTGCTTTAACTATGAAACAGTGTTAATGATGAAAAAAAAAACTCTTGAATTTTTCTCTTTACTAATTTGAAAGAAGCACAAAAGCACTTAAAAATGAGTTGCATTTTTAATAAGATCGTATTTTCTTTCCTATTCGACGGACTACTAGGTCATCTCGTGATCACGATTTACCTGTAGAAAATTACGTTTCGGGATCACCATTACAGGCGCCAATTACAGGATGATTTTTATTTGTGATTTTACTCTCTACGGATTATTTAAACAAAAATACGGTACACTTCAAAACATTTTTTTCAAAATTTTGATTCTTCTTGGCACTATATTTTCCAGATTATGTTAATTTGAATCAGAAAAAATTGGTTTTTGCGACTGAAATTTTTTTTTTTTTTTTGCTACGGAGAAGCGTAAGATCGAGAAATAATTTTAAAGTATTTTGAATCTTTTAGGGATCGCAATGTTCTTTGTTCTGTCATAATTGAACATCTCATAATTCGTCTATTCTTAGAAAAGAAATCAGGTATTTTTTTTCGTTGAACATACGTGTAAGAACATCTACGATTCCTTGTCCAATTTTCACCTGACGTCCCGGTGGCGCAGTGGTCTAAGCGATGGCTTCTGATCTTTCGTCCGAGATGGGTCCAGGTTGGAATCCCGGTGAGGCATGGATATTGTGTTT